>OX637397.1:18304063-19034063 GCA_951799425.1 Ilex aquifolium | reverse complement strand
AATGTTGGTAACACGTGTTTCATTGACTTTGCTTGTGCAGAAGCAATAAGATCCATGTGCGTAGTTTGGTGGCTGCTGTTCAAAAGGCTGATGGTTAGGTGTGCTTCATACTCCTATATATTGGCTACACCATTTGGCAAGTCAGGGCACCAAGTGCCAGCTGAGAAGAAATGAGTGATTGAGTCTCATAGTGGGTATGAGAGTGTTGGGTTGAGAGGGGTGTACAAGGGTTTAATGACATGGGTTTTGAGAGACAAATTTGATTGGTTAGTTTGTATTGATATTCGTAATTTTTCTCATAGTAGATTTGATTATACCTCATGGATGTAGGTAATTGTTAAACCACGTAAATTTCTTATATCATTTATGTCATACTTTTTTTTATCACTTTATTGTCTATCTCGATACTCAAATCGTGAGCCTGTCATAACATTGGCCACATTAAAATTACCTTTTGGAGAGAGGTCGGTTTGATGTCCAAAAACTGTCAGCAACAGTCAGACCGGTGGCGAAATATAACAAGCTTCAGTTGAGTTCCTTGGAACCGTATTGCAGCCAAATATGAAAAGCTGAATGTGTTATCAAATCCAAGGCATCGAAAGGTATTTTATTCCTTCCACCATTTCTTTCTTTGATTTCAGTTGAATCAATGCACATATGAAAAAAAAAAAAAAAAAATTCACATATGAAACACTAAAGTGCTTCAGTCTTCACTAAGAAGAAGAAGAATTGTAACAGTTAACTGTAAATACCCCAATTGAAACCCGAAAAACCCAACAATACAATTTAGCATTTGCATTACAATTACATTATTTTTGTTTGGTCATGGGAATCCTCTCAATAAGACATTGTTTTCAATTCATAATTACAACACAAACATTGGATCTAGTGGTTAATAGTCTATCAGTGTATAAAACAATAGTTGTGGTTTAAGTCTTGGGCGGGTTATCATGGTGGATGGGCTGCTTTATCTAACTGGGTATGTGAATTTTAGCTCTTTTTAAGTGTTTCTGTTATCACAAATTATGATTATGTTTGTCCACAACAAGCATGGATAGTTAAGTATGGGAGAAGGAAGTCTAGGTGGGTGGAAAGGAAAGACAGTACAAAAGAAAGAGAGACAAGGAGATGAAAAAAAGTCTAGGTCTATACTATCTGTGTATGAGGTGAAACTATTTTTTTTTTTTTTTTGTTGGGGGGGGGGGGGGGAGAATTGAAATGAAACCGTATGAATGGTGGATGCTAGTTTCTGAATGGCTGTTTTAACAATCCAGTTGCTGGGGTTGCTTGAGTTTGAAAAAAGGAAAGTGATATTTTGAGTTTTTTTCCCAGTGATATTTTGTTCTTTGTGAAGTTTTAATATTATGGGTTAAATTTGTGGGTCCAAACTACTCAATTTATTTTTGATTGGGCTTAAATTTTTATAATGTTTTTTGGTGAGGCTTAATTTCTTATGGATTAATAAATCTAATTTGGACTAATTATACATCTATAAATTATGATTTATTTTTATTTTTTTTTGAAAAGGGGGCCTAAAGCAATAATCCCGACAAGGCGTTAGGCTTGATTCATAATAGAGAATCTTAAATTAATTGGCTGCACTTTAGTTTTGATTTACGATTGCTAATATATATATTTTTTATTTGGCAAGATTATGTCCAATTTGCTTTACATTACATTCTGAAAGTCAAAACGATTTTCATTTTAAGGTATGCATACGAACGTATATAAACTTATTATCATTTTATATCTTAAGATGTATAGACATCACTTTTACAAAATAATAATTAGACATACATTTGTTTTTGGATGAAAATAATTTTGTTTTATCTTCCGAGAGATTACTTTTTGTTTAAAAAAGATAACTTAAAAAATGTTGCCTAACGGTAGATCATTTATTTGTTAAGGGAAAACATTTGCAAGTTCTTGAAAATTAGCATCCTAAATACATATTCCTACAAGTGTGGTCAAATCACCAAAGAAACCAAACAATGTGATGCTACAGGTAAAGTAAAGGCATCTGCTTGACACATAAAAAAGGGAATAAGCATATACCATTCGTGTGGGCAGTGAATCGCATGGAGAGTCATTTAAATATTTAAGTGATGTCCAACAATTAAATGTGGTGGTCATTAAATGTGATTTACACGATTTCAAAAGTATGAAATCGTATAAATCAGTGTGGACTATGGACCGTGACATCCGGAATCTTTGAGTGCATTGATTGTTAATAATTAATGTTGTCTAATTGTTCTTTACAAGTCCCATATTAAAGAAACCATTGCTTACAGATGATGATGTCTTCTTTTATTTATTGGGTGGATGGAAATTTCTTTGGTTAAAAGATAAAAAAAACTCATATTTCAATTTAAATTTCTTGAAGCATCCTACTCTCTTCTAGCCCTTTTTTTTTTGACAAATTATTCCCAAAGGAGAAAGAAAGGGCTCATTGCCACCATTATAAAAAATTCAAAGTGCAATGTGAGACTTTGAATCTTTAAAATGATAGTATGTTAATTTTAAAATTTTTCAGTAAAAAAGTTTCATTTACCCTTTGTTTTTCTCCTTTAGTTGTAATTCTAGGGATCTATTAGAAATACATGGCTTCTTAACTCATTTATTTTATGTGCAGGTCTAATCTTAGCATTGAAGCAAAAATTATAAAAAAAAAAAAAAAGTGGAGGATTACAGAACTCTTAAACCCACAAGATATACTTATGCTGATATCAAAAGGATCACAAATCGATTCAGTGACATATTAGGTGAAGGAGGCTATGAAACTGTTTATAAAGGAAAACTTTGGGATGACATTTTTGTTGACGTGAAGGTCCTCAACAATGCAATGGGAAATGGGGACATGTTCATCAATGAAGTTGCGACAATTGGAGGAATTCACCATGTCAATATGGTCAATTTGGTCGGTTTTTGTGCCGATGGCTTTCGACGAGCTCTTGTGTATTAGTTCCTTCCAAATGATTAAGTAGAGAAGCTCATATTTTCACGAAGCTCTTAACCCTCATGGTTGGAAGAAGATTCAGGAGATTGCTTTAGGCATAGACAAAGGAATTGAATATCTTCACCAGGGGTGCGTGCAAAGAATCCTTCATTTTGACATTAAATCCAATAATATCTTATTAGACCACAATTTCAATCCAAGGATCTCTGATTTTGGTTTGGCCAAGTTGTGTTCAAAAGAACGAAGCATTGTCTCTATGACTACCGCTAGGGGTACAATGGGGTACAATGAGCTACATAGTGCCCGAAGTATTATCCATAAATTTTGGAAAATTGTCATATAAGTCGGATGTTTATAGTTTTAGAATGTTGTTACTAAAAATAGGTGGAAGGAAGAAGAAAGTTGATATTGCAGTGAACAATACTAACCAAACAAACATTCCGGAATGGCTATACAATCAGTTAAACGAAGGAGAAGGGGTATCAATTCGGGTTGAGGGAGATGGAAAACACAAGTTAATGAAAAACACTCCTAGAAGATATATTCAACAGGACATTGAAGTCATCATATAACTCAAGTGAAAAGGCGAAGTCAACAAAGTTTGTCAAGATAACAATGACCTTCTTGTACTAAACCATTTATATATTGTTATTTAGCCTCTCAAACTCTGTATTTGTGAGAAAATTTATGGCTTATGGGAATATTACGATTCCCCACCATGTAATAGCAGTAAAAAGTGTTCCAACATAAATATAACACTATTAGTATAGGTAAACTTTATAGGGACCCCATGTCCAATGACAATCTCCACTGGCCAATACTTGTCTAGTAGGACCTTATCCTTTGGCTTGCTGCACATTTGAAAGGGAAGGATCTGTTGAATTTTATTTGCAAGTTAATGTTCGCAGCTTCTGTTTATTTGATTTGGTAGGAAAAGAACTGTAGAATCTTCAAGAATGCCTATGGATACTTCCTCCTTATACAAGGAAATTGTTGATTATGTGAGATTTAAATTAATGATGATAAGAGGCGTTAAATGCACTACCCCCAATGTTTGGCTATAGAGACAATGGGCTTTGCCAAGAGAGATTTTTGATCCCCCTTGACAGAATATAAGATTCTGCTTCTGAGTTTTTGTTTGGGCCCTTTTGTGTGGCTGTGTTTTGTCTTGCTGAGGTGCTAGCTTGTTGGGAAGTTTCCTTGTTCTCTGATTTTTTTTTTTATATTGTTTTGCTCTGGAACTTCTTGATGCTGCTGATGTGTTGGTTTGTTTCTGTTGATGTTTGTTGATGTTGTTTGTTGCTGAGTGCTGGCTTTGTTGGAAATGGATTGATACGACTATTTTTTTGTTTGGTTTCTCTTTTGTTTGTTGATGGTTGGATATGGCTTGTATTTGTGCATGATCCCAATGTGATCAGGCTTTTTTTTTTTTTGCTAGCGGATGACATATCATCTTTTCCTTGGTCTTAGATGATTGGCCATCCTTTTCCACTTTCCTTTTGTTTTCCTTTGATCCTGTTCATTGTAGTATTCGTACGATCTGCGGATCTTCTCTTTCTGTCAATGATAAACCTTACTAGCAAAAAAAAAACCCCTTCACATTTATAGCACATTACATATACCCAACTGTCTAAAAATCGTAGAAACTAGAATGAAAAGCACCGACTCTAGGCTTTAAAAATTAAATATTTCCAAAATTACCCTTCTTTGACCAAAACTGATAAGTTCGAAATTAACTGGGTCAGGCCCAATGAAAATAAACCAAGAGATACCCAAATATTCAGTATCCAGAAAGGAGCCCAAATTGAGGTCGGGTCAACCCATCAAAAGGAAGTCCAATGCACCGAAGGAATCAAGAGGCCAACGTCAAGGAGGGGGGCGCCGCCCAAGAGGCCCAAGTGGGCGTCGCCCAAGGGTACCCCAAGGGGGCGTCGCCCATGAGGTCTCCAAGTGGGCGCCGCCCATGGTCTGCCTCCCTGGCCTCCCTTCACCTTCTTGACTCTTGGTACTCCGATTCAAGTCCAACCCACTCCAACTTAAGTCCAGGCTCAAGCTCAAGTCAACCTAGCCCAGAATTCTCCTCCGACTGAATAAGAGCACGAGGAAAGAATATCGGGATAAGGAGATTTATTTCTACCTTAACTATACTTACCAAAGAGATCTATTCCTACCAAAATTGTACTTACCAAGATGGTAGAAACCTCCTTCCTCACATCACCGCATCACCGTCTTACTAAGCTTATATAATGCAAGCTCTCTCCACAAAGAGAGAGATTTTGACATGACCCTTGAGACCTCTACACCTTGAGATCCCTACACACACTACACCTCCCTACACACATTGCTTCTCTCTCCCAAAGCACTATAATACTCCCAGAGTTACTCTCCCGGTTACATTGTTCATCAATAAAGATCTCCGGCCACCGTAGCCGTTCCCAAGAGTGGAGTAGGTCACCTGGACCGAACTACTATATATCTCTGTGTTGGTTCCATATTTACTGCTTTGCTGTTATATTGTCATTGATTGCCTGTTTATTCCTCATTAGTTACACCTGTTCATATACTTGACTGTTGATCTTACACGAAGACCAATTTGTGCATCATCAGTTTGGCGCCGTCTGTGGGAATGACTAAGTGTTCTACTACCTTGCTATTTTATGGCAATCACAACCAGGACGATGAGTCAACAACCGGGAGACAACAACCCGGCCCACTGGGAGGAGGCTCTGCCTCCCCTCGCACCCTCGAAACCATCTACTACGGCGACTCCCGTCTTCGGGCAACAACTCCTACAAACCATGCAGCAGTTGGTAAACCAAAACCAACAGATAATACAGTTGATGCTTGCCCAGGAAGGTGTCACCCCTCACCCTGTGGGAAGAGCCCCACTCCCTCCAACAGGAGAGGAGCAACATCCTATTCACTCAAGGCGCCAAGCAGCACCCCGCCATGGGGTCTCTCGCTAGAGCGCCCCAGGACCACGCCTGGGTGCCCCTCGCCCAGCAGTCCCTCCTCATGTACCTATGCAGAAGGACGAAGGTGAGAGCCAGTATGGCGATCATGGAAGCCAGTACCACCACCCGACGGATGATGTCCCCAACAGAGGGACGAGAAGATCAGAGAGGTACAGAACCAACTTGGCAACGCCCTCAACGTCATGAAGGCACAGACACCTGAAACGGTAGACTACCTGGCAAGGTGCACTAATACTCCTTTCACTACTGATATTGTCAATTACCCTTTGCCCTCGAAATTCAAGATGCCTACCATCGAGATCTTCGACGGTACCAAGGACCCCCTCGACCACCTTGACACATACAAGTCTCTCATGCAACTCCACAACGTGTCTGAGGAGATTATGTGCAGAGCTTTCCCTACCACCTTGAAGGGGTCTGCTCGCCAATGGTTTACAAAGATCAAGCCCTCCTCCATCCACTCATTCGCAGAACTTAGTAGATCAATCGTCTCCCACTTCATTGGGGGACGCCGACATCAGAGGCCCGTAACTCACCTGCTCAGCATCAAGCAGGACAGGGATGAAAGTCTCAGAGATTACCTCGCTCGTTTTAACGAGGAGGCCCTCCAGATTGAGGAGCCAGATGACAAGGTAGCCCTGGCCGCCTTCATCGCCGGTCTTTGCACCTCCAGTTTCATGTTTTCTGTCCTCAAGAAGCCGCCCTCCAGCATGCCCGAGCTGCTGTCAAGGGCCCAGAAGTATATGAATGCTGAGGATGTCACCAAGACCCGTCTAGGTGAGTCCTTCCGAGGAGGGGAGAAAAGAAAGGACACCGGCAAAGACAAGTAGGAGGTAGAGAACAAAAGAAATAGGACAGAGAGAATCTCTGTCAAGAACCGTCTTGGTCCCCCACCTCTGAGAGAGCGACAAGCCTTTACGCCACTCAATGCCTTCGTGGAGCATATCCTGTTCCAAATACAGGATGACCCTACAGTATGTTGGCCAGAGAAGATGAAGACCGCCCTGAACCGAAGGAGCCTGAACAAGTACTACCGCTTCCACCGCGACCATGGCCACGACACTAACGACTACTTTGATCTTAAAAGGTAGATCGAGGAGCTCATACAGCGTGGCCACTTGAGGTAGTACGTTACTGGTAGAGGACAAGCCCCACCACCTGGTCGGGACCAGGATGATAGAGAACGCCAACAACCCGTCGGAGAAATCCAGACGATCGCCTAAGGGCTAGGAGGAGGTGACTCCAACTTCACTAGGGAAGTCTTGGCCCACCTACGGGACACCGAGCACCTGAAGATTTTATCAATTCTTCATTAGTTGATTTATCTTGTTATTTGTTATTTTATGAAATAAAATTTTGCGGAGATTATTGTGTCTAGAATTGTTTTGCCTTCCTAAAATTTACAAACAACTTACAAAAGTCAAAACATGGCCTAGTGGACAAAAAGATAAAAGGCGCTCAGCATAGATGCCCACCACCAGGCGCCCAGACGAGGGGTCTCGCCCTCTACACCTTGCGCGCTTCCCATGATGACGCCTAGACGATGGGTCTCACCCCCTCGCACCAGGCGCCCAGCTCCTCAGCACCCTCTTCATCTCTATCTCAATGGAATGAGTTTCTGCTATGGTAGCCATCTCCCGAGACTATACGTAGCTCGGCCTCTATAACTCTGCTTTCGCTCAAGTAGTCACCTTTGCTACGGCAGCCATCTCTCGAGACTATACGTAGCTCGGCCTCTATGACTCTGCTCTCGCGCAAGTAGTCACCTCTACTACGGCAGCCATTTCCCAAGACTATACGTAGCTCGGCCTCTATGACTCTGCTCTCGCGCAAGTAGTCACCTCTGCTACGGCAGCCATCTCCCGAGACTATACGTAGCTCAGCCTATGACTCTGCTCTCGCGCAAGTAGTCACCTAGTAAGCCTCTGCCACGACAGCCATCTCCCGAGACTATACGTAGCTCGGCCTATGTGGTATGCTACGACAGCCATCCTCCGAGACTAAAAGTAGCTCGGCCTCAGCTCTTGCGACCCTCCCACGAGACGTCTACAATGACTTTGCTCTCATGCAAACAGTCTGCCTCTCTCTCCAGGTAATCATGCTAAATATTTTAATATTGGGATAACATTCTTTTTCCAGGCACACTTTTGAAGCTCAGGCTACAGTCCCTATAGAAAGACCGCACTGGAGTCTCAACTCCTACAACAGTACAACAACTAGCTATGGTACACACATGAGCCACAGTCTGGGAAAGAGTGGGGGCACCACCGGGTCCCATCTACCAGGAAGCAATCTAGCCATCGGACCTTAACTGAGTAGCACTGTGATGAGTAGGTTTTATATCTACGAATTGAGTACTTTCGGCTTGAGGAATTTGTAAGTTTTCAATTATTTTATGTTCTTTTTTATATTTTTTGTGTGTTTTGATGTTATTTGGTAGGAATCATCATTTTGAAGTAAACAAGATCATTTGGAAGGAAACAAGGTCAATTTGGAGCCTAAATGTTAGATTTTTGAAGGCTAGGCAACAAGGGAGGCTTTAGGCTTAAAAGGGGGTAGCGCTCTTCCAGCTCCTTTTCAGCGCAGGGGCGCCCACTTACTGCCCATTCAGCACTGATCCAGTGCCTTTCCAGCGCAGCTGCGCTTGTGTTGGAAGTTGGACGCGAATTATGACTTATTTTGACCCGAAATTGGACTCTAATGCCTCATATATGCTAGGGTTTGAGGGGGATATATATAGACTGATTTTGGGGGTTGAAAACATAAGAAGAAGACCAAGGATTGATAGAAAATTGAAGGCAAGAATCGAAGGAACCGACACGAAGAAAATCGGGATTGAAGTCTAGAGAGAAATTGAAGATTGCAACTAAGTTTTCATTCATTTTCTCTTACTTTTAGTTCTTGATTTTTTGAGATGTTATTTAATTTGAGGATGATTTTTTTCAATTACATTATGAACTAAATTTTTATTAAGATTGCAACGGAACCTAATGTCTAGTTAAATTGATCTACTCTCGATTCTAGTTCTATTGATCATACATGAGTTGTTTGTCATATTTTGTGATTAATATATGATTGTGTGGCCAACAATTAATTTGATAACTTAGATGAAATTGGAAGATGAATTCTAGGTTTAGATCTGAATATGATGACATGCGTCTGGTTAATTCTTCTTAGAATTGAATTGCCGGGTTTGTGTATAGAATAGGAATATACCTATATGCCGTGTGTAACTTTTATGAGAGTTTGAATTTAATGAATCTTTTCCAACTTATTTTGCATAGGAATATAGTAATTTAATTGGGAGAGATATACTTATCTAACTATCGGAAGAGGTTTGATAAATAATTTTAAAGTCTTAGTTAACAACTTAATTTGATCAATTAACTGAAAAGAGAGTGAAAAGATTTATACGAAGCATTATGGGAAGTTATAATCTTAACTTCTTTATCCGGTAAATTCAATCCTTGATTATTAATTTTAGATTTAGTTTTAAATTAGTAATTCCATAGTTCAATTCCAATTGTTTAAATAAAATTGAATTGATATAAAGTTAGTACTTGGAAGTTATTAGCAATAATTCTCCGTGGGAACGATATTCTACTTATCACTTTATTACTTGTTGATCATGTATACTTGCACGTAAATTGTCAATACCAAATTCGGACAAGAAGTTTTTGGCGCCGTTGCCGGAGAATTATTCTAGTAATTATTTCAATGTTAATTTCAACCAGTTTGATCTTAGTTTAAACTTATTTAATTTTCTGTTTTAATTGTTTTCGCAAGCACTCTTGAATTTTGGATGCTAACACGATCTAAAGGTCAGGAGCTACTACCGTACGAAGACGAAACCGAGAGAAGGTGCCGAAACTTGCGAAAGTAGTGTCAAGAAGTAAATAATCAAGAAATTATGGCTGAAGAAGAACAAAAATCGCTAAGGGATTATACTATGCCGCTTGTTACGGAAATACAATCGAGCATCCAAAGGCCCGCAATTCAAGCAAATAGTTTTGAGATCGAGCCGGGTACTATCCAAATGATTCAGAATTCAGTGCAGTTTGGGGGTTTGCCTAACGATGACCCAAACAATCATTTGGTGAGTTTTTTGGAGATTTTCGACACGTTCAAGTATAATGGGGTTTCTGAAGATGTGATTAGACTCCGACTTTTTCCTTTCACACTTCGTGATAAGGCAAATAGTTGGTTGCACTCATTGCCGCCGGGTTCTATTACTACGTGGTCAGATTTAGCTCAAAAATTCTTAGCTAAATTCTTTCCACCAGCTAAAACGGCAAGGATGAGGAACGACATCACTTCATTCGCACAACATGATTCTAAGACTCTCTATGAAGCTTGGGAGCGATTCAAAGACTTACTCCAACAATGCTCTCACCATGGTATTCCTAATTGGTTGCAAGTTCAAATGTTCTACAACGGGTTGTTTAGTGCTACCCGAACTAGTATCGATGCAACTGCAGGAGGGGCATTCATGGAAAAGAATTTCGATGAAGCATACGAGTTATTAGAGACAATGACTGCTAATAATTATCAGTGGCCCTCTACAAGGATCAATCATCCAAAGGTAACAGGGATTTATGAAGTTGATGTAGTTACTGCACTGGCTGCACAGGTTACTACGTTGACAAAGAAGATTGATGCTCTAGGGGTGCAACCTATTCAGAGTGTGGTAGTTGTTTGTGAATTGTGTGCAGGAAACCATCCGAGTGATCAATGTGCAATTAATGCAGAGTAGGTACAATACATTGGTAACTTCAACAGGCAACAACATGGCAATAATTTCAACAGTTATAACCCTGGTTGGAGGACTCATCCGAACTTGTCCTGGAATAATAATCAAGCCCAAACTTCTGCTCCAACACAATCATACCCACCAGGCTTTCAGAATCAAGCTCCACCATAGCAGGAAAATAAGTCAAATTTGGAGGAGCTGCTTTCCAGGTACATAGCACAGAATGAGACAAGGATGAACAATCTAGATGTATCAATCCGAAACCTGGAAAACCAAATGAGTCAACTTGCTACTGCCATTAACAACCGACCTCAAGGCACTCTACCGAGTGATACAGAGATCAATCCTAAGAGGGAAGGTAAGGAGCACTGCAATGCTATTGCATTACGAAGTGGAAAAGAGTTACCTGAGGTTGTTGGTGAAACTCCAAAACAGTCACGTGGAGTTAATAGCAAGGGTGAAATAAAAGCTAGCAAGAATGTGGAACATGAGAAGAAGGAAAGTGATCCAGTTGTAAAGTCTAATGGAGGCAATTCGAGACCTATTGTGTCTCCCGTGCCGTTTCCACAACGTTTGCAAAAACAGAAGTGGGATAAAAAGTTCTGTAAATTCATGGAAGTGTTTAAGAAACTCCAAATAAATATACCTTTCGCAGAAGCAGTTGAAAACATGTCTAACTATGTGAACTTTTTGAAGGAAATCTTGTCAAAGAAGAGAAAATTAGGCGATTTTGAGATAGTGGCACTTACGGATGAGTGCAGTGCTATTCTTCAAAAGAAGCTACCACCAAAGCTCAAAGATCCGGGTAGCTTTACAATTCCATGCACAATAGGCAGTCAATTTTTTGGGAAGGCATTGTGTGACTTGGGAGCTAGTATTAACTTGATGCCACTCTCAATTTATCAGCAATTGGGTTTGAAGGAAGCGAAGCCTACTAACATCACATTGCAGCTTGCAGATAGATCACTCACTTATCCAAGGGGCATAGTTGAGGACGTTCTAATTAAAGTGGATAAGTTCATTTTTCCAGCTGATTTCATAGTCTTAGATTGTGAGGAGGATAGAGAAATACCTATTATTCTTGGGCGACCATTTTTAGCAACGGGGAGAACACTTATCGATGTACAAAGAGGTGAGCTAACAATGCGAGTCCAAGATCAAGAGGTTACATTCAATGTATTTTCAGCTATGAAATTTCCAAATGAAGCGGAAGAATGTTTTCGGGTTGATGTGGTGGAAGATGCAGTGAATGGGGTATTCATAGGAAGCTGTATTTCAAATTCTCTTAAGAACGACAAGCTATATAAAGAGGAGGTGTTCCCACATGGAGCGGTTGAAGTCGAGGAAGCCAAGTCAAAGAGAACTTTCAAAGTGAACGGGCAGAGACTGAAGCACTATTGGGGTGGCGACATTGATCCTCAAAAGACCTCAATTACCCTTGCCGACCTGGGATGAAACAGGGAGTAGCCAGGCTGATGACTATAAAACAAACGCTAATTGGGAGGCAACCGAAATTTTAGTTTCTAAGTTTTATTTTATTTTATTTTAATTTAGTTTTTTATAAGAAATAATGTAGTTAGTTAGTGCATTTTAATTGGTATGTCAATTGCTTGCAGGTCCCAAGGATTGAACATAAAGTTGGAGCACACACAAAGCCTTACTAGGAGCCAAGAACAGTCCACCTATGTTTCCCGAATACACTCCCGACTCAGTGGATGACGAGGACGCTGACGATGATGCGAACTAGCGAAGTCTCAGGGAAGTCCTCTGTCTTACTTTTTCCTACTTTATACATTGAGGACAATGTTTAGTTTATGTTTGGGGGTGTTTTCTTGTTTGCATTTGTATTATTAGGTATGCATTTAGATTGCCTGTTTTAGTACAATTTGAGCAATGGGTTGAGTGAATTTGAGCATGGCCAATGATGAAATGGATTAATTGTTAATTCAAGGGAAATTGATGAACATGTTGAGTTTGTAGTTTAACATACTAGTTGGTTTTACACTGGTTATGATTTTTTTTTTTCATTTGATCATGGCCAATGATGAAATTGATTAATTGTTAATTCAAGGGAAATTAATGAACATGTTGAGTTTGTAGTTTAACATACTAGTTGGTTTTACACTGGTTAGGATTTTGTTTTCATGCATGAGCACATATCCATCTGTTTGGTTAGTTATCATCTAGATAATTTATTTGGCTAAGTGCTTGTGGGAGATATCAGTGAAACTCTAGAAAATTTATTTAAGCATCATTCAAAGCAAAGTTTAGGCATTCATATAAGTTTGGGGGAAATATTGGTTATGATGGGTTAGTATAAAAAAAAAAAAGGAGTTTTTGAAAAAATTATTTTAATTTGATCCTTTATGAGTTAGAAAAAAAAAATAGGAAGACAAGAAACAAGAAAGGGGCATGTAGTGAGTAGAGATGGAGCGTAAAACGCACTCGTTCAATAGGAGGTGAGATGGAGCATAAAATGCACTCACCAAACAAATGAAAAAGAAGAAAAGAGAGAGAGAGAGAGAAACGAAAAAAAAAGAGAAAAAAAAATTATAATCTTTGTACCTTCTAGTTATATGTTTTGCCTTAATTAGTAGAGGTTGATGTGAAACGTAAGTTTATAGAGTTGATATTGAGTATCTCTTATGGAGCACTTGACTACGTAAATTTATCTGGGTGATGGCTAGTTTAAACAGTTCGAATATCCACATGTATTTAAAGGGTCATGAGCGGAGGTAAAATTAAGGAGTATGTTGAGCTGTTGGACTTTGCACTGTTTTGAAGTTTCCCGTGAATTATTATTTGTAGTAACTTTTTGGGGCCATTATTCAAATTCATATTGATTCATTGTTTGAGTAGTTGTTAGAATTAATTTTTATAGTTTTTGTTCTTAGTATTTTGCTTGAGGACAAACAAACATTTAAGTTTGGGGGTATTTGATGAGTGAGTTTTATACCTACGAATTGAGTATTTCCAGCTTGAGGAATTTGCAAGTTTTCAATTATTTTATGTTCTTTTTTATTTGTTTTGTGTGTTTTGATGTTATTTGGTAGGAATCATCATTTTGAAGTAAACAAGATCATTTGGAAGGAAACAAGGTCAATTTGGAGCCTAAATGTTGGATTTTTAAAAGCTAGGCAACAAGGGAGGCTTTAGGCTTAAAAGGGGGCAGCGCTGTTCCAGCGCCTTTTCAGCGCAGGGGCGCCCACTTACTGCCCATTCAGCGCTGATCCAGCGCCTTTCCAGCGCAGCTGCGCTTGTGTTGAAAGTTGGACGCGAATTATGACTTGTTTTGACTCGAAATTAGACTATAATGCCTCATATATGCTAGGGTTTGAGGGGGATATATATAGACTGATTTTGGGGGCTGAAAACATAAGAAGAAGACCAAGGATTGATAGAAAATTGAAGACAAGAATCGAAGGAACTGACATGAAGAAAATCGGGATTGAAGTCTAGAGAGAAATTGAAGATTGCAACTAAGTTTTCATTCATTTTCTCTTACTTTTAGTTCTTGATTTTGTGAGATGTTGTTTAATTTGAGGATGATGTTTTTCAATTACATTATGAACTAAATTTTTATTAAGATTGCAACGGAACCTAATGTCTAGTTAAATTGATCTACTCTCGATTCTAGTTCTATTGATCATACATGAGTTGTTTTTCATATTTTGTGCTTAATATATGATTGTGTGGCCAACAATTAATTCGATAACTTTGATGAAATTGGAAGATGAATTCTAGGTTTAGATCTGAATATGATGACATGCGTCTGGTTAATTCTTCTTAGGATTGAATTGCCGGGTTTGTGTATAGGATAAGAATATACCTATATGCCGTGTGTAACTTTTATGAGAGTTTGAACTTAATGAATCTTTTCCAACTTATTTTGCATAGGAATATAGTAATTTAATTGGGAGAGATATACTTATCTAAATATCGGAAGAAGTTTGATAAATAATTTTGAAGTCTTAGTTAACAACTTAATTTGATCAATTAACTGGAAAGAGAGTGGAAAGATTTATACGAAGCATTAGAGAAAGTTGTAATCTTAGCTTCTTTTATCCGGTAAATTCAATCCTTGATTATTAATTTTAGATTTAGTTTTAAATTAGTAATTTCATAGTTCAATTCCAATTGTTCAAATAAAATTGAATTGATATAAAGTTAGTACTTGGAAGTTATTAGCAATAATTCTCCGTGGGAACGATACTCTACTTATCACTTTATTACTTGTTGATCGTGTATACTTGCACGTAAATTGTCAATATCAAATTCGGACAACACACCGGGGGCATCAAACCTCGCCCTCTTGGGAGGAGGAGAAGACACCACCCTAAAAGCACAGGGAGTCTCCATCATCGCTCTATCAACATGACGCCTGTAATCAGAGATAGGGTCAGCTAATGACCAAGCACTAGAGAGGCGCTGCCCATAGCAAGACTCAAGGCGTTGCCCAAACATAGCAGCGCTCAAGGCCTCTGGCGTAGCCCAAGGCGCCCTGCCAACCTCTTGGCGTCACTCAAAGCACCCTACCAGCCTCCAGGTGGCACCCACTGTAGCTCTCCCTCTCGCCCAGAAGAGGAGTCTCCTTCTCGCCCAAAGGAGGCCAAAAAAAAAAAAAAAAAAGGAGTCCAGGAGGCAGAGTCCAAGAAGAAAGAGAGAGAAAAAAAAAAAGGAGCTAGAAGGCGTCGCCCAAAGGGAAGAAAAGCACATAAAAAAAAAAAGGAGGCGTCGCCCAGGAGGCCAGCACCCAAGAGAGAAAAGAAAAAAAAATGAAGAAGGAGGCGGCGCCCAAGCCAAAAGGAAGAAAGAAGAAAGAAGAAAAAAAAAGAGAGAGAGAGAAGGAGGAGGCGGCGCCCAGCCCATGGGAAAGAAGAAAAAAAAAGAAAAAAAAGAAAATGAAGAAGGCGGCGCCCAGGCCAAAGGAAGAAAATTGTGCATCCGAACGCACCTATTTATGCCTATTCGAATGGGAAATCTGTGTTTGAACGCACAGATTAACATATGGGTAGAGATTTTGGACCGTCGAGACGAAATTTGTGCGTCCAGACGTGCCATCGAGTTTAGCTTGATTAGTTTTTAGCGTTTTTCTCCTATTTTGGTTCTATAAATACCCAGGAATGGGTTTTAGTCTATTTTAAGCATTATTTCAACCCTAGAAAGCTAAAAGGAGTTGGGGAGAAGAAAGAGGGAGATATTTTAACAGATTAACATGGGAAAATCACATCAAAACGCATTAGGATCAAAGTCTATGAGAATTAAGGTTGGGGTTTCTTTGTAAACTCGTTCATTAAGGCTAGGGTTAATATTTATGTATATTTTGATTCTAAATAGTATTTATATGATATGTAATCAATGGTTCTTGATTTTTTTTTTGCAAATTGGATCATGTTTTGAATGAGATTATTATTTGATAGCTATAAAACTCTCGGTCTTATTATCAGAATCCTAGTTTTCAAGAAATATAGGCTTTACATATGGTATCATTGTTCTTGATTTAAAAACATTAGTGTCTTGTTTTGAACAATAAATATTATGTTCTTGATGATCTCTTGCATATTTTTTTGAATTGGTCCATTGGAAAAAAATATGCAAAAAGTATGTTGTTTGGTTTGCATGTGATTTGGTGAATTAGTTTGGTATAGTATCTATTGTATGAGTGGTTTGATAACACGGGTGACCGTTGACTGGGTATCATAGAGTGGGTAGATGCATTTTTTACCTCAAGTGGGTTTGAAGGTTCCCTATCACTCGTAGTGGGGTTGGTGCCTTACGAGGACCAAACCATTATTCACTCATGGGTATCTGAGGCTGGGGGTTGGTAAACTATTCCTAAGTTTGATTCGTCACTGCCAATGCGTCGGTATACACCCTTCTAAAAATTGTGTATCTTTGCGAGGATTGTGTGTGTGTGTAGGGGGGCTAGAATATTTTGAATGTGTGTATTCATACTAGTCTTACTACGTACCTGAGATATGTTGTTGGCAATGGTTTATTATTTAAAAATTGGTTTTACTTCTTCATTTATATTATTGCACTTATGTAAACTTGAGGTCTAATAAATTGTCACTATTTTATTTCAAAAGTTATACGTGATATTTTGTAAAATGAGACCAAACTATGTTATATGTTTTCAAAACTTTGTTCGACCCTAGGAGGATTTTCCTATAGGTCTTAGTGATCACTCCCCTACAATAACATCTTTTTTCATATTAAGGGTTAGAGGAGGAGCTTGAGTTGGATGAGCAAGTAAATTGGGAAGGTCAGACTGACAGGAATACGGATCCTGAGACAGATGTTTAGAGATACTACCATAGATGATGACTTTTGAGTTTTTTTGGTGAATGATGCACTAAACATTCAGTAGTTAGTTAGTTTTTTGAAATAATATTTTATTCAGTTTTTGGATGTAAGTGCCAAGGTTTGGCATATTGGTTTTTGGATTATGATTTATATGCTATGAATCATGAATGGATTTCTTTTGGTTTATCGTTTTATTAGATGCTCTCATGGTTAAATGTTGTATAGATAATAATGTCTTCTAGGGTGGATTTTTGGGCGTTACAAGTTTGGTATTAGAGCCTTGGAATAAGTCTTACATGAAAGTTGTAGGTTGTGGATTACCATTGGAATATTAGATTAGGTTGAGAAAATTCTAGACTTGAATCTTATGGAAATTATGGGTTTTTTATTTAAGTGTGACTTGGGATCTATGGCGTAATAAAGGAAATTAAACCATTCTTTGCTATGTAGAATGAAAGGGATACAAGGACGTGAATGCCCAACAAATCCCCCACCACCACCTCAGGATGCCACGAATGGCATCTACCAGTGCTTGAGGGAGCTTACCATTCTAGTATAGAACCATAATGGCAACAACCCTAACCACAACGAGGTTGAACAACTGTTGGTGCAAGGGTCAGTGAACTGAGACAACGCCCACCTACTTTAAGGGAAGCTCCAAGTCTCCGGATGTGGATAAGTGGATTCGCAGGGTGAAGAAGATGTGTGATAGCATGTAAGTTGCAAAGGATCTGTGGGTTGGCCTTACTACATATTTGCTAGAAGGAGAGACAGATCATTGGTGGGACTCTATGAAAAGAATGAGGAATATTGATGCAATGAATTGAGAAGAGTTCAACCAGATATTTCAGGACAGGTATTTTCCTGAATTGTTAAAGGAAAGGATGAGTGTAGATTTCTTGGTACTGTGGCAAAATAGCATGATCGTAGCTTAGTATGAAGGCAGGTTTGATAAGCTATCCCATTAGGCATCGGGGTTTGTTGCGACAGGGGCCAAGAGGGTCAAGAGGTTTGATTAAGGTTTGAGGTCGGCCATACAAGAGAAGTTGGTTGCTCTAAAGATTAGGGATTATGAAATCTGGTTGATTAGTCTGCATTTGTAGAGAGATACATGGAGGAAAATTAGCAACAGCAGATTTGGCAAAAGAAGGTCCCATCAAGATTGGTCCTAGTAGTGGCGGAGTGCAAAGGGCAACACCCTACTGTCGCCCAGACCAGGTGGTTGGACATAGACTTCAGGCAACTCGAGTAGTTGGGGGCTTACAGGAGAAGGTTGGAGCATACACATGGGCTTGTTTTGTTTATGGAGGTCTGGGGCATATTCGAAACCATTGTCCAATCTTTCCACCCCAAAAGAATACCCAAATTTCAGAGAGCCAAATACAACAAGCCCCCACCACAGAAGCCACCACAACAGAAAACTCTAGGTGTTATAGCACCAGGGGGCACCAATTAAGGAAGGGTTTTTGCTTTGACCCAACAAAAGGAAGATGCTTCTAATGTAGTCGTGGAATGTATTGTTCTTCTCTATAAGTCTTGGGAATGTATTTTATTTGATCTCGATGCCACGCATTCCTTCATATGCACTGCATATGCTGTTACATTAGGATTAGAATTTGATAATCTAGAACATGTTTTGAGTATTGACTTGCCTACAGGAGAACGGTTGAATACAAGGAAGATGTTGTAAACCCCCACACTCTTATCTTATATATAGTAAGTAATAATTTTTGAAATGCTAATATAGGTGATGAGGTATGCATGAAACCTATAGATTGTAATAGTAGGAATAAATACTAGGGAGGCAAATTGATTGTGAAATTTAATTTTTTTTGGAGGTGTTTAAAATTGATAAAATCAACTAAGTAAAAATATTAATTTTTTTTTAGGTCAAAATAATATTATCATTGAACCTAAGAGATCCGAAAAACTTGGAATAGCCGTTTAGCACATATAGCGGTTCAGAGGAATAAAATAGTAATTTTAGTGTTTCGAGTGTAAATTTACTTTAATTTTGAAATAAATCATAAAATTAAATATTTTTAGGTTAAAATAACATTAAAAATGAATCCGGAACGTCGAAAAACCTTAGGATAGTCATATAGATCAAATTGTAGATTCTTAGTGGCAAAATCATAATTTCGGAGAAGACCAAAACAGTCCATGAACAGTAAATTTCGGGGCTGATGTGAGATCCTTGTAAGGATGCTTGAGAAACCAAATCTTGAGGGTGAGAGGTTCCTTATAAAGATGCTCATGCCAAAGAAACAAGACCTTGAGGGTGAGAGGTTCCTTGTAAGGATGTTCATGCCAAAGAGAACAATATTATATCATGTGTGGGTTATTGATTTACTTTTGAGAAATTGTATGGCTCCATGTTGGTAATTGATTTCACCTCTCCGTTTAACTTTATTGCTGTTCGTAAACTAGAGATCTATTAAAATGTCACGATTTTCCTTCAAAAGTTATATATATGATATTTGTGAAACGAGACAGACTTGTTTTATATGTTTCTAAACCTTGTTCGAGTTTGGAAGGATTTTCCTACAGAGCTTAGTGCTCACCCCCTACAAACAATATCCCTTTTCAGATTATGGCCTAGAGGAGGAGCTTAGAGTTGATGAGCTGGCACAATGAGAAGCTCCAATAGACTGGAACGTGGATCCCGAGATTGATGCCTAGAGCTACATGCTCTTAGGTTCTACCCTAGTAAGTTTATTTTGAGACAATGTAATGTCTAATATTTTTGGTTATTCCGCTGCAAGACAAGTTTGATTCCTTTGGATGTAATTGTCATAGTTTGACATATTTTTTTGGATACAATGACCATGATTTGCATAATCTTTTGAGATGATGTTGTAGCTATCATGTATGATGAATGAAATTTCTTTATGGATGGAATTTATTAGTTGCTCTCATGATGTGAAGGGTTTTAGATAGTAATGTCGTCCAAAGTGGATATGGACTGTTTTAATGTAAAAGAAAAATTGCATGTGATTATATGAATATGGATAAATGGACCCGGTGTGGTCAATGTAGTATAATTGTACAAGTTGTGTTTTGGGTAGAGCTCCCCGAACAAAGGAGACTCTGCCCGAATTTTGTTAAATTAAGGACCCCCGGTTTTTGGGGCGTTACAAATTTTGGTATCAGAGCCTAGGCTTAAGGTCTTACATGGGAGCTGTAGGTTATGGATTACCACTAGGGAAGTAGGATTAGGTTTAAGGAAATTGTTGGCCTAATTTTATATGAACCTTATGCTTTAGATTAAAGTGATATTTAGGATGTCTTGTACATCAATGAAACTAAATTGTGAATTGATGTCCAGGATGGACGGTGAACGTGTATGTGGACGTGGGCGTGGGCGTGGGCGTGGGCGTGGGCGTGGGCGTGGGCGTGGGCGTGGTCGTGGTCGTGGAGGTCAAGCAAACCCACCACCTCCCGATGCAATGAATGACATTTATCAGTGTTTGAGGGAGCTCACCACTCTGGTACAACACCAGAATGGGAACAACCATAATGGAGGAGCTCATCCTTTAGCTCAAGTGCCGGGCAACGGGGACGACAACCGAAGGATGGTAGTTCTTCGAGAATTTCTGAGGCAACACCCGCCTACCTTCCAAGGGAGCTCTAACCCCTTAGATGCGGATAGATGGATCCGCCGGGTGAAGAAGATATGTGATGGCATGGGGATAGCCGAGGATCTTAGGGTCGGCTTGGCTACTTACTTATTAGAGGGGGAGGCCGACCATTGGTGGGACTCAGTGAAAAGAAGGAGGACCACAGATGCACTCACTTGGGAGGAGTTTGACCAAATCTTCCAAGACAAATACTTTCCTGAATTAGCCAGGGACAAGATGAGCGTCGATTTTCTTGCTCTACGACAGGGGAGCATGACCATGACGGAATGCGAGAGGAAGTTCGACGAGTTATCCCGCTACGCCACAGAGTTCATATCTACTGAGGCCAAGAGGGCCAAACGCTCTGAGCAGGGCTTGAGGCCTACTATCCGGGAGAAGCTGGTGGCTCTCAAGATCTGGGAGTATGGGGATCTTGTCGACAGAGCTACACTAGTGGAGAGGGACACGGAGGACACCCAGCGACGACAGAGCTTTGCGAGGGGAGGTCCGATCCAGACTGGTGCTAGCAGCAGTGGAGTTCAGAGAACGACACCTTATCATCGCCCAGACCAAGTAGTGGGACCTAGACCTCAGATAGCCCGAGGGGCCGGAGGTGTACCAGAGGGAGCAGGCACTAACCCACGATCCTGCTTTGCATGTGGAGGTGTGGGACATATTCGGATGCATTGTCCGATTTTTCCACCTCAGAGGACTATCCAGACAGCAGGACAGGTACAAGCAGACAAGCCACCACCACCTAGGCCACTACAACAGCAGGGACCGTTATGAGCTCTAGCCCCCGGCGGTGCCACTCAAGGGAGAGTATTTGCTCTGAATCAACCAGAGGAAGATGCCTCCAATGCAGTTGTGGAAGGTATTGTTCTTCTCTACAATTCCTGGGCTTGAATTTTATTTGATCCTGGTGCTACTCATTCATTCATATGCACCGCATATGCTCTCAATTTGGGATTGGAATTTGGGAAGCTAGAACATGACTTGAGTATTGACATGCCTACGGGAGAACGGTTGGATACTCAAAGGGTGTGTCGAGGTTGTGTACTTCTAATTGGGGAACAAGAATTGATTGTAGACTTGGTTGCGTTAGACATGAAGGGGTATGATATAATATTTGGGATGGACTTGTTGTCCACTTTTCGTGCGGTGATGGATTGTTTCCGTAAGCGAATTTCATTTCAATTACCGGGAGGGGTAGTTTTCAGTTTCATGAATGATCGGACTTCTTCCCATCCATTTCCTACTACGGGTAGTAGATTTTTGAAAGTTAAGGCGGGGAGTCATTTGAGTTTCTTAGCTAGCTTGATGGGAGATGATCGGGATAGATCCCAATCGAGTATGGTGTTGATAGTATCAGATTTTTCGGATGTTTTCCCAGATGAACTACCCGGGTTACCACCCTAGAGAGAGATTGAGTTTACAATTGATCTCTATCCGGGAACCGAACCCATTTCCATTGTTCCCTATAGAATGGCACCTTTGGAGTTGAAGGAGCTAAGGAAGCAGTTGGATCATTTGTTGGCTATTGGGTTTATCCGTTTAAGTACTTCACCTTGGGGAGCCCCGATCCTCTTTGTGAAGAAGCATGATGAAATGCTTCGGTTATGCACGGATTATCAAAGGTTGAATCGAGTTACAGTGAAGAATAAATACCCATTGCCACGAATAGACGACTTATTCGATCAGTTGAGAGGTTCTAAGTATTACTCCAAGATTGATCTTCGTACTGGGTATCATCAACTGCGGATCAAGGAGGAGGATATTCCTAAGACAGCTTTTCGTACCCGGTATGGTCATTTCGAATATACGGTGATGCCGTTCGGATTGACTAATGCTCCAGCAGCCTTTATGGATCTGATGCACAGGGGATTTCGGCCGTATCTAAATCAGTTTGTCATTGTGTTTATTGATGACATATTGATTTATTCACGGACACAAGGGGAACATGAACGCCATCTCTCGATTGTGCTACAGACATTGAGAGAGCATAAGTTGTATGCTAAGATGAGTAAGTGCGAGTTCTAGATGAAGGAAGTGAAATTACTTGACCATGTTGTGTCAGAACAGGGTGTAGCGGTTGACCCCGCAAAGATTGAAGCAGTGATAAAGTGGGAACCACCGAAGAATGTGACCGAAGTATGTTTCCTGGGCTTAGCGGGCTACTACCGGAGGTTTGTGGAAGGGTTCTCTAAGCTAGCGATACCGATGACTCGCCTTACAAAGAAGGGGGAAAAATTCTTGTGGACTCAAGCGTGTGAACTAGCCTTTCACACCTTGAAGGAAAGGTTAACGACCGCTCCTATTCTCATTATTCCAAGCAGTGGGGAAGGATACGATGTGTACACCGATGCTTCGTTACGAGGTTTGGGATGCGTGCTAATGCAAGGAGGTAAGGTAGTTGCTTATGGCTTGAGGCAACTCAAGACTCATGAGCAGAACTATCCCACTCACGACTTGGAGCTTGCCGCTGTGGTTTTTGCTCTTAAGTTGTGGAGGTGTTACTTAAATGGGGAAAATTTTCAAGTGTTTTCCGATCATAAGAGCCTGAAGTATATATTCACACATAAAGACTTGAATCTTCGGCAAAGAAGGTGGATTGAGTATTTAGAAGACTATGATTTCACACTCAACTACCACCCGGGGAAGGCTAATGTAGTCACAGATGCACTTAGCAGAAAGTCTCGGGGTGAACTCCATGCTCTTGCAAGTAAATGGAAGATGAGGGATGCCCTTGGAGACTATGATCTATGGGTTGGAGAAGATAGATCTCGGCCCTGCTTATTCAACCTTGTAGCCCAACCTACCCTCCAACGTAGGGTTGTGGAGTTACAATGCTTGGATCCTGACTTAGAGTCGATTCGAGCTAAATTGGAAAATGGGGAAATAGTGGAAGGTTGGACTTTGAGAAATGGAGAACTGAGATATGGGGAGAGGCTATGTGTCCCAGATGATTCGTCCCTAAATGAGGAGATACTTGGGGAGTGTCATCGCTCTAAGCTTGCTATCCACCCCGGTGGCACAAAAATGTATAGAGACATGAAGCATCAATTTTGGTGGAAGTGAATGAAGAAGGATGTGGCAAGGTTCATAGCACGATGTGCAGTATGTCAGCAGGTAAAGATTGAACATCAGAAACCCGGAGGATTACTACAGTCCTTGCCTATTCCAGAATGGAAGTGGGATCACATCACCATGGATTTCGTGTCAGGCTTTCCACAAACTTCTCGAGGAAATAATGCCGTATGGGTCATTGTTGATAAACTCACCAAGTCCGCTCATTTCTTGAGTATGAAGACCACTGACACTTTAGAGACCTTGAGCAAGCTGTATATTCGCGAGATTGTTAGATTGCATGGAGTTCCACTCTCGATTGTTTCGGATCATGATTCTCGTTTCGTGGCGCAATTTTGGCAAAGTCTACAACGAGCTATGGGGACAGAGTTACTCTTTAGCACCGCATTTCATCCCCAAACGGATGGCCAATCCGAGAGGGTGATACAAATTTTGGAAGATATGTTACGAGCGTGCGTGTTGGACTTCAAGGGAAGCTGGAGTGATCATTTGTCGTTGGTGGAATTTGCTTAACATGGCACCTTATGAAGCATTGTATGGGAGACCATGTAGGTCACCGACTTGTTGGCTAGAAGCTGGAGAGAGTAGCTTGTTTGGGCCAGAAATTGTTCGGGAGACTACGGAAAAAAATTCAACTCATCCGGGAGAGACTACACACGGCACAAAGTAGACAGAAAAGCTATGCAGATCGAAGACGCAGGCCATTGGAATTCCAAGCGGGGGACTACGTGTTCCTCAAAGTGTCACCCAAGAAGGGAGTGTTTAGATTCGGTAAGAAGGGGAAATTAGCACCAAGATACATCGGACCATTTGAAGTGATCAAAGCGGTGGGCAAAGTGGCATACCAACTTCAGTTACCAGCTCAGTTGTCAGGGGTACATGACGTGTTTCATGTGTCAATGTTGAGAAAGTGTCAATCGGATAAAACACATGTCGTGGATTTGGAGGATATTGAAGTTCAAGATGGAGCAACATCTGAAGAACAACCGGTAAAGATTCTTGATACCAAGGAGAAGGTGCTTCGCAATAAAATCATTCAACTGGTGAAAGTCTTATGACAACACCATGGAGTGGAGGAAGCTACTTGGGAACCAGAGCTGGAGATGCGAGAGAAGTACCCTTATTTGTTCGCTACTTAAGATAAGTTTCGAGGACGAAACTTTCTTTAAGGGGGGGTGGATTGTAAACCCCCACACTCTTATCTTATATATAGTAAGTAATTATTTTTGAAATGCTAATATAGGTGATGAGGTATGCATGAAACCTATAGATTGTAATAGTAGGAATAAATACTAGGGAGGCAAATTGATTGTGAAATTTAATTTTTTTTGGAGGTGTTTAAAATTGATAAAAGCAGCTAAGTAAAAATATTAATTTTTTTTTAGGTCAAAATAATATTATCATTGAACCTGAGAGATCCGAAAAACTTGGAATAGCCGTTTAGCACATATAACGGTTCGGAGGAATAAAATAATAATTTTAGTGTTTCGAGTGTAAATTTACTTTAATTTTAAAATAAATCATAAAACTAAATATTTTTAGGTTAAAATAACATTAAAAATGAATCCGGAACGTCGAAAAACCTTAGGATAGTCATATAGATCAAATTGGAGATTCTTAGTGGCAAAACTGTAATTTCAGAGAAGACCAAAACAGTCCATGAACAATGAATTTCGGGGCTGATGTGTTTAAAACCCCATTTTCATCCCATTTTCCCTCATTTCTTTCACTCCACTCTCACCCCACACTTCTTGGAACCCTAGAGGAAGATTAAGGGAAGAAGGAGGTCACTAGAGCTTGAGTTCTTACTTGGAATTTTGATTCAAGGTAGGGGTTTTCTTCCATTCTCTTGCATTGAGGCTAAAGCATACATATAAATACATTATTTTGACTCTAAATCTTATATACTTGCTATGAAATTTTTGATTCTGGATATTTATGTAAATGTGGTCATGTTTTAAACAATGCTATGGTGGAATCGCCATTAAAACTCTTTTCTTCGTCTCAAACCGTAGTTCTCAAGAAAAATGGGTTTTTCTCTTGATTTTTCATTGATTCTTGAATTCAAAAAATTTAGTGCTTGAAATTGAACCAAAAAATTATATTTATGAGGATCTATTGTATATTTTATCATATTGTCTCTATTGTGCTACTTTATGAGAAATTTAGGGATTTTTTGGAATGGCTTGTTGTTTTTGAGAAATTGTGGATATTGTATTTCTTGTATGATTGTTTTGATGAACATGAGTGAGAGGTTCCTTGTAAGGATGTTCATGCCAAAGAAACAAGACCTTGAGGGTGAGAGGTTCCTTGTAAGGATGCTTGAGAAACCAAATCTTGAGGGTAAGAGGTTCCTTGTAAGGATGCTTATGCCAAAGAAACAAGACCTTGAGGGTGAGAGGTTTCTTGTAAGGATGCTCATGCCAAAGAGAACAATATTATATCATGTGTGGGTTATTGGTTTACTTTTGGGAAATTGTATGGCTCCATGTTGGTAATTGGTTTCACCTCTCCGTTTAACTTTATTGCTGTTCGTAAACTAGAGATCTATTAAAATGTCACGATTTTCCTTTAAAAGTTATATATATGATATTTGTGAAACGAGACCGACTTGTTTTATATGTTTCTAAACCTTGTTCGAGTTTGGAAAGATTTTCCTACAGAGCTTAGTGCTCACCCCCTACAAACAATATCCTTTTTTAGATTATGGCCTACAGGAGGAGCTTAGAGTTGATGAGCCGGCACAATGGGAAGCTCCAATAGACGGGAACGTGGATCCCAAGATTGATGCCTAGAGCTACATACTCTTAGGTTCTACCCTAGGAAGTTTATTTTGAGACAATGTAATGTCTAATATTTTTGGTTATTCCGCTGCAAGACAAGTTTGATTCCTTTGGATGTAATTGCCATAGTTTGGCATATTCTTTTGGATACAATGACCATGATTTGACATAATCTTTTGAGATGGTGTTGTAGATATCATGTATGATGAATGAAATTTCTTTATGCATGGAATTTATTAGTTGCTCTCATGATGTGAAGGGTTTTAGATAGTAATGTCGTCAAAAGTGGATATTGACTGTTTTAATGTAAAAGAAAAATTGCATGTGGTTATATGAATATGGATAAATGGACCTGGTGTGGTCAACGTAGTATAATTGCACAGGTTGTGTTTTGGGTAGAGCTCCCCGAACAAAGGAGACTCTGCCCGAATTTTGTTAAATTAAGGACCCTCGATTTTTGGGGCGTTACAGATGTGCAAGAGTTGTGTGCTTTAGATTGGGGAGCAAGAGTTAAAGGTAGACTTGGTGGCACGAAGGGGTATGATGTAATATTTGGGATGGATCTACCATCTATTTTCCATGTTGTAATGGATTATTTTCAGAAACGGGTGGTATTCCACTTATTGAGAGGGATAGTATTCAGCTTCACAAATGAGCAGAATCTTTCCACTCATTTTTCACTATGGGCAACCAATTCGTGAAGGCTAAAGTGGGGAGTAGTTTGAGTTTTATTGCCAACTTAGTGGGGGAAGAACGAGTTAAACTTTAGTTTGATTTTGTATTGGTGGTGTCAGACTTCCCGAATGTCTTTCCAGATGAACTACTTGGACCAGCCTCACAAAGAGAGATCAAGTTTACAATTGATCTCTATCCAGGTACTAAACCCATATCTATTGCACCTTATCGGATGACACCTTTGGAGTTAAAGGAGCTAAGGAAGCAGTTGGACCAACTGTTAGTTGGTTCAGTTCGAAAGTTGCAAACCCAAGTGTAGGTGTCAAGGAAGTAGTAATTTCTTGGAAGATTCCAAGGTCGAACCACCGGGAAATAGGGATTTTAGTTAATAAAAGAAAATAAGTTGTGTATTTGAGAGAGTGATTTGGTAATTGAAATTTAATACTAATAAACTAGAATTGTTTAGGAAAAGTAATGTGGAGAAATACTAAGGCATTGGGTACTTCTTCATTAACACTTGAGTAGTAAATTAATTCTAATTTATAATCTCAATTAAGAAACAATAAGGAAGTGAACCCAATTGCAGGATTTGTCAATAGTTAATTAGGAAATTCTCTTATGTATAATAAACGAGTTAATCTAAATGAATTTAAACATCTAATTGTTAATTACAAGCATTCAACGTGCCCGAAATCGATGATAAATCAAGCAATTAACCAATTAAATATCTCAACTCATATAAATTAACAAATCAACTAATTAGATGTAAACATTAACAATTCCACCCAAGCATGTACATCTAGCTATCTACTCATAGGAAATCTCAAGTTTCCATCACATTTAGCATAGTTATTCAAGAGATTATATATAGAGAGAGAGATTTTCTAAAATAAGATGAATTGAACAATTAAAGAAAATATCAATTAAAGCACATAGATTTAATTACATATCCAAGTGTATTGAATTTCCTCCTAACCTTAGTAAAAGATTTAGCCAGCCATTAATTGGGGCTAAACTCAAAATCAAACAATTATTAAAGAAGAAAATAATAGAAAACTTCTAGATTTGGAAAACTTCCCCAAGAACGTGTAAAAAGTACAGAGAGTACTTCCCCAAATCGGGGAAGATAACACAAGCCTTGTGTCATCGAACTCTTTGATTGGTTGGGAATGAGGACATGCATTCGGATGTGGGTAAATTGACGTCTAGACGCGAATCTTGGATTCACAAGCGTCCATACGTGAACAAAGTGGCATCCGAACGTGATAGACTGAGATTTCTTGCATTTTTTTCCTCTGATGCAGAACCTCACGTCCGGACTTGGACATATTACATCTGGATGTGGCCTTTAGAGCACCAATCTCTTGTTTTCTCCTTTTCCATTGCATCCGTCTTTCCCATGTTTGCCTTTTTGCCTTCTTATTTTGTCATTTTACCTGCAAAATAGGCAAACACCAATGAAACCATGATAGAATTAAATATAACATTAATCTCATACAGTTAACTCCATACTCATGACAATTAACCTACAAATGATAGGATAAATATGCAATATTTAGGCTTAATCATTAGTTATTGGGTTTATCCGTCTGAGCGCTCCACCTTAGGGAACACCTGTCCTCTTTGTGAAGAAGTACAATGATACGCTCAGATTATGTACGGATTACCGAAAGCTGAATTGGGTAACAGTGAAGAATAAGTATCCTCTACCTCAGATTAATGATTTATTTGATTAATTAAGGGGTTCTAAGTACTTCTCAAAATTAATCTTTGAACTGGGTACCATCAGCTAAGAATATAGGAGAAGGATATTTATTAAGACTGTCTTTTGTACCAGATATGACCATTTTAAGTATACTGTGATGCCATTTGGATTGACCAATGCTCCTACTGCATTTATGAATTTAATGCATAAAGTGTTTAGACCTTATTTAGATCAGTTTGTTATCATATTTATTGACGACATTTTGATCTATTTAAGGACACACGAGGATCATGTAGAGCATATCAAGGTGGTGCTACAGACATTGAGGGAGCATAAATTGTACCCCAAGATGAGTAAATGTAAATTTTGGATGAAAGAATTGAAGTTCCTTAGACACGTGGTGTCAGAACAAGGAGTAGCTATAGACTTTGCCAAGATTGAGGCAGTGTTGAAATGAGAATGACCTCAGAATATAACAAAAATCCAGATTTTTTTGGGTTTGGCTAGTTATTACAGGAGGTTTATGGAGCAATTTTCTAGATTGGCTATTCCAATGACCCGGCTCACGAAGAAAGGGGAAAAGTTTTTGTGGTTCGAAGATTATGAGCAAACTTTTTCCACTCTAAAAGAGAAGTTGACAACGACACCGATACTTATTGTTCCAAATAGTGGTGAAGGTTATGATGTGTATACGGATGCATGTTTGTAGGGTTTGGATTGTGTGTTGATGCAGAATGGGAAAGTAGTTGCTTATAGCTCAAGACGGTTGAAGACTCATGAGCAAAATTATCCTACCCATAATTTAGAGCTTGCAGCTGTGGTGTTTGCTCTCAAGTTGTAGATGTGTTACTTGTATGGAGAGAAATTTTAGGTTTACTCTGATCATAAGAGTCTGAAATATATCTTCACTCAGAAGGATCTCAATTTTCGACAAAAATGTTGGATCGAGTATTTGGAGGATTATGATTTTACATTGAATTATCATCCAAGAAACGTGGTAGCTGACACACTCAATAGGAAGTCTCGGGGTGTAGTGAATTCTTTAGCGGTACATAGATGGAAGATGATCGAAGCAATGTAGGATTTTGACCTGTTAGTGGATAAATAAGAAAAACAAACCATGTTTGTTTAGCTTATTGGCTCAACCTTCCTTCCAGGAGATAGTTATAGAATTTCAAAGGATGAATCCATCACTAGAGGAAATTTGGGGTCGTTTGGAGAGAGGTGAGGTTGTGAAAAATTGGTCCTTGCAGGTAGATGAAGTGAGGTTTAGAGGAAGGTTATGTATACCGGATAATACTTAGTTGAGAGAAGAGATTCTAAAAGAGAGCCATCATTCTAGGCCTACCATCCATCTAGGTAGTACTAAGATGTACCAGGACATGAAACGCCAGTACTGGTGGAGGGGTGATGAAGCGAGAAATAGCTAAGTTTATAGGTAAATGTGCGGTGTGCCAACAGGTAAAGATTGAACACCAGAGATCAGGGGGATTACTACAATCTTTACCAATTCTCGAGTAGAAGTGGGATCATATCACTATGGATTTCGTGTCGGGGTTACCACAGACTACCAAGGGACATAATGCAATTTGAGTGATTGTGGATAGACTCACAAAGACGGGTCATTTCTTACCTATAAAGACAACAAATACATTGGTGACTCTGAGTCACTTGTATATTCGTGAGATAGTGAGGCTTCACGGAGTGCCTCTATCCATTGTGTCGGATCGTGATAATAGGTTTGTGGCCCGATTTTGGTAAAGTTTATAGATATATTTGGGAACGGAATTACAATTTAGCACTACCTTTCATCCTCAAATAGGTGGACAATCCGAGAAAGTGATTCGGATTATGGAAGACATGTTAAGGGCATGTGTTTTAGATTTCAAGGGGAGTTGGAGTTCATCTACCATTAGTGGAATTTGCGTACAACAATAACTACCAAGCTAGTATTGGGATGGCTCCTTATGAAGCTCTGTACAGTAGGCCGTGTCAGTCACCGAAGTGTTGGGTAAGCCGGGGAGAGTAGTTTATTTGGACCTGAGATAGTGGGTGAAACCACATAGAAAGTTCAGATGATTCGAGAAAGGACCGCCCAAAGCTGACAAAAGATTTATGCTAATAAGAGGAGAAGGCCATTGGAATTTAAGAGAGGTGATTATGTGTTCTTGAAGCTATAACCCAAGAAAGGAGTTATGCGATTTGAAAAGAAAGGGAATTTAGCTCCAAGGTATACGGGACCTATTGAAATAATTCGAGTCATTGGAAAGGTGACATATCAATTGAATCTTCTGGCTCAGTTATCAGGAGTCCACGATGTGTTCCACATATCAATGCTAAGGAAGTGTGAACCCGACACGTCGCATGTAGTGGATTTGGAAGGGATTGAGATTTAAGAAGGGGTAACTTATGAAGAGCAACTAGTGAGGATTTTTGACACCAAAGAGAAGGTGCTTCGCAAAAAATTTATCTTACTGTTAAAGGTACTACGACAAAATCATGGAGTGGAGGAAGCTACATGGGAACCAGAGTTGGAGATGCGACAAAAGTACACTCGTTTACTACTTGAGGTTAGTTTCGAGGATAAAACTTTCTTTTAGGGGGTGGATTGTAAGCTCCCATTTATTTATTCAAAATTATATTAGAATATCATGTATTTCATTGATACAAAATGAATTATAGATAAATAGATGATTGTAAGATGGAGAATATAGGAACCGTGGAGACTTTCAGGTGACTTGATATTTTTGGGTAATCACTCTTAATAGGAAATGAGTAAATAAAATTCTAAATGTTTTTAGGTCAAAATAATATTAAAAATGGATCTTGGAGATAAAAAAAAACTTTGGGATAGGTGATATGATATCTATTAAAATTTTGGATGTATTCCGGAGTTGAAACACATTTTGCATGGAATTTGAATAGGAAGAAGTTTGACACTACCTTAGTATTTGCAACATAAATTTTTAGTCCTATATTCGATTGATATGAATTTTGGACAATAGAAACTGGACTTCAAGAGCTAGAATAGTGTATTTCATAAAAGGTTGGTGAATCGGCTCCTAACTATGTCAAAATCGAGACGGAACTATGGGCCAGAGAGTTACATGCGTCGAGACGCGAATTGTGCATCCGAACGCACCTATTTATGCATGTCCGAATGGGAAATCTGTATCTGAATGCACAAATTAACATATGGGCAAAGATTTTGGAATGTCGGGACGTGAATTGTGCTATCGGACGTGCCTCCTAGTTTAACACAATCAGTTTTCAGTTTTTTTTTCTTTGATTTTGGTTCTATAAATACCCCAGAGACGAGTTTTAGGCTATTTTAAGCATTTTTTCAACCCTAGAAAGCTAAAAGGAGTTGGGGAGAAGAAAAAAAGATATATTTTGACAGATTAACAAGGGAGAATCACATCAAAACACATTAGGATCAAAGTCTAGGGGAATTAAGGTAATGGTTTCTTCCTAAACTCTTTCATTGAGGTTAGGGTTAATATATATGTATGTTTTGATTCTAAATCGTATTTATATGATATTTAATCATTGGTTCTTGATTTTATCGCAACTTGTATCATATTTTGAATGAGATTATTGGTTAATAGCTATAAATCTCTCAATCTAGTTATCAGAATTCTAGTTTTCAAGAAATATTATCTTTACATATGATATTCCATTGTTCTTGGTATAAAAACCTTAGTGATGGGTTTTGAACAATAAAAATTATGTTCTTGATGATCTCTTGCATATTTTCTTGAATTGCTCCATTGGAAAAACACTTGTGAAATGGTGCTTGGTTTACATGTGATTTGGTGAATTGGTTTGGTATAGTATCTCTTTTATGAGTGGTTTGATGACATGGGGGACCATTGGCCGGGTATCGTAAAATGGGTAGATGCGTTTCTTACCCCGAGTGAGTTTGAAGGTTCCCTACCACTAGTAGTTGGGTTGGTACCTTGCGAGGACCAAACCACTATTTGCTCATGGGTATCGAGGCTGGGAGTTACTATATTATTCCTGCGTTGGATTCGTCACTGTCGATGCATCAGTATATGCCCTTCCTAAAGTTGTGTATCCTTGCGAGGATTGAGGGTGTGTGTGTGAGACATGATATTCTCAATGTGTGTATTCATGCTAGTCTTACTATATACCTGAGATACAGTATTGGCAATGTTTTATTATTTGAAAGTTGGTTTTTATTTCTTCATTTATTTTATTGCACTCACTCAAACTTGAGGTCTAATAAACTATCACTGTTTTATTTCAAAAGTGATGGTGTTAATTCACGTGAATGAGTAGTGAGTTCGAGTGCAATGACGAGGATAAATGCTCTAATTATCAGAGGTGTGGTGTGTGTAACGTAGCAGAAATATCGTGGTTCACCGGCTAATGAGCTCGGCTAATCCACTCTCAAATGAAGGCTCTTGCTCCTAAGGTGTATATCTCTACAAAAAGGAGTTTTACAAATTGCTCTCTCCCTAGGTTAGGGCTATGTTCCGTTCTTATAATGTCATTCCTAACTCTAAGAGATCTCTACCGAGATCTTTGCCCTTCATCCATGGGATCTCCCTTAATTCTGGGAGAGGATCTTGGTCAATTGAGTGTTTTTCACCTTAATTCTAGCTTTCCACTCCGTTGGGGGTGTGGCTGTTATCTAGCTACCTCCTAGTTACTCTTGCTTTTATCTTTTCCGGGGTAGAGCTTTAGCTCTGGTTCCCTGAACTATGTGTGTCTAGCCCGACCTCCCGAGCTGACCTCTTCTTCTGAGCTCATGTCTGGAATTTATTTTAGGTATCAACAGTTGCCCCCCAGCTCTTGGTCCAAGCGAGCTTGGATAAGGGCTGAGCTCTTTCTTCTCTTTTTTTTTTTTTTTTACCGGGCTAGGCCAGCATGTGACTGGTCCTAACTTGCACGTGGGAGTTGCTTTGTGACGGTTTTCTATAATCATGGCCCCCTCGATTCCCGCGCACGTTACAACCCACTCCTTTCAAGTTATAAATGCCCAAACGGCTGTCAGAACCCCTCTTCTTCCTCTGTTCAACTTCCCTCTTCGTACCTCTCCTTTCGATTTCTTGGCTTCCTGCTCAAAGTCGAGTTTCCTCGGTTCGATTCAAAGATTCTCATTGCCCTTCTGCTGTGATTTCTCCCTGAGTTGCGGCTCGTTGTTCATCTTAAGCTAGGTACGTTTCTTGTCCTCTTTCATCTCTTTTCCCGTTCTGGATCCCTCGAGTTCGAGGTGGTTGTTGTACTTTTGGGCTTTTCGGTTCTTTTATTTCTGGAACCGGGACTATTGCTTGTCCCCTCTTCCCCTCTTTGTGGACTGGTGTTCTATTGTGAGAATCCTCGGCGTTGGGAGCTACTGTGCTGACCCTAAGGTTATTAGGGGGAGCTTAACTAGCATTCCCCCTCTCTACCGCTCTTTCAATTTGCCCTTCTCTTGTCCTATCATGTTTGTTTCCTCTGGAGCCACCCCTTCCTCTGTTTCCCTCCTAGGCGGCAAATCTGTCGAGGAGGATACTGACCTAGGAGATGTAGGTGTTGAAATCGACAACTTCCAGGGCGTCGATTCTGTTGATGCGGGGGTAAATGTTGGGGAACCTCCCTCAACATCTACTCATGTGACCCCTAAACCTAGTAAGGGTAAGGGCAAGGTAAGCGAGGTGGGAATCCCTTCTGCGGGCATAGGAGCTGCCTTCAGTTATGCAGAGCGCGTGGGCGCTAGTGAGGTCGATCCCACTTTCCTGGAGGCTCTCGGGGCCCGCTACGGGTTCCCTCCTGAAGTTCGACCCTGGAGTCCTGATGCATCTACCTCATATGTCACCCAAGTTCATAAGAAGGTTTGTTTCTTTATGGTCGCCTTTGAGAATGGCATTCGCTTTCCAATGCATCCCTTCATTAAGGGCGTCTTGCAACACTTTAACGTCTGTCCTGCCCAACTCTCTCTTAACTTCTGGGGTGTGCTAGCAGGTCTCCTTGTTTACTTTAAGACCCATAAGCTTGGAGTGCCCACTGTTCCCATACTTATGGAGCTTTTTAACGTTAAACACAACTCTTTTGAGGGCTTTTTATACATTTCGAAACGGGCATCAACCAAGTTGATCATATCCGACCTCCCGAGCTCCCACAAAGGCTGGAAAAAGCATTACTTCTTTGTGGGAGGCACTCACTAGGAGTACGACCCTACAGATAGGACAGACACCCTCTCAATTCCTAAAGCGTGGTCTACCCCAGATAACATGGGTAAGTTCTCAGTCGAGCTGCCAGAGATCATAATTTTTTTTTTATTTGCCCCATCCCCTGACTTCATTCTGCCTTCATCACTCCTCAGGTAAGCGCTTTGAGCTTATTGCTGAAGATGAGCATGTGCTGCTAAAGTTGGAGAAGTGCCAACCAAAGAGATACTCTGAACTCATCCAGCCCTGGGTTTTGGTGGATCAAGGGCTGAGCCCCCTGCGGTGACGATAGCCCCCCTGCGGTAACAATAGCCATCCCACTTTTAGCTGTCAGCGTTGAAGGAGTGGAAGGTGGTGTCCATTTGATTGACTTTATTGCCTTTAATTCCATTTCTTTCTTCTGTTTCTTCCCTTTTTTTTTTTTTTTAACTCGTCCAGTTTAGTTCTTCCAGGTTCTTCCATAATGAAGCCCACCTCTGAGGAACTCCAGGCCAAGATCGATCAGTTAGCGAAGAATGGGAAAAGTAGCAAACGGAAAGCGGTGGTCGGCTTTGGAAGTAGCCCTGTTACTTGGGCTAAGATTCAAAAGTTGGGGGTGCCCTCTTCTTTTCCAGATTCGACTTCAACAAAACAGGTCCAACCGCTGAACACCCAACAAGTCGTTGAGGCTTGCCTCCCCTCAGGGGTTCAGCCTGCTTCAGGGCGAACTCATAAGCCAGGCGAGCCTTCTCCTTCCTCGTCTGAGGTCAAGGAAACCTTGAGGTCGGTCCCTGACCTTCAACCTGGTACTTTCTCTTATAGTCCTTCTGGGAAGATTATCGAATTTTTTCTGAAGAAAACTGGGTGCGATGAAGAAAAGCGCCCCAAGGTGGAGGAGAGTGAGGACTCCTTTTTTTAGAACAATGAGCTCGTTGCTGGGGCTATTTCTTATGTTCTTACTGATTTTGACGTTCAAAAGGCTTCTTCTATGCCTCTTGAGGAGACCATCAGCTCAGCTCTTCAGGGAACAGCTGTCGTAAGTTCTTGCATTCTCATACATCCATTTGTCTTTATGTCATAACCTTAAGCTTACCTCTTCTTGCTTTCTCTCCTGTCCCCAGCTGGCTCTCCACGTAAAAGGTTTGGTGAGTAGGATCCAATCCTCTGAGAGTTCTGTCAAAGCTTTGAAGGCATACGAGGTTAAGGTTGCCCAACTCGCCTTTGACAATGACGACCTTCGAGCTCAGGTAGCAAGCTTCAAAGAGGAATTGGAGAACCAGGCTTCTTCCCTTCAAGGCTTACAAACGGCAAAAGATAATGCTGAAGAAAGAGAAAGGAAAGTCAGGGATGAGCTAAGAATGGCCAGGGAAGAGCTGAAACTTAAATCTGAGGCCTGGGTTAAGGCCAGTCAAGAAGCCTTTGAAGCCCAGAGTTCTTTGCAGAGCATAAAGAAGGATTATCTCACTGTGACTGAGGCAAATGCTGCACTCTGCTCCGAGCTCGAGGCGCAAAAGACTCTTGTCAAGGAAAAAGATGATGTTATTGTTGAGCTGAGGGATGACGTCACCACTCAATGGGCCACAGGATGGCTTGCCTTCAAACGCCGAGCTACGAAGACCTATCCAGACCTTGACTTCACCTTCACTATTCCCACCGAGGAGGAGCTGGAGGAGACTGATACAGATAGTGAGGGGGACAGCTTGGCTCCTCCAGACTTTACCTCCAAAGGTGTTGAGATGTCCATCCCTCCTACTGAGACCTCTGAAGCCCTTTCTACTGGAACAGGCTCTTTTATTGCAATTCCCGAGCTCCCAACTGTAACTTCTATTGTTTCTGCCACTATACCTTTCTCAGCTGACCTTGTGAATGAGGCCCTTGCTCAGAATTCGGAATCAATAGGAGCAGAGATCCGTGTAGCTGGCACCTTTGGAAGCTCTCCTCTTCTGCCTGCTGCCGAAGGCTCATCTGCTGAGTTGCAAAATCCTTCACTTACGCCTTCCTTAGACACTTAGAGCTCTTTTCATGTACATGTGACTCTAATTTCATTTTTAATGTACTTTGACCTCGTACTCTGAAATACAAACTTTTCAAAACAATTTATGTTATGAACTTTCGCTTTCGAAATGCGATATGACTTCTGGTTTGAAACTTAATTATGCTTTCCTTTGCTTTATGTTCCTCTTGCCCCCATTGCTTCGAGTAGTACTTCAGTCCTTCTTAAAGCAAAATTATTGACGTTATGAGCTTGATTGAGAAAAAACAGTCCTATTCCTAACCCTTTAAATACTATCCCCCAAAGTGTATGTGTGATGTATTTCAAACGGGAAGGGAGGTCACGCTCCCTTGGGATAGTGTGAAAAGAAAGGGCAATAGGAAAGGAAATAGGTTAGTGGGAATGTGATATGTGAATGCACAAAAATGCTCCCCAATCGCAAAGAGACTTTCGTGGGTCGTCTTTTACTTGGTGGTATTCCAAGGTCGTTTCCACGGGGAAGGAAGTAAACCAATTTGAAAGTGGTTTTGGGAAAAGAAAGTGTAGCAATTCTTGTGGTGGAAAGTTGTTTGGTGAAATGTATTTTGGTGAAAATGAAATGAAGAAGCAAGTGTTGGCAATCCCAAGAGGTCCCTCCAATGGGTATACTATCTTAACTCAAATCACTCATCCGATTGAGCATGAATGAACGGTTGATTCACGGAAAGCCGAGGATGATGTCGGTGAGTATCTAAGCATAAACTGTGACTAGGCCTACGGATTATCAAAGGCTCACCAAATCATCCACCTTCAATCCGGTCAAACCGAACCATTGGACTCTAAAGGGAAGGAGTAGAAAGAGTTGAAATGGTATACCCAAAAAGGGGGATTCCCCTTGGTCTTGCCAACAAAAGGATTTAGCTACTCATACTTGAAATGAAAATGACAATGGAAAGATAATGCATTGTAAAGATATGAAGTTTTGACGTAACTAAGTGCAAGAAATCATAGACTAGAAGTGAACGAAATGAAAATCCATTTTATATCTATGAACATGAACAACTTGGAAGCATTAATGGTAGAACTTAAATGAGAGCATTAAACTAGCAATGAACATAAGGGAAAATGACATTAATGACATTCAATGAAGATCCAAAGGTTCATACCATTGATTACAAGACAATGCAGTAGAAGAAATGCAAAAATCACAACTTTCTCTCTCTAAAACTACTATTCATCATCTTCTACGCCTAGAGCTTCTCTCTCTATATTCCCTTCAATGCTCTCCCAGAATGCTGATCATTGGAGAGCTTTGCCTCCCAAAAACTGTGCCTGGTGTGGTCCTGTAGCTCCCTGAAGTGACCCCCATCAGTAGGGTGCAGCCTGGATGACCTGGACAGGGGTGTGCAGAGTTTGTCTGCACACCCAGCTCCTCTTCTCCTCTCTCTCTTCATTTAAAACTATAGCTCTAGAGTTCAGAGGAAGGTGTGGGCCTGATGAACAGTGTTGTCGGCGTGTCAGAGGAGTGTGAGAGCATTTATGGTGGGACCCTCTAGGTAGCAGAGCAGATCTGCAGAATCTGGGCTTGTCAGCGAAATCGTACCGGTACTGAGTACCGGTACCATGCAGTACCGGTACTGCGTACCGGTACTTCGTACTCCAGTAGGTTTGGCGTACCGGTATTGTTTTGCATCCTTGTCTGAATCTTCTGATTTCTTTGCTCCTGAGCTATCCCCAAGTTATCTTTTCATCTCCTTTCATCCCAAGTGGTATGGGCAGGCCTTAACAAACCATATTTAGCTCATTTCAACTGCAAACACAAAATATTGACGTTAAGACTTCAATCATCATAACTCATATCATTTAATCTTCAAAAACAAGTGAACTGAGCTGATTAGAACCTTAAAATATACAAAGCTTTGTGCTAATCACACCCCCCAACTTAGGTTTTGCTAGTCCCTTAGCAAAAGATTCACTCCCCAGCACAACACAACAAAAATAGCAACACATTCAATCAAATTCAACGACCAATCATTCAATCAATCAAAATGCAATTAACAACATGAAAATGAGTAAGATGGAAAAATTGTGGGTTTATATTAATGTGAACGAAGTTGGAGTACAAAATGGAGTAGGTCATTAAAAAGAACAAAATAGCCTAATCTCCCATCCCAACTACACAAAATCCTATACTATCACAAGCACTCCTTACTCTCAATCACTCTCTTCATCATTACCCTCAGATTCTTCCTCTTCCTCAGACTCCTCATCATCTTCCGCTTCCTCATTTACCCTGGAGGTTGAAGGTGCAGTAGGAACTTCTGGGATGGGTCTCCCAGGGAATGTGTGCATGTACATCTCTTTCATCATCGCCATCATTCCCTGAACCGAGGCCTCAATCCCATGCACTGTCGTTTCTAGTGCATCAAGTCTCCTAGGGACTAAGCGTGCTGAAACAGGCTTGAATGGCATGGTGGGTGCAGTCGGTACAAAGTCCTCATCAGAATCAAGCTGAGCTCGCTCCCCACGACCCATAGCCTTCCTCTTCTGGCTACTGGCCCTGCCTATGGCCCCAGTCTCGGGGGGAGTGAGCTTTTCTGATGCGTAGCCCTTAACCTTAAAATGGTCACACAGTCGGGTAACCAAGCTTCCATACGGCAGGTTGGTCAATGGCTTCTCTGTGATGGCAAAGTCCTTCATAACTTCCCAAATAACAAGGGCAAAATCAATTGTTTTGCCCGACACAACAGCCTCCAGGATGGCCAGCTTTTCCATGTTTGGTTTCTTTTCTGCAGCCCTTGGGAGTAGGTTATAATGAAGCAGTTTGTTGAGAAGCCCATAAACATGCTTCAACCCACCACTATGAACCACTCCCTTGAACTCAGCCGGATCCTCATACATCAAATCAACAAACTCCGCCTTAGTCTTAGCTTTACCCATGTTGTAGGGATAGACAGGTAGGGAAGATGGAGGTCTCTGATAATTTCCAAGAAGGGTGGCTATGACGTCAGGGGTCACCGTAAATACCTTTCCCCTAACGTTCGCTCTCAGAACCTCCCCAACAATAACCTCAACCAATTTTAACGAACGGTAGAACTCCCTCACCAATGCCAGGTTGTAACCCTCAACCTCCTTGAACCAGAAATGCATCCTATGCCCCTCAATGATTTTCACAACGGGATGAATGGGGGAAAGGGACATTTTATCCAAAAAACGTTCACAGGTCACACCTTACCTTCGATCAACTGGCGTCGAGCATCCCTCTTAGCCCTCTTCCTTTGCTCCTCTGGGTCCTCACTTGACCCTTCGCTGCCTCTCTTGCGGCTAGAGGAGACCCTGGCAGGAGGGGAACTGGGCTCGGGTTCTAGTCCTGGCCTCTTAGTGCGAGCCATTGAGATCCCTTGAAGTGACTGGAGGAGATGGAGGACTTTGAGGAATTTCGGCTCCAAGGACAGGGTTTATCCGATGAGGATTGTCCAAAGCAAGCAAAATCAAGGGAGGTTTTATGGATTGAGAGGGAAGTAGAGAGGGAACCTTGGAGCGTTTTCGAGTGAGGGAGAGAGAAATAGGGCAGGAATAGAAGTGGGGAAATGAAGGGTTTAATGAGGGGTTTAAATAAAAAACCCTAAAAAAAATTTCGTGTCAGGCAAATCGTACCGGTACTGAGTACCGATACCATACCGTACCGGTACTCAGTACCGGTACTTCGACTCCAGAAGGTTTGGCGTACCAGTACTTAGTACTGGTACCATATCGTACCGGTACTCAGTACCGGTACTGTTCTGCTTTGTCTGCCAAACTCCTCCTGCTGAGCATACCACCACTCCAATCTAGCTTAGGGCCTTCCTAGACATTTCATCACATTACTTGTGACTCCAACTCCCTTCAAAAGATGCACTCCACTTATTTTCCACAATTTGATCCATCATGCCCGAGTCATTATCAAAATTGCAAAGTGATTTAAGACTTTGATGCATTCAACATACAGGGAATGGATTTCTATTCTTTAATTATCAAAATGAATATCCCAAAATGAAAATACGGATTCAAACAACACACATAGTTCTAATCCTTTTCAAATATCAAAAATTTGAGCAATATTCCCTCATTCTTGCAAGCATGGAGTTATTTAACAAATTTCTCAAATTATTGAACTAGGCTAACATGAGCAAACCCATAGTTTTAGATACTAGTCTAAAGTATGCACCTACACATTCATTTTCAACTTGCGTGTGTGTGAATTAAACAAGTAATTTGAACAGTTACACAACAGGATTCACATTCAAATAGCTGGACAAATTCAGCTTCAATGCAAAAACTCACCAAGGAACACTTTTAGCAATGAAATACACTCAAGTTATCCTGGTATGCACTCCATGTGTACATGTGAGATAGAGTCTTGTGTTCAAAACAAAGTGTGCTCACATGTAATCCAAAAATGAAGTTAATAAATGAAAAAGAAGCGAACTTGGCATAGTCTCATGAACAGAAAATTAGGGCATTAGGTAGTAAGACTAAACTCATCATTCCCTTTGAAATATGCACCTCCCAACTTCTCTAGATCACTTAGGACTTTAAGGGTTATAATGGGGCCTTGGGGTGGTATCTAGGAAATTGAAATGAAGGATATAGGGTAACAAAGAGGGTTGTTCCGAGTGAGAGACTTTTATTCTAGAAAAACCACTTCCCTTTTCATGGGATTTTGATTCTCACCCCGTCACCACATTCTTCGTTTCTTTTTCTTCTTATCCTTAACATTTTTCTTTTCTTCTTCTCACCCTTTTTTTTTTTCTTCTTTTCTTGGATTTTCATTCTTTTTCCATTGAACTCTTTGAGTTTCAACATCATTTATCCCTTTTGTTTGGGTTTCCACACCACACTTCCTTTGCTTTTGCAATCACTCATTTCTGCTTTTAGGAACAACCAAGGTAAGCTATATGTTTCTTATTTTCATAGGCTTGGTCAACTATGTGGCATAGAAACGAATTTCAAATAAGATCAATCACGACACTAGGGATAATATTTGCACAAGAAAAAGGTTAAAGGCTCAAAATATTCAATGATGGCCTAAGATCACTTCCAGGCCCGCATGGGAGGGCATTATATGTTCAAGAAAAATCAGTCTACCATCCAAATGCACTAACCAACACAAACATAATGAGACTATTGAACAACTTGACAAAAAAAAAAAAACATTCTTTGAGTAATTATAAATTCCCTCCAAAAAGGATTTGGCACTAAAGCTCTCAAGGGTCTTTACTCATCTCCACTACTTATGTCAAGCTTAAAAACATGAATCCAATTCGTAAATTGCCAAAATTACACATTCAAGAGTCACATACAGTTGAGTTCAAAAATCAATGCCTAAATGATACTCATGCATAGGATCAACTTCCATAGAATACTCATGTGCACAAAGTTCACAACAAAGATCAACATGTCATCAAACTCACACAAACGCATCATGAAGGAATACAGATCAACAATTAGATATTTTTTTCATCAAAAAAATTTCAAAAATTTCCCCTATTTTTCACTAATGCAAGCAAAAATAAAAAATTTCCAAACAACCTTGGTGTATCATACAAATGGTGCACCTCACCCCCCAACTAGAATCATGCATTGTCCTCAATGCAACAAAAAAAGATATAGTATGCAATGGAAGACAATAAAAAGATAAGTTGGGTAAGAGAACACCTCGCAATTGCGCTTTCGACAAAAACACCAAGATCTGGATCAAAGAGAACACAATCTATACAACCACATCAAGTGAGTGACATAAAATAAAATTGACATAAATAAGTAAACGAAACTATACAGTAGAAGGAATAATCCCTAGCTAACCCTCCATCAATTCCGAGTATACCGGGTCAACTAAATCCTCCTCCACCACTTGTCCCTCAAAACCCTCAAAGAATGGCTTGAGTCTTTAGCCATTGACCTTGAATGTTTGGCCATCTTTAGGGTTTGTGATATCTACCGCTCCGTTGGGGTAGGCCGCCTCGACAAAATAGGGGCCATCCCAACGGGATCTTAGTTTTCCTTGGAACACGGAGAGACGAGAATTATACAAGAGTACTTTTTGCCCGGGCTCAAATGATTTCCGTGTGATGGAATTATCATGAAAAACTTTAGCCCGTTCTTTTGAAATTTTGGAACTCTCATATGCATCTCTTCAGATCTCTTCCAATTCATTCAGTTCCAACTTTCTTTGCTCCCCGGCCATTCTCAAGTTAAAATTCAAGGTCTTTATGGCCCAGTAGGCCTTGTGCTCCATTTCAACCGGTAAATGACAAGTTTTTCCATAAACCAGCCGGTAAGGAGACATACCCAAAACAGTCTTATAGGCAGTACGATACGCCCATAAGGCATCGGTCAATCTGACTGACCAATCCTTCCTGTTCGGGTTAACCATTTTTTCCAAGATATTCTTAATCTCCCTATTGGCTAATTCAGCTTGGCCATTGGTTTGTGGGTGGTATGCAGTGGATACTTTGTGTGTAACACCATATTTAAACATTAATGATGCAAATGGCCTATTACAGAAGTGGGATCCACCGTCACTGATCATTGCACGAGGCATCCCAAACCTCGAGAAAATGTTCTCTTTGAGGAATTTGACTACGACCCGGTGGTCATTAGTCTTGGTTGGGATTGCCTCTACCCACTTGGACACGTAGTCCACCGCCAGAAGAATGTACAGATAACCAAAAGACATGGGGAATGGACCCATGAAATCGATGCCCCAGCAGTCAAATATTTCTATGATAAGGACGGGGGAAAGGGGCATCATATTTCTGTGGGTCACACTACCTAATCGTTGGCATCTGTTGCATGCCTTACAATATGAAATACAGTCTTTAATGAGAGAGGGCCAATAGAAACCTGACTGCAAAATTTTGGCCGAAGTTTTCTTTGCCGAGAAATGTCCGCCACAAGCTTGGGAATGGCAGAATGCAAGGACGTTCCGTTGTTCATTTTCGGGCACGCATTTCCTCATGACCTGATCTGGGCAATATTTGAACAAATACGGATTGTCGAAGTAAAAATACTTCACGTCTGCCATGAATCTTCTTTTATCCTCCAGGCTCCATTGTGGCGGTATTTGTCCTATTGCAAGGTAATTACAAATGTCAGCATACCAAGGACAAACTGAATGGATTGAAAGTAAATGTTCATCAGGAAAAGAGTCGGGAATAGGAATATGCTCATTAGTCTCCTGCACCACCAGCCGGGATAAGTGATCCGCCACAACATTCTCAACTCCTTTTTTGTCTTTAATTGTCAAGTCAAATTCTTGTAGGATGAGGATCCACCTAATGAGTCTTGGTTTCGCATCCTGCTTAGATAACAAGTACTTCAAGGCAGAATGGTCAGTAAAGACAACAATAGGCGAACCAATGATATATGAACGAAATTTATCGAGAGCAAACACTACGGCTAGCAATTCTTTCTCAGAGGTAGTGTAATTCATTTGAGCCTCATTAAGTGTTTTGCTAGCGGTCGATTGTCCTTCCTCTGACCAAGCACTGCGCCAACCGCGTAGTCACTCGCGTCGCACATGAGCTCGAAAGGTAGATCCCAATTGGGTGGTCGCATGATAGGAGGCGTGACAACCATGCTTTTTAGTTTTTTAAACGATGCCTCACACTCATCCGACCACTCAAAGGGAATCTCCTTAGACAGTAAATTGGTCAGGGGTCGAGCCAATGCGCTAAAATTTTGAATGAATCGGCGATAAAAACCTGCATGGCCCAGAAATGACCGGATTCCCTTGATAGTTGTCGGCGTGGGAAGGTTGGAGATGGCCTCCACCTTGGATTTGTCAACTTCAATGCCCCTTGCCGATACTATGTGGCCCAATACGATTCTTTTCGTCACCATAAAGTGACACTTCTCCCAATTAAGCACAAGATCCTTTTCTTCACATCTCTCCAATACTCTCTCCAAGTTTTCTAAGCATCCATCAAAGGAATCACCAAACATGGAAAAATCGTCCATGAAGACCTCCAAAATTTTCTCCACCATATCGCTAAAAATCCCCATCATGCACCGCTGGAAGGTCCCCGGGGCATTGCATAATCCGAACGGCATACGGCGATAGGCAAAGGTACCATATGGGCAGGTGAAGGTAGTCTTCTCTTGGTCCTCCAATGCGATCTCAATTTGGTTGTAGCCAGAGTACCCATCTAGGAAACAATAAAATAGATGCCCTGCTACCCTTTCCAAGACTTGATCGAGAAAGGGCATTGGGAAATGATCTTTCCGTGTGCAAGCGTTGAGCTTCCGGTAGTCGATGCAAACTCTCCATCCGGTAATGACTCTTGTAGGTATGAGTTCATTTTCCTCATTTTCAATCACTGTGACTCCGGATTTTTTTGGGACGACTTGTGTGGGGCTTACCCATTTGCTATCCGCAATTGGAAAGATAATGCCCACATCAAGTAGCTTTAACACCTCATCCTTCACTACTTCTTTCATGCTCGGATTCAATCTCCTTTGAGGTTGTCGGGAGGTTTTAGCATCTTCCTCAAGATAGATGCGATGGGTGCAAATTATAGGGCTGATTCCCTTGATATCTGCAATAGTCCACCCGATCGCTCCCTTATGCTTTCTCAATACCACCAAAAGCTTTTCTTCTTGTTCCATGGTTAGGGTAGAGCTAATGACTACCGGGAAAGTCTCATCATCGCCAAGATAAGCATATTTCAAATGTGCGGGCAATGGCTTCAATTCCAATTTTGGATTTTTCTCATCCGAAGGGAAAATTTTCTTCTCTTGTTTAGGTAGCTCTTCAAATGTGGGGATCCACCTTTCCATCCCTTTCAACTCTTCCACCTTTTCTTGATCATCCAACTTTTCCAATTCAACCAATTCTTCCTCCTTGAGTTTCAACATCTCTTCTAACTCCAAATGCTCCTCAATCAACGTGTCAATTCTATTGACCTCATTTGCCTCCTCGTCATCCCCTGGTTGCCTTGCCAAATTGAAAACGTTAAGTTCCATGGTCATGTTCCCGAATGCCAATTTCATCAGACCATTCCTGCAATTTATCACTGCATTAGATGTAGCAAGGAAAGGTCGCCCAAGTATCACGGGAATTTGGGAGCTAAGATTAGCAACAGGATGAGTGTCTAATACAATAAAATCGACTGAAAAATAAAACTTATCAACTTGAACCAACACATCTTCCACTACTCCCCTTGGTGTGCGGATGCTACGATCCGCAAGTTGAAGTGTGATTGAAGTAGGTTTCAACTCCTCAAGCTTGAGTTATTGATACACGGAGTAGGGAAGGAGATTGACACTTGCTCCTAGATCAAGCAATGCTTGTTCAACCCGGCAATTTCCTATAGTGATGGCAATTGTTGGACAACCGGGATCTTTGAATTTGGGAGGAGTGTTGGTCCTCAGAATGGAGCTCACTTGTTCTGTCAAGAATGCCTTCTTCCGGACATTTAGCCTCCGCTTTACCGTGCATAGGTCTTTCAAAATTTTGGCACATGACGGTATTTGCTTGATGGCATCGAGAAGCGGGATATTGATTTTTACCTGCTTAAACATGTCTAAAATATCAGAATAATTAGCCACCTTGAAAGGTGACTTCAAACGATGGGGGAAAGGGGCAGGCATAGGAGGGAAACACAAGCTATCATCAATCACATGTTCATTTTCAATTTTCTCATTTTCTTTGTCTTTACTCATTTCACCTTTTTCGGCCACACGTTCTTTGGCCTCACCCTCAATGGACTCTTCTATTGGCAATGGTGCCTTAGGTGGAACCTTTGGCACTATGGTCTTTTCAATTTGTTTGCCACTACGAAGAGTGGTGACCGCCTTGAGGTGCTCACAACTCTCTTGGGTGGGCTCAACTGATTCAATCACATTTTGGCCCTTGGGATTTTGTTGTGGTTGAGAGGGGAATTTCCCCTTCTCTTGTTGAGACAAGCCTATGTGATTGGTGATCTTTGTGAGTTGAGCTGAAATGTCTTTATTGAAGTTGGTTTGGCTTTGAATGAAGGCGTGGACCACATCTTCAAGACTCCTTTTATGAGGTGGTTGGTAGCTGGAAGAACTAGATGGGCCTTGTTGGGAGAAATTCTGTGGGGGAGGATTGGATTGGTACCCTTGCGGATTGGACCGTGGGTATTGGGAGCCAGAAGATTGCCCCTGGCCTTGATATTAGGATGGGTACTGACCTTGCTTGGGAGGTATAGGAGAGGTGTATGTATTGGAACCATAGGGGATGGGGTTCTCATTCCTCCAACTGAAATTAGGGTGATCACGATACCCCGAATTGTAAGTGTTGGAATTTGAAGGAAATGATTGCCTTGGTTGGTTGAAGGCATTGACTTGTTCATGGTATGCTTCTTTAAGTGCCGGAATGCTCGGACACTCCGATGTGGAATGCTCGACACCACCACAAATAGAACAAGCCTCCACGGTTCTTGACACATGAGACACCTCTCGTCTCCTTTCCACCTCAAGGCTATCTACTTTCCTAGACAATTTGGAAATTTGTGAAAGTAGGTCCTCCCGGTCCTTCAAGTCATATATCCCTCCCCTTTGAGATTGACCACTCACTGGCAATGTCCTAGGTACATCACTTGGATCCCTAACATCCCAAGATTGTGCATTTTCAGCCAAGGTACCAAAGTAGTCGAGGGCCTCGTCAGGGTCTTTGTTCAAGAATTCACCATTGCACATCATGTCAATAAATTGTCTATGGTTTGGTGAGATTCCTTCGTAGAAGAAACTCACCAATTGCCACGATTTAAAACCATGATGTGGTATGGAGTGAATCAACTCTTTGTAGCGATCCCAACACTGATAGAATTGTTCATTTGGTTTTTCAGAAAAGTTTTGAATTTCTTTTTTCAAAGAAGTGGTTCTATGAACCGGAAATTTTTTTTTTTTAAAAAATGAAACTATATGGTCCCAAGATAACATGGTCCGAGGCCCCATGGAATCAAACCAAATTCTTGCCTTACCCTCCAACGAAAAAGAGAACAATTTCATCCTCGCTATCTCTTCCATGTTGTAATTTGGGATAAAGGTTGCAACCATTTCCTCATAAGACTTTATATGACTATACGGGTTTTCCTTCTCGACCCCATGAAATTTAGGGAGTAGTTGCAACATCCATGATTTGATTACAAAGAGATGAGCTTGGACGGGAAGAACGAGGCATGATGGTGTGGCGCTACGGGTTGGTTGAAGGAACTCCCGCATTGTCCTAGGTGGAGGGTCAAGTTGGATGTTCTCATCATTCCTAGGTGGGGGAAATTGCACTCGTGGGTTGGGCATCCTAGGTGGTTGCAATCCCCCACCCCTTTGCATATTCGGGTTGGCATCCTCATTAGCAAAAGTATCGGGAGGGGGATATTGCATTCTTGGGTTAGGCATCCTATGTTCGGGTAATCCCCCACCCCTTTGAGCATTTGGATTTGCACCGACATTGTCAAAGTTTCCACCCCCTTGCATGTTTGGGTTGACATCCACATTTTCAAAATTGTCACCTGCATCATCGGGTGGGTCTTGGTCGATGTTCATGTTGGGGCCTAAGGGTTGTCTAACTAGTCGGTGATAGTCGTCCCTTCTCCACATGCAACAAGATATATACACAAATGAAATTATACACAAACAAGAATATGTACACGAGACAACGTACCTCAGCCCGTGATGAAGATCACGGGACTTACCTCCGTTGTTCGGAAATCACCTCCTTGGTTTGACACTTGCCTTCCCCGGAAACGGCGCCAAAAATGATTGAGCAAAAACAGTCCTATTCCTAACCCTTTAAATACTATCCCCCAAAGTGTATGTGTGATGTATATTCAAACGGGAAGGGAGGTCACGCTCCCTTGGGATAGTGTGAAAAGAAAGGGCAATAGGAAAGGAAATAGGTTAGTGGGAATGTGATATGTGAATGCACAAAAATGCTCCCCAATCGCAAGGAGACTTTCGTGGGTCGTCTTTTACTTGGTGGTATTCCAAGGTCGTTTCCACGGGGAAGGAAGTAAACCAATTTGAAAGTGGTTTTGGGAAAAGAAAGTGTAGCAATTCTTGTGGTGGAAAGTTGTTTGGTGAAATGTATTTTGGTGAAAATGAAATGAAGAAGCAAGTGTTGGCAATCCCAAGAGGTCCCTCCAATGGGTATACTATCTCAACTCAAATCACTCCTCCGATTAAGCATGAATGAACGGTTGATTCACGAAAAGCCGAGGATGATGTCGGTGAGTATCTAAGCATAAACCGTGACTAGGCCTACGGATTATCAAAGGCTCACCAAATCATCCACCTTCAATCTGGTCAAACCGAACCATTGGACTCTAAAGGGAAGGAGTAGAAAGAGTTGAAATGGTATACCCAAAAAGGGGGATTCCCCTTGGTCTTGCCAACAAAAGGATTTAGCTACTCATACTTGAAATGAAAATGACAATGGAAAGATAATGCATTGTAAAGATATGAAGTTTTGAAGTAACTAAGTGCAAGAAATCATAAACTAGAAGTGAACGAAATGAAAATCCATTTTATATCTATGAACATGAACAACTTGGAAGCATTAATGGTAGAACTTAAATGAGAGCATTAAACTAGCAATGAACATAAGGAAAAATGACATTAATGACATTCAATGAAGATCTAAAGGTTCATACCATTGATTACAAGACAATGCAGTAGAAAAATGCAAAAATCATAACTTTCTCTCTCTAAAACTACTATTCATCATCTTCTACGCCTAGAGCTTCTCTCTCTATATTCCCTTCAATGTTCTCCCAGAATGCTGATCATTGGAGAGCTTTGCCTCCCAAAAACTGTGCCTGGTGTGGTCCTGTAGCTCCCTGAAGTGACCCCCATCAGTAGGGTGCAGCCTGGATGACCTGGACAGGGGTGTGCAGAGTTTGTCTGCACACCCAGCTCCTCCTCTCCTCTCTCTCTTCATTTAAAACTATAGCTCTAGACTTCAGAGGAAGGTGTGGGCCTGATGAACAGTGTTGTGGGCGTGTCAGAGGAGTGTGGGAGCATTTATGGTGGGACCCTCGAGGTAGCAGAGCAGATTTGCAGAATCTGGGCTTGTCAGCCAAATCGTACCGGTACTGAGTACCGGTACTGTTTTGCATCCTTGTCTGAATCTTCTGATTTCTTTGCTCCTGAGCTGTCCCCAAGTTATCTTTTCATCTCCTTTCATCCCAAGTGGTATGGGCAGGCCTTAACAAACCATATTTAGCTCCTTTCAACTGCAAACACAAAATATTGACATTAAGACTTCAATCATCATAACTCATATCATTTAATCATCAAAAACAAGTGAACTGAGCTGATTAGCACCTTAAAATATACAAAGTTTTGTGCTAATCAGAGCTGCAGGGCTTTTTTCCTGAATTAAGGAACTCACTGTGAGCTACGTGGCTCTTTTAAAGAATTCATTGTGAGCTACATGACTCTTTTTATGAATTAAAGAACTCGTCATGAGCTGCAGGGCTCTTTTTATGAGTTAAAGAATTCATCATGAGCTGCAGGGCTCTTTTTATGAATTAAAGAACTCATCTTGAACTGCAGGACTCTTTTTATGAATTAAAGAATTCATTGTGAGCTACAGGACTCTTTTTATGAATTAAAGAACTCATCATGAGCTGCAGGGTTCTTTTTATGAGTTAAAGAATTCATCATGAGTTGCAGGGCTCTTTTTATGAATTAAAGAATTCATCATGAGCTGCAGGGCTCTTTTTATGAATTAAAGAACTCATTTTATGAATTAAAGAACTCATCATGAGCTGCAGGGCTCTTTTTATGAATTAAAGAACTCATCATGAGCTGCAGGGCTCTTTTAGCTTCTTCATGGAAACAGGCAGGCATGAATTGGAAACTTGGTTACTTTATTGAAAATAATCTCATTACAAGGGAAACTTACTGAAAAAATTTCTTAAGGTGTTCTGCGTTCCAAGAATGAGGCAGAATTTTTCCTTCTTCTATTTGCAGCTCATAGTTCCCAGGCCTAATTATTTTTGAGATGGTGTAGGGGCCCTCCCAATTGGATCCCAATTTGCCATGAGTGGGATCCTTTCTTGCGGGCGAGAGCTTTCTAAGTACCAAATCTCCAACCTTGAAGCTCCTCCGCTTGACCCTCTTGTCGTAGTACCTTGCGGTCTTCCTCTAATATCTCTGAATGTTCTGCAGAGATCTTTCTCTTTTCTCCTCTAAGAGATCAAGATTTAATAGAAGGGATTCATCGTTATGCCCGGGCTCAGCAAACTCAATTCTAGGGGAGGGGTGTCCTATCTCCACTGGTGACACTGCTTCAGTCCCGAAAGCCAAAGCAAACGGTGTTTCCTGAGTTGCCACTCTGGAGGTCGTTATGTAGGCCCATAAAACCTCTGGAAGATATTCTACCCATTTCCCTTTCAGCGACTCGAGTTTGGTCTTCAAGGCCGCTTTAATTGTCCTGATAGTAACCTCAGCTTGCCCATTGGATTGCGGATGAGTTGGGGCTGAAAAATAGTTCTTTATTCCGAGCTCTGTGCAGAATTTTTTAAATTTAGGATTGTCAAATTGCTTTCCGTTGTCAGAGACAAATGCCCTAGGTACTCCAAATCTACAGATTATTGACTTCTAAGTGAAGTTTTGAACCTTCTGCTCCGTGATTGTTGCCAGTGGCTCTGCTTCCGCCCATTTAGTGAAATAATCCACTCCGATGATGACGAACTTACACTACCCTGTGCCGGTGGATAGAGGTCCAAGGATGTCCAATCCCCACTGTTGAAAGGGCCAGGGACTTACCACCGAGGTAAGGAGCTCTGGCGGGCAGTGTAAGACGTTGGCATGCACCTGGCAGACCTTACACCTTCTCACCAGATTGGTGGTATCCCTCAGCATAGTAGGCCAGTAATATCCTTTCCTCAAAGCCTTCCCTGCCAGTGCCCTAGCTCCAATATGGTTGCCACATATTCCCTCATGAATTTCCCTTAATATGTAATCAACGTCCTCCTCTCCCACACACCTTAGAAGAGGCATCGAAAAACCTCGTTTGTACAAGTTCCCTTGCAAAATGGAAAATCTAGCTGATCTGGTTTTTAGCTTTGCAGCTTCTTTGGGATCCTCTGGCAAAGTCCCGTTTTGTAGAAACCCTATGATTGGGTCCATCCAGCTCGTTGGGGTCTGTACTGGTAGTACTTCTTCATTCTCAATGCACACAGATGGCTGTGCCAAGTGTTCTACTGGAACCAACCTGTCTAAATTTTCTTGTGAAGCCGTTGCCAGCCTTGCTAGGGTGTCTGCACGTGAATTTTCAGATCTTGGGACATGTCTGACCTCAACTTGCACAAACTTCTTGATCAGTTCCTGCACTTTTATGAGGTAGAGGGCCATTTTCTCACTCCTGGCCTCATAAGATTCTTCTATTTGCTTTACAACGAGCTGAGAGTCACTGCAGACCTCTAGCTACTCTGCCTCCATTGAGTGTGCAAGAGTGAGACCGGCAATGACAGCTTCGTACTCCGCCTCATTGTTTGAAGCTTTGAACCCGAACATAAGGGCGTATTCGACATCTACTCCATCTGGGGAGGTCAGAATCAAGCCTGCACCACTCCCATGGGCATTGGCTGCTCCATCCACTGAAAGTCTCCAAATAGGGAGGTCAGGCACCAGCTGGGTCGCCTCCGTAGGCACTGCTGTTGTAAATTCTGCGATAAAATCTGCCAATATTTGTCCTTTGATGGCTGCTCTTGGCTTGTACCTGATATCAAACTCGCTAAGTTTAATGGCCCATCTGACCAGCCTTCCCGAAGACTCTGGCCTATGCAACACCTGCTTCATTGGTTGATCTGTTGGAACCTCGATAGTGTGAGCTTGAAAGTATGGTCTAAGCCTCCTCGCCGTTGTGACCAGATCTAAAACAAGTTTTTCCATCTTCGGGTACCTCTCTTCTGCCCCCCTAAGAGCTCTACTGCAGTAGTATACGGGTTGCTGAGCTCTTTCGCCCTCTCTCACAAGCACTGCGCCTGTCGAGTAATCTGAGACCGCTAGATATAAAGTAAGCACCTCACATTCCCTGGGGCTTACCAGGATGGGGGGAGAGCTCAGATACTCCTTTAGCGACTTAAATGCCTCCTCACATTGAGCATCCCATTCGAATGCTTTCCTCAAGATTCGAAAGAAATGTTTGCATTTATCACTCGATCGAGACACAATACGACTCAGGACAGCTATTCTTCCCGTCAGACGTTGTATCTCTCTGGTATGTGAGGGCGGCTACATGTCCAGTACTGCTTTTACCTTTTCTGGGTTAGCCTCAATTCCTCTGTTGTTGACTATGAAACCCAGGAATTTTCCTGCTGATACTCCAAAGGCACATTTAGCGGGATTGAGTTTCATCTTGTATTCCTTGAGGACCTCGAATGATTCTGCTAGGTGTTGGATGTGAAGTTTTGCTTTGAGAGACTTTACCAGCATGTCGTCAATGTAAACTTCCATGGACGTCCCAATCTGCTTTCAGAACATTCGATTCACCAGGCGTTGGTATGTGGCTCCTGCATTCTTCAATCCAAAAGGCATGACCTGGTAACAGTATGTTCCTTGTTCAGTGACAAAGGAGGTCATTTCTTAGTCGCTAAGGTCCATCTTGATCTGATTGTAGCCTGAGAAGGCGTCCATGAAGCTCAGGAGCTCGTGGCCAGCTGTGGCGTCCACTATTAGGTCAATCCGAGGTAAAGGAAAACTATCTTTGGGACAGGCTCGGTTGAAGTCTGTGAAATCAATGCAGAGTCGCCATTTTCCATTGGTCTTCTTGACGAGGACCACATTTGCCAACCAAAGGGGATAATCCACCTCCCTAATGGCTTTGGCATGGAGGAGTTTGCTGACCTCCTCATTAATTATCTTTTGTCGTTCTAGGGCGAAGCTTCTTCGCCTTTGTTTGACAGGTTTGCTAGCGGGATTCACGTTTAGTTTGTGTGTGATAACCAAAGGGTCTATACCTTCCATGTCTTCCTGATTCCAGGCAAACACTTCCTTGTTTCTCTTCAGGAATTGAACAAGGAAGTCCTTGACTTCTTTGCTTAGCTTGGTCCCGATGTAAACAAGGTGCTCTGGCTCGTCATCGAGCTAAACAGGCTCCAGCTCTTCCGATGAGGTCGGTCTGGTGTCCAGCTCGTCCCTCATGTCGAGCTCATCCAGCTGGATATTTTTAACTTCTTTTTGTTTCACAGAAGCTATGTAGCACTCCCTGGCCACGCGCTGATCTCCTCGGACCATTCCAACTCCGTTCTCGGTGGGAAATTTCATAACTAGATGATAGGCAGAAGGGACATCTCTTATTGCATTGATGGAAGGCCTTCCGAGCAACATATTGTATGCAGAAGGAGCGTCAACCACCAGAAATCTCACTGTTGTGGTGGCTTGACAGGGTGGGTCTCCCATAGTAAGCACAAGTTGAATTGATCCTAGGGGTAACACCCTCTCCCCTGAGAATCCCAGCAGATGTGCACTCACCGGTTCCAGCTTCTCCCTTCCGATGCCCATTTTATCAAATGCTGACGCAAAGATGAGGTCTGCAGAGCTACCATTGTCAATTAGAACTCGATGAACAATTTTGTTTGCTACGACAACCCTTACCACCAAAGGGTCGCCATGGGGGAATTGACAGCCTTACAAGTCTGAATCTGAGAAGGTAATAGCTGTGTCTAGGCGCGGGGCCTTGGACACAGTATATACCTCGTGAGCCTCCTTGGCTCTGACTCTTCGTAGGTGGGCTTTCCTGGCTGAGCTGGATTCTCCTCCTCCTGCGAATCCCCTAGAGATGACTCTGATTTCCCCTAGTGGCTGTTGGTGCGGTGCTGGTGCCTGTTGCTGAGGTGGCGGGGGTGGAAGAGATCGATTTTGATTATCTCGGGCCACAAAGTGACGCAACTGCCCTCGTTGAATCAGGAATTCTATTTCCTTTCTTAGTTGGATACAATCGTCGGTATTATGGCCGTGATCTCAGTGATAATCACAGTACTTGGTCGGATCTCTCTTTGCTGGGTCCGCCTTCATTCGGGGAGGCCATCTTAGGAACTTCTCGTTCTGCACCTCGCATAGGATTTGAGACACCGAGGCGGTCAGGGGAGTGAGCTGCCGAGGTGCATACCTCGGTTGCAGTTCTGGCTGTGGAGGGCCTAGTCGATCCCTAACATTGCCCTTTCTTTTTGGGGACCGTTCCCTATCTCTCCTTAGAGACCTATCCTGCTCTCTTTCTTTCCTGGGACTTGGGTCCCTTTTCTTCTCCTCTCTCCTTTTCTTCTTTCGTGATGATGACGAACTTCCTACCTTAGAGATGAGCGATTCCTCACCGTTTATATACTTCTCTGCTTTTGCTAACACCTCGGCCATGCTCGCCTGGGGGTTCTTTGATATAGAAAACATCAGATCCTTTGATTGTACTCCAAGTCCTGCGATGAAAGCAGTGATGGTGAATTTCTCGTCTGGGACATTTACTTTCAATGATTCTGCATTGAACCTCTGGACATAGGACCGGAGGTTCTCATCAGATCTTTGTTTTACGTTTAACAGGTGGTAACTCAATTTTTTGTAGTTCCACGCTCCTATGAAATGAGATACAAAAGAGATCGAAAGTTCCTTGAAGGAGGAGATCTAGGCCGGGGGGAGCCTATTAAACCAGGCCAGGGCCGACCCTTTCAACGTGATAGCGAAGGCTCTGCAACGCACAGGGTCCTGGTACCCGTGCAGCTCCATCTAATTTTTGTATGTGTTGAGGTGGTCCATGGGGTCTTTTGTTCCATCAAAGGCTTCCACCTGCGGCATTCTGAATTTCGATGGAAGGGGGAAGTGCAATATTCCCGTGGTGAATGGGGATTCAGTCTGCTGTACTAGCGCGTCCATTGTAATCGGAACCTTGCCCTTTACAGCCTCCTTCATGTGGCTGAGCTCTTGCTGGATGCCCTTGAAGCGCTGCTCCCAATACTGCTCTTTCCCTTCCTGCTGATAGAGGAAGAAATCATCCCTCTCTCCTCCATTATTTTGGCTTTGTTCTTCTTCATTGTGGCCATTCCTAGGGGACAGATGGGCATCCTGCCCCATGGTCTGGCTATTTTCCCTTCCTTCATTGACCTCCCGGAGGGGATTGAGATGTTGTTGTTCCCTGCGATGGGGGTTATTCTGGCCTTCTTGGGCCGGTCGTGCCTCCTGTGGTCGTTGCAGGAGCTTCAAGAGCTCCTCATTCTGCTGTAGCAAGCGTTGATTGGCTAGGCGAAGAGCTTCCAACTCGTTATTGGTGGGGAGATTTCCCACGGGAGGGTTGACCTCTGGGACATCCTGCGGCTGTCTACTGTTGGTGGTTTCTTGTTGGTTTTGCATTTGTGGTAAGTTTGCTTGACTTTTACTCATGTTGCGAGTTGAGACCATCAGTCACTGAAAGATCAGCGTATTTGTAACAGGAACTGTCGTTCCCACAGACGGCGCCAAACTGATGGTGTTAATTCACGTGAATGAGCAGTGAGTTCGAGTGCAATGACGAGGATAAATGCTCTAATTATCAAAGGTGTGGTGTGTGTAATGCAGCAGAAATATCGTGGTTCACCGGCTAATGAGTTCGGCTAGTCCACTCTCCAATGGAGGCTCTTGCTCCTGAGGTGTATATCTCTACAAAAAGGAGTTTTACAGATTGCTCTCTCCCTAGGTTAGGGCTATGTTCCGTTCTTATAATGTCATTCCTAACTCTAAGAGATCTCTACCGAGATCTTTGCCCTTCATCCATGGGATCTCCCTTAATTCTGGGAGAGGATATTGGTCAATTGAGTGTTTTTGGCCTTAATTCTAGCTTTCCACTCCGTTGGGGGTGTGGGCTGTTATCCAGCTACCTCCGAGTTACTCTTGCTATTATCTTTTCCGGGGTAGTGCTTTAGCTCTGGTTCCATGAACTATGTATGTCTAGCCCGACCTCCCGAGCTGACCTCTTCTCCTGAGCTCATGTCTGGAATTTATTTTAGGTATCAACAAAAAGTTATATGCGATATTTTGTAAAATGAGACAGACCTATTTTATGTATTCGAAAACTTGTTCGGGTTTGGGAGGATTTTTCTATAGAGCTTAGTACTCAACTCCCCCTCCCCCCTACAATAACATCTTTTTTAGATTACGGGTTAGAAGATGAGCTTGAGTTGGATAAGCAAGTAAATTGGAAAGCTCAGACTGACCGGGGATAATATTGTATTTAGTTTTTAGATATAAGTGCCAAGGTTTTGGCATATTGGCTTTTGGATTATGCTTTAGATGCTATAAATCATGAATGTATGTCTTTTGGTTTACAATTTTATTAGATGCTCTCATGGTTAAATGTTGTATAGATTATAATGTCTTTCAGTGTTGATTTTGGTGCGTTATAGAGGTTTTTTCTAAGTCTTTGTCGTTGTAGAGTCTCCAGCGTGTTCATGAAGTTTGTGCCGAATTTCACGAAAGGACAAGGCCATGAGGTAAGTGATTTTTGATCGTATGGCCATATTGGAGAAAAATGAACAGCTGGATGTTGAAGTCCCGAAGTTTGGTGAAGATATGTTAGTTCTCCAGGCTCAGATGACTGAGGTGGAAAAGGAAAAGGATGCTTTGAAGTCTTCCATTGAAGAATTAAAGTACTCAGAAGCTGAGGTCTCTCGTGAACTCTCTCAGATCCAAGAAGATCATGTTGCCCTCCTAGAGGAATTTGAGACTTTCAAACCTGATTCTAAGGCTAAGGAGGATGCGACATTTGATGATGGGATGAAGAATGCCAAGGAAGAACTTGCCCAAAAAGTTAGTCAAATTGAAAAAATAAATTTCAAGAAAGGTTGTTCGAGCTTGGGAGGATTTTCCTATCGATCTTAGTGCTCACCCCTCCCCCCACCATAATATCTTTTTCAGAATACGGGTAAGAGGATGAGCTTGGGTTGGATGAGCAGGTAATTTGGTAAGCTCGGACTGGCCGGGGATGTGGATCCCGAGGTAGATGTCTAGAGATACTACCATAGATGATGACTTTTGAGTATTTTGGTTTGAATGATGTACTAAACATTCAGTAGTTAGATAGTTTTTGAGAATAATATTTTATTCAGTTTTTAGATGAAGTGCCAAGGTTTGGCATATTAGTTTTTAGATTATGCGTTAGATGCTATGAATCATGAATTAATTTCTTCAGGTTTATGATTTTATTAGATATTCTCATGGTTAAATGTTATACAGATAGTAATGCCTTCCATGATGAAATTTGGTGAATTAAAGATGTTTTTTCTAAGTATTTTTCGTTGTTGGGTCTCCAGTGTGTTCACAAAGTTTGTGCCAAATTTCACTAAAGGACAAGGCCATGGGAAAAACAATTTATGATCGTATGGCCACATTGGAGAAAAATGAACAGCTAGATGTTGAAGTCACGAAGTTTGGTGAAGATATGTTGGTTCTCCAAGCTCAGATGATCGAAATGGAAGAGGAAAGGGATGGTTAAGAATTGAGGTCCTTGGAAGTCGAGATCTTTCGTGAACTCTCTCAAATCCAAGAAGATCATGCTGCCCTCCTGGAGGAATTTGAGACTTTCTAAGCTTATTCTAAGGCTAAGGAGGATGCGGCCTTCGATGATGGGATGGAGAATGCCGAGGAAGAGCTTGCCCAGCAAGTTAGTCAAATTGAAAAAATAAATTTCTAGAAAGGTTTAGATGACGCTCTGAAGGCTGCCGGTGTTGCTCCTTCTTCGGAGCTCTTTACTCGTCATTCTGTCAATGTTTTAAGGCGAGCTGTTCCAGATCTTGTTGATCAAGAACACACTGTTCTTCAGAGCTTATTTTTTTTATAACTTTTGGTTTCCCATACTCGGTAAAATTTTGTCTTCTTCAATTTTAACATTCAGAAAAATTGTGCTCTTCCCCCCTGCAAAGAGGCCCGTCCTCAATGATGAGCTCGGATTTAAATAGTTCAAAAATTTGAATGCCCCTCTTCCCTAGCAAAGAGGTTCGTCCTCAATGAAGAGCTCATACTTTATCATGTAGAAAAGTTAAATGCCCCCTTTCTCTAGCAAAGAGGTTCATCCTCAATGGAGAGCTCAGACTTTATCACTTAGAAAAATTTAATGCCCTAGTTCCTAGCAAAGAAGTTCACCCTCAATACTGAGCTTAGTGCTTCCTTCCCGAGCAAGGAGATTCAGCCTCGCTCTTGGGCATTTAATTCCAAATGGGCTAATATGATGTCACTTTCGAGCCACAAACAACAATTAAAGGGGAAAGTAGTTGCCAAATTCTTGGCAGAATTTACCCATACTAATTATGAGATCCTCGAACCCCAGAAGATTCCAAGTACCTTGGAACCTGGAATAGAAGGGATAAAAGGAAAAATCCCTGAGATTAAGAACTCTTGGAAGATGTATGTGGATGGCTCATAAAACCAAAAAGGAGTCAGAGTAGGTGTATTTCTAGAATCCCCAAAAGGAGACATGCTGGAAAAGGTCGTAAGAAGGGAGTATGTGGTGAAAAACAAGAGAATGATGGCGTATCATAAGGTGGCAGTCGCCTAGCTAAAAAAATTTTGTCTCAGGGGTTTTCTCTCTGCCTCTCTAGGTTGGATCTGGGCTCGGCATGGGTGGTCTCGTGTTTCTTTTTGGTACGACACTCTAATACTTCAAAAGTTTCACAATCCCTAGATTCTCTTAAGATTGCCTTTAGCGCGTCGTTCTCCTATTTAAGTTTCTCTGTCCCTTATTGGGACTTTCTCAGCATGTCATCATGAGCATCTAGTCGATCCTGGAATGATTGGACCAGTTTCATAAACGTTGAGATTTCCTTATCAGCACGTGGGGATCTCTCTTGATGTTCTTCATTCTTCCGAGTCTCATCTTGAGGGTAATATTTTCCAGGTGATACATTGTTGGGATCTTCTTGATTCCCATCCGAACTACCTGCCACATCCTCCCAGATGCCACTATAGGAAGGGAACGATACTTGATAGTTCTGGGCAGAGTCATACTCCTGAACGTTTTGATTGTTGCATGGTGATCCGATTGTACTCCATAGGTGACATGATTAACTTTTTTGTTCAATTTTCCACAGATAACTCCAATTGTAAGAGACAAAATCTCTTACCTTCAGTGTTCGACCGGGGGTAGGCCGGTCGGAGACACTCTAATGCCTAAATCAGTAATGGCTCTAAACGAAAGCAATGTAATTTGCAGGGATTCTCGTGATCTATACCTTTGACTTAGGCTTAAACTGATTTTTATAAGGTTGTACGACAAGGTCTATGCCATGATTTTAGCTTTTGGATACGTTAAGTGGCACACCTAATACGGATGAGATCGAAAAGGCTATCATTGGGGCAAACAATGCAATAGCTTTGGTTAGAGAAAAGCCCAAAAATGGCATAACCAAATGATTGTTTAACCAATGATGGATTTCACACCATGGAATGAATCGAGGAACTAAGAACGTTTCCAATACCGACAGCAACTCTCGCTGGAGTAATTGTAGCAACTTCGACACTCATTGATTTTGCACCGTCTAACATCTCGATAATTCTCGTCACGCTTTTTCATTCATGAATTTATATTATGAATTCCTCATTGATTTTTCCCTTTTTTGGATGCTAGGATCTCTCCTAAAATTCTTCTCTGTTATGTCTGTTTTGTATGGGTGTGATGAATAATCTCCTATGATTAAGGCAACGTTCCCGTCAATTCGGCCTTATCTTACTTTCTTGCTCGTTGAAGGGTTTCCGTTGAACTGGCTATTTTGATAGCTCAGCCCAGTGAACCAAGCACTAGTCATCTGGGTTTGATTATGATGGATATTGTTTTCCTCAAGTGTTTCTAACGCGTGCCCTCGGTCATGTGTCTTAAGGAACATGAGCTTATTAACTGTCTCAATCATGCGCAATCATTTTTTACCCCTTCAATAACCATGCATATGCTTGGGATTTTGGATTCCATAAGAATTTAGATGATAGAGACACCACTTGAATCAAGAGTGTTGTGACAAAAGAGGTTGGGAGTCTGAGTCTTTGAGCATTTTCTCTTTTAAATCATTCTTCTAATCTTTGTTGGATGAAAATTATTGACCCCTCTTTATCCATGCTTTGATAGAAGGCTAAAATGACTATTAAAGTGCAAGTTTTTGCATGAACTATTGCACGTAGTAAGATTAATACCATTGACATGCCTCAAAAAAGAAGGCCTCGTACTTGTCTTCTCCCCCAGTGGCGAGTGATGTGTAAATGTGATTTTGAAAATATTTGTCGTCTCTTTTACATTGCCCTATTGCTTTTCATTTGCTTAAGGTGACGGGTTTAAGTTGGGTGATTCCCACATCATCCACATCCTTGTCTTAGAGTGATGAAATTGAAAAACAAAACTTAGAGCATCCTTGTTGTGTTACAAATATGTTAGGATTGATTTCATCTTTTGATGAATCAAATCTCATTCATGCAATAGGTTAAATATCAATTTAAAACAGTGAATGAATTTTTTGTTATTGTTTAGGAGTAATGTTACTAGGACCTAAAAGACTGACCTAATTTGCTTACATAATGATGTGTCAAGTGATGGAGTTCCAATGAAAAAGTCTAAGAGTCGCTGTCATATTAACACTATTGGATCATATCACTGTCACATTATTAGTTCAATTTTTTAGGTTCCAATAATATTACTCATTGTTGTTAATTACAGTGATTTTACAAAGTGGTAAGCTACATTATAGTGATTTTCTTGTTGGAATGTCTTAGTATATTTTATTATCTGCAATCCAAGATAATGCTCAAAGTGGTAAGTTACGACCTAATTGAATGTCCGCCTTCTATTTGAACGTAAGATGCCCCAGAGTCCAGACTGATTCCTCTTTCCAAGTAGTTTATTACTATCACTTATTTTAAAAATGGTTAAATTCAAATCCTTACTTTGGAATAGACTTTCCTATATCTTACTGGGGGCAAAACATGGATGTAGGCATTAAAATGGTACATTTGAATGATTTTACTCAAATCCATTCAGGGTGGAGTCAGAATTCTATCTTAGTGGGGCCAAAAATATGAGCGTAAAACTTAACCAATCAATATAAAAATTCTTCTTGGACTTCCATTAATGAGGATTGAATTGAGTGTTATTTTCATATGAAAAATGCCTAAGTTAAAATACAAGAGATATATTAAGATCAAAGACTTAACTACTATATGAAAATCAAAATCAAAATCAATTCAACATCAAGAAAGTATGAGTTATGACATTTTACACTTGTTTCACTAAGGTAAAATATAAGTTTTCATAAATTAAGGGAGCGAATGAACTTACCGGAAATAAGAACGACTAGGCCCATTGTATCAATTTTCAAGAATTTATGGGGACAAATTCTTTAAAAGTTTGAATCTACCTCAAAATTCAGTGGGGTCAACTATCCCCAGACCACTTGGCCCTTACTCTGTTAGACTAAGTGGTTAGGTGTGAATAAAAAAAAAACTATCCCCAGACCTTTATATGTGGATCCGCCACGGACAGGGATTGACCTATGTATAGGCCTAGGGGGCCTTGGCCCTCTCATATTTTGAAAAATTTCTATAGACCCCCATATATGTTTAGAAATTTATATTGCTATCCTTAAATTTTCAAAAAACCCAAAGTATTTCACTTAGTGTACTCAAAAAAAATAATGATTTGATATTTAATAACCATATATATGGTGGATGTAATCACGTGATTGAGTTCTGCTTTTACTAAAGAAATATTTGTTTGGATGATTCTGATAACTCTAAGGAAAAAACAAGTGAAATTTTCAAAATTGAGTTACAAATGTGAATTATATCAAGATAATATATTGACTCATGATTTATTTTTACTTTAAATAAAGAAAAAAGAGGATGGTGATATTGTTACAAATTAATTTTTAGGAAAATATTATTTGAACGTAATTTGTTGGATTAATACGTCATAGTCATTGATTAATAGCGGATCTCAACTAATAATGGAGCCAAACAAATAATGATTTGGTCAGCAAATTATGCTCATATAGAATTACTCTAATTTTATTATAGTATGAGCCAAATTTTTGGTTTTGAGACCCAAAATAATTTTTACAATAACCATTGTATAAATTAATTTAATAGTTTTTTTATAAATAAAAATTTGTCGTCAAGTATAATTGTTGAATATTACCGTTGAAAGTTTTCTATGCCATCATTTTGGCCCCTTTTATGATAAAATCTTGATTCCGTCGCAGGCCAGTAAGTCCATTGGACCTGACATATGTTGTAAAGAACTCTACAAATTGTTTTTACAATTAAAATTGTACTTAAAAATTTTGGCTGTTAATCGAGCTGAATTCGAGCCTTTGTCAAGCCTAATTTACACATAAACGAGCTGGCTCGTTTAACAATTAACACATAAACGAGCCTTAAATAATGTTCAAGCTTGGCTTGATTAACAGCCCTACTTAAAATAGCAAAGTAATGAAGTGGTTTAGGACGTTATTGAGAGAGAGGAAATAATCGGATGAAAATAAATGTATGCCCTTTTATCTAGCTATGTGGGGACAATATTGATATTTTGGAAATCCCAACGTCATACACTGTAGGATGGAACCTCGAGTTGTTTTTGCAGTTTCTATTTTTCGTTCAGCGCATAAAATCCACAAAAGTAGCTAAAGGGTTACAGAACTATTGAACATGCAGAGGATGTTGCAGCACTAAGAAGAGAAAGCTCTGACTACCAAAATTAATAAGAAAGAAGAAAGACTGCTAAAAAAAATTGCACGAGAATCAGAAAAGAAGATTGCCTTGTATTCATCCCAAAAGGACTGCTAAAAGAGAACTAAAAAATGCTGTAGCATGGGCATGGGCTGCTCAACGTCATTAAATAAGCATATCTATGTATAATTATGATTTGAGTTTTCTATTACGTTCTACTTTCATAATATTAATTTAATATAAATAGGTGATAAGGTGTTGTCAACACACATGCCACACACATTATTCTCTCAATCTCTTTCTCTCTATTCTTTCTTCTTCCTTCTCCTAAACCAAAACCCTAATACTTGATTATTTGAGTTTCAACTTGGTGTCAGAGCCAAATTATAGTCGGTCCCTCTCTTTCTGTTCTCTACCCAGTGTTCATTGGTTATTGTTAATTGCGAAACTTTAACTAGTTGCATGAGGATCTTTGGATCCTAAAACATGTTTAAGGAGCTATGATGATTAGAGGTTGAATTTCTTCGGTTTTTATTGTTGTTCATTGCCGATGAGATTATTATTGCCTTATCGCCATAGTCCTTGTTTTTGTCTTGTTGCTTATGATTAGGTTATAGTTTTGTAGAAAAGAAGGGTTCGACTCTTTTAAAGGTTTTCAGTGAAGGTACCTATAAACTTCAATGGTTAGGACAAGATATTATATACTTATTACACATAAAATTATCGCAATATTCCATCATTTTTCAAATACTTCCCCATTCATCCCAACTTAAAAATAACACTTCCTACTCATGTAATCTTTCCTAGCATTTTTACGAAAAACCTGTGTGTGCGCAATGTTTCACTATCCCAAAAATCTGAAAAATAACACAACTCTTCTTCCAACTTATCAAAAATTAGCCTCGATATTAAAAATATTTCCAAACACTTGCTTGTTCCAGGTCTTTAAATGAAGCTTTAAATACTTCAGTTTTAAAAACAAATTTTCTATAGGATTGTCTGAATAGAACCCCAACCATTTCTCAGCAACTAGTTCCTTGAATGATGAGTGTTCTACCCTCATATCTTGGAACTTGAAGTAAGAAATTCTTTGTTGCCTTGGGGTATCCTTGATTCTAATCAACAGTGGACAGTGATTTGATCTCCCTCTTGTTCTATGCTATACTTCCGTTGATTCAAATCTAACACTCCAGTCTAGACTGATCAAAGTTCTATTCAACCTTTGCCACATCCTAGATTTGCCTTGATGATTATTGCACCAAGTAAAGATACTGCCAGAATACCCACAATCGATTAATCCACATGCTTGAATAAAATTCCCAAAGTCATCCATTGAAGACAAGATTGGTTGTGAACTGTCCATTCTTTTAGCAGACTGTACAATAGCATTAAAATCCCCACCACCATCCAGGGCATAGAAGAAGATTGGAAACTACTCAAGTAATCCCACAAAGGTCGTCTTAGGATATAATCACATTGAGCATAAACCTTAGTTATCATAAAAGGCATAGAACCCATAAAAGAGGCTTCAACAGTCAAAGTTTGTTCACGAGTCCCCACAATTCTCACACTTATCCTCTGATCCCAAAGAATCCAAATGTTCTGTTCTGCCATTACATTCACTGCATAAGAACTCAGGTTAAGAAAAGCTGATAAACTTGGAAGATTTGTGACACTTTGCTTTGGCTCCAAAATAGAAACAAAACTTATGTCATTCATCTTAATTAGTTCCTTTGGACGCCTCCTCTTGGCATCTTTAAGAATTCCTCTTACATTCCACGAAATTGTATTTGTCATTCAAAGGATGGGAAGAGGAATGCAACTTACTAGACTTAGATCTAGTTATTATGCCAGCATTATTAGGACCTTGAACATGAAGGTCTATTTCACCAATCTCACCAACCTCTGAACCATGAGACTCAGAATCACTACCTTCAACACTATCCGAGACTTCCCCATCTGTTTGAAAACCCCTATCCGGAGGTTCTTTATTGGAAACCAAACCCCTTTCATCATCTAGGCTAAAATCACAACCTTCTTTGCATACATACTAATGATCGATCAGGAAAGTGGAATTTGAAGATATGGGGAGTATAATCTGTAAACCTCTGTCATGAGTTGTATCAGCCATAGTACCATCACTCTGTTTTTCTTTTGTTGCTTCCGCTGGAATATCATTTAATTGTGAATCATCTCTACTGTCCTTTTGGCTTTGAGATGTAAATGAGACTATCCTATCCTTCCCAGAATGATCCCTAATTTCCATGTTCTTGTTTAACACCACCTGCTGATTTTGCTTTACCATATCATCCTTCTGGAGCATATCTTCTTCCACGTCTTGGACCTTCTGGGTAGATTTCTCAATACTTTGCTTCTTCCATACCCTTTTTGATGTTGAGCCAACTTTGGAGGCCTATATTGAGCCTGATTCTTGCCTTGACCATAAAACCTTTCCTTATTTGATTTCCCAGAATCATTAAATTATTGTATTTGCTTTCCTTTATTCTTCTCTTTGGTTATCTTCTCCACCTTTGTTTCATTTTGATTTGGATTCTCACCTTCTGTGTCTTCCAGTAGCAAAGATAACTTCTTTTTTCGACACTCATCTTCCCCATGCCCTTGCTTCTTACAGGATTTACAGTATTTCTTGCTACATTCATAAACTTTTATTTGCCATCTAGCACCTTTATCCCCCGTGTCCAACCAAATTCTGGATCTTGAATCGATAGAACCTACTTCAAAATCACCTTTTAAACTCCATTTAGATTTGATAACTTCTCTAATCACGCCTAAATAAGGTCTACCATATGCGCACTTACCAATCAAAGCATATTGAAGGGTTTGGCATGAGTGCTTAACCTCTTCATTGGTGAAGTAAAAAGTTGGTTCACCCTCATAGAAGACCACAGGTTTATCCAATTTAACAACAGATTCCTCTTCCAAAATAGGTTGTATTGGTTTCTTGAGAGGGATGCATATGTTTGTTGTTTATCCGAATGTTGATCTGGTAGTTTTGGTGGGATTTGAACATGGTTTTGTGTAGAACTCACGAACTTTGAAGTGGTTTGGGAGGTTTTCTTACGCATCTATCACCTTGTAAAACAAAATTTCTAAAAAAGACAACTAGTGTACCCCACAAGATAGTTATATGACAATTTTTCATTGGGCATAGACATCAAATAACACTGCCACGTATCATTTGGTCCCTCAAAAGCACCCAATATTTTCTCAAGTGTGTGAGTACATTTAACTGCGTCAAAACAGATATTAGAGTTATAAAGTTTAATGGTACATTTTTTTCTCAAAAGGGAATAATCTCAAATATAAATATGTTTCAAATAACATAAAGAGACCTTCTAAAAGACAGAAGTCTAAAAAATACTAGCAAGTTTCGACTGAAATTGATGGGGCTCTCTGTCTATCTCTGAATTATTCGCTAAAATACAGTAATTTTTAAACAAAATTACCAAAATACAAGATTCTTAAACTTATTTACCAAATTACGGTACTTTTTGAAAATGGATTCAATAATTCTGTTTTTATTAGAAAGCGGATTCAATAATTCCGCTTTTATTAGAATGCGGATTCAATAACTCCGCTTTTAACCCCCCTTTTTTTTAAAAAAAAAAAAATTGGGCATTGAAGAAAGTGTGTTTAATAAACACGCTTTCTACACAACAATCTTCCCATTCTTTGCAGCCAACATCAATGGAATGCAATAATTGAAAGAACCTACCCATCATGGAAATCAAGAAGTGTTTCTCACTATAGATCTTCTTTGATCTGATATTCCAAGCTCTGATTCTTGAGTACCAGCTCCGATTCTATTTATGATGAAAACTTAAATTTCAACCATCAGGGTCAATATTGAATTCGTGTACATATATCTATATACAGTTTTTTACACACAAAGACTCGCACAGAGAGATGGGGTCGTTGAAGACCGAAGATAAATTGGAGATGGAGTCGACAGAGCTAATCATGTACGTGAATGGGGTTCATCGTGTACTACCTGATGGATTAGCTCATTTGACTCTACTTGAATATCTCAGAGGTAAATGGGTTTGGTGTTTCTTAATTTTGATCTCTGCAACTCAGTCCCTGACCCTTTTCAGAAAAAGCATAGAAAGCGTGTTTAATAAACACGCTTTCATTAGTGCCCAAAATTTTTTTTTTTTTTAAAAAAAGGGATCAAAAGCGGAATTGTTGAATCCGCTTTCTAATAAAAATGGAATTATTGAATCCGCTTTCAAAAAGTACCGTAGTTTGGTAAATAAGTTTAAAAGTGCCGTATTTTGATATTTTTGTTTAAAAATTGCTGTATTTTGGTGATTAATTCGTCCATCTCTCACTTTCCCCATACAAGGGCGGAGGCAGCCATGGTCAGGGTGGGCAAGGCTCTGTGCCTTTTGTAGCTATCCTCTCCGAAGTACTAGTGTCTTTACCCTCACGTCACCACCTCAATTAAGGCTCTGTGCCTATAAATTGTAAGCTCTCTCTACATGAGAGAGCACCTCTCTACAAATTAGCTACAAGGCGGGTCAAGCCCAATTCATCGATCCAACCCGGTCCAGAATTCAAGAAGTCTAAGAAGATTAGAGCACGTGAGAAATAATCATCGGGATACCCACTCTCAAAGATCAAGACAATCTTTAATTATACTTACTTTTTGTATCTATCCTCCCCGAAGGACTAGTGCCTATAAATTGTAAGCTCTCTCTACATGAGATGACACCTCTCTACACACCATTTACATAGCCTTTTCTCTCTCATAGCTAGCATACCTCTTCCGGAGCAAACATTTGTTCTTTCTCTCACCTTGTTTTTATTAATAAAGGTTCTCCGGCCACCATTGCCGTTTTCCAGAGTGGAGTAGGTCACCTTGACCGAACTACTATACATCTATGTGTTGACCCAATATTTACGTTTTTGCCATTGATAGCTTTATTAATTGTTTCATTAATTTCCCTGCATCATTCACTCGACTGTTGATCTTGTATATGTCTATTTTTTGCATTATCAGAAGATAAGTTAGGCAGTTAATTATGGAATTCGGTTTCCTATTTTATTGGGACAATTTTCTTATTTTTTTTGATTCTATTTTAATGGCTAAGTGGTTTTCTAAATTAATTAAAGGATAATTAACCATTTGAATTTTGAAAGGAATTCATTAGTTTTGACAAGATTTCTTATTCTCTCTCTATATCTGAGTTTCATAATTAATATCTCTCTCCCTATTTTATCCCTCTTTTTCTCTCTCTCCCTCTATCTTCTATCTCCCATCATTACTCACCTCTCCCTATTCTCTCTATCTCCGTTTTATTTTTTTTCTCTATTTATGCAATGTTACATTTAAGCCACATTGTGTGATACCCACCCTGTGCAAAACATTGTATATGATGTTTGTTTTATAGTGTGACATTGGAGTCACACTTTTGATGCCCAAACCATGAAAAAATAATGCATATTAAGTGTAGTTGTATTGTGACATTGGATTCACACTGCAATACTCACCATGTATTTTTGAATATTTATTTGAGTCACAGTGCGATATCATCCATGTGCAAACCATGTATATGGTGTCTATATACAGTGTGACATTAATGTCACATTTCTGATGCCCACAATGTCACCCACAAGCAGTGTGACATTGGTGTCACAGTATATGTTTCATAATTTTTGTCACAAAATATATAGAGAGAAAAAAAAAATAGTCCTTATCTTAGAAATTACTTAAAATTAAAGAATTTTGATTTTTTGTTAGCTATGTTTTGGTCAATATATATATATATATATATATATATATATATATATATATATATATATATATATATATATATAAGAGAGAGATAACGAAATAGTTCTAATATAAGAAAATCCTAAAATGTAAGAATTTTAAAAAGAATTGGGAAAATTTTCAAATTAAGAAATTTAAAATTTATTTAAGTTTTGAATTTAGTTATGTGTATGTGTATATCTATATAATAAAGTAGCTAGATTGTTTGTCTTGAGCTTGTCGCGGCTCAGATTGTTTTGATCCGATGGTCCTAATTGGACTTTCATTCATTTTACAACTCTAAAACTCTTATCTCTCATATAACTTTTTTTTTTCTCTCTCTTTCTCTCTCTTTCTCATATTATTATCTTTTTTTTTTTGTTTCCCTGTATTTTTTTGTTATATTATTTACTCCACAAAACAGATAAAACTACATGTTATGTAATTATTTATTCCATAAAACTAATTCAAAGTTTTTATATATCTGACGGCATGTATTTTTCACATGCTTCTTAATTTCTAAATAACACTTAATGTAAATAAAAAATAGGACATTGAGTATAAACACCAAATAATATTCAATACAAAATGAACCTTAGATTGTAAATTAATATATAATTTTATCAAAAATTGACATTTAATTTTTTATAATTTATATTCAACTTAATCGAAGTAATATCAAATTAATTTTTATTGTTATCAAATTAATATTGAAATTCATTTAATCAAATTTTTGGAGTACTAAATTATATCAATTTTTGGGTACTAAATCAAATTTTATTTGATTTTAAATTTTTATTTTTTTTGGTACTAAATGTAAAACCCGGGTAAATTTGAATTTTTTATGGAAAAGGGAAAAACGGTAAATTGCCACTTCGGTACAGGTTGAAAACCTGAATTTTTCTAGAACTCGGATGATGAAATGGACCTCACCGTTGGATTCGTCTTGTACCCTGTCAAATTTCATCGAATTTCAAGATAGTCAGATTTTTTCGCATTTTACGAGACAGTCGGGTCTCAAGTGACCCAAAAACGAAATTTTAAATAAAATTTTGAAATTTGGATAAAAATTTAAAGCTAGTTAAAATAAAAATATTTTGAACTTGAACCAGGGCAAAATTTAATCGTTTCGGGGCAAAAACGGAACCGGGAAAAAGATGCCATGTGGCGCGATGAGGACCAAGTATTTAGCGAGTATAAAAAGAATATTTCTCCCCATTTGGTCTGCTGGTTCTCATGTTGGGGAGGAAGAGAGGGAAAAAGAGAAAGCTCTCCATCTTCTCTCTACAACTCTACGAACGTTGAATCGACTCGAGCCAAGTATTAAAGTTGTTCTCCTTGACGAGGGTTACACAACCATACCAAAAACGAAGGCTTTCACTGAAGGTTTGAAAAACGAAATTTTGGGAAAGCTTGGATTAGAGCTTGGGATTAATTCTTGAAGCTTTCTACGTTGATTCTACGCTTCAAGAGGTAGGGTTTTCTCCCTAATTAGGTTTATTTTCAACCTAGAATGATTATATGGAATGGGTAGGTTGTTAGAGAATTTTAGCACTTGCCTATTGTTGAAATGTAAAACTTTGTTTAATCAAAGAAATCAATCAAACCCTAATTCCAAGATCTAGAACAATTATGATTTTCACATACTCATATTGCGGAATTAAAACATCATAACACATACCTGAAGCCATTATTGCAAACCTTGAATTATTTGAACAAGAATTAAACCATCCTTTGGTGTAACCCGAAAATCGGTTTCTCTCTCCTAACATTTATTCGTACGATACACAACTCGATGAGGCATGTGTATATTTATAGGTAGAGAGAGGACCGGTTCCCTAGTTCAACATAAACTCTACTTCCCATCAAAGTAGAACATCAGGAAACCACTTCTTCGCGTTGACCAATCAGAAAACATTAGTTATACCGGTTAGATTAGAATTGGTAACCTTATCATTATCTAACCCAAATTAATTATCTGATAATAATTAGTAAAATTATATGTGCCAAATCAAGTGGGCCACATTAATTCTTACATGAGAATTTGGTGAAATGAGTATTGGAAATTGGTAGGTTGATAAGAGTTGTATCACTTGCCTATTGTTGTAAAAATTGAGGAAATGGGTATTGAGAATGGGTAGAATAATTTCTATCATGAATTAGGTATGTGAAAATTACCTAATGTGATTCTTAAGTTGTGTGATTAATTGGACAAATTATGTGATGACATGATTGGATGCCTTGAAGGTGTTTGAAATAAATGCAAATGTGATCAAGTTTGTTTGCATAGATAATGTGATAACATGCTAGGGACTTGTTATAGGTGTGATGTTAATATATTCTTATGATATGTTATCGTTATGATAAGTGTGGAAATTATATCTTTTTGATATAATTGGCAATTGAATGGTGGCAATTGCTCATTTGGCATTCATTGTATATTGGACATGATGTTGACATCTCATTCATGGGCATTGGGCATGAGTGTGGGTGTGTGTGTGCATGGTTCAATCAAACACCATACTTGGTGGATGATGGGTGGGCTCGGGAAAAGTTGGAACAAAGTTCCGATTGAGTCGCACAGTTGCATGAAAAACTTGTGTCGGGTATAGCAAGAAAGGCTAGACTCTCCCTCGAGTGCAAGACCCGGCTACTGGTTTATACCCTTCTGACAGTGCAAATCCAAAAAAGTGTATCGGTGTGCGGAGCCGGCGGTGCGACACCAAAAGTCCGCTACTCAACAAAGACACATGATTTTGTTTATAAATTGTCATTTGATGTGTAACGTCAATGACGGGGCTTAGAAAGCCTGGTTTTCATACATGGCAATTGAATGTGTTAAGGGAGCCGTTGAAGGCTTGGGTAGATGTACATGAGTGTGTTTCATCCCAATTCATGGCATAGCATGAGATTCTTGTTATTGAATGCATATTTTTGATGAGAATGTTTTGAATGATTGATTGTTGCATGTGAACATTTCATATGCATTTAGGTTGGGGAGTAGCCTCTTTAGGAGATACTCTATTGAGCGTGACTCATCCTTTGTGGGAAAATATTTCAGGTGTGGTGTTCACACTAGCGGACGGCTCCCAATTCGAGTCTCAAGGGTGAAGAAGACCGACTTACGGCTTTTATGACTCATTTTGTATAACTTTTATGAAAATCCCAATTTGGCATGTAAATATAAAATAATTGTAATCGAACCCATATGGACTGTTTTTAATGTAAAAAAATTGCATGTGGTTATATGGGTATGGATAAATGGACCCGGTGTGGTCAATGTTATATGATTGTACAAGTTGTGTTTTTGGGTAGAGCTCCACATACAAAGGAGACTCTGCTCGAATTTTATTAAATTATGGATCCTGGTAAATGGGGCATAACGGTGTGATATTGAGTGACACGGTATCTACGGGTATTCCACGGGTTGATGGGTGATCAATGGGTTGACAAAGGACCCCCGATTTTTGGGGCGTCACACTAAATTTGGAGAAGGGCAATTGTAAAAATAAAAAAAAAAATTGAGATGAAATTATCAATTTTTGTTAGCAACATTGACGGAAGGGAGACAGAAGGGGTCCCCGTGCAATGAATTTCAAACCTCAGGAGATCTCCATATTATTTATAAAATATCAGGAGGTGTCCGTGTAATATTACCAAAACTCAGGGGATGTCCGTGATTTTTATCCTGTTTTTTAATTAAACATTAATTTATTATTATTTTATCTTAAAAACTTGAATAATTGTATTTCTATTAAAAAAAGTTATTGGTTGTGAGGGTTTGTTGGTAACCAAAAAAGAAATGTGCATGGGTGTATTTCTGTGTAATTTATATGTGGAAGATTTGACATTTGGTGATTAAATTTATAATTATATTGTCATTTTAGGGTTAAATAGTGATAGTGGTGATAAATTCATGAGTTTATAAATGAGCATGATTTGATTGATTTTATTTATCGCTTAAAAATTGTGAATTTAATTATGTTATGTTAGTATTTTTTTTTTTTTGCTTGAGGTATTTATTACATGAGAATAGGGTGGATTGAAAATATAGTGGTTGAGTTTATAATTATGTTGTGTTATTGGATTGAGTGGTAGTAGAGGTGATAAATTCACGATTTTTATAAATGAGCAAAATTTTATTTATTTCTTAAAGATTGTAAATTTCAATGGGTAATGTTAGTATTTATTTTTTCTTTCAGAAGCATTTGTATATATATTATTGTTTTGGGGAGCTTTTATATATTTTTATGACAATTCCAGTAATATGGAAGATATTTTCGACAACATATTTCGAGTCATTTTTAAAGAAGAATTGGTATTCATACTTTTAGGTCATTCTTTTTGAATTTGGGCAATTATTTAAGATTTTTTTATTTGTTGTATAGTGCATTTAGACACGGGTAATGACTATCTATATAATAAAGTACAACGATTTTGAATTTTGGAGACAAAGAGTGGCTCAGATCGTTTTATAACCAAAAAAGACATCATCCAACGGACGACGTTATCTCAAACTGTCTTGAGCTATTGACGTCTTGGATCGTTTCAATCCGACGTACCACATTACCTTTTGAAATTTTTTTGCCAAAAATTGAGATACAAAAATTTAATTCCTCAAATCTGTCCCTAACATCAAGCAAATCCTTTCCTAATTTAATTAATTGTATCTATTAGAAAAAATTTCAAATTCTAAAAATATAAAAAGTAACTTCTCTCTTTCCATATTTCACCCAGCCTGCCCGTGACCATCTCTCTCTACCGCTTGCCCTCTCCACTAAATTAACTCTCTTTTTTCTCCTACCTATCTCTTCTCCCTTCGGCGATGGCGAGCAACAACGGCACCACATCCCACCGTGTTCGCCAACCGGCTAGCCACCCTCTCTGCTCATGGCCGAGGTACCCACACACACAATCACACACAGATTACCCTCACTCCCCTCTGCGCATAATACACCCATCCATCCACACACACATACAAATTGTTCTGCACAATTATTTGTGTCAAAATTTTAGGTCAGTTTCGTATTGATTTATAATTTTGTTGATTTTTTAATTTTATTAAGATTTTGGGTTGTTTTTATTGGTTCTGGGTTGGATTGGTATTTGTTAATTATGATAGGTTGGTGGAGGTTACGGTGGAAGGTTGGTGGTAATGGTTGTGTACTGGCTGATTTTGGTGGTGGAGGCGGTGGCTGTGGGATGGTGAGTTCATCTATCAACCATGCTGCCTTTGTAAAAATGTAAGGCAATACCCGCTCCTTCAAGCATGGGACCTTCTATTGTTCATGTGATTCTAACTTCTATAGCATCTTTATACCATCTCTTGATATTTGGAAATCATTTTCTTCTTTTTTAAATTATCTTTTCTTTCGGAATTGGACCTATATTTACTGTATACATTGAAGTTTGCAGTTACAATAACACTTTGCTGCATGGAGTGTTTCAGAGAAACTTGGATTGCTTTACATTGCATCTTAGAATTCCTCTTAGATTTGTATTTTATTTTTTCGGTTGGGGTTGCTATGTAAATCTTCTAAAGATAATTGCACAGAGAGAGAGAGAGAGAGAGAGAGAGAGAGAGAGAATAAGGTTGGGATTTGCTTGATGTAATTCATACTGTAGTAGCAATAGGTGATTTTGTCAATCTAACACCATATCTCCAATTTCAATGGGTTAGCATGGTAATGTTATTGTTCATGACCACATAGAGGAAAATATGAACATTAATTAATACGTATATTAGTGTATATATGTATGGACCAATCTTTGTATGTCATGGTTTAAGTATTTGAATGCTATCGTGGATGTTATATTTCAAGCATATTATTCATTCAATAATATGCTTTGATTCATTCGGTGAGCTTTGATTTTTATATTTTTGCTTTAACATTTGGTGAGCTTTGCTTTATTTTTTTCTTGCAGTGTTATCTCTTAATATACTTTCCTTGGATGCTTAAAGGGATGATAAAATGAGTGCGAATGTGGTTCTTGAACGCTGATCCATGTGAATATAATGTGTGGAAGAAAAAGAGAAAAAAAAGGGTATGTATGAGAAAGTTGAATTTTCAATTTTTTAGAAATACATTTAAAACGAATTTGTTGATTGACAGTCTTAACTTTTTCAATGAAATCTCAAATGTTTTTATTGGGAATTGTTTTGTGCTACATAGTGCCTTCAGGCACGACATTTTAATATGGGTCCTTACGCTTCAATTTTTAATATGGAAGCATGATATCCTGCTTCGGAACTATTATTTAAGATACTCAAGACGTGTGTAGCCGACATGCTCATAATAGTACATATTATTTTTATAAATGATTCATTCATTTGTTGGATGCACTTGCCTAATATTTTCTCTATTAGTTTCATGGCCAAATGTTGATTGACTGGAAGTGATGAAGACCAAAATGTGCCTAAACACGACATGGAGACCTCGAATTCAGGTTCAACTGTGAGTAATCCTAAAGTTGATTGTTTTTTCTTTATTTCATTTTTTTCCTATCTTTTCGTTTTCTGAGTTAGTTCTTTTGTTTTTTTTCTTCAATTTACTGCTGCATATTTAATTTCTTCGAGCCATTTTTTTATTTGGTAGGGGTTCACCAAGTCACTTGCTATGACTATGCCATGGATTTCGAATATAAGATGTTTTTTGCTGCCACGGTTAGTTGATTGGGTGTTGATAAAATTACTAGCCCTTTAGGATATGGTAGTGAAATATATGTATTGTGTATACAAGCTGAAATTTTTATGGGATCCTATCTATGGTAAAATATATAGCGTCGAAAAGTATCGCATTGTTAAGTAAACATTTATTAAAAGAGTTGAGGGTTTGGCTATATTAAACATTTATTAAACATTGTTAAGTAAACATTTATTATTATACTTTGTCTTATTTCTCTATTTTGTTTAGAATTTTTTTTATAATTCTTGTTCGCATATTTCTCTTGTTTTATGACATCTTAAAAGCATCATTAAAAAAAGATTTTGTTAGATTTTTCAGATAGTAGTATAGTTAGATATTATTACATGTAAGGAATCTATAATAGATTATATTAATAATTCTATACACTTTCCAAAGAGCTAAAATCTGATAAACAGTTTGGATAAAAGAAAAGGACAACGGAGGGACACTTACTCTTTGTGCGACTCCAGCCATCCTTAGGTCTCTACAAAATCATCATAAACAGTAAAAATAATGAGTTTTTTTTATAGATAATATTATTTGGAGAAATAATTTTCTATTTGACACTACGGGCTTAAGAACTGTTAAAACAATGTACTAAAAATAAATTCAAGAGAACTATGTACATCCAACTCACCTCCCCTTGTCTACCATCTCTCTCCTCATTGTAAATTGGCCCAATAGTCGTTGAGGTTATTGTTAATCGTACTTTGATCCTCAAAATTTTAATTTTTTCAATATGATCCTCAAAGTTTACACATTCGACCAATGTGGTCCTTTTGTCTAAAAAATAGACGGAAAATGTCATGTGCCTGATACATGACAATTTTAATGGGCTTTTTTGTCATTGTGCTTTCAAAACAAGGGGCGGCGGCAAGACTCCCTTGAACAATACCGGCAATCAGGGGCAGCCCGATGTAAATTAAAGCCAAAAGCGACAAATCTAAACAAGGATTTTTTATTTTCGTAATATTAATATAATTTTTTTGAAATTTTTTCTTCTCGCTAGTTCAAATGCACTTTACTAACCAATTTTTTGTATTCTCAAGTTTTGCTACCATATTTTGTTTTCCCGGAATGTGTTGCTACCATATCTTATCAATTACTAACATATCTTTTTGTTTGATAATTGGAATAAATGTATCAAATTTTTTTTTGAGATTAAATTCATTTTTTTACATTAAAATTTTATATTGGATGGTTGTGTATAATATAAAATCAACAAAATAAATACAAATGATCAAAAAGGATCTATAATTAACAAATATAACTTCAATTTAAAAGAAGCCTAAAAATATGAAATAATAAAATCGGATTTATCAATGTTACCTGCAAATTTTGAAATTTAATATTTTGATTCTCTGATCAAAATTGAGTGGGTTCTGTGATATGGGTTTTGTGAAGCATTAGATAAAGATAAAAATAGTGTCCTCGCGTGTGCGAAAGTGTGCATGAGATTTATTTTTGACCCAGAAAGAAAGGGGGGGGAGGGGGGGGGGGGGTGGACTAGTAGTTTTTAGTTTTTGGGTTTCAACATCTTTCATCTTATCCAGTCTGGTTTGTTTTTTGTTTTTAGTTTTTGTTTTTGTGCAACAAATGTGATGTTGTGGGATTTTTGTGGGCTGATTTTATGGCCCCACCATTCAACATAGAATTTTTTTGTTGGGCTTAAACTTAATGAGATTTTTTTGATATAATTTAAAATTGTGAAAATTGAGGGTGAGTCCCCTAGATGGACTTATAATGACTTGAGTCGTAGAAGAAAACTTATTTGAGGGTAAATCCATGTTTAAACTTATATTTAGGTACTTAAGTCCACTTATTTTTTAAATCTCAAAATTACTCCTAACGGTGTTAGTTTTGTCTAGTTATGGAAAATCACATAAGTTAGATCATTGAAGTATATATGGAAACCCTTGATTGAATTATATATGGAAACCATTTATTAAATATTATGATAATTAACGGAAGTTTTATATGAAAATTATATATTCTGATAGTTATATATGAGAAGCTTAATGTACAAATAAATTGTTGGTCTATTAAGTCAAAATCAGATTACAAAATTTTTTTAACAACAGTAATGCATAATATAGGGAGGTTGAACAATGCCAACAGAGTTCAGTAACACGAATGTTAATATATAGTAACATGAAATTGAAATTACAATTAGGGTCGTGTTACCAATATAGTCGTGTTACTATACTGACATTAATGTTACTATAGTAAATTTTAACATACAATTGCAAACCTTGAGACGTATATTATGTAACACACACTTTAATATTCACAATAACATCAAGCTTTGTGCTCAGTAACACATCTAATTTTACAAAATACAAGACAATAGTTTTTTATAGTAACATCAACTTTCGAATGATTTTAGTGAAAATACGATCCACAAATTGAAAATTTACAAAATGATGAGTAGTAACACACAATCGACAGTTGAATTACGACACTCAACACCAATTGTGAACATCAAGATATCGAAATTTTGAACTCCATTTTTCGGTTCACGTACAATATTATGAACTTTTTCCACAGTAACACAACCAAGGAATATTCGATTGTCTTGCGCAACAAAAAAATCAACAAAATTGAAATCCATAACACTTTAATTTTGAACTAATGTATGAGTTCTCTTGAATCTTGGTTACAAGGTTAATGCTCACTTTGACAAAATTAAATCCCTAATTGTTATTACTTTTTTACCATATTACCATTTTTTTGTGAGCATGTTACTATGTTTTTATTGACCATGTAACTGTCTTTGTTGAGTATGTTACTATTGTTATTTTTTAAATATTAATATTAAATATTAATATTTTGTTAATGGAGTCCAAAGTAAACTGGAATAGTAAATTGAAATTGTATTTTATGGAATGTAATGAGTTTGAAATTTGAATATGAACGGTTTTTAGTAAATGCCGGTTTCTTGTTTTTCGAATAAGGAAACATTGTGGTTTGGAATATTGTAGCCGAATTTGAAGGCAATTATGAAGGAGATGTATATGGCTGGTTATTGTGTCCATAAACGTCGTTTATAACATTCCTACAAGGAAGGGTTATAATAGTAAAATTGACAAAAAACGGACTTAAAACCAAATAAGTTTTCATGACGGATTTATCTCCAAATAAGTCCATATAGGGGGACCGACCTCCAAATTTCCCTTTAAAATTTTGGATCTAGAATTTGGGCATTAACTATAATATGGACTTATGAAACAAGGGGCCTTTTTTATAGCTAGGGCCTAAAGCCCATGAGGCCCCTGTTGGGCTACCATACTAGTAATTCCTCAATAACCATTGTCCCACCGCTCCCCCGATCGACACCCCTGAGAGTTGGTGATCATTGATCCCCAACAATTGGCGAGCAACCCCATCTCTCTCTCTCTCTCTCTCTCTCTCTCTCTCTCTCTCTCTCTCTCTCATTGCCTAAGAAAAAACCTAACCTCAAACGCCCTCGCAACTCCACGGTTGCCACCACCCAAAACCCATTTATCTCATCGTCTCACCTCCACCTTCACTCACAATCCAACCCACGAATCATAATCAACTCACCCCAACCTGCAAAAACAATCAACCGAACCTAATTCTAACCGAACTTTCTGGTGGTTTGCTATCTAATCACATCAAATAAATTACTCATACAACTCTTGGTTCAATCGGAGGCATGCTTATTTTGATGTCGCTAAAACTGTGAAGGAATTTCACTTCGTAAGAATTGAGGGATGTGTTGTTTGAGGGTGGAAGACAAGAAACTGATGTAGGGAGAGTGATGGGACATTTCTGAGATTAAAGCAGATCACGACACGTGGCCTCGACGTTTCAAACGTCCTTCTCTACGATGGAGACACGTGGTCTCGACGCCGAGGATGATGGCCTCCATGTTTAAGACACGTGTCCTCAAACACAAAGCACCCCCGAGAGGTGAGGGGCACTGCCCTCGAGCAATATCTCCTCGGCTCCAGGAGTTCTCCAATCCAACTACGTACCCTCGGTGCCGAGGGTACACTCATCACAAGATTATCATTTATGGTCCACATAATAGTTGCATGCATTTGAAATGTTTGTTTGCTACATGCATCAAAAGTTACAACACCTTCCCATAATTCTTTCAACTCCTCAATTAACGGGTGCAAGTATACGTCAATCTCCTTCCCGAGTGCTTGTGGTCTTGGAATAAGCAATGATATCATGAAGAATGGATCGCTCATACATTTCTAAGGAGGCATGTTGTAAGGCATCAAGATCACAGGCCACATACTGTAAGAGTTACTCATGTTCCCAAAAGGGATAAAACCATCACTGGAAACCCAAGCCTAACATTACGAGTGTCCCGAGCGAAATCAGGATATTGCTTATCAAAGTCTTTCCATTCTTCAAAATCACCAGGATGCCTTGAAAAATTCTCGTCGTCCACTCGCTTCTCTTGGTGCCACCTCATATCTGTTGCCGTCTTTCTCGATATAAACAATCTCTATAACCTCAGTTTCAAGGAAAAGTATCGCAAAATCTTATATGGTATCTTCTTACCCTTACCATTATTGAGCTGATATCTTGACTCCCCACATACTGTGCACTTATCCAATTTTTCATTCTCCTTCCAAACTAGCATGCAATCGTACCTACATGCATGATTGGACATATATCCCAATTCCAAAGCACGTAAGAATTTTTTAGCATCATAGACATACGTTGGAAGAATATGACCTTCAGGTAAAAGCTCTGCCAATAGCTATAACATCAATGTTAATGACTTATTGCTTCACTTGTTCAATACCTTCAAATGAAGCAACTTAACCAAGAACGACAACAATGTATAATTTTTGTACATTTTTTGCAACCAGGATACAAAACACGTTGAGCATCCTTCAGTAATTTTTTAAAATTTTGAACTTCCTCACTATCAACACCCTCACATGTTTCTCCAGCACGAACACCCCCTAAATCATTATCCATGAACATTCCCTTACCAACATCTTTCAACATTTTAGGTATTTCATCTCGATCATCATCTTCACTGTCGGTCATATCATCCTCGACACTATCAGCATCATCATCTTCAAAGAATTGGGTGACATTTGTAGGAACGGGTTCCCCATGGTGTACCCACGTCGTGTAAGAGGTCATGATCCCTTTCACATACAAATGATTTTTCACAATCTCATCATCATTTTATTCTGCATTCATGCAATTCCTACATGGACAACGAATTTTTCCATTTCGACTCGAACGTTCCATGGAAAAATTGACAAAATATTTGACCCCATCAACGTATTTTGCATCCAACCTATGCCTAATCGTCATCCAACTCTTGTCCATAACTGATGCCCTATAAAATCACATTTATCAATGTCATGTACTAAGCTTCATGCAAACTATGACGTCGACTCTATCCTATTTTGGTAGGTGGTCATATACCATTCAGGAATGCACATTCTATATAATAGGAAGCATCTCTTACCGCTCCATACATCTCTAATGGAAATCCGGCAGTATCTCCCCATAATTCTCCAAGTACACGACATAGACTAGGTGTCGTTGCTACACCCCTCTAGTATGTACACAGAGAACAATGAGATCTGCCACACATAATATCCAAGAGATGTGACAAATTAAGCGAAGAGATATTAACTACAATATAGAATTGTGCATTCCCAAACTGTCCGAAATTGGACAATTTAAGAAATCTCCACCGGCAAAGAATACTCTATGTCCGATGTAGATTCTTGAATGGGTACTAAGGTTTCATGCATGCATTAATATAAATTGAAACCTTAATTTATATTAAGGATTCAATAAATCACCGAAATGCATAACTCGCCCATTCCCAGAAATAAAACAAAACATCAAAGAAACTAGACATATTTCCTAATTGGAAATTATGGTATTTTTGGCCAAAAATTAGGGATGTTCTTCAAAGAGAGAACATTGTGATTAGAACATCCTTGTTTTCTCTCTATCTGGACAATTATGATTATGTACTGATTAAGCCTTTTTTGCAACTTCCATAATACACTTGTTTGCATATAATCTTAGATTACAGAAGGAAAACTATGAATGAAATTATTGGATGTTTTCCTTTTCAAGAAACAAAAAGTGGAAGTTGCTAAAATAATGAGAAAGAAGTGACCAAGCCTCAGGATGCGTGGAGTGTATAACAGAACATTTAATAAATTGGCAGCATGCATGCCTGACCATTGTAATGATTCAGATCATGGTGGAAATTAAAATGATACAAATCGTATGTACCTCCACAAAAAAGTCACAATTCACTTCATGTTATATGTCAACCACATTTGTAAGAAATAAGTTCTACCTTAAGGCAATAAAAAAAATTTCCTTTACAAGCAGATGTCACAAATAAAAAGTTTCAATTGAAAGGCAACCTACACTAGCCACATATTTACGAGACAAAATATATAAATTCCAGGAGTTCTATTAGCTGCAATATTGAAAAACATCAACCAAAGTATATTCCTAAGCCTTTTACTTGTACAGGTGGAGCTACCAATACTGGAGATGCTGGCAATGGTGGCCACAATGCTCGGCGGCTGACACTCGTGGAAAATGGTGGCTGCAAATCAATGTTACAAAAAAAATAGCAAACACAACATCAGAGAACTCCTAGTGTAACACAAAGAACAAAGAACACCACATTATCTTCCAATCACTGTCCAACATTTGATGGGTAGTGGTGAATAACTTAATCTATTTGATGGGTAGTGGGTGAATAAGTTAACCTCTACCTTATTGAGGCCTTATTTTGAAAAGGTGGTATTTTATTCTAAGAAGTTGGTTGGGGATGGTTTAAATAGTGACTTTTGGTGTGATAATTGGTTGGGTAGTGGTGCTTTACAGAGCAGGATAGAGGTTTTGCCCCAGAATTTTCCTAAAATTGCTGGTTTCTTCTTAGTGGCAATTGAGGGATGTGGAAGATGTCTTGAATGAGGAAGGTTTAGAAGAGGTGTTGAGTTCTGGTGTTGTTTTATCTGGGAGGCCTAATAAATTAATATGGCAGCCTTCTTCTTCTGCTTGTTTTTCTGTTAAATCTGCCGGGGGATTGGTTAGAAGGCAGGGTGAAGTGTTTGATGCTGCTGTTATGATTTGGAAAGTTAGTTCTGCTCCAAGTTCGAAACTTGTTGGTTGAAAGATTTTCCATTGCTAGTAGATGTTGTATGTGTTATAAGGATGTCGAAAACATGGATCATTTATTTATTGATTGTTCTTATGCTAAAGTGATTTGGGAAAAGTTTGCTGCTTTGGGAGGTTTTCTTTTGATTAATAGGGAATCTCCTCTGGTTCGCTTTATGAGGCTGTGCAGAATTTTTAGGAAGCAGTCTGTGGGGCATAACTTGCTTAGGGGGCTTGCATTGGTTATCTATTGGCAGATTTGGATGGAAATATGTAGAAGGGGGGCTGGGGAGGTGGTTGTTCATTCTTATTCTCTTTTCTTGAAGGCTTGTAGTATTCTCAGATATCAGGTGAAAACTATTCGACCTAAAGCGAAAGATGATGTAAATAGCTTAAAATTTTTGGGCTATTTGTAGGTTGGTTTATCTGTTAAAGTGTTGGTTAAGTCTATTTGGGTAAAATGGAAATGTCCTGGTGAGGGTCTTTTGAAACTAAATACTGAGTAGTTTTGGCTGCTGCTTTCTTTTATGGTGAATGTTCGAACATGGTTGCTGAGTTCAATGCTCTTTTGAATGGGCTACAATTGGTGAAGGAGTACGGGCTTTTTGTTTATGGTTTAGTGATTGAGTGTGATTGGTACATAGTTGGATTTCAGTGTGCATATGACATGATTTGATTATGATTATGAAATATAGAAGTTTTGTAGACAGATTGATATATTTGTGGCATCATATTTTCAGACGATACTCTGCCGAAAAATTGAAAGTTTCTTAGATTGATTTCAAATTTTTCGCATTACTTGGTTTTTGAATTAAGCAAATTTTTTAGTGACCCAAAATGTAATTCAATACCTCTTGCTTGGTTTTTGTTCATTCATTGAGATAGCGATTGATTTATAAGTAGTTTATGTCATTTTGTTGTGTGATTAAAGTAGTCTATGATTGAAAAAATGTATGGGTTTATTTCAATTTTTTAAGAATCTTATGTTTTTTCTATCACTTTTACAAGTAATTGATATAGTTGTTTGCATAGGGAGAATGGTGCAGAGGAACTAAAAAGAAGGGCTTTTGGTTCTTTGCACCCCGTTTTGGTGTTTTGTGGTAATTGATACATAATTGGATTTCAGTGTGCATATGACATGATTTGATTATGATTATGAAATATATAAGTTTTGTAGACAGGTTGATATATTTGTGGCATCATATTTTCAAAGGATATTCTGTCAAAAATTTGAAAGTTTTTTACATTTTGACCATTTTTATTTCACTAAAGTTATGACATTAAAAATGACCAAAAGATTTTCAACTTAATGCATGTTTATATTCATTGTTTGATTAGTTTGTGTTTAAGAACTATGTACAGTGCCTTTAGACACGTGATATAGGGCAAGTTTAGGCTTTCAGTTTAGTACATGTCCAAGTTCAGTGCTTGATTATTTCGCGTTCAAATTCAATGTTCGATTTTTTTTTTAGTTGCACCGTGCCTTCAGGCATGGGTTATCTCTAGTAGACCTATAAGCCAACTAAACAAATAATAAATTTTCTTTTCATATATTTGAGTGTGTGCAAGAGAGAGAGATATATATTTATGAAGAATGTACCTCAATGAAGAATCACCTAGCACACCAGTGAAACCCATCAGCAAAAATAAGAACATCTCTCTCTCACACACACTCTCTCTCTATACTGTTTTCTATTGGGCCTGTTGGCCCAAATACAACCTAAGAGGGGGTGAATTAGGTTATTCAAGTTAACGCGTAATTTTTTAATTAAAGATAAAGATTTGATGTATCAAGTTACACTAACTTACACTTCAATGAATCAGTAAAAATAATGTATGCATATATCAACCAAGCTATGCAAATCTAAAAGATATCACTTTGTTAGAAATACGAACTTGAAATAATATTTTGTATTACACTAATAAACATCATCAAAACTAAAAAAAAAAACATAATCTCTCCCTAGTGCATCAAAGATATCCTCTTGCAATCTAGGTTATGTCAGGGTTTTTCTTCCTTGTAGGAGCAAAATCTTTTGTCTTCTTTAGGTTATCCTAGTTAGCAGGAGTTTTGGGCTCTTATAGTATGGTTTTACAGGCTTTCTTCTATTTGCACATCTATGCCACTGCAAGAAAAAAGACTTTTACCGGCGTTTATTAAACGCTAGAAAAATATAAATAAACGCCGCAAAATATTATTATTGACGTTTGTTACTAACGACGTCGAAACCTCCGTCGGGAAAATTACCGGCGTATAATTAAACGCCACAAAAATTGAAGTGACGTTTACTAAACGCTGAAACGATACTTATTTAATCGACGACTTTCTTGTAAAATTTTGGTGACCGGAGCTATTTTACGGCGTTTATTTAAACGCCAGTAATTATTATTTCAAATTGGTTTCCGACGTTTAAATAAATGCCGGTAATGATAATTAATATATATATTTTTTTCATAATAATATACCTTATATGACCAAAGATGGTAAAATGGATTGGCACATTTCCATCTTTTTTTTTTTTTTAAAGAAAAAATTTATTTATTCACAAAGCAAAACATACAAGAAGCAAAGAAAAGGCCAGAACACCTTTCCATAACAGAAAAGAACACAAACATAAACCAAAATAATGCAAAAACTCCCATCAGTCCAAAAATCAAGTCCAGGAGCAAAGCTTCGAGCATGGCAGCACAAAACCTCTTCGGAGCAAAAGCCTCAAGCCTTCCCAGAACAAAAAATATCTTCACAGCTCCTTACCTTCAGACATACAAACCCAACCTCCAAGATTCACCCTTATTATCAAATATTACCACCCTCTTCTTACACAAAACAAGTAAACCCTTCGGATCATAGCACAAAGCTAATCCAACCTCACAAGGCAATCGCAGATGAACAGAAAAATCCACAGATCACCTGCACATCACAGCATATCCATCTAACCCGTCAGCCACAGAGTTCGCTTCTCTATAAACATGAACCAATCGAAAATTCAGATTCCTCAAATCACATTCAATAACAAAATTATAACAAGACAAGCCATACTGCATAACTAACTGCAATCCATCACACAAACATTCTAATTTTGTTTGGCCGCCTCATTCTAATTTTGTTTTCTTTGTCCAACACTAACCTTCAAAGCAGCTCAGCACTCTGCCCCAGAATATCAATGTTGCCCATAAAATATACAAAAAGAAAGGAGTATGACTCATTTCTCTACAGAAACTGCCTTCTGAATCATTCTATCTACTAGTTAGCTCTTCTAGTCTCAAGAAGAATGGAAGATGACTACTCATCCAATGGACCTCGATAATGAAAAGAGATAAATGAACATGGAGAAAAGAGACTAAACCACATAAGTCAGTAGCATATATTGTCCAATAAGATGTTGAAGCTACGAGGAAGCCAGAACTAGATGTTTATAGGTCTGTCCTTCTCGAAAATACATTTTTAAGCAAGCCCTTAGTTCTTACTGTAAAACTAATTTTTACTCCATCAGATGTAGGAGGCTAATCTAAAACTCTCTGCCTTTGCATTGAGACTTCAAAACAACAGCAGGACTAAGAAGAAAAACAAAAACAAAAACAACCACCCATGTCAGCCACTATAGACAGTGGAAGAAATGTTAGTAAGGATTGACTTGCTTTGTATATTGATTTCTTAATAGTTAATACCTAATCATTGATCTGAGACAGGTAGATCTATTCCTTTTTTTTTTTTTATACGCAAAACATCAAATCTCATTGACCATGGATAAGAAAAACCGATTCAACACCAATAACAACAAAAACTAAATGAAACAACAACAACAGGGGACTCTACTGGTTATTACAAGAAATATTATCACACATAAGCGAGAGACTCAATGTATGGAAATGCATCATTCCATGGGACAATTGGGGAAAACTCCCTTCTTACATGACCTTCATCAAAGTCGAAAGCCTTCTCAAAAGTTTTGTCCGACAAATTGTAACGCATGGCCTTTGTAGGTAAAGTAAACAATAGAAATGACTCCTCAACATTACCCATTCGTCCTAATTGTTCATCCAACCACTCCAATTGGGCCTGCACTACCCTTTTTGTATTCTGCTTTTCATCATGTCTTCAAGGTATGTCTATCACAATGCTATTGCACTTTCAATTGCTATTATCACCCATGTTTGTTGAATTGTACAATAAAATTATTACAAAAAAACTGTGGTTCTAAACTAATTTGACACCATTTACAAATAGAACAATCTTGTGTCAATAGATAGAACGAAAAGACATTGATAATGTAATATACTTCAAACACTAATAACAGCGAGTCTATATAATTCGCTTGTATTATTGAACATAAGTTAAAAGGGGCAAAATTTATCAAACCACTATCATCGTCATCAGAATCATGGTATTCTCAAGCACAACTATAACAAGTTGTGTCCAATGGTGTCCTAAGATTTATCTGAATTTCATCACTTGATTATTTCTTGAGAAATACAGAATCCAAAAAGATGTAAGAAAGAAAAAAAAAATCAAACAAGAACACCAAGAAAACAGAGTAGAAAGTAGGCTAATCAACATCACAATGGATTAGACAACCAAATATGTCTAGCAAGTTAGCAACAACATTATTATATTTCATCAAACATCCAAAAAATAAGAACTATATAAACATTCATTTAGAGACAATATAAGATCTCTAAACCCTAGCCACTAACAATCTAGTTGGAGATAAATCAGAAGTTTCAGTAGTTGCAGAAAGAGTAGATTCAGTAGCATAGTTTTTTGCATCACTTGAAAATAGATTATCTCAGTCCAAGTGTTGGAATATTAACTATTGCTTCATCCTCATCCACACTATACTCACAAAACAAAGAAATTTGTATGAATCTATCAGATTATTTCAATCACTACCTTGTGTGAACATAAATTTCAAATCATGTTATATGAAGAACTGCAACCATTAATTTAAAGAGAAACGGGAGATCTGAAATGGGGAAAAAGATTGCTCAGCAGTGGCAATTTTAATTAATAGGTTCGATTATGCCAGCAAAAATTCCTCAACTATAGATTTCAGAAGAGGGAGCTTTGCTATCCTCATTGCAACTTTCCTTTCCCACAACACGTAATTTAAATCTAATCAAAAATCAAATCCATTCAAAACAAAACACACACACACAAACATATAGAGAGAGGATCGCTCAGCTCAGCGAGGTAGTCGACACGCAAGCTTCTCTAAAAAGAGAGCCTGCAATCCGGTCTGTTGAGCTTGAATTTTTATGGAGTCATCACCGCGATCTCTCTCGCCTGAGAGAGAGCCGACGAGTCGTCGTCGCCTGAGAGAGAGTGAAAGGAAGAGAATTCGCACCAAGTCACCGAGTCCAGTGAGTGAAGTGGGGAAAAATTAGAGTAAATTGGGGAAAATTTTAGGTTTATGTTGGGGGAGGAAAAAAAAAAATTTTTTATTATTTTTAATTAAGAGTTTGTGGCTTTTAAACTAAACGCCGAAAATTAAGTGCAAAAAAAAAGTTTTTTTTATTAATAATTTATGGCGTTTATAAACAAGCGCCAATTATTAAGCGTAAAAAAAAAATTTATTAATAATTCGTGGCGTTTATAAACAAACGCCGGTTTTTAAGCACAAAAAAAAAAAAAAATTTATTAATAATTCGTGGCGTTTATAAACAAACGCCGGTTATTAAGCGCAAAAAAAAAGTTTTTTTTATTAATAATTTGTGGCGTTTATAAACAAATGCTAGTTTTAGTGGCGTTTAAATTAAACGCCGAAAATTAAATGTCAGATTTTCCCATAATTCTTGTAGTGTGCTTCATTGTTTCTCTAGTTTGTTCAGTTATAAGAATTGTGTTTATTTCGCTATTTCTTGTTCACATCTTTCTTTTGTTTTATGCCTTTTCTATCATGTTTAGCACATTTTGATTTCATATCCATTTGTTGTTGGCTCTCCCCACGTGCACGATTTTGAATGTTTTATGAGTTGGGGTTTAACAAATGGATTTTTTGTTTGGCGCACGATTTTGAATGTTTTATGAGTTGGGGCTTAACATATGGAGTTTTTGTTTGGTGGGAAAGCTATAAACTAGGAGAACTAAGAACACAAGAGCCATCAGGATTAAGTTAAGATTCATTTGGAGTCCGGCAAAGGGGATGAAAATTAAAGAAGTGGGAGAAACTCTGTCTTTCTAGTTCAAGCATGGGCAAAGAAGAGAATTATTTGGTCTGACCTATCGTAAATTACTATGTCATGAGGGATATAAGCTGCATCATATGTATTTTGCCTAATTGTAGTGAGGTAGGATTCTTTGGCAGGTACTGGCTCAAGGTCTCTATTTCCCTTAGAATTTGAATTACTAGTCTTAGGTGGTTTTTTGTATTCAACAAACATGCATATGGCTTCTAATAGTTTGTGTAATATCAATAGAACTTAATTTACCTTTCGAAAAAAGGAAGAGAATTCTCAAAGGTTGCCTTGTAGATTGACAACCTAGTTGGATATGGTGTCCATTTTTTGTACAAATTTTTGATCTGCCATTAATCGCATGAATGAACGTACCAAAGAACTAATTGGTGGTTAAAGAGGGGTGAAGATACAAACCTTGTTACACTTACATCACTTGTTACAGGTCTCTAGACAAAGAAATGCCTAAGCAATCCTATTTAGTCCAATCACATGTTTAAAAGGTCTGAAAAAATTAGAAGGTACTCACAACATACTTTAAGTTTCCACCATCGCGCTACTCAGAGATTTCTAAAAGGCGAAATAATGGAAACTTTTACATAGATCAATGTAGTAGGATTCGAACCAATACACTCTACATGCCCAAAACGATGCACTAATCTAACTACACTATGTTAAAATTCATTTTTTTTTCAATTAATTAGCAAAAATATGGACTTTTAATAGAAAGTTCAGATGAGGAAACTGGTTTTGCTATTGGATTCCTCTCGCAAAAATAAGTCGGAATAATATAATATTAACAATGTTTCGCACCGATGAAAAATTATCTTCAATTAAATTAATGAAATAGAATCGAATAAATTATTAAAATTAAGACTGACAACAAAGACTACTGTAGTAGATTTGATCAAGTAAAGAAGGGTAAAAGATCTTACCTATTTTCCTATTCCTCCCATACCAATAAAACTTCATTTTCAAGAAACAAGCCTACATTTGGAGAGAAATAAACATTTAATCTCATGTTGGAACACAAATTAGAACAACCATACAAAAAAAGTCGTTAATCAACTAATATATAAACATCAAGAGATGTTTTATTTCATAACCTGGTGATTGAGGGGACATAACTTCGACTGTGTTGTGTTGTAGTCTTTGAATCAGAAACAAAACCGTATCTCACAACCGCAAACCTTTGATGTGTAAGAATTTTGAAGCAATTGGTCGCGGTACTAGTGAAGAAGCTGGGTTTGGAGAGAGGAGATTTTTTAGGGAGCAAGAAAAAAAGAACTACACTTTAGAGAGAAAAATATGGGATTGGAAATTAGAGAGAGGCAGAAAAAGAGAGAGAGAGAGGAACCTGGACAACCTTTGATACATCTATTGTTCAATCCAAAGCAATCTAAACTCAAATGAATAAGCATCAAATAGCAACCCTACAAACCTCTTTCATAAAAAACTTAACATAGATTCAATCAAAACGCTAATTAGTCGAACACACAAAGACTCCCAACCCGTAAAAATGGTTTTGAGATATGAAGAAGACAAATAAAGAGTGACACAGGAGAAAGGTAAAGGAGAAAAGCTGAAACGAATGAAGAAATCTAAAACCCAGAAAAAAAAAAAGGGAGAACATAAAAGAGTGGAGAGAAAGAACAACTCCATGGAAGAAACGAGGTTTACGTGGACTGGTTATATAGGGGTTTGGAGGTCATTTTGGTAATTGTATTAGGTTAGATAATATCAGGTAGCTGAATAGGGGTATCTTGGTCTTTTTGTTAAAGTTTCCGTCCGTTTCTTAATGGTTACGGTGCAGAGGGTTAAAGTGGAGTGTGAGTAAACATCAAAATAGAAACTACACATGCTCTTTCTGTAAACAGGCACACAACCATAGACAAACACAAACTTAATAACTTCCCTAAAAATGGTATGCTTTGATTCAAACTTACAAACTTTTACTTTCTTGAACAGCAGTAAAGAGTCAAAGAGTACAATGATTAGATACCTGTAGAAAACATGGCACAAATAAAACAAATGATATGATAACTAACACAAGGTTCAATATATATAACAAGGAGAATACTATATTAAAAATTGTAGGTTTTAATACAAAGTTTTGAGTTTATTTATAACATTTTTTGGTCATATTACCACTTTAAAGATTGGAATTATAATTTTTTGGGCCCAATTATTGTATGTTACCACAAAAATTGTAAATGACCATTACAAGTTGTAAGATGGTGGTACCATAATGAAATTTTAATTTTCGAACCGACAACGTGTTTTCCTAACAACAATAAGACTTTGTATATAAACAAATCTACGCTCAGAAAAACGGAAAAAAGAGTAGAAAATATATCACCTGGAAGACCAAAAGGAATGTGTAGAAGCATGTGAAACCACCCCCAACAGAGCAGAATTTCAAAGGTAAGAAAATTGGTTTGAGATCTAAAGAAAACAAAAGACTAAGCATGGCGGACTGATCACGAAGAAATCAAAAACTCAGACAAAAAGGGAGAACACAAAAGAGTGGAGAGAAAGAAGAGAAATCCATGGAAGAAATTGTTTTCGTGGACTGCTTATACAGGGGTTGGAGGGCATGTTGGTCATTGTCTAAGTTTAAAGTTTCGGTCTATTTGTTAATGATATGTTTGGTATGAAAGACCGAAAATATGAGAAATGAAAAAAATAGAAGGAATAAACTTTCTTTCTATCTAGAGATGATAATTAATAGGAATCTTACTTTTAGATTAGCTTCACAATCTAGCATTCTTAGGAAGAATTAGAGTCGAAAATCTTTTTGCTATCGTATGCTGATATGATATGTTTGATTTTTTTATTTTAAAGATGAATAGTTACAAATAAATCAATCAAACTAAGATTTTTGTTTTTTTTTTAACATAACTAAGATTTTTGTTCAAAATTTATTTTAATGTGGTACCAAGTAATTACTTTTCGAGACAATAAGCATATCTTCATAATGCATATTACAAGTTAATATGAAAACATAAACACATGCATATAAGTACATGATAAATTTACGTCATCAAAACTTTTTTTCAAATACTGCACCAGAAAATATGAATTATATATAAGGGTCAAGTTATTAATTTTTGAAGTATTGTTCTCGTATTGCAACCAATAATACTGCATCAATCTTAAATGTTACGAATCATCCAAAACACCCCAAAAAAAAAAGTTACTAAATTCCACAATAAAGGATGCATATAAAACCTAAAATTTGTACCTTTTAGAATCGATTCTAAAATATTTTGTTGTATTTTTGTATTATAAGTTGAACCCAAAATAATATTATAAACTAAACATAGAAAATTGTAATTTCGGTAGTAGTAGTCTTACCCATCTTTTTCTCCTGCTTTTGGCTTTTGCATGAATTTAAGAGAAATAATTTGTTTATCAAGAAATTTATTAAATAAATGTGGATGAATGAATTAGTTGATTTTATTAAAAAAAAAATTAGTAAGATTCAGTGATCCAACTACTCACGTTATTTGGTAAACCTTTTTTTTTTTTTTGGCAATTTTAGTAATCTTGGAGCTTCTTTGCATCAATCAAAATTTTTTTTTTTTTTTTTTTTGTGTTTTTCAAGTTAGCATTAGAATGGAAATTACTTTTCCACTTCTCAAAAGTGCAATTATTTCATAGCATGTATGGATATAGGACATTACTTTCTCAACACCTAACAGCTAAATCTTTTGAATCAAATTTCTCTGACTTACATTTAAAATCAAATTTAATTTCAGTAAAAAAATCTAAAAAATTTGCTCCAACTTTTGAATCAAACTTATATCAAACCAAATGAAACTTAATTTTTTTACTCAAATTAAGGGAGACACAAATCTTTACATAAATCTTTAATGGTGAGATTTCACCATCTTTTAAAGACTCAATGGTCATTTTTAATTTCTTTTAAATTTGAGTTTGCTCTCATTTAAACTTTAATTTCTTCTTTTTTAAATTTGAGTTTGTCAATTAAAACCATTTATATCAAATCAAAACTTTTAATGGTGAGACTAAAAATGTAACAGGGCAGGATGTAGTTTTCTTTCTGAAAATAGAGTTTGACTAGGGTATCGGAAAAAAAAATTTGATACCACACCATTTTTCTCTTTTTGGAATTCCTATCCTCTTATCATAAGGACTCATTAAAATTTTATGGCTATTTTAATATTTTTACAGTACTTTTTATTTATTTTTTATTTTCTTATCATATGACCTATTGAACCAATGACCTCACAATTGAATCAATGACCTATTGATCAAATCACTTTGTCAAGTTGAGGTCCGAACCAGATTTTAAAATTATGATTCTATTAGGTCTGTTAAAATTTGACACGACACGATTAACCGATACAAATTAAGCGAGTTTTGGTGAGACCTTAACGGGGTCGGGTGGTAACCGAGTTGACCCGTTAGACCCGTTTAATTGGGTGAGTCATGTCAACCCGTTTGTCACCCGTTTAGATAAAATTAATATAATAATAAATTAATAATTATTTTAAAAAATTAGGAAGATTTTTTTTAGTGACAACCACAAAATATATGTGTGTGTGTGATAGCCACAGAATTTTTTTTTTAATTTAGTGACAGCCACAAAAAATATAATAATAAATTAAAACTAAACGGGTTAAATGAGTCATGTCGTGTTACCCGTTTATTAAACGGTTCGTGTTGGTGTTGAGATTTTTTACCCGTTTATTAAACATGCCGTGTATGAGTTTACATATTTTTTACCCGTCATCCGTTTAACCCGACACATTTGACACCCCTAGATCCTATGTCACTTTTTGGGTAAAGTGTATCAATTGTTAGGGTGCATTCACTTTTTAGGTTAACTTACTATCTTTTTGGATTTTTTTTTCTAGAAAGTACCATCTTTTTGATTTAATTACTACATTTTTGGGTGAAAATTACTATCCTTTGGGTTTAAATTTATTACTGTTTTAGGTTTTTTTAACTTTTCACTATGGTATTGAAAAGTAAAATTCAATACCGTAATATAATCTATTATAATACTATAATTTGGTACAGTATGTGTAAGAGGCAAAAATTGAAGATACCTCCTACAGGAATAATAAATGAATATTTCTAATAAAGAGTGAGAACTGAACTTGATCTCCCAGTCTTCCCTTCCTGCAAAATGAACAAATTGCCCAAGATCGAAGTGCTTCGATCGAAGGCACTCCGATACTTAAGTCAGTAATGGGATTCAAAGAATTGCCAGAAGACAAGGAGAGTTCAGCGTACCTTTCACTTAGGCTTCTCATGCCTCTTATAGATCACTGTTCAATTAGGGTTTCCATGTTTTGCGATTCGTGGTGGTACACCTTCGTCCAATCAGTTGGCTCTAGTTGGGAAGTTGCGGATATTTCTCCAGCAATTCCTCCTGCCGTTCTTATAATCTTACTAATCTGTTCAGCCAGAATGCCTGAGTTATAGGCGTCCCCTTAGCTCTTCATTTATCATTTCGAACAACTCGGTCATGATGAGAGCTGAACTCTTTCATTTATTCCCGAGCTTATTGAGCCAATTCGATTCGGTAAGAGCCGATCTCTTTCATTGCTTGCTGAGTACATTGATCAGTTTGGTTAAGTCTGTTGGCTGAATGACTGATGACTTTGTCTCGTGCCTTGTCTTTTCATTCTCACGTGGGCTCATTTAATGCCATAACACGTGTAATAATGGGAGCCAGCCCCTTCATTTGACCCCAGAAAACGTCTGACAGACGCCTTTTCGTCTGTCATCCCTTTTATGTTTTTTCATCATCATTACGCGTACTTGTGTCATCCCCCCTTGTTTTGGCGGCATGCTTTGTATTTAAGTGGCCTTTTGGAGTTCCCTCCTTTTATAAAAGTGTTTTCTCTTTGTCTTTCCCTCACTTTGTTTTTTCGAACTTTTTGACTTATTCTCTTCTTCATCCTTCGTTGTTTTCTGCCATGGCCCCTCTTACACCTTCTGAGATTCCAGCTTTCAAAGCAAAATATAATATTCCAGACGACGTCGAAGTAAAGGTTGCTGGGAAAGATGAACAGCTGATTGACACAAGGGAGCGGATCCCCATACCAACGCGTGCCATTATTGAGGGTGGAGTGCGATTTCCCCTTGATCCTCTCCTCATCTGGGTACTTTCTGCTGCAAAGCTCTGCCCCCTCCAATGCTGTCCCAACTTCTTCAGGATAGTGATGGGGGTATCTACTTTGAACAAACTTCTGGGCTTGAGCTTTGGTTTATGGGAAATTATGTACTACTACATCATCAAGCTTGCTGGAGACAACTACTATCTGGCGGTGAGGAAGAAGGACCGATATCTGGTTACCCATCTCCCAGATTCTAACAAAGGTCATGAAAATGACATTGTGTTTGTTTCTGGGAATTGGGAGTATCCTGTCGGGGCCACTCATTCCTATCGTTGCCCCTATGAAGAAGGCACTCCAGGTATCTGAATCTTTTGCTCTTCTAATTTGGATTTTACTTGCTGTTTTCTGGCCTAAGTTCTTATGTGTACAGGCGAGACTGTCAAGGGCAAGATTCTCGAGTCCTCCGTAAAAATGGACGAACTAAAAAAGGTTTGGGGCTTCGACGAATCCTTGTTCTGCCGAGCTGCCCACACACTACTAAGATACACACCGACTTATACGTCGTTCATCACTGTGCCGAACCGACCCAACGCCACTCTGGCCGCAAATCGAGAGGCAATCCAGACTGCTCGGGAATAGACTCCCCGAGCTAAGAAGAAGACTTCCCTTGCAGCCTTTGGACGTTGAACGGTGAAGAATTTTTTGGATTTCTTATCAACTGTTGAGCCGAACCCATCCACCGAACCTGTTCCATCATCTTTCGTGTCCTCAATCGCTGTTTTAGATGAGCCTGCTGCTGAGGTCCCTGCCGAGACTGTTCTCCCAATCGATGCGGATGTGCCAAATAGTGACCAGGCAGATAAGGTTCAGACTATTGAAACTTCGATTCCAGAAAAGTTAGATCCCCCTGATTCCGTTCATTCTCCCATTCCTCAAGATGACTCAATTTTTGAGCTTGTCGAGGACCCTGCCCCAAAAAGGCGAAGGATTGCTAAGTCCGAGGTGAGCCCCTCTCCCAAACCAATCACTCCTCCTTTCCGACCTGTCCTTAGAGCAAAAAGGAGAGAGATCGCTGCAAAGGATTCTGCCATTGAAGACTTTAATGTAGCAGTGAAGATTACTGGGGGAGTGATCTTGCCTCGGGACCTGGCTATGAACGAGGCTCTTACTGATGACGAAGTGTCTCGCCAAGCCATTCAGCATATGGTTTTGGTAAGACTGTTTTCTTTACGCTTTTTCTCAAATTTTTCTTCAAAAATGTTTCTAAGTCACTCTTTTTCAATCAAGAGTCTGCAAAAAGTTCACGAGGTCGGGGCTAGGATAGCCAAAAAAGACAGGGCTATGAAAGATGTTATTCATGCCCGAGCTTTGGCACTTGCCAAGAAGGAGTTTGTGGATGAGGAGTACGCCAAAATCTATGAGGAAGCTAAGGTTCTGCAGGCTAAAAATCAAAGCCTAACCGAGGAGAACCGGCAGCTTGAGTCAGAGATTGGCAAGCTCAAAGACTCTGAACATGAAGCAAACGTGGAGCTCTCCCAATCCCAGCTTGATTACACAAGTATTCTTAAGGAGTTTGATCAATACAAAGCCGAAGCAAAAGAGAGAAAAGATGTTGCTTACGACGAAGGGGTTGAGAAGGCAGAAAACGATTTGGCCTTACAGATCCCTCTTCTACAAGATGCGTACTTCGGTAAGGGTTGGCATGCCGCACTGACTACTGCTGGAGTTCCATCTTCTTCTGAACTTTTCTCTAGGCATTCCCTTCCTAGCTCCTCATAGCCTCCTGAAAACACTTAGAAAGTTTTTTGCGATTTTTGATGTAATGGTCCTTTTGCTGTAATCTTTTGAAGTTTGAATGAAATTAACTCTTCGTTTTCAGTGATTTTTGCTTGTCACTTATTCACAGAGCTCGGTCTTATATTAGAGACCTTTTAAACACTTAAAATTAACTTAGAAACAATTCAAGCTCTTGAAGTAATGGCCTCAGCTCGGCCCTTCTTCAAAAAGCTCGGTCTCTCAACAGAGACCCTCAAACACTGAGAAATAATTGAAATTCTTGAAGTTATGGCCTTAGCTCGGCCCCTATCCAAAGAGCTCGGTCCCTCAATGGGGACTTTGAATCTTTTAGAACAATTTTGATGGCTTTTGAAGTTATGGCCCTTGCTTTGCCCTTCTTCAAAGAGCTTGGTCCCTCAACAGGGACCCTAAATATTAAGAAAATTTTGATAATTTTTGAAGTTATAGCCCTTGCTCGGCTCTTCTTCAAAGAGCTCAGTAACTTTTGAAGTTATGGCCCTTGTTTGGCCCTTCTTCAAAGAGCTCAGTAACTTTTGAAGTTATGGCCCTTGCTCAGCCCTTCTTCAAAGAGCTCGGTCCCTCAACAGGGACTATATTTACTTAGAAAGTTATGAATTTATGGCCCTTCTTCAAAGATCTCGGTAACTTTGGAAGTTATGGCCCTTGCTCGGCCCTTCTTCAAAGAGCTAGGTCTACCGTAGAGTTTACTCATAGTCCCCTTGGGTATCTAAGATTGTTTTTACCTCGCACCGACCCGCCAATCTAATTGCACACAAATCCATCCCAAATCAGCTTACATCGTCATGCCTAGCTGAGGGCCTAGATTAGATCGGGTGGCTGCGTCTGATTTAAGTGTATAACTTCTATCAGGATTTTTTGCCTCCCTGTCTTAACAGTAAGACATACATAACTAGAAAAGAGATAAGGAGGTGAATCTTATGTATTCTTTATTAATAACTTCAATTCATGTCGGTACAATGACTTGTTCGACTCTTAAGGGCTACCCTTAAGTTTCCGAAGGCACTTCGGAGTTCTATTTAAAAATACACTTTTTAAAAATATAACTTTCTTAAATTCGCTGAGTTCAAAGGGCATAATACTGCTTTATGGTCCAAGGTCTCGAGTTCATAGTATCCACTGTCGCCTACTCGGGCTACTCTGTATGGACCCTCCCAATTTGCTCCAAGCTTTCCATGCGTTGGGTTCTTTGCCGATTCCAGTACTCGTTTAAGGACTAAGTCCCCAAATGTGAAAGATCGAGGGTTAACTTTCTTGTTATAAGCTCAGGACATTTGATGTTGATAACAAGCCATCCTTATAGCTGCTTGTTCTCTTTTCTCTTCTGTTAGATCAAGATCTCAGGTGATAACGACATCGTTACTGTTGCTTTCAACCAGATCGGTTCTCAGGGTTGGTAAGCCGATCTCTAAGGGGATTACTGCTTCCATCCCATAAGCTAGGGCGAAGGGGGTTTCTCCAGTTGAGCGCCGAGGTGTGGTTCGGTACGTCCACAGAACACTCGGCAGTTCCTCTACCCATCTCCCTTTAGCATCCTCTAACCTTTTCTTGATTCCATCCAAGATTTTCTTCCTGGAGATTTCTGCTTGACCATTGCTCTAAGGATAAGCTGGGGTGGAATAGTGGTTCCGAATTCCATATTGCTGACAGAAAGCTTTGAAGAGACCACTATCGAACTGTGTGTCGTTATCCGAAACAAGTGTGTGTGGAATTTCGAATCTGGTGATGATGTTCCTCCAGATGAACTTCCTTGTATCAGTATCTCTGATGTTGGCTAGGGGCTCGACTTTCACCCACTTTGTGAAATAATCTGTTGCAACCAGAAGGTACTTCTTATTGTCAGGGGCCCGAGGTAGAGGTCCCACTATGTCCAGCCCCCATTGCGCAAATGGCCACAAGCTCGCCAATGGAAGCAATTCCTGGGATGGTTTTCTCGGTATTGGTGAGAATTTCTAACACTTCTCACATCGCTTAACAAACTATTGAGCATCCTTATGCATATATGGCCACCAAAAATCCTGGGAAATGGCTCGGTGTGCCAGAGATCTTCCACCTGTATGAGCTCCGTAACTTCCTTCTTAAATTTCGGATAAAAAGTCGGGAACTGTTCTCGGGTGTACGCACTTCAGGTACGGGCCTTCGAATGAACGTTGGTAAAGCTTATCTTTTGGGGATATCCAGAATCTAGCAGCTTTCAGACGTAGCTTATGATCATCTTTCTTGTCCTCGGGCAAATCACCATTCTTCAAGAAACCAATGATTGGATCCATTCAACTTGGCTCGGTTTCATTATATAAAACTTCCTCAGGTATGCTCAGCAAAATGCTAGACTCGGACTGGAACTCAATGGTAAGAGCTCTTTCAGTTTCTTGGTCAATGACCAAGGCCAGTGAAGCTAAAGCATCAGCATGAGAATTCTTTGCTCTTCCGAACTGCTGGATCAAGTATTCGGGAATTTTACTCAGTTCCCTTTGTGCAACCGTGTGATACACCATCATTCTTTCATCCTTAGCCGCATACTCTCCTATTATCTGATTTACCACCAGTTGTAAATTAAAGAATATCTGGAGCCTCGTTGTCCCTAACTCGGTTACTAGTCTCACTCCAGCTATCAAAGCTTCATATTCGACCTCGTTGTTCGAGGCTTGAAGGCCGAGCCTGATGGCTTTCTCCAGGATACAACCATCTGGACTTACAAGAGTGAGGCCGATGCCAACGACCTTTTGATTAGAAGAACCGTCAATAGATAGGGTCCATTTTCCATCAAGTCCTGGATTTTGGTCATTATTAGTTTGTTCGTTCCGCTCCGAACTGTTTTTAGGTTGAAATTAAGCAATGAAGTCTGCCACTACTTGACCCTTGATTGCCTTTCTCGGTTCGAACTCAATGTCGAACTCCCCGAGCTCTACTGCCCACTATGCGATGCATCCGGATAGGTTAGCTTTATGAAGGATGGACCTCAAAGGCTGGTCGGTGAGCACCGTGATTCGATGACCCTAGAAGTAATGCCTGAGCTTTCTAGCTGAGGTAACCAGCGCAAGCTTTTCTAATGGAGTATACCTTGACTCTGCATCTAAGAGCATCTTGCTCACATAGTATACAGGTTTCAATTTTCCACTATCATTCCTCATCAGTGCCCCACTCACCGCGTGTTTTGATACAGCTAGGTAGAGGAATAGGCCCACCTCGGGCGATGGGGTTGAGAGGATTGGTGGGGAGGCCAAATATATCTTCAAATTTAGGAATGCTTCTTTGCATTCCTGACTCCAAAGTGCTCCCTTTTTTCCCTTGATTGATTGGAAGAAAATCCTGCACTTGTCAGATGCTCGGGATATGAACCTTCCGAGCGCAGCTGCCATTCCAGTTAACCTCTATACCTCCTTCACAGTCCGAGGTGATTGTAGTTCTGTAATCGCCTTTACCTTATCGGGGTTCATCTCTATACCTCGGTGGGTAACCAGGAAACCAAGGAATTTCCCTGACCCGACCCCAAATGCACACTTCGAGGCATTTAATTTCATCTTGTACCTTCGCAAAACATCGAATGTGCTTCTCAGGTCGGAACAGTGGTTAGTGGCCCTTCGACTTTTAACCACCATGTCGTCAATGTAGACCTCTATAGTATTGTCTATCATGTGTGAAAACATTTTGGTTACCAACCTCTGATATGTCACACCTGCATTCTTTAACCCGAAGGGCATTACTTTGTAACAGTACGTTCCTCTAGGCGTTATGAAGACAGTCTTTTCTTGGTCCTCTTCGGCAAGGGGGATCTAGTGGTATCCCCTGTAGGCATCCAAGAAGCTCATATGCTCGTACCCAGCTGTTACATCGACCAACTGGTCTATCTTAGGTAGGGGGAAGCTGTCTTTTGGGCAAGCTTTGTTTAGGTAGGTGAAATCAACACAGACTCTCCATTTACCATTACTCTTCTTTACCACCACTGTGTTTGACAACCAGGTCGGGTATTGTACTTCCTTAATGGCTCGGCTTTCCAGCAGCCGTGCCACTTCCTCTCGTACTGCCTCCTGATGCTGTGTGGCCGACCTCCTGAGCTTTTGCTTGACTGATTTGAATCTAGGGTCAACGTTCAGATGGTGACATGCCATTTCGGTCGGTACGTCGGGCATATCGCTCGTGCTCCAAGCAAAAACATCGGCATATTCTCGCAGTAAGGTGACGAGCTCTTTTTGCTGCTCGGGCCTAAGAGCAGTTCCTAACAAAAAATACTCTTCTGGATCACCATCCTTGTCTAAAGGTATTTTAGTCAAGTCTTCGATTGTTCGGTCTGTCACTTCTTTTTCTGTGCCTAAAGGTACTTTAGGGATTTTCATGACAACTTGTTCGACAGATTCAACCGAGTTGTCCAGTGTTGATTGCTATTTCGCCTCCTTGGCTATTGAACTCCTCTCTCGAACTTTTGTTCCATCTTTGACTTTGACCGAGGCTAGTAAACAGGTTCTGGAACTAACCTGGTCTCCTCGAATGTTTACTATTCCTTCAGACGAAGGGAACCTTAGCATTTGGTGGTACGTTGATGGTACTGCCTTCATGTCGTGTAACCAAGACCGGCCCATTATCGCATTATAAGCCGAGACCGTATCCACTACCAGGAATTTGGTCATGATGCAAACTGGTCCAGTCTTCATAGGCAGTGTGATCTTTCCCCTAGGAAGAACTGTTTTTCCACTAAAGCCAATCAGTGGAGTATTTGAGGGTTTAAGATTCTCCTGTTTGAGGCCGAGCTTCTGGAAGAGATCAATGTACATAATTTCGGAGGAACTCCCTGGATCGATTAGCACTCTTTTCACGTCGTAGTTGGTAATCCTAAGTGTTATTACCAACGCATCATTATGCGGCTGATGAATCCCGATCAAATCCTGCTCAGAGAAGCAGATCATCTCCGCTGAGTCTTCAAACTTCATTCTTTTGGACCTTACTTCTGGGGTCAACCGCAATTCAAACACCTATCTTTCTTTTGTGGCTTTCTGGATGTAGGCCCTAGCTGCATTGTTACTGGCCATTTGCGGGTTTGTGGCGGCGTGAATTACGTCTATCACTCCCGTTGCCGTGGTCTGGTCTCCTTTTGGCTCTGCTCTTTCTCTGTTAGCTCATGTTCCATCCTCGAAGAACTCAGAGAGATGTCCAGCCTGAACCAGCTCTTCCAAATGTTGCTTCAAAGACTGGCAATTTTCAGTCATATACCCCACATCCCGATGATAGGAGCATCTGAAATTTGGATTTCTTTTCAAGGGATCTCCTATTAACTTATTGGACCACTTGAAGAATGGCATCACCTTGATCTGATTTAATATCTTGTATATCGGTTCTTTGAACAACGTATTTACCCCAAGAAAAGGGGACTTCTGGGGATAACCTTCCTTATCATTCTTCATTTCGCCCTCTCTGCTCGGCTCGGTCTGCTTGTCACGACCAAACTATTTTCTACCTTGATGCTCTTTAACCACATATCTGGATAAGTCATCGTCGACTTTGGCATACTTCTCGATCATTACCATCAATTCTTCCAGGTCGGAGGCTGGCCTCCTGGTGAGTGATTGGTATAGAGGGTTCTCCTTTGGCAACCCGATTTTGAAGGATGCTACTGCAATTTCAGGATTACATCCTTCTACCTCATTCATCGTTTTCCAATAGCGATGAGCATACTCTCGCAGTGTTTCGTTGTTCTTCTTTTTCAAAGTCAGTAGAGCCCCAACATCCTTTGGCTGCTTACTGCTCGTAATGAACCGAGCCGTAAACTGCTCGGCCAGTTGTGACCATCCATCTACCGATCCCTTCGGCAAACTGTCGAACCATTTCATGGCCGACTCCCCAAGACTACTGGGGAAGATGGTGCAGAGCAGGGTTTTTTTATTTCCTTCGGTGAATGGTCATCAACTGCTTGTAATGTCTGATGTGTGAGGCTGGGTCGGTCTTTTCGTCGTACAGTTTGAAGTTCAGGAAGGTGAACTTGCTCGGGATTCGTCCCATTTCAATCCATGAAGTAAAAGGTGACGACTCCGAGCCGTCCCAGTATTCTCCAGTTGCTCTCCTGGCTAGGTCCCTAGCCGACCTCTGTTCCGGCCTTTTCAAGCGGTTGTTGAGTTCCTCGGTGATGAACTGCTTCCATGTATCCTCCTCCTAGATCCGAGGTTTTTTCTGTTGGTGCTTGGTTTCATCGGCACTTTTGACTCTGTCATGTTTCCTTTCGGGACTTTCTCTCCGATTTCCCCTCATATGTTTCTCCTTCCTAGTCATCTCTTTTAGCTTAGCTTTCAACTTCTTGTTTTCTTTTATCAGGCCTTTTTCCCTGGCATATGATTTCTTGAACAATTTGTCATGAGCATCAAAACGGTCCTACAGGGATTTAACCAATTTTGCCAGGGAATGGTTCTCCCCCTCGGCACGGAGGGAGTCACCAAGATCTTCAATCTGCTGGTTATGATTCCTGGTTCGCTTGAAGCTTGCTGAGGATACCTCATCATCCTTATGGGACCCAGATGGGCTTTTGTTCATGTGCAATTTAATGTTACCATCAGATGGCAGCGACGCTGGATCTGAATTTCCCATGGCAAAACTGCCTACAGGAGATCCAATAGCACTTCTGAGTCTTGACATTGTTGTTTTTTGTTCAAGTGATGAGAATTTTCCCACAGACGGCGCCAAAATGTAAGAGGCAAAAATTGAAGATACCTCCTACAGGAATAATAAATGGATATTTCTGATAAAGAGTGAGAACTGAACTTGATCTCCCAGTCTTCCTTTCCTGCAAAATGAACAAACTGCCCAGGATCGAAGTGCTTCGATCGAAGGAACTCCGATACTTAAGTCAGTAATGAGATTCAAAGAATTGCCAGAAGACAATGAGAGTTCAACGTACCTTTCACCTTAGCTTCTCATGCCTCTTATAGATCACTGTTCAATCAGGGTTTCCATGTTTTACGATTCGTGGTGGTACACCTTCGTCCAATCAGGTGGCTCTAGTTGGGAAGTTGCTGATATTCTCCAGCAATTCCTCATGCCGTTCCTATAATCTTGCTAATTTGTTCAGCCAGAATGCCTGAGTTATAGGCGTCCCCTTAGCTCTTCATTTATCATTTCGAACAGCTCGGTCATGATGAGAGCCGAACTCTTTCATTTATTCCCAAGCTCATTGAGCCAATTCGGTTCGGTAAGAGCCGAGCTCTTTCATTGCTTGCTGAGTACATTGATTAGTTCGGTTAAGTCTGTTGGCTGAGTGACTGATGACTTTGTCTCATGCCTTGTCTTTTTATTCTCACGTGGGCTCATTTAATGCCATAACATGTGTAATAATGGGAGCCAGTCCCTTCAGTATGTTTATTTTGTACCCAATAAAAATGCATAAACTATATAATTTTATATTATTTTATTATTTTTAATTATTAATTATAAATCATTCAACTCAAATATAATACTGAATTAATAGAAATACAGTAGCAAAATGGGTACCCACTCCCAGGCCTCGCACAATCATCAGAGTTTCGAAAAGCTGGTGCTGCAATAATTTTCTGCTTTGTTTTCATGATGGAAATCAACAAAGCAGCATTTCAGTGGTCATAAAATAACATTAAAAATAGAAACTACTTTTCAGTGTTTCAGTGACCATAACTAAAATAGAAATAGGGTAGCGTGTCCGGACAATGTTGATGTTTCACTAAACATGTGAATGGAAAATACAGTACTCTGTCTTCTTTAATGACGGCACAGTACTGTAAAAAAACTTTTCAGGACACTCACATGTCACATTTTATACCACTAATTTTGATAATTAAGTTTGGACTGTTCAGCATTTAAATCCGTCTATGGTACATAAAATATTTTCTTGGTACCGCTAAATTAATAAGGAATATTGATCCATTATAAATAATTTTAAATTGTTAATTAGATATTTTTGCTTTTATCAGTTACCCAGTAAATTGTTTATTCACCTAATATGAGGGAAAAACACTAAACATCCAGTGTGTATGTTTTACTGTATGTTACCACCTTTTAAGAGTAATGGTACCATTTTTAGGGATACAGAACCACTTGTTTACACATTTTGGGTGGTAAGTTATGCCAGATTCCTTACCCCATAAAGTATTAACCTTACTTCAAAAAAGTGTTAATCTTACTCTCAAAAAGTGATAATCTTACTTTAAAAAGTGTTAATCTTACCCAAAAAAGATGTTAACTTACACAAAAAAAATGCTAATCTTACCCCCCCAAAAGTACTAAACTTACTCCAAAAAAGTGCTAACTTCACTCCAAAAAATGTTAACTTACACCCAAAAAGTGCTATCATTTTTCAAAACTAATTTTAATTTGTGTCATTAGTAAAGTCAGTAAGCATCTTCTATTTTTTATGTGTGTTAGCACTTAGAAGGCGCAAGGATAACACTTTTTGGTAAGTTACCATTTTTTGGGTGTAAAAAATTTGTAGTAGATTTTTTTTGGAGTAGGGATAACACTTTTTCTAGTAAGTTAACCATTTTTTTTTAGGTGAGTTACAACTTCAACAGAATCGATCATGTTTTATCATAACCGATCTTTGTTAAGGTTTTTACCAATCACGATTGGTCATTACCGATCTTATAAAAGTTCTGATTTTAATCTCTTACCAATCAAGATCGGTCATGACCGATCTTATTTTTTTGTTACCGATCTTATTGAAGTTTTTATTTTATTGCGAAAATTTTAGTCACACATTCTCTAGTTTACAATATCTTTAAGGACACTCTCTCTATTTTCTAAATCTTCACTAAATGCAATTTTACTAAAGTATCGAGATATATTTTAGAAAAAACTTCACCCACACCCCTTCTAGAATTAAATATAATTTGATGAATTGGTTGTTAATTGGATGAAATTGAATGTTAATTTGATGAATTTAATGTTAACTAGTTGAATTTGAATATTAATTTGATTAATTGAATGTTTATTATATAAAATTTAATATTAATTGGATGAAAATAAATGTTAATTTGATAAATTTAACCTTTATTAGACTAAATTACACGTTACTTTGATGTTAATTTAATAAATTGAATCTTTATTGGATGATTTTGAAAGTTAATTTGATAAATTGAGTGTTAATTGGATGAATTTGAAAATAAATTGGATGGAATGAATGTTAATTTGCTATAAATTTTATGAATTGAATATTAATTGGATGAAATTGAGTATTAATTTAATGAATTTAATTTTAACTAGTTGAATTTGAATGTTAATTTGATGAATTGAATGTTTATTAGATAAAACTGAATGTTAATTTGATCGATTGAATGTTAATTTGGTGTTTGTTTGATATATTAAATTTTAATTGGATGAAATTGTATGTTACTTTGGTGTTGAGAAATTGAATATTTATTAAATAATTTTATATGTTAATTTGTTTAATTAACTGTTAATTGAATGGATTTGAATATAAATTGATGAATTGAATGTTAATTTGGCGTTAATTTTATGAATTAAATATTAATTAGATGCAATTGAATGTTAATTTGATGAATTAAATGTTTAATTGGATGAATTTTGAATATACATTGGATGAATTAAATGTTAATTTAGTGATAAATTTATTAATTAAATATTAGTTGAATGAAATTAATTTTTAATTTGATGAATTTAATGTTAACAAATTGAATTTAAATGTTAATTTGATGAATTGAATGTATATTAGACAAAATTGAATATTAATTTGGTGAATTGAATATTTATTAGACAAAATTGAATGTCAATTTGATTAATTGATTGATAATTTGATGTTAATTTATTTAATTAAATATTAATTGGATGAAATTGCATGTTATTTTGGTGTTGATTTGATAAACTGAATCTTTATTGGATGATTTTAGATGTTAATTTGATGAATTTAGTGTTAATTGGATAAGTTTGAATATAATTGGATGAAATAAATTTTAATTTGGTGTTAAATTGATGAAATTGAATATTATTTGGATAAATTGAATGTTACTTTAGTATTGATTTAATAAATTGAATATTTATTTAATGATTTTGGAAGTTAACTAATGAATTGAGTGTTAATTAGATGAATTTAAAAATATATTGTATGAATGAAATGTTAATTTGGTATTAATTTGATGAATTTAATGATAACTAATTCAATATGAATGTTAATTTGATGGATTGAATGTTTATTAGATGAAATTGAATGTTAATTTGATTAATTGAGTGTTAATTTTGTGATAATTTGATAAATTAAATATGAATTGGATGATATTGCATGTTACTTTGGTGTTGATTTGATAAATTAAATCTTTATTTGATGATTTGGGAGTTAATTTGATGAATTGAGTGTTAATTTGATGAATTTTAAAATAAATTGGAATGTTAATTTGATGAATTGAATGTTTATTAGACAAAATTAAATATTAATTGTATGAATGTTTATTAGATAAAATTGAATTTTAATTTAATGAATTGAATGTTAATTTTATATTGATTTGATGAATTAAATGGTTATTTGATAAAGTTGCATGATAATTTAGTGTTGATTTGATAAATTGAATGTTCTAAATACAAAATAAATACTTTATGGGTCATATTGATACAATTGATACTTAGGGACAAAACCTCCATACTTTATGGATAAAAGTGTATTATTGAATGATGGTAGATATTATCTTCCTCGATAAACTAGTAGCTTGATTTTTACGTTAGCGTCTTAGCTAGGGTTCTGTGCCTATAAATTGTAAACCCCTCCACACATCGGGGCAGATCTCACATACCTCACCTCAAACGTACTCTTGTTCTCTCTCCTATTACTTTTATGTTAGCTCCTTAGACCCAACCACCTAATTTGTCTCTTATTATTAATTGCTCTATTAATTTCTTTACATCGCACACTTGACTGATTTGATCGTATCTAATCAACTTTGTGCATCATCACATTCTATTATTTTTTTTACCACATTTATTTATATAAATCAATACCTAAATTGACTATTACCTTTTGGACATGTTTCGAATACTTTACGAAAATATTTGATATAAATTTGGACATATGAATTTCATCTTGTAATTTTTAAAAAATTATGGAATCATATTATTGTTGTATAGAAATTAAATTTTTTTTGAAATAATATACAATTTTATGAGTATATAAAAAACTAGGGTCACAACTTCAAATTACAAAATCATTTGGATTTTTTAAAAAAAACCCAAATTTAAAAATGATTATCAAATGAGATTATTCCCATCAGTTATGGCCTCCGACAATTATACGATGTTAATGACACGGGACTTGCCGTCATTTGAGGTCTGAATAATCGACGACAATACTATACTCCTAGGTAATTCCTATTCTATGATTTATGTGATCCAGATGAACAATCATATCACTTGTGAAACATTTATGTCATCAGGATTTTAATCCATTAGTCTCTCTAGTTTTTTTTTTTCCTTGTATGCACCATGATGAATTTTTATATATCAAATATGATGTAGTAACCATCGAGTAGGGTGGTCCAATAGGGTACTAGTCGAACTTCTCACCCTAAGGTTGGAGGTTCGAACCTTGGAGTTCACATTGGGGCTCGGTGGTTGGTCATTATACCAGCCTAGTTAGGTTCGTTTCCGAGAGGAGTAATGGACACGATTAGAGACCTCATAATCCCATCAGTGAGGGCCTATTGAGGTGGTCTCTGGACGCTCTCCTTTGTCCCCACCCATTTTTTTAACCAACGAAAAAAAATGATGTATTAAATATTAATTTATCATTTTACTTTTACTTTTACCTAAATTGTTGCTTCACTCTTAAATTTTTTCTTTCTGTGCAATGCTACATGAACTTAAAAAGTAGACTTAAAAATTAGATGTGATAATTACAACCATTGATTTCACTGTGGGTCATAACATTTATTGGGACCCACTACCTATTCAATGATTGAGATTATCAAGTCTAATTTTTAAGTTTAGTTTTTAAGTCCATCTAACATTACTCTTTCTGGTTGTTTTGTTTTGATTAAGTTAGTTACACTAAAACTCAAATGAACTTAAGATCAATCACATCATTTATCAAGCGAAAAAGCTCTCCCTAGACGGTGCCAATAACCCTTATATAAATTAGGGGTGCAATTTGAGTGGCCAACTCGAATTCAACCCCTGTCAAATCTGAAAAAAACAGAGCTGAGGTTACTTTGGAAGTCGTTACATTAAATTAGTCATAATTATAAAAAAGTACACAGAACAAAATATTTTGGATAAAAATACACAGTTGAGATACAAGGACTTAAATGCCCATTTCGTAAAATTTTCTTTCCTAAAAACTGTAACAAGACATTTATCTTAAGTGCTGAAATTTAGGGTCATTTAATTCAAAATCTCTTATCTTTAATGTATCTTGATTTATGCGTATTTTTTTTTGGAAAGTGATTTTGTTTTCAAATTTTATTTATACATTAAATATTTACTACTACTAGTTTTATAGGAAAACTTTAATATTCCGTTTATTTTAGGATATATCACTTGTTTGAATTTCAAAATTTGTTAATATTCGAACTCTATAATAGTATAACAAAAACAGTGTAACAATACAATGTAACAAAGACAGTGTAACAATACACTGTAACAAAAATAGTGTTCAGTGATTTTGTGCATGTGATAACAAATTCAAAACGGATATGGACTGTTTTGAATGAAATTATATGAAAATATATGTTTGACAAAATGTAATAGTACAATATTTTGTGTAATTGTCTTGTTACACTGTTATGGAGTTCGGATATTAATATAATTTGAAAACAAAACCACTTTCCAAAAGAAAAATACGCATGAGTCAATGTACATTAAATATAATTTGAAAACAAAACCACTTTCCAAAAAAAATATGCATGAATCAAGGGAGGATATACAAATACGAAATATTAAAGTTCTCCCATAAAACTAGGAGATGTTTAATGCACCACTTTCCAAAAAAATTACGCATGGATCAAGGGAGGACAAAAATGACACAAAAAAATCTAAAAATTTCAAATCTAAGTGGGGGATTGTTGGAAATAGTTAGTAATATAAGATATCCCACATTGGAAAAATTGAAAGGGAGTGTAAGAGTTTAAAAGAAGAAACACACCAAATTTTATAAGTTTGGATGGTGGGAAGATTTGGAGGGAAGCTCCAAATATTTCAAATCAATGTGCCTTGATTAGACTTTAAATAAAATAATATTTAAAGTCAAAAGATGGGCACTTTGGGCATTAATTATTTTGTATCCTGGGCTTGAAGCCTATAAAAAATTAATTATTTTGTACTAATTAAGCAGTTAATTAACTGATACATGTCTCTTGGCCCAAGAGTTGTGTCTTTTTTTTGCATCTCTAAGATATTATAAATACCTGTACAAATCCTTCAATAAAGATATATACAGAACGTTTCTCTATTCTGTTATTGGGAGAATTTTAGAGTTTGTTATCTAAAATTCTATTTGGCTTTGTTAATTCTAGAGGAATTTGCCACAAACCCAACAACAACATAGTGGGGACATAATTTCCTTAAGGAGAGTGAATACACGATTAAAGCCTTATAATCTGTTGTAGTTTTTTTGTTAACAGTTAATAGAAATCACTAATATACAATTTACATTTTTGGGGCTAGTTGGAATCTTTCTCGCCTCAAAGGCATACTCTTCTTTTAGGTATATTCTATATAATTTTATGTATTTCAAAACTTTGTTAGTGCTGGAAGTTTTACCACCAACACTATTGAAGTTTGCGATATTACAAGAATTAATGGAATCCAAGACATTTATAAACGCTAGAATAGAGTTTTTCTAGTGCTATTATACTTGAAAGTCGTCTTTTTTGGAAACTTTTTGTAAATCTCAAAAGTATTCATTAGCATAAAAATTGAAAATATAACTAAAGCATCACACCAGCCCGATATTGGGTTTCTAAACTCAGCACATGGGTTTTTGAATAAACAACATAATTACAAAAGGCATCACTACCTTAGCTTAACATGGAGCCATCACAAATCACTAGGTTGTACTTGGTCACTCCAACATCGTCTCTCTCGTACAGGAAAATCCATAAAGAAAATCACGTTGTATATATATTTCCATATCCATGCTCTCCCCAATGTTGTATCCTAACAATTTTGCATCCGAAAAAACTTGACCTTTTTCCCGTGTAGCATACCCAATAACAAGAACTTTATGCTTGCCCTTTATTTTTGATTTCTCGCTCGGTCTTTGATAAATTCCCTCTCCAAAAGCCAAAAAAAAAATAAAGAAATAAAATATTATGAAAAAATTTCCAATACATTTATTCTTGTAATTTTTTCAATATTTATACTTACATTCTTGATTTTTATTAATTAAAAAACACACATCAATCACAACAACAATGAGATGTTTATCAATGAGTCTTATATTGGGCTCCTCAGTAGATGGAGCTAATTTTGTGAAATCTTTCATTTGAAACTTCAATGTCTGAAATAATAAAAAACACAACCAATGTAAATATTTTAAGTGAATACAAAAGTTATTAGTATATAACTAAAATTTTTGGGGAGCTGCTTGGAATCTTTCTAGCCCCAATTGCATCATCTATTGTTGCTCCTCGTCATCAAAGACATTGTAATACAACTCAAAGACAAAAAGAACATTCAAAAACTTCTTGTTCACGAAGTCAAACCACATGAATTCATTGCATATGTTGATCCTCTCACTCCTTTTGGTCTCACTTTCCTCCCATAACATTTGTTCCGCTGGGCCATAAACACAAGTCGAATCTCTACGTGATGATCTTTTGCATATATAGCACTGCGAATACAATAAAAGTCAAATAAAATATAACATAATCACAAAAAAATTATTCATTTGCAAAATCTTAAACAATTGTTGAATATTATAAAAAATATTCGACTCATAAAATTATGTATAAGAATTTTGTACCTTATCTTGATCATCATAGTAAGTGATACCACATGTGCATTCCCACCCGATAGAAATTGCTTGGGATGTACCAGCGCCTCTAATGAGATGAAATAAAGTAAGAAGAATTGAACAAAAAATCAACTCGAACATTACAACATGCAGTGTACTAGAGAAAAAATAAGACAATGATCCATAACCCCCAATTTTCATTAATAAAACATGTTTGTCTTTCCTTTATCTCTTTCTCTCTCTCTCTCCATTATCTCCTCTCTCTCCACTTCTCTTACACTCACACAGTACACACACCCATCGCCCAGCGCGCGCGCACACACACACACACACACATAACCCACACAGACATACAAAATTGTTGAAAATTCTACAGGCAACAATATCAAATTTTGCAACACTACAAGAATTAATGAAATCCCCGACATTTATAACACTTATATAAAGTTTATCTAGTATTCCACCTGAACTTCATCTTTTTCGGAAACCTTTTGTGAAACTCAAAAGTGTTCATTAGCATAAAACATGCAAATATAGCTAAAGCATCAGTCCCAATATTGTGTTTCCAAATAAAGAATATACTCAACATATGTGTTTTTGAATAACCAACATTTTACAAAAGACATCACAAGATTTGCTCAATGTGAAATCATCACAAATCTTATATCCTACCATATCTATTCTTTTCACATGTTATATTCCAACAATTTTGTATCCAGTAGAACTTGATACTTCCTATGTACCACAACCAATAACAAAAACTGTATGGCTCTTCATTTTTGACTTCTCACTCGATCTTTCATAAATTCTTTGTTCAAAACCACTCGATGTTTCATAAATTCTTTGTCCAAAACCAAAAAATAAATAAAGAAATAACACATTATGAAAAACTTTCCAATACACTTAAATTTTTTTTAATTTTTTCATTCGTTTACTTTAGATTCTTGAGTTTGATTAATTCTAAAAACACATCAATTACAACAACAATGACATGTTTATCAATGAGTCTTATAATGAGTTCCTCAGTTACAGCCAGCACTATCGAATTTTTATGACATTATAAGAATTAGTGTAGTTCCCGATATTTTATAAACGCCGACATAGAGTTTTTCCAGTGTTTCACTTGAAAGTCGTATTTTTCAGAAATTTTTTGTGAAGTTCAGAAACCAAAAAATTCATTTTTTTTCAATTAATTAGAAAAAATATGGACTTTTATTAGAAAGTTCAGATGAGGAGACAGGCTTTGCTGTTGGATTTCTTTGGCGAAAATGAGTTGAAAGAATATAATACTAACAATGTTCCGCACCGATGACAAATTACCTTAAATTAAATTAATGAAATATAATCAAATAAATTATAAAAATTAAGACTGACAACAAAGACTATTGCAGTAGATCTAATCAATTAAAGAAGGGTAAAAGATCTTACCTATTTTCCTATTCCTCCCGTACCAATAAAACTTCCTTTTCAAGAAACACGCCTACATTTGGAGAGAAATAAACATTTAATCTCATGCTGGAACATAAATTAGAACAACCATAAAAAATAGCTGCTAATCAACTAATATATAAACATCTAGAGATACTTTATTTAATGACATGGTGATTGAGGGGGCATAACTTCGACCGTGTTGTGCTGTAGTCTTTGAATCAGAAATAGAAACCTATCTATCAACCACGAACCTTTAATGTGTAAGGATTTCGAAGCAATTGGTTGTAGTACCAGTGAAGAAGCTGAGTTTGGAGAGAGCAGATTTTTTAGGGAACAAGAAAAAGGAACCACAATGTAGAAAGAAAGAGATGGGATTGGAAACTGAGTACAAAAGCAACAAAACCACAATAAAGACCCTATAAACCTATTTCATAATTAAAAAAAAATGATGGAAGTAAACCTATTTCATATTAATTGACACAAAACTCTAAAATTATGGAAGTAAAATAAATTAACACATAATCTTAATCTAAATATATGTGTTTTGGTATATTAATATATATGTGTGCGTGTGTGTATTTTGTGTATTTTGGTATATTAATATGTGTGTATATTATTTCTTTGGTGTATTAATTAATGTGTGCGTGTATTTTTAGTGTATCAATGTGGGTGCATTTTTTGTGTATAAGTATATGTATTTTAGTGTATTAGTGTGTGTGTGCGCGCACACACCTGTTTAATTGCGTCTGTGTATTTTAATGTTAGTGTTTGTGTTTTTGTGTGTATGTTTCAAAGTGCTTTTCTAAAGATGCTTGTCAAATATGCTTTCATTTTTTTCTTTTTACTTTTTAAGCAGAAAGTAAAATTTGTTCAAATTTACTTTTTTCTTTTGGTTAGTAGTATTTTTGGTCAGCACTTCTTCCAGAGAGAAAAGAAGCACACAACATGTGTCATTTTTCAATTCAATGTGCAGGACATAAATAGAAAGCACATTTCAAACAAGAAGGATTTACTTTAAACACCTAATCCAAACATGCAAAAATTACTTTAAGCACCTTTTAAGTATTTCTTTGAACATCCATATGTTTCATTTGATGCAAAAAGTGAGAAAACTGATACTTAAAACGTATTTATCATACCTTTTTGATAGCTAGCTCTACATTTTAAGTCGTGATCAATATACAACTCTCATATCTTAAATGCCACAAAGAAGAACTAATTAATGAGAAAATTTAATACTAAAAATCTAGTATTTTATTTGATGCAAAAGCTTCCTGAGTTGTGAAATGAAGGAGCAAGCAATAGGAAATGGCGCGAGCACCACCACTAAGTACAACTCCAATGGCATAGTGGTTTATGTAGGATTTATTCTATCTAGATATCTCAATGACACTACGTTCGTTATTCCCTTCAGCATATGAAACCGTCATATCCAAAGTTTAATGAAATGCTGCAAATAGAACATAAACAGGCACACAACCATAGACAAACACGAACTTAATAACTTCCCTAAAAATGGTATGCTTTGATTTCAAACTTACAAACTTTCACTTTCTTGAACAGCAGTAAAGAGTCAAAGTGTACAATGGTTAGATACCTGTAGAAAACATGGCACAAATAAAACAAATGATATGGTAACTAACACAAGGTTCAATATATATGACAAGGAGAAGACTATATTAAAAATTGTAGGTTTTAATACAAAGTTTTGGGTTTATAGATCACCTGCAAGACCAAAAGGAATGTGTAGAAGCATGTGAAACCACCCCAACAGAGCAACATTTCAAAGGTAAGAAAACTGGTTTGAGATCTGAATTAAACAAATTAAAGAGTGATAGAGGAGAAAGGTAAAAGACTAAGCATGGCGCGAAGAAATCAAAAACTCAGACAAAAAGGAAGAACACAAAAGAGTGGAGAGAAAGCAGAGAAATGCATGGAAGAAATTGTTTTTGTGGAGTGCTTATATAGGGGTTGGAGGTCATTTTGGTCATTGTCTAAGTTTAGACAATATCAAGCAGGTGAATAGGGACAACTTGGTCTTTTTAAAGTTTTGGTCTATTTGTTAATGATATGTTTGGTAGGAAAGACCGAAAATATGAGAAATAAAAAAAAATAGAAGGAATAAACTTCTTTTCCATCTAGAGATGATAATTAATAGGAATCTTGCTTTTAGATTAGCTTCACAATCTAACATTCTTAGGAAGAATTAAAGTCGAAAACCTTTTTGTTATTTTATGCTTATATGATATGTTTGATTTTTTTTTTATTTTAAGGATGAATAGTTACAAATAAACCGATCAAACTAAGATTTTTGTTTTTTTTTTTTAACATAACTAAGATTTTTGTTCAACAATAAGCATATCTTCATAATGCATATTACAAGTTAATATGAAAACATAAACACATGCATATAAGTACATGACAAATTTAGGTAATCAAAACTTTTTTTCAAATACTGCACCAGAAAATCTGAATTAAATATGAATTATATATAAGGGTCAAGTTATTAATTTTTGAAGTATTGTTCTCGTATTGCAACCAATAATACTGCATCAATCTTAAATATTACGAGTCATCCAAAACACCCAAAAAAAAAAAAAGTTACTAAATTCCACAATAAAGGATGCATATACCCAAAAAAATCAATTCTAAATTATTTTGTTGTATTTTTTTATTATAAGTTGAACCCAAAAAAATATTATAAACTAAACTTAGAAAATTGTAATTTCGGTAGTAGTAGTTTTACCCATCTTTTTCTACTCTTTTGGCTTTTGCATGAATTTAAGAGAAATAATTTGTTTATCAAGAAATTTATTAAATAAATGTGGATGAGTGAATTAGTTGATTTTATTAAAAAAAAATAGTAGGATTCAGTGATCCAATCACTCACGTTAATTTGGTAAACCTTTTTTTTTTTTGCAAGTTTAGTAATCTTGGAGTTTCTTTGCATCAATCATTTTTTTTTTAGTGATAGCCACAAAAAAAATATATATATATATTAGTGATAGCCAAAGAATTTTTTTTTTTAATTTAGTGACAGCCACAAAAAATATAATAATAAACTAATAATAAATTAAAACTAAACGGGTTAAACGAGTCCTGTCGTATTACTCATTTATTAAACGGTTCGTGTTCGTGTTTATGTTCGTCTTGAGATTTTTTACCCGTTTATTAAACAAATCGTGTATGAGTTTACATGTTTTTTACATGTCATTCGTTTAACCCGACACGTTTGACACCCCTAAATCCTATGCCACTTTTTGGGTAAAGTGTATCAATTGTTAGGGTGCATTGACTTTTTGGATTAACTTACTATCTTTTTGGATTTTTTTCTAGAAAGTACCATCTTTCGAATTTAATTACTACATTTTTGGGTGAAAAATTACTATACTTTGGGTTTAAATTTATTACTTCTTTAGGCTTTTTAAACTTTTCACTATGGTATTGAAAAGTAAAATTCGATACCGTAATATAATCTATTATAATAATTTGGTACAGTATGTTTACTTTGTACCCAATAAAAATGCATAAACTATATTATTTTATTATTTTTAATTATTAATTTTAAATCATTCAACTCAAATATAATACTGAATTAATAGAAATACAGTAGCAAAATGGGTACCCTGGCCTCGCACAATCATCAGAGTTTCAAAAAGCTGGTGCTGCAATAATTTTCTGCTTTGTTTTCATGGTGGATCAACAAAGCAGTATTTCAGTGGTCATAAAATAACATTAAAAATAGAAACTACTTTTCAGTGTTTCAGTGACCATACCTAAAATAGAAATAGGTAGCGTGTCCGGACAATGTTGATGTTTCACTAAACATGTGAATGGAAAATACAGTACTCTGTCTTCTTTAATGACGGTACAGTGCTGTAAAAAAAAACTTTTCAGAACACCCACATGTCACATTTTAGACCACTAATTTTGATAATTAAGTTTGGACTGTTCAGCATTTAAATCCGTCTATGGTACATAAAATATTTTCTTGGTACCGCTAAATTAATAAGGAGTATTGATCAATTATAAATAATTTTAAATTGTTAATTAGATATTTTCGCTTTTATCAGTTATCGAATAAATCGGTTATTCACCTAATATGAGGGAAAAACGCTAAAATCCAATGTTTATGTTTTACGGTACATTACCACCTTTTAGGAGTAATGGTACCATTTTTAGAATCAGTCCTACTTTATCATAACCGATCATTGTTAAGGTTTTTACCAATCACGATTGGTCATTACCGATCTTATAAAAGTTCTTATTTTAATCTCTTACCTATCAGGATCGGTTATGATAGATCTTATTCTTTTGTTACTGATCTTATTAAAGTTCTTATTTTATTGCAAAAATTTCAGTCATACCCTCTCTAGTTTACAATATCTTCAAGAACACCCTCTCTATTTTCTAAATCTTCACTAAATGCAATTTTACTAAAGTATCGAGATATATTTTAGGAAAAACTTCACCCACACCCCTTCTAGATTTAAATATAATTTGATGAATTGGTTGTTAATTGGATGAAATTGAATGTTAATTTGATGAATTTAATGTTAACTAATTGAATTTGAATGTTAATTTGATTAATTGAATGTTTATTATATAAAATTTAATATTAATTGGATGAAAATAAATGTTAATTTGATAAATTTAATCTTTATTAGACGAAATTACACGTTACTTTGATGTTAATTTGATAAATTGAATCTTTATTGGATAATTTTGGAAGTTAATTTGATAAATTGAGTGTTAATTGGATGAATTTAAAAATAAATTGGATGGAATGAATGTTAATTTGCTATTAATTTTATGAATTGAATATTAATTGGATGAAATTGAGTATTAATTTAATGAATTTAATTTTAACTAGTTGAATTTTATTGTTAATTTGATGAATTGAATGTTTATTGGATGAAATTGAATGTTAATTTGATCAATTGAATGTTAATTTGGTGTTAGTTTGATATATTAAATTTTAATTGGATGAAATTTTATGTTACTTTGGTGTTGATAAATTGAATATTTATTAAATGATTTTGGATGTTAATTTGATTAATTGAGTGTTAATTGAATGGATTTGAATATAAATTAGATGAATTGAATGTTAATTTGACGTTAATTTTATGAATTAAATATTAATTAGATGCAATTGAATGTTAATTTGATGAATTAAATGTTTAATTGGATGAATTTTGAATATACATTGGATGAATTAAATATTAATTTAGTGATAAATTTATTAATTAAATATTAGTTGGATGAAATTAATTTTTAATTTGATGAATTTAATGTTAACCAATTGAATTTAAATGTTAACTTGATGAATTGAATGTATATTAGACAAAATTGAATATTAATTTGATGAATTGAATATTTATTAGATAAAATTGATTGTCAATTTGATTAATTGATTGATAATTTGAAGTTAATTTAATTAACAAATTATTAATTGGATGAAATTGCATGTTATTTTGGTGTTGATTTGATAAACTGAATCTTTATTGGATGATTTTAGATGTTAATTTGATAAATTTAGTGTTAATTGGATAAGTTTGAATATAAATTGGATGAAATGAATTTTAATTTGGTGTTAAATTGATGAAATTGAATATTAATTGGATAAATTGAATGTTACTTTAGTATTGATTTAATAAAATGAATCTTTATTTGATGATTTTGAAAGTTAATCTAATGAATTGAGTGTTAATTAGATGAATTTAAAAATATATTGGATGAATGAAATGTTAATTTGGTGTTAATTTGATGAATTTAATAATAACTAGTCGAAAATGAATGTTAATTTGATGGATTGAATGTTTATTACATGAAATTGAATATTAATTTGATTGATTGAATGTTAATTTTGTGATAATTAGATAAATTAAATATGAATTGGATGATATTGCATGCTACTTTGGTGTTGATTTGATAAATTAAATCTTTATTGGATGATTTGAGAGTTAATTTGATGAATTGAGTGTTAATTTGATGAATTTTAAAATAAATTGGAATGTTAATTTGATGAATTGAATGTTTATTAGACAAAATTAAATATTAATTTTTTGAATGTTTATTAGATAAAATTGAATTTTAATTTGATGAATTGAATGTTAATTTTATATTGATTATATTGATAAAATTGATACTTAGGGACAAAACCTTCATACTTTATGGATAAAAGTGTATTATTGAATGATTGTAGATATTAAATTTTTATGGATCGGGTGTGTGAGAGCGATCATCGGGAAAACCACTACTCCAAGATAGTGTCTATCCCCAACTGTAACTATCCTCCCCAATAAATTAGTAGTTTGACATTTATGTTAGCACTTTAGCTAAGGTTCTGTGCCTATGAATTGTAAACCCCTCCACACATCGGGACAGATCTCACATACCTCACCTCGAACGTACTATTGTTCTCTCGCCTAATACCTTGTATTATTTCATTAATAGAATTCTCTGGCTACCGTTGCCGTCTTCAGTGGTTAGGTCATCTAAACCCAACCACTTAATCTGTCTCTTATTATTAATTGCTTTATTAATTTTTTTACACCACACACTTGACTAATTTGATCGTATATAATCAACTTTGTGCATCATCACATCCTATTATTTTTTTTACCACATTTATTTATATAAATCAATACCTAAATTGACTGTTACCTTTTGGACATATTTCGAATACTTTACGAAAATATTTGATATAAATTTGGACATATAAAATTCATCTTGTAATTTTTAAAATATTATGGAATCATATTATTGTTGTATAGAAATTAAAAAATATTTGTAATAATATACAATTTTATGAGTATATAAAAAACTAGGGTCACAATTTCAAATTACAAAATCATTTGGATTTTTAAAAAAAAAACCCAAATTTAAAAATGATTATCAAATGAGATTATTCCCATCAGTTATGGCCTCCGACAATTATATGATGTTAATGACACAATCATATCATTTGAGGTTTGAATAATCGATGACAATACTATACTCCTAGGTAATTCCTATTCTTTCATCATTCATATGATTTATGTGATCTAGATGAACAATCATATCATTTGTGAAGCATCTATGTCATCAGGATTTTAATCCATTAGTCTCTCTAGTACTTTTTTTCCTTGTATGCACCATGATGAATCTTTATATATCAAATATGATGTAGTAACCATCGAGTAGGGTGGTCCAATCGGGTATTAGTCGAACTTCTCACCCTAAGGTTGGTGTTGAATCCACTTTATAAAAGAGACACACATAGGAGGAAAGAAAATACTTTTATTGATGTGGTGATAATAAAACTTCACCTGATACAAGCCTTTTATAGGCAAAACCATCAACAGAAACTTACTAAAAATAGGAACAAAAAGATAACCGGTCACTCTAAACGTTCTGCAACGACCTCCCTAAGATTCGGACAATTCCTAATTTATTGAAAAACTAAACAGAGGCATATCTTTGACACAAAAACAAACTTGACTTGTTCAACACATCCTCTCAGTCACATGCTGATGTTGATAACTCTAACAGTTCGAACCTTGGAGTTCACATTGGGGCTCGGTGGTTGGTCGTTATGCTAGCCTAGTTAGGTTCGTTCCCGAGAGAAGTAATGGGCACGATCAAGGACCTCATGATCCCATCAGTGAGGGCTTGTCGAGGTGGTCTCTGGACTCTCTCCTTTGTCCCCACCCATTTTTTAACCAACAAAAAAAAATGATGTATTAAATATTAATTTATCATTTTACTTTTACCTAAATTTTTGCTTCTCTCTTATATTTTCTGGTTGTTTTGTTTTGATTAAGTTAGTTACACTAAAACTCACATCATTTATCAAGCGAAAAAGCTCTCCACAGACGGTGCCAATAACCCTTATATAAATTAGGGGTGCAATTTGGGCGGGCCAACTCGAATTTAACCTGAACCAAACTTGAAAAAAAACAGGGTTGGGTTAGAATTTTTGATATTTGGGTTAGGCGTGGGCAAAAAAACATCAACCCGAATTGAATTCGGGCAAGCCTCGGGTTGAAGTCTCGAGTTGTCAGGTTCAATCCGAATATCAAAATCGGGTTGAACCCGAATATACATAAATATATTTAATTAGAGTTAGTACTTATCTTCACTCTTCAGAGTTCAGACTTTCACGTCACTCCAATCTTCACCCCTGCGCCTCCATTACTCTCAGATCCCTCTCTCACTCGTCACTTGTTTCTCATCTAATATCAGACTCTCAGTCTCCCACTCTCATTCGTCTAAGTCTCGTCTCAAACTCTCAGTCTCCCTCTCTCATTCGTCACTCCTTTCTCTTTTATCAACCTAAATTAAGTAACTCTAGTCTCAACCTGATTTTTAACCCAAAATCAGCCCGAATTAAGTAACCTGAATTCAACCCGAGCCCGTCCGAATTAAACTCGGGCAATACTCGGGTTGAGTACCTCAAGTTAAGGTCGGGTTAGGATTAGGGTTGAAGATTATATACCTAGGGTTGGGCTAGGGTTGATCTCTCAAACCGCCCAATCTGCCCGAATTGCACCCCTAATGTAAATGCACAGGGTAAAAAGAGGATGACCTAAAAATGAGCCAACGGAGGCAGCAAGAACCTAAAATTAAAATATTTGATTGTACGTGCTTTCTATATCAACTGGTTGGTGCATTAGTGGTTTGTACGTAAATCATTTTGAATTATTGACTTTATTTTATTCTCAATTCAACCTATATGAGGAAAATTAATTTTAAACGGAAGTCTAACCTGTTGATTGCACTGTATGTCAGTACTATTATCTACTGAATTTTCTTTAGCACTGATGTTTAGTTAATGTCGTGCATGAGTTTGTGCGTAGAGAAAGTAAAAATCAAAAGGAAAATTAAAGTGTAAAACGTGTCAAAAAGCATTTCATGGAATTATTAGGAGAGACAGAAAACTTAAAATAGAGGAACCTTAAATTAAATGATATGTCACTATTAATGTCGTGCATGAGTTTGTGCATGGAAAATGTAAAAAACAAAGGTAAATTGGAATGTAAAACACATCAAAAGTTTTTCACAGAATTGTCAGGGAGAACAGAAAACTTAAAACAGAGGAACATAATTTAAATGATCTGTCGCTATCACCAACCACTGTTTGAAGCAAATGGATTCTTAAAAAAAAAAATTGTTTTGGTTACTTATAAGAGTTCTCAATCTAACAAGTGAAAAGATAAATTTTCATCTAGATTTTGTAGCATGCAAACCACCAACTAATAATGCAACATACAACATAATTCTTTAGTAGGGATCCTCATCATTTATCACACATCAATTGTTGCATGTTTGATAACTATCCCTCTATCCCCCAAATAACCAATTAGGAATAGCGATCGACGTGAGTACAAAGGGCAATAGCTTAGAATGAGAGAGTTACCTAGCCGAGAGTGGTGAGCTAGTGGTGATGGTTTCGTTGCCGTTGCTACTGGTGTCGGTGGATGGCAGTAGTGCAGCTAGGAGGCAAGATGGGGGATGAGAGGAGATATGATTTAGAGAGAGAGGGGGAGAGAGAGGAGCAGAGAGATGGAGAGAGAACTGGCGGAGAGAGGGAAAAGGAAGATTGAGAGAGATGAGGGATAAATTATTTTGAATTGGGTTGAAAGGGGCGAAAGATTGAGTGTGGTTGCGCATTGCTAGACTTAGAGGAAGGGGATTATATATATATATATATATATATTTATTTGTTTATGATAGAATTGAGTAATATTTGATGCAATTGAATTGGAATTAAGACGTCGCTTGTTACATCTTATTTTTAGTTAAATAAGAGAAGGGAAAAATTAGAATAACAATAATTTTCAGACTTCAGCTCCTTATATTTGTCAAACGGTTTGATTAAATTCAATACTTAAATTTTAGTTGATAACAAACAATGTGCGAATTAAAGAATTCAACATTAAATACTAAAAATTCAGCATTCAATTTTCAGTGTTCAAATTTCATTTTATCAAACACCACCTGAGTCTAGAGGTGAAAAGTTCCAAAGTTCTCTTTTCATAGCCATGTTTGTAAGCAATATGGATGACTTCCCTTACTGCAAATGTTTCTGTCTGGGATGTCATTGGGAATTCAGTGTGTCAACAAATTAAACAAATTGTAAGTAGAAAAGAGTGCCCAGGGGATATTAATAAAACATGGATCTCTCTTATTCCTAAGGTTGATAATCCCTCCTTACCTTCGCAGTTTAGACCCATAAGCTTGTGCAATGTTAGTTTTAAAATTGTGTCTAAATTGCTAGTTACAAGGCTTAGACCTTTTCTTGATAAACTTATCTCTCCTTTCCAGAGCAGTTTTATTCCTGGGAGACAGACCACTGATAATGTTATTGTCACCCAGGAAATTATTCACACACTAAAGAAAAGAAAAGGTAAGAATGGAGGGATGGTCATTAAAATTGACCTTGAAAAAGATTATGATAGAGTAAGTTGGCCCTTCCTTCACCAAACGTTGATTGATTTCAATTTTCCCAAATCTTGGATTAACTTGATTATGAGTTGTTTGATTGGTTCATCCCTCTCTATCTTATGGAATGAATCCCCTTTGGATCCAATTAAACCTAAAAGAGGACTTAGACAGGGAGACCCATTGTCACCCTACTTATTTACTTTATGTATGGAGAAATTAGGGCAGATCATTCAAAATAAAGTAGAAAAAGGATTATGGAGAGGCATCAAAACCTATAGAAAAAGCCCTATCATTACTCATCTTCTTTTTGCTGATGACATTATCCTCTTCTCTAGGGCTTCTGAAAAAGATTGTGACATGGTTAAAGCTGTCTTGGATGATTTTTGCTCTATCACAGGTCAAAAAGTAAGCATGTCTAAATCTAGAGTCTACTTTTCTCCAAATATCAGTAGGAGCCAGGCATTGCACCTAGGGAGAAGAAGTGGCATTACATATACCGAAGACCTAGGAAAGTATCCAGGTATCCCTATCATCCATAACAGAGTGAGTAAGGAACACTATAACTCAGTGATTGGAAATATCCAAAAGAAACTGAGTGGATGGAAAATTAAAAACCTTTCCTTTGCAGGAAGAAACACTCTTGTGTAAGCTGTTACCTCAACAATTCCTAACTACATTATGCAAACCTCTTGGTTACCTCAGTCCACCTGTGAGAAAATTGATAGATTAAATAGAAACTTCCTTTGGGGGGATACAAAGGAGAGGAAAAAGGTCCACTTGATAAATTAGGACACTGTCTGCTCCCTTAAGGAGTTTAGGGGACTAGGTTTGAGAAAATGTAGAGATAACAACTTAGATGTCCTATCTAAACTGGGTTGGAAATTATATATTGCGAGTAAGTCCCTATGGGTGGGAGTGGTCAAAGAGAAGTACATGAATCCATCCTTGAAAGATTGGCCACTTAAGTCTAATGCATCTCCAATATGGAGAGCTTTGTTAAAAACCAGTCAAATTGTGAAGGAAAATACAAAATGGCTCATTGGTAATGGTTCAAAGGTTTTGTTATGGAATGACTGGTAGACAGGTGAAAGTCCACTCCAAAGAAGGATGCAGATACCAATATAAGCAGACCCTAATAGCACAATGGTGGAGATTGTAAGTCCCACAGGTAACTGGAATATCCAGAAAGCAGTTATGTGCCTTCCCTCTAACTTTATCTCTGATCTCTTACACTCACCACTGCCATTGTATATAGAAAAAAAATGTAGGGTTCTTAAGTCCTTAATTTTAATACTTATTTGTATCCAAGTACATTACTTGAATTTTTCTGATTTTATTTTGACATTTTAATCCTCCAGTGGTCAATGCGTATTTTTTTTTAGAAAGTGTTTAGATTTCTAATTATATTTGTATTAAATATTTCCTAGTTTTATGAGAGAGAAATATAACACTTTCCAAAAAATTTCAAATTTTGAATACATTATTTTTTTAGTTTTTTTAAGAGAGAAATATACCACTGCATGAAGCTGATTTTTCTGCTTAAAGCCTGAAGCCAATTTATGCTTCTTCTTCATTCACCTGCAAGTCGATTTTCTTCTTCAAGCCTGAAGTCGATTTTCGCTTGTTCTTCATCCACCTGCAAGCCAATATTCTTTTTTATCCACATGACAAATATGATGTATCATGAAGCTTGAATGATAAAAGTTTTTACATTTTTTCCCGCTGAAGCCTGAAGCTTGAAGCCTGAAGCCTGACAATTACATAATAGCAATTACAAGATTTGAAGTTTTCGTTTTTTTAGTATGTTAACCTATTAACATACTAAATGTGTTAATGTATAAATGTTTTCAATATTTATTTCTTTGAATATATATTTTTCATTTGAGTTTTATTGTATCTATTCTTTTAATAGTTTGAGATATTTTGGCAATGGAGGAAACGGTGTTGTTGTTATGTACATACGATAATGCTACTAAAGTATTCAAAGTAGGTGGTAATTCAAATATATCAGAACTTGTTTGTGAAGTTTGCGAGACGTAGGAGGAGTTGTTTAATTTGTCAGTATAGATGTCATATTCTATTCCTGGTCACCCCTCTTGCAAGTTGCGCAACAATTGGTGATGTTGTTGAATGTGAAGTAGATTTGTTACCCAGTTTTATTGGTCACAATGAGAAAGTTCTTCTAACAGCTGGTTGGAGTAATGAAATACGGCACATAGGAAAAAAATTTGAAGGTGGTGCGGTACAGTTTCGGCAAGCACTTTGCAAATACTCGATTGAGTCTGGTTTTGAATTTAATTATGTAAAAAATTGTAAAGCAAGGGTTATTGCTGAGTGTTCATTTAAGTATTCTTCTTGTTGTGGGTGGCATATCAATGCAACAGTGGAGAAAGCTACTGATTTTTTTTTATATTAGGAAATTGGACAATAAACACATTTGTGGAGTGGATCTACGAACGACAGAAAACAAGAAAATGAGTTCTAAATTGATTGCATATTTGATTGTTGATCATGTTTGTGGGCATAACACAACGCGTCCAACGGAAGGGGTTGCTGATTTTTTTTCTGATTATGGACTCACTATTTCTTATGATAAAGCATGGGAAGGAGTTGAGAAACAAAATGTATATTTTTTGGGGACCATTTATTATCGTACCAACAATTACGTTGGTATGTTGATGCAGCAAATCGTACTAATCCGGACAACCATATTTTGTTAGATTGTGATCATGATATTAATCGTTTCAAAAGGCTGTTTATTTCCTTTAAGGGTTGTATTAATGGGTTTAATTATTGTCGTCCACTACTTTTTTTGAATGACACATTTTTTAAAGGCAGGTATAAAGGTAATCTTCTAATGGCAACAGGAAAAGATGGCAACCAAGGTATAGTTTAATACAATTTTTTTAATGTTAAAATTTGTGGTTAAGTTGTAATCGTTATGTTATACTGTCTTTGTTACACTTTGTTTGTTATATTGTTACACTATGATATGAACACAGTTAATAGTGAGTATATACACATGGTGTAATCAGACACAATTTAGATAATTAACATTCGCCACACAACAATATTTTGTAATTACCATACACCATATTCATATGTTACACTATTTTTTATTTTAATTTTTTACGAATATTTATGTGCTTTATTTTTTAGGTTTGTTTCTTTTGGCATTTGCTGTGGTTGATTAGGAGAATGAAGCAAACTGGTTTTGGTTTTTAGAACAGCTATCTAATATATTGGATCAGTCTCAAGTTATTATAATTGTATTTGATCGCAACTTGGGTCTGTTAGAGGCAATGCCGAAATTTTTTCCAAATGCTCATCATGCATTTTGCTTGCAGCATTTGAAAGCTAACTTGCGGGATAAATTGAGTGGTGCTCATTTTTCCAATTCAATCCGAGAACACATGGTGAGATTGTTACGCGAGTGTGCTTATGCACCAACACAATCATTTTTTAATGAGAAGATTGAAGCTTTCCGTCGTGAAGATGGTTCTAATGTGAATAGGTTCCTATCCAATCTTTCATATGAACATTGGACAAATGCTCATTTTACAAGGAAGCGTTACTGTGAGATGTGTTCTAATGCTGCAGAATCGTTTAACGCGTGGATTTTGAAAGCTCGGCATTTATCTATTACTAGCATGGTTGACACTATTAGGGGACAGATCATGGATCAAATTGGCCAAATGATGAAAATAGCTTCGGAGTGGAATGAGAATTATGCCACAATATGTCTTCTAGATTACAAGCTGCTTTTGATGAGGGGAGGTCCTGGACTATACGGGTTTCGAATACCCAAGTGTATGAAGTGATGTCATATCTTTCAGTGACTGTTGATATTATGAATGACACGTGTTCATGTTGTGAGTGACAAATAAATGGGTTCCCTTGTTCACATGCAGTGTCGACAATATGAAAGAGTGAGCGTAATATCAACGAATTTGTTGATTATTACTATCATGTGAGCACATACAAGAAGTCATATTCTAAACCAATTTATCCAATCTCGACTATATATCGTGATGAAAGTTCGCATGTAGATGTTAATATTTTACCACCATCTACCAAGAAGCAACCTGGTAGACCAAAGAATCATAGAATTCGGTCGAAGGGAGAACTCATTAGGCGAATTCGTTGTGGCCGGTGTGGGCATTTGGGCAGTCACAATAAGAAATCTTGTAACGAGCCATTGTAAACTTTTTAATGCTATCATTTAATGACATTATTCACTGTTTTTACGTTTTGTATAATGTGTTTTTTCAATCTTTTTTTTTTTGGTTTGTTTGTTTTAGCTACTTTTTCACGTTGTAATTTGATGGATTATTCTATATGCAATACACATTGGTCTTTTATGGTTAATTTACACACTGTAGGAACAGTGTATCATGAAAAAAGTGGAACAATGTTATTACACTTTATTTGTGACACTATAAGGGGAACACAATCAACAGTCATGATATAAAGACAGTGTAACAACACATATTTACTCAACAAGGAATAAACACATGTATCCATGCACCATATGTATAATTAACATTCAACACACAACAATGTCATTTAAACATAATATATACATCTATGTCTTATGGTCCACTAATGTTCACTAGTTGAGGAATTGTGATAGTGTTACACTTTGAATGTTATACTGTAACACTGTGCATGTTACACTTTTTTTTTGGTCATGTTATGAGATGGTCGCAATTACTCAACAAGAAATAATGTAACGCCCCCAAAACCACCCTGGACGGCATTACATACTAAAACCATTTACATCATGAGAGCACTAAGATAAATCATCCATAAATAAGACTTCATATCAATCATTCCTTAATTTAACAAAATTTGGGCAGAGTCTCCTTTGTTCGGGGAGCTCTACCCAAAACACAACCTGTGCAATTATACTACATCGACCACACCGGGTCCATTTATCCATAAACTATTTACAACATTATCCCAAAAGATTTCCATTCATCGTATGTAATACCCACAATAACATTCCAAAAGAATAAGCCAAGTCATGGCCACAATATCAACAGAATAAGCCCAACAATGACATTTACATTTCCCAAAGAAAACATTAACTATGATAGCGCAGCGGAAATTACAAAAGAAATCTAGACTACACAGTGTTTCAAAAGAATATCCTAGTCTAGAACAAAAGTCAACGACATCTCTAGATGTCCCACTCGGGATCCAAGTATCCCTCTAGTGAAGCCTCTCCATGGCTCGGCTCATTAGCACCTAGCTGATCCTCTGGCACAAACTCTGAAAAATGTTCAAATGTAGGGGGTGAGCACGAAGTTCTGTAGAAAAATCCTCCCAAACCCAAACAAGGTTTATAAAAACATTTAAAACGGTCGGTCTCATTTCACAAATAACCTATATAACATTTGAAGTAAAACGAGGAAATTTAAACAGATCTCAAGTTTAGATAGCAACAGTAATTGAAATAGATAAATAAACACAATATACCATTGGTAATCCATTTTACCATAAACCGTTTCCAACAAGTTCTCGCGGAATCCCATACTTCCCGAAACTCTTGTCGAAACCATTTCTGGTACAATGCACGATAACCCACACTGTATGTCCGACACAACCCACATTACTAATCCGTGATCATTAGTGATAGGAAAAATTCATACCCATACGGCGTACAAAGGCGTCTACCCACTCCATGGGGTAGGAAAAGTTCATACCCGCGTGGCATATAAAGACGTCTACCCACTACATGATACCCGGTCAATAGTAATCCCATGTTCGTATCGTACAACCACGCAAGATATAAAATACCAACAAATATCTCACATAACCAACAATACCATAAACCCCCAATTTTTCAAACAAATTCCATAAAATCCACAAATCCATCATAAGACAATTTCAAATAAACAATGAAGAAAAATACAAGAGATCATGCACAATAACATTTCAATACTCAACATAAAACACTATAGTTTTCAAAGCCAAATTTGAGTGAAGATAGAGAGAGAAATCCATGTTTCTCACAAACTAAGATTTTTATGGCTCTCCACCCATAAATTTTCTCAAAACATAATCAAGTTTGCAATAATACCAAGAGACAAGAAACCCATAGCAACAATTCCACAAGTCTCCTATTTACAAGCAATTTCCAAGAAAAATCCTCAATTCTCATAAGTGGTGGTACAAAGAGTAATATAAGAAAATGTACAAGAGATCATCATAAATACCATTTTGTTGTTCAATATGAAACACTAAAGTTTTGAAATCAAGAACATAGGAGAAATCAAAGAAAAACCCCTTTCTCTTGAAACCTAGGGTTTGAAAAAGAGAAAAAAGGATTTAATGGTTATTCCCCCATAGATTTGTTTAAAACATGATAATCTTTGCAAGAATGTCAAGAATCAAGTATTTCATACCATATATATAAGAATGAGAGTGAAAACATACATATATAATAACCCTAGCCGCAATGTAAGTGAATGGAAGAAAACCCCTACCTTGAAATCAAGAATTTCAAATCAAAGCCCAAGCTTTAGAGACTCTCTTTCTCCATTTTCTTCTTCCTTTTATCTTCTCCTAGGGCTCTAAGAGGTTTGTGGTGAGAGTGGAATGGAAGAATGGGACAAATGGGGCTTAAAATGGTGTTTTAAAACACAAAAATCCCGATTTTTTTTACTGTTTCGGCAAATATTTTTTTCTGCTCCAGACCAGTCTTCGTATAATGGGAATAACTCTCTCATCCGAGCTCCGATTGAGATGATTCAAGATGATATGGAATTCTAAGAAAGATCTCTACAACTTTCATGTTTTGAGTTTTGAGAGATATTGACTGCATCAAGGTCGAAATCGCGCTTGAAGTTGCAGCCAGTGCACAGTTCACATGCACTGTTCACAGCCTGTTTCATCCCTTTTTTTTTTCCATTTCCAATCTATTCCTAAGCCAACCAAATTCATCCCAAACCTCTCCAACGCATATTTCTACACCAAACCTATTTAATACAAGTTCTAGGACCTAAAATTTCCTATTTTCACTTATTAAAAACCAAATTTCAACTATCATTTCCACTAACATTTTAAATCTCTACTTTTCCAATCTACCAAATTCAAACACACATCACTACACATATCCACATTTTTACAACAATTATTTACTATATATCTATATACATATATAAAAGAAAATGCAGGGTGTTACAAATAAACACCTGGATCATTGCACAATCTTGATAATTAACATTCATCACACAACAATGTCATGTTAACAGAATATATACATCCATGTCTTATGGACAACTAATGTTTCACTTTTGTTGAGTAATTGTGATAGTGTTACACTTTGAATGTTACACTGTGTTTGTTACACTTTGATAGGATCACAATTACTCAACAAGAAATAAACACCTGGATCCCTGCACAATCACCATAATTAACATTTTCTACACAACAATGTCATATCAACAGAATATACACATATACGTCTTTATGGACAATTAATGTGCACTTTGTTGATTAATTGTTATAATGTTACACTTTCAATGTTACACTGTTATACTTTCATTGTTTCACTTTGATAGGGTCACAATTACTCAACAATGAATAAACACCTGGATCCCAGCACCAGCACCATCACCATAATTAACATTCTCCACACAATAATGTCATTTAAACAGAATATACACATCAATGTCTTATGGACAACTAATGTTCACTTTATTGATTAATTGTCATAATGTTACACTGTTACACTTTCCTTGTTACACTTTGATAGGGGCACAATTACTCAACAAGGAATAAACACCTGGATCCCTGCACAATCACCATAATTAACATTCTCCACACAACAATGTCATATAAACAGAATATACACATCTATGTCTTATGAACAATTAATGTTCACTTTGTTGATTAACTGTGATAATGTTACACTTTCAATGTTACACTTTCCTTGTTACATTTTGATAGGGTCACATTCAACAGTGAGGATATATCCACAGTGTAATAACACTCAATTACTCAACAAGTAATAAACACTTGTATCACTGAACAACCTATATAATTAACTGTCGTCACATAATAATGTTTTATAAATCCATTTCTCATGTTACACTAATTTTCACTTGAAAAGTAATAAACAGTGAAAACTTTGTCATTCGTCTGCAAATTTTTTCTTCAATTCCCTACGTATTTTCAAATCTTCTTCACTCCAAGAATTTGGATGGTTGAGAAACAATGATATTATTTCAACTCGGAACTCGATCAGCTGTCTTGCTGTTAACCTCTCATCAATCTCTTCTCCTTTGGTAAGTTGTTTCATTATGTAATATACATACACACCGCATGCAACCCTGCATTAACTTCAATTGTTAATATATTTCGATGTTTTTTTAAAAACAATTGTATTTGGAGAATGAGCACTTACGAGTTTGACCTCTGCTGTGGACATGTCTGACATGATATGATTGGTAGTTCCTTATCTTGTGTGTCTATTTTGATCCGAATTGTTGAACTCCGTAATCCTTTTTTCTACATATTTTTTTTGCAATTACATAAAAAGATTCAAGATTATTGATTGACACCAAACTAATATGTTTTTTTAACAATATTGTTTTAACATAATTAAACCAATATGATTGCATCCTCTAGGTACATATCCTGGCTGCCTTTCGTCCTTAGCCTTAATGAGTTGTAATGTGTCCATACACCTTTTTCAGTATTCAATATCAGCAGAGTCCAGTGGTCAGGAGAACAACCTTCTTTCCGACCATTTGAATTCATTGGGAAAACAACATATTTGGAATCTCCGACGTATGGTATGTACCTATCTATTTCTGCTTGACGTGCATACTCCAAATTTAGAAGAGTTACAAATGACTACACATTCAAAATGTGTAAAATATAAGGTGTTAAACAACTCAGAAATAATTTAATTGAACAACTATTTGTACATTATGCTCTTTATATATCTTACCCAACTGAGACTGTTGATGAAGTAGTAACATCTCTTAAATGTCGACATCTCATTGTAATCATCAATCCCTCTTAGCATATCAGCCCAACAGTCAATAATCTGTTAAAGAGAAAATATAATGTTCCACTATTTCAGACCATGTTACACTGTCAAACAACACTTTGTAACTAAAAAATGCAGCTCAATGTTACACATTGACAAATACATACGATGTTATATAGTTCGCAAGAAGTTTCCATTATTTTCAATGCATCCTCCACGTATATTACACTTCCAATTCCAACCTTAGACCATATTTGACCACTACAATGTCATAAAAATGGGAAACAAACTTGTCATATATTTTATTATATAATGAAGTAGGTAAGAACCATAATTTTGTCTTGTGGTTTTGCGTCTTATAGTTTTGTTTGTTCCTTTAATTTTTGCTTGGTTTTTTTTTCCTTCTTGTTTCATTTTCCTTCTTTCTTTCTGATTCTTCCTTGTTTCGTTTTTTTTCCTTGTTTCAATCTGCTTCTTTCATTTTTCTTTTTTATTTCTTATTTCTTTCTTTTCTTATTTCTTATTTCTTATTTCTTTTTTCGGTATGCTTATTTTTTTCACTTGTTTCATTTTTGGTTGTTTGTTTTTTTTTATTGTTCCAGTTTTGCTTGTTTCTTTGTTTTTCTTATTTCGTAAATATATTTATACATTCAAACTAATTGTCTTTTTTCATTATTTTTTTTTTTTACGATGACTTCTTTCATTAAAGAGGTGTACAAAGAATGAGTGAGCTTAACTATTAATAGGGTGTATGTAGCATTGGACATACTTAGTTACTAATGGGGTGAATATACAATGGGTGGGCTTAATAGTTTGATAATAAAAAATTAGATGATGTGGGAATAGAGATTTGTGGAGTGGGAATAGCCCCATCCTTTACGTATTGTGATAAAATGTTAGTGAAAATTTCTAGTTTTAGTAAATTAGTTACATGTCACATACTGTTACATTTAGCTAAAAGTTTCATGCTATAATTCCCTTTTCATTTAACCGTTCCTAATATTTTCAGTTCATTAAGTTAAAGTTTGGTATAAAATTCTAAATATCCTCAAAAATTGTCTACGGTGCTCTTGATTATTAATGTAAGGAGGCAAAACTAAAGAGGGAAGAGAAAGCTCGCACCTTGAACACCTGTTTATTTTCTGTTAGATTGGATGGAATGTGGATTGTGGTCATCTAACTTATCAGCCTTGTTTTGGTGTGAACAATGAAGTTGACATAAAGCGTTAGTCTTATAAATAGGCATATCAATGAATCAGATTTTAATTTTAATTCGATTCAAATTTGAATTCAAATAAGCATATATGAATTGATTTTTTTATTGATAATACGAATCTGTTACATAATATTAATTTAATGGATTTGAATTTGAATATTGGTATATTCGATCCGATTATAATCATAACAGAATTATACATTTACATTTGTATAAATTTATGATTAATTAAAGTGATTATTTAATAAAATTATATTAAGAATTTAATATTAGACCAGATATGCTATTCTTAACGAATTCAAATATAAACTATGAAAATAATTTATCTGATGATAATCGGATCAAAATTTTAAACCCACAATTCAAATTTGGATCGACTATATTAATCTGATCAAAATTCAATCCGTTGATAAACATACTTACAAAAGAAATCAATCTACTTGATACACATAGTTCGTTTGTGATTATGTGCATCTAATTTTATAACAAGCAAAGTCAAAAACACGTTGTTGAGATGATTATCTGTTACAAAAATTGACTCTATAATTCATACGTTTTCATTGTACGTCTATATAATAAAAGAGATAGGTATTTGAATTTTATCTTAACTTTTTTCCGCCCATTACTATCATGTCACATATGTCTATCACAAGTTGAATTATTTAGTTTTTTATTAATTTGTGGATCAATAAAAAAAATTCGAACATTGTTCATATATGATTATGGACACAGGTTGCTATTTTTTTGAGGTCAAGTATTTTGAAAAACATTTCTCAATTTTTGTTTCAAAAAAATATGGGTACAAATTAATTTTAAATTATGTAATTAAAGAAAGAAAAAAAAAAAGGGAAATTGTTATTTGATATAGTGAGACTAATTTTTTGGACGCTCAAATTTTATGTTGCACCGTGCCTTCATGTTCAAATTATTGCTAGTTTAACCAAAATATACTAGGGGGTAACTCGTGTCTGAAAGTACAATGCAATTTGAATAGTTTTGAGAGGAATGTTGGTGGTCATTGGATGAGTCTATTTGAGATCGTCGAATGAGTTTATTGAAGCCTGTTTTGTTTTATATTATAGATTATAAATTTGGTAGGATTTGTATTCTCACCAATATATTTTTGGCTCCATTTTCTTCGAACTGTATGAATATAAGCGGTTGGTACAACTATAGCAACTAGGGATGACAGTGGACTGAAGAGGGAGCGGGGGGTGTAATCTCCACCCCTGTACTCGCTTAAAAAAAATTCGTCCATCCCCAGTCCACCCCCTTTAACGGGTATAATTTTCATCCTCATCTCTGTCCGCAGGTAATTTATAATCTCCGCCCCCACCCCATCCGCCGCCTTCACCCCCGCACCCGCGCCCGTCCACCTTACTCACCCAACTCAAGCCCAAGCCAAAGCCAACATAATCCAAAATTCTAAATAAATCTAACATTCTAAATAATCCAACATAATTATAGAATATCATAACATAATTAAAAATTTGTCATCTACAACATAATCCAGCATAATATATTTAAACTCATGTAAATCCAACACAACATCATACAACACAACATAATATAACATAACATAATTCAATATAAAAACACAAAGATCACATTTTTACAAGCCAAAACCATGAAAAAAATCAAAAAACAAAATAATTTTCAAAAGAAAAAATCATTCAATAACAGGTAGGACGGGGCGGGGTAAGTGTCAGTCTATCCCCGTCTTCATTCTCACACGGGTTTATACGGGTATCCTCATATATGTCCACCGTCCAATACGTATAGTCCATCCCCCCGGTCCAAACAGAACGAGTTTGGATGAATACTCTTTTTTACCCGGTTCACCGTCATCCCTAATAGCAACAAGTCAATGTGATTTACTGGGTTGTTTCTAGTTAATGAGTACACTCATTTCACATGATTTGAAGAAGCTCTTATTTGTGCACATTCTAATAATTTGGAAAGTAGGTAGGCCATGCAATTCACTGAACAACATTGCAAGTGAGATTTCAAGATTTATTAGCTACTTTGGCCTACTGCAGTGTATTAAATTAATGGATCGATATCCTTTTTAATATATATATTTATATATGTATGATATATTTGTGTTTTAAATTTATTTTTCAAGAGATTAGTCCATTACATGAAAAGATGTTTTTATCATCGTCTATAAACCGACAATTATTCTTATTAAAACACGTAAAAAATGTGATTTACAACATACTATATATCAAAGTATTAACATTAACCACCTCCTACCACTCCAACACCACCAACAGAGGCGACCGGCGACAACGGTGACTAGTGACCAACGATCCATCACCACCACCACCACCACCACCAGATCCACGCAACCCATCCACCTAACCCACCAAATCCACCAAACCACCATCGTTCCACGACCTCCTACCACTCCAACAACACCAATAGCAGCGACCGACGAACAGAGGTGACCAATGACCAACGATCGACGCCAGCATCTTTCTCCAGCAACGCACCTCCCTCTTCTCTGCAAATCGACAGCTGCTCGATTGTAGAGCAGATCAGTATTGCTTATCTTCTCCGCCACCGACATTTACTTTTTATCTTATGCTTTGTTGAAATCTCTATTTGAGTCTTTGACAAAGAATTTACATATTAAAATGGCTCCTCTCATATCTCTTCCCCCTTGAAAGATTCACCCTCTTCAAGCTTTCAAATCATGAATCCTTCACTACTCATTACTCCTCTGTTTTTCTCTTCTCCCACTTATTTCTCTTACAACTTTCCCTCCTCTCCCCTCTTCTCCATTACATTACCGCATCCTATTAGCCATGGAACATCATGCTTCCAAAGAATCTCCATTGACATTAAATGTCAACCAGAGCACCATTGCTCAGGACAGTAATGCAACAATCATTAATGATAATAATTGCAAGGAAAGGGCCCCAGCTTGTCTTCCCATTCCAGGCCCTTCAAATGTTCCTATAGAGGGTTCATGTGAGTTGTCTAACCCTGAGAACACTTCATCAAACCCCCCTCTTATAGTGCTGACAGCAGACCGTCTTTCCCCCAATGCTCCCCCATCTACCACCCAACCCAACAAACCTCTATGGAGCCAAGTTGTGGGGAACACTAAAGGTATGGAGTCTAGTAGTGGAGCCCCATCACATAAATCCATGAACTTGAAATACTTCAAACCATTGGTAGTGGAAGATAAGAATGTTGTGGCCCCCCTCCATCAGTAGCTGAACAAGGTTGCAAGGAATGGTCATCTTGTCAAATAGGATACTTTATAGACAAGAGGCTCCCTTTTTTGATGGTTAAAAACATAGCTCAAAGATTATGGAATCCTCATGGCCTGCTAGAGGTGTTGGCAAATGATCAGGGTTTCTTTTTCTTCAAATTCAAAGATGAGCTTGCTAGTATGAAAATTCTGGAAAATGGCCCTTGGCTCTTCTCAGGCAGAGCAATCATCCTGAAGAAATGGCATTCAAGGTTGCAACCAGCTATAGACATACACACAAAACTTCCAATGTGGATTAAGCTTTTCAACATCCCATTGGAATATTGGAATGAGGAAGGACTGAGCTATCTTACTAGTGCAGTAGGAAGGCCTTTATATGCTGACTCACTTACTGAAGCAAAGCAAAGAATCACATATGCAAGAATATGTGTGGAAATAGATGCCAATCAAGAACCAATTCAGTCATTTGAACTGAAAATGCAGGGCACTCATCCGGAGGTTTTTGGGGTAGTGGAGATCCTGGTAGAGTACCAATGGAGACCTAAATCATGTCCTCATTGCAAAGTCTTTGGCCACAATGATCTCAGCTGCCCCAAAACCCTTAGCAAGCAAAGCAGACAGATCCCTGAAGCAAGAAATAATGCCAACTCCAAAGCTCCAGAATCTTGCAACAACAAGGACTCAGCTGTTCAACCACAAGTTCAGCCTAGTTACAAAGAGAAAGGGAAGAATATCATCTCCACTATGGTAGTGGATAGTGCTGCTCAAGAGCAGCCACCTACTTTTAATTCTCAGGAGGAAACCCAGGTAACTTCTATCAATCCTATTTCTTCAGATTGTTTCCCTCAACTTTTTATCCCTATATTAGCATCCAATAGATTTAATGGACTTGATATTAATCATGGCCAACTGATTGTGGATCTCATTAGTAACTGTGAAGCCCCTAAAGAAGGCCTTGATGTTTTGGACAAACCATTAGTCAGTGGCAAAAAGAAAAAGGTGAAGAAAAAAAATCCCCACCTTGGTCCACTCAAGCTATCTGAGCAACTTAAGCTCAGAAAGTGACCCTCCTTCCTCTCTCCATGATTAATTTTGTTAGCTGGAATATTAGGGGACTAAATAAGCCTTCTAGGCAAGAGGAGATGAGGAAAATGATTTTTGAAATTCACTTGGATTTACTTGGCATCATTGAAACAAGAGTTAGGAATGCAAATTATGAGGCTATAGGAAGCAATGTTTTTAGACAGTGGGAATCTTTTGCTAACTATGATTCCCATGTCCTGTGAAGAATTTGGGTGGGATGGAATCCTAATACTTTGGTGGTCACTAAAGTTTCAGAATCTGATCAAGTGATCCATTGTGATGTAATGCATATTGAAAACAAGCTCAAGCTATACCTTTCCATTATCTATGGCCTCAATGATCAAAGTGACAGGAGAAGACTTTGGAGCAATTTAATCAATGCCTCTAGTTGCTTTAATGCTAGACCTTGGATTCTTATGGGGGACTTTAATGTTATAAGAAATATTGAAGAAAACCATAGTGGGGTTAATAGAAGATGTAAAGTTATGGATGATTTTGAATTTTGTATTCAAGCTGTTGAACTGGTGGATCTTAGATACTCAGGTATTTTCTACACATGGACTAACAACAGCCACAATGAGGCATGCATTGCCAGGAAATTAGACAGGGTGTTAGTTAATGGTAAATGGATTCAACAACTGGAACAGTCCTCGGCAGAGTTTCTACCCCCAGGTGTTTCTGACCACAGTCCAGCACTGGTCAAAATAGGTGGAGCCATGAGGAGGAAAGGATGCCCTTTCAAAATTTTCAACTTCTTAACTGACAGAGATGACTTTCTTGCTATTGTGGCAGCTACATGGAATGAAGATTTTCATGGTACCTACCAATACAGAGTTTCTTGTAAGCTCAAAAGACTCAAATCAATTTTCAAGGAGAAAAGTAGGGAGATCGGAGAAGTCTCTATGAGGGCTAGGGAAAGGAAAACAGCTCTTGAAGCCTGCCAAAGGTTGCTAGACCTTAATCCTTTAGACTTGGCACTTAGGTATCAGGAGAAATATTTCCTTGCTGAATATTCTGAAGCTGCTACTAATGAGGAAATCTTTTTCAAACAAAAGTCAAGAGTACTATGGCTTAAGGAGGGAGACCAAAATACCTCTTTCTTCTTTAAATCAATGGTCAACAAAAGGAATAGAAAGAAAATTCTTAAACTTGAAGATCCTGAAGGTAGAGCAATTGAAGGTCCTGAAAATGTGAAAGCTGAAGCCACAGATTACTTCATGAGGATACTTGGGGGTATTTCAACTACTACAGATCATACAACCAGGAAAAACATGCTTAACTCACTAGGCTTAAACAGAATTACTGACCAGCAAGCACTTGATATTTGTAGAGACTTAGATCAAGAGGAGATAAAGGGGGTCATCTTCTCTTTCAATGACATGAAAACCCCTGGCCCTGATGATTTCTCTTCTTACTTCTTCAAGAAATCATGGTCGGTTATTGGAGAGGATGTTACTGCAGCTATCAAGGAATTTTTCAGAAATGGCAGTCCACTAAGAGAGTTGAATGTTACCATTATTACTCTTGTGCCAAAGTCCTCCAACCCTACCACCTTGGGAGACTTTAGACCAATCTCTTGTTGCAATCTTATTTACAAAGCAATATCCAAAATAATTGCTAACAGGTTTAAGTTGGTGTTGTAGGACATAATAAGTCATAACCAATCTGCCTTCATTGCAGGAAGAAAAATTGGTGATAACATACTGTTATCCCAAGAGCTTCTGAGGGACTATCACAAAAACTCTGGCTCCTCTCCTTGTGCTCTCAAAGTGGACATCACCAAGGTCTTTGACACTATTGATTGGGGCTTCCTCATGGACACTCTGGAAGCGGTGGGCATTCCAGCTAGAATGAGAGGTTGGATGAAACAATGTATCACCACCCCAAAGTTTTATGTCAATGTAAATGGGGAGCTTGCTGGTTTCTTTTCAAGCACTAGAGGGCTCAGGCAAGGGGACCCCCTATCCCTTTATCTTTTTGTCTTAGCCATGGAGGTACTCTCAGCTATTATCAGCCAACAAACCTCTTCAAACTCATGATTCATGTATCATTGGAGATGCAAAAAGCTCAATTTAGCCCATCTTACCTTTGTTGATGACCTTATGTTATTCAGTCATGGTGACCTTCATTCTATTGGCTTGCTAAAAACTGCTCTTGACAACTTCAAAATGCTTTCTGGGCTTCAAGCTAACCTCCTGAAAAGCAACATTTTCATGGCTACTGTTCCTGCTCAAGATAAAATCTTCATCATCAACCTTCTAGGCTTCTCTGAAGGCCTTCTGCCCATAAGATACCTTGGCATCCCTCTGATTACCTCCAGACTTAAAGCCCAGCATTGTGATCCACTTATAGAAAGGATAAAATCAAGAATTTTGAGCTGGACAAATAGATTTCTTTCTTTTGCTGGAAGACTTCAGCTCACTCAGTCAGTCCTTATTAGCATTCAAACTTTCTGGGCCTCCCACCTTTGTCTTCCACAACAAATCATTGAAAATATTGAAAGGCTCTTAAGATCTTTCCTCTGGAGTGGAACTAAGATGAAGTCAACTGGAGCCAAAGTTTCTTGGGAGGATGTTTGTAGACCAAAAAGAGAAGGAGGACTTGGAATTAGAAGACTCAAGGATACCAATTCAGCCCTCATGATGAAATATCTCTGGCAACACTTCACTGACAAACAAGGTCTTTGGTCCAAATGGATTCACTCTTATTACCTCAAGGGTAGAAGTATCTGGGTTGTTAAACCACCCCACAACTGTTCTTGGAATTGGCCCAGCATCTTAAAGTTGAGAGTACTCGCCAGACCCTTCATTAAGCATCTTATCGGCAATGGTATGAACACTTGTCTTTCGCATGATTCCTGGCACCCATATGGCCCTCTATCACTTTTCTGCAACAACATCACCATGGATGAATCTAGCTTACCAACAAACTCAAAGGTTAGCTTCATTGTCAATGGCAATCAATGGTCTTGGCCAACAATTGTTCCTGCTGATTTGATGGATATCGTCTAGAACATGCCTTCCTGTCTCCCAAATCATCTAAGACAAGACACTGTGAAATGGACACTAGCCCCAAATGGCCTTTTCTCTTCATCATCTGCTTGGAAACAGATTAGGGGGCAACATCCTAGAGTACCTTGGTACCATCTAGTATGGTTTTCTCAAGGCATCCTTAGAATGAACTTTATTCTATGGCTGGCTATCAGACAAAGGCTAAGCACAAGAGATAGAACCCTAGCCTATGCTGCCCAACTTGGGATTGAATGCAGCCTATGCAACCATTCCCAAGAATCTCACCAACATCTCTTCTTTGTTTGCCCTTACTCAAGGTTCATCTGGTGTCATTTGATGCTTCTATGTGGGGAACAATGCAAACTACTTCATGGTAGCTTCTGCTTGATCAAGTAGCTCAAACATGGAAAGGGAATTCCATGCTCAGAACCCTTCAAAAGCTATGCCTCTCTGTAGCTACTTACTCCATTTGGAGAGAAAGGAACTCAAGGCTCCATAGCCACCAATCCAAGAACTCCAAAGTCATCTTGCAGGCTATTGTCCAAACCATTAGGTACAAAATGTTTTCTCTTAAATTCAAGAACACTCCAAGGAACGAAAGATTACTTCTTACCTGGCAGCTTCCCACCTCATGCCTGCTATGAAGTCTATTTTGCATAGAATTGTATAGGACTTGGGCTAATTCCCTTGGGGCACTCAGCTCAAGCTTGGTGCCTCTTAGGAATTCCCCTTACTTTTGCTCACCAATGGGGATTCACTACTTGTATTGGTTTTTGTTTTGATGTACATCACAGGTTTCGCACATGAATGAAAGCTTTTTTACTTTCCAAAAAAAAAAAGTATTAACAATAACCATGTGCTTAAAGACAATCTACAATACTAAAAATCAAACATTGATCGTGCAACATTTATCTTTTAAATAGTAAATTTTTTTTCTTTCTTCTTAAATTACATAACTTAAAATTAGATTGGGCATAGAGAAAATAAGAGAGGTAGGGAGAGAGAAAAGAAAGGTAGTGTGAGTTAGTGAGTTTGTTTGTTAATTGAGTTGTCTGACATTAGAGACCATACGAAAAAGATGATATTTTTAGACGACAAAACTTTTTATGAAATGAATTTTGTACTATTAGATGAAATTAGATAAATATTGGACTAATATTAACGGTTATTGTATTTTTAAAAATATACTATACAAATTACTAGTTTTAATATTAGATATATTTGTTGATGTTTATATAAAAATTAAACCCTAGTGTCAATGTTTTGGGTACACATGTGCATGTTGAAAAGTAGACACTTGGAACATGCTTATATTATTTTGAACGTAAAAGCAAATGTTTATCTACGATCTCATTGTAAGAGAAGCTCATCAACGGCTCCATTGGTTTTTTTGTGTGGTACCAAAAAATTAAATGGAGGTACAACAACAATATTGTCCGGACACCCTACACTATTCCTATTTTATGGTTACTGCTGTAACGCAGTTTTTGAGGCACTGAAAAGTAGTTCCCATTTCCATGTTATTTTGTGGCCACTGAAATATATAGGACTGCTTTAGAGGTACTTTTCGTGTTTACTGACGCTTGCTGTCGAGTTTGATGTTTCATTAAAGATTACAACAAAATAAACTTTATTCATAATTTTTATTTTTTTATATGCAATAATTGATCATTTTTGAAAAATTTATATGTAAAGTGTGAATGAATCATAAGCCTAGAACCCAAAAAAAAATTGACAAAAAATAGTACGATATAAACTTCAAAGAGATATATGTGTCAACTTCAAAACAACACGAATTTAAGTATATCCATGAACTTTTTTTAACAAGATCTGTTCATCTAAGAGTTCATATTTATTTGGGATCTTAAATTTGGGATTCATAGTATTTTCCTAATTTTAGATATTATATTTGAATTGAATGATATAAAATTATTAATTAAAAATAAATAAATAATAAAAAAAGTATGCATATTACACGTTTTTATTAGTTAAAAAATGAACATTCAGCAAAAAAATAATAGGTTTCAGAAAGAAAACTACATACTGCCCTGCTACTTTTTAGTTCTCCACTAAAGTATATCCTTTCTGAAACACTAGTTGGGAAAATAATGTCCCTTTTCCATATTGGCAATGAAATAATTGCTCTTTTGAGATGTGGAAAAGTAATTTCCATTCTAATGCTACTGAAAAAAATAATTGACTGAGAACACAGAATTTTTTTTTTTTTTTTTTTGGTTCTTGAAGAGAAGATAGGAACACATCACGAAACCCACAGATACCATGTGTTAAAAAGTGGTTTTTTAATCTGGTATGCTAAGTTATTTATAATAATTGATAACCATAATTAATTAATAATTAACTTTTTCATGTGTCAAATAACAGCATGGGCGGAGCCACTTGAGGACGGAGGCCACGGGCTCACCCTGAAACTTTTTCAAAAAAAATATTACTTAAAGTAAATTTTAAGTAATTGTAAGCATATTGAATTGTGTCCGCTCTATTATTTTTTTTTTCTATCAATTAGTGTAATCTCGTACCTATTTCTATAAACTTTTGAATACACTTTGGACACTTAAAGGATACATCTAGATAAATTTTTGACATGTCAAACTCATTTTTTAAGCTATTGACATTATGAAAACTAAGTTACATAGTGTTTGTTATGTTGACTTTATTTGTTGTGAAAAGTTGTAATTAACTTCTGTTTTTTTATTTATTTGTATACGTTGTATTTATTGACGGTTGACAATTTTTATATTTTATGAATTTTTAAATATCGAATATAATGCATTAAATTTAAATATATTATATTATTTTTATTGATAAGGAAAAAAAATAAAATTTTTAAGTAAAATGCCTACACTAAATGGAATTTTTGGCTCCACCCCTAAATAACATACCAAAATCATAGTAGCTGAAGGTAGTTTTTTCATATCATCATCTAACCTGTTTATATGTACTTAAATGCTAAATTAACCAAAGTTGATAGCAAAATTAAGGAGTACTCTATGGTATTGAGAAAAAAAATCGATACCATACCTATATTTATCATATTTGTAGCTATTTTTATTATTATGGTGAGTGTTTTTATCATTATTGTGGTACCGAAAAAAGTGTTAAAAATAATTATCATAACAGTAGTAAAAATACCAATAACAGTGGTAAAAATAACCATAAATGTGATAAATTACCCACAAAATAGTAATTTTTTTTTTTTTTTGTATTGAAGAAAAGTGGTAAAATGATCCATAAAGTTCATTATTTGGAGCACCAAATTTTTCTTTCTTTGCCACATACATAAACATCTCAAGATGTTGTAAGCACTCCCATCCGTCTTGTCAAGTTCAACGACACCTCAAGTCTTGGAGCACTCCAAGCTATAAATAATATTACTTAATGTATATTTTAAGTAATTGTAAGCATATTGAATTGTGTCCGCTCTATCATTTTTTTTTTTCTATCAATTAGTGTAATCTCATCAATTAGTCTACACTACGGAGGCCTGGTTGGAAAAAAAATTTGCGGGCCTAGCCCGACCTATGGACACCCCTAAATCTCAGGGTGAGAAGTTCGGTCGGTACCCCACTGAACCACCCTACTTGATGGTTACTACATCATATTTGATATACAAAAATTCATCATGGTGCATACACGAAAAAAAAAAAAAAAAACAATACCAGAGAGACTGATGGATTAAAATCCTGATGATATATGATGCTTCACAAATCATATGATTGTTCACAAGGATCACATAAATCATATGAATGATGAAAGAATAGGAATTACCTAGGAGCATAGTATTGTCATCGATTATTCAAATCTCAAATGAAGGCAAGCCCTTTGTCACTAACATCGCGTAGTTGTCGGAGGCCGTAACTGATGAGAATAATCTCATTTGATAATCATTTTTAAATTTGGGGTTTTTTTTTAATACTCTAAATGATTTTGTAATTTGAAGTTGTGACCTTAATTTTTTATATACTCATAAAACCGTATATTATTACAAAATATTTTTAATTTCTATACAACAATAATATGATTCCATAATTTTTTAAAAATTACAAGATGAATCTCATATGTCCAAATTTATCCAAGCATTTTTGTAAAGTATTCGAAGCGTGTCCAAAAGGTTATAGTCAATTTAGGTATTGATTTATATAAATTGATGTGAAAAAAAAAAAAAAAATAGGATGAACATATATCTAGATCTATGCTAAAGATTTTTGTAATGTACATCTAATGTTGCTCCACCGATGATAATAGTTATGTACAATAACGTCTTTTATTTTTTAGGTGAGGTGGTGCAATTTTCACCAAAAAATAAAGAAATTGTATTAAAATTTAAAAGTTGAGGTTCTGCGACGTTATTTGGCACCATAAGTTACTATACAAAATTTAGGCAGTTTTAGAAGACAAAAACTCAATCGACACAACACACCCAGATGTGCGCCTTTTCAACGTCTTTTCAGTTCGATCTTTTAGCTAAACTATAAGTCTACTGTATATAAAAAATATTTAGTTCCGTATGGCCATTATAAATTTCAAGATTTTTTTTTTATAATTTTTTAGAATTATTTATAATTTTTATGGTAATTTGGCCCAAAAATATTTTAACTCAAACTTTAAAAGTTATAATATAAAAAAAAAAGTTGTTGGTTTTTTTTTTTATAAATAAACCTAAAAATTATTAGTAAAACTTATACAATATTAGAATTCGGAGTTAACGCATCCAATTTTTTTTTTTAATAACGGAGAAGAGAGAACCTCTTTTTCCTTTTTTTTTTTCGGAACGACGCATCACATGGCACGTAACAGCCACAAATGCCATGTGTTTTTAATTTGGGATAAGAATATCATATCCGTGATTATTTTTTTTAGTAAATCATAGATGTTATTCTAAGTTATTTGTTATCTCATTGATTTTAAAAATAATAAAATAATTAATTTTTTCATATAGTACCTAAAGATGATGAACTGTCCAAATTTGACATTAAAATTAGTGGTTTAAATGATGTGATATATCAACATTAAAATTTTAAGACATATTGATTGGTTTAATTAGTTTATTTTTAGTTGTTATGTCACATCATTATAATTAGTTTGCTTTTTTAATTTTTTATTTGATGAGACCCTTTATTTGATTTTTTAGTTTTATTCTAATAGATAGTATAATTGTATACTAATTACGATTTTTGAAGAAAAAAATAAATCTTTATTTTTGATTTTATTTCAATAAATGATATAATAGAACATAAATTTTGGTTGAAAATTTAAAATATTTGATATTCTATCTTTGATTGGAGTTTTTGTGGTCTAACTATAATATTTTAAACTTGAGGGGTCTAAGTATTATACGCCTACAAATTTCAGGGAATTTGAGTGTAATTTATTAACGAATATACTAACGGACATTGACAAAAAATGTATAAGTGTTACGTCCATACAAACTTCAAGAGATCTGTATATAATATTATAATAGATTATATTACGGTATCAGATTTTATGTATAGTAATTTTCACCCCAAAATGTAGTAATTAAATCCAAAAAGATGGTACTATCTAGAAAAAAAAAATCCAAAAGATATGAATGCACCCTAACAATTGATAAACTTTACCCAAAAATTGATGTAGGATCAGTTTTAAAAACTGGCCCAAATCTCAACTCGACAAAATTATCAGGTCAATAGATCACTGGTTTAATCGTGGAGTCACTAGTTCAAACGATCATATAATAAAAAAAAATTAATAATGTAAAAATATTAAAATAGCCATAAAATTTTAATTAGTCCCTATGATTAGGATGATATGAATTCCAAAAAGAGATAAATGGTATGGAATCAAAAAAAAAAAAATTTCCCTCATACCCTAGTCAAACTCTATTTTCAGAAAGAAAACCACATCCGGCCCTGTTACTTTTTAGTTCTCCACTAAAGTACATGCTTTCTGAAACACTTGTTAGGTGTTGGGAAAGTAATGTCCTATTTCCATACATGCTATGAAATAATTGCTCTTTTGAGATGTGGAAAAGTAATTTCCATTCTAATGCTAACTTGAAAAACACAAAAAAAAAAAAAAAAAAAAAATTTTGATTGATGCAAAGAAGCTCCAAGATTACTAAAATTGCCAAAAAAAAAAAAAAGGTTTACCAAATAACGTGAGTAGTTGGATCACTGAATCTTACTAATTTTTTTTTTAATAAAATCAACTAATTCACTCATCCACATTTATTTAATAAATTTCTTGATAAACAAATTATTTCTCTTAAATTCATGCAAAAGCCAAAAGCAGGAGAAAAAGATGGGTAAGACTACTACTACCGAAATTACAATTTTCTAAGTTTAGTTTATAATATTATTTTGGGTTCAACTTATAATACAAAAATACAACAAAATATTTTAGAATCGATTCTAAAAGGTACAAATTTTAGGTTGTATATGCATCCTTTATTGTGGAATTTAGTAACTTTTTCTTTTTTTTTTTGGTGTTTTGGATGACTCGTAACATTTAAGATTGATGCAGTATTATTGGTTGCAATACGAGAACAATACTTCAAAAATTAATAACTTGACCCTTATATATAATTCAGATTTTCTGGTGCAGTATTTGAAAAAAAAGTTTTGATGACTTAAATTTATCATGTACTTATATGCAGGGGCGGAGGGAGGCTTGGGCCAGGGTGGGCAAGTGCCCCCCCTCAATTTTTTTTTCTTTTATTATTAGCTATAGATATATATTATATATTTGTATAATATATTATTTGTGCCCATCCAAAATTTAAGATAAAAATGTTAAGTCCACATTATTTACCCAAAAAAATTAAAAAATTAAGTCCATTTAAAACAAAAAAGTTTGAGCCCATCACTATCTACCCAAACTTATTAAAAAAAATCAAATTTTTGACCTATCACAATCTACTCAAACATATTAAAAAAACAAAAATTTTGGCCCACCATATTTAATTGTGTCCACCATAATATTGTGTTTTGGTGATATTGAAATAAACTCATACCTAAATAATTGTTAACTTTTTGAACAATATTATTGAAACCTAATATATTGCGATATTAAGTATAATAGTGAATCTTAATATTTAATAAACTCTACTGTATATCCAATGGTCACAAACCATTGGGTCTCCATCAATTAAATCTCATTAATATTTAATAAACTCTACTGTCTATTCAATGGTCACAAACCATTGGGTCTCCATCAATTAAATCTCATTAATATTTAATAAACTCTACTGTCTATTCAATGGTCACAAACCATTGGGTCTCCATCAATTAAATCTCAAATTAGGTATAACTAATATAATTGTTAACTTTTAGGCATGTCCGAATATGTTTTGAACATATATATTGATGTTATTTTATAATTTTTTTAAATTATAGGATTATTTCGTTATTATATAAAAATGTGTGTCGTTAGGATCATAAATGGAAGATTGTTACCGCGATTTTATATATAAAAGAAATATTATTGATAAAATTAATTTGTAACACTTTCAAATAATAAAAGTATATCAGGGTCAATTGTAAGTAATAATAATTAGTCGCATTCTCGATAAGAAGTTTTAATTATTATTTTTTTGTTTATGAGTATATCGATTTTTAATCTTCTATGTTTAAAAAGTATTAAATATAAATTTATGAATTTTTACGGTTTATTAAAAAAAATTAAAACATACTAGTGTGCCCACCCTAAAAAAAAATTCTGGCTCCGCCCCTGCTTATATGCATGTGTTTATGTTTTCATATTAACTTGTAATATGCATTATGAAGATATGCTTATTGTCTCCAAAAATAATTACATGGTACCACATTAAAATAATTTTTGAACAAAAATCTTAGTTTGATTGGTTTATTTGTAACTATTCATCCTTAAAATAAAAAAAAATCAAACATATCATATCAGGATACAAAAGCAAAAAGGTTTTGGACTCTAATTCTTCCTAAGAATGTTAGATTGTGAAGCTAATCTAAAAGCAAGATTCCTATTAATTATCATCTCTAGATGGAAAGGAAGTTTATTCCTTATATTTTTTTATTTTTCATATTTTCGGTCTTTCCTATCAAACATATCATTAACAAATGGACCAAAACATGAAAAAGACCAAGATGTCCCTACTCACCTGCTTGATATTGTCTAAACTTAGACAATGACCAAAATGACCTCCAACCCCTATATAAGCAGTCCACGAAAACAATTTCTTCCATGGATTTCTCTTATTTCTCTCCACTCTTTTGTGTTCTCCCTTTTTGTGTGAGTTTTTGATTTCTTCGTGATCAGTCCGCCATGCTTAAGTCTTTTACCTTTCTCCTCTATCACTCTTTAATTTGTTTTCTTCAGATCTCAAACCAGTTTTTTTACCTTTTAAATTCTGCTCTGTTGGGGTGGTTTCACATGCTTCTACACATTCCTTTTGGTCTTACAGGTGATATATTTTCTATTCTTTTTTCCGTTTTTTTGAGCGTAGATCTGTTTATATACAAATTCTTATTGTTGTTAGGAAAACATATTCTTTTTTCCCATTTGAAGTTTTGTTATTAATTAATAATACCATGTTATCAATGATGACATAAGATCACCGTTTCATTCAATATTTACTCAGAGAAGTTTAGTTTCTATTTTGATGTTTACTCACACTCCACTTTAACCCTCTGCACCGTGGTAACCATTAAGAAACGGACGGAAACTTTAACAAAAAGACCAAGATTTGAACTTATTTGAATATGTAAGAAAATATAATTTTTAATTGACTATAATTTTAATGCATAAAAATTAAATTTTAATTAGCTCAAATAGAATTTTAATCGACCCGAATTTTAATACGTAAAAAAATTCAAAAAATAAAGGGGGTCTCATTGAAGATATGCATATCTAGAGGGGTGCGGATGAATTTTTTCCCAAAATATATCATTGGTAATTTAGTAAAATTGTATTTTAGTTAACGTCATTAATCTAACAGGGGGTGTCAATAATGTTTTAGATAATAGAAGGGTGTCATTAAAGATATGTCTATCTAGAGGAGTGTCAATGATAATTACCCATGATCTCATCCACTTTTAATCCAAGCCCCCACAATTCATCCCAACCAAAAACAAATCCTGCTCAAAACTTAAACTTGTCTTGATTGGATGAATGTTAGGGTTATTTATATTAAGATTATGTGTTAATTTATTTTACTTACATAATTTTAGAGATTGTGCGTCAATTAGTATGAAATAGGTTTATAGGGTCTTGATTTGATGTATATTAGGGTTATTTATATTAAGATTGCGTGTTCATTTTGGAAAATTTGTAGTCTAATTTATTTTCAAATTGGGGTTTTAATTTGGGTGTTAAATAAGGTTTGGAAATATCAAATTGGTTTTTTTTTTTAATTATGAAATAGGTTTATAGGGTCTTGATTTAATGAATGTTAGGGTTATTGAGATTAAGATTGTGTGTTAATTGATTTTACTTTCATAATTTCAAAGATTGTGTATTAATTAATATGAAATAGGTTTATAGGGTCTTGATTTGATGTATGTTAGAGTTATTTAGATTAAGATTGTGTGTCAACTGAAGGTTATGTGTTAATTTCATTCAATAAGATTTTTAGTGTTTTTGGATGTTCGGGTTTTTGTTAATTGCATGGAATGGATGTTGAATGTTCATTTTATGAAATTTGTAGGCTAATTATAATTTTATTTGTTGAACTTTTTGAAAGTAATTGAAAATTATTTAGAAAGAAACTGAATGTTAAGATTTTTAAATTGGTTTTCCTTTCTTGAAATAGGGTTTTTGAAATATGAAATTGGGTTTTTTTTTTTTTGAAAGAGGTTCGTATGATTTTGATTGAATGTATTTTAAAAGGTTATTTTGATTGAGATTATCCGCTAATTAAGATTTGTGTTAGGATTATTAGCGTAGATTGCTTTGGATTGTGCAAATGTATCAAAGATTGTGCATATGTATCTAGGCCCTCTCTCTCTCTCTCTCTCTCTCTCTCTCTAATATCTACTGAGAGGGAGAGTGGCAGAGATGCACATGAGTGGTAGGTGTGCATAATCAATATTTTTTTCTGCTAATGAATTAGTATCTACCACAATTTATATCTTTGACAATGAGATAAGTCATTCCATATGTTGTGGTTTTGTTGCATTTGGACTCGGTTTCCAATCCTATCTCTTTCTGTCTACATTGTAGTTCATTTTTCTTGCTCCCTAAAAAATATTCTTTCTCCAAGCTCAGGTTCTTCACTAGTACCGGAACCAATTGCTTCGAAATCCTTACACATCAAAGGTTTGTCATTGTGAGATAGGGTTCGTTTCTAATTCAAAGACTACAGCATAACACAGTTGAAGTTATGCCCCCTCAGTCACCAGGTTATGAAATAAAGCATTTGTTGATGTTTATATATTAGTTAATTAGCAGCTATTTTTTTTATAATGGTTCTAATTTGTGTTCTAGTGTGAGATTAAATGTTTATTTCTCTCGAAATGTAGGTTGCTTATTGAAAAAGAATTGTTATTAGTATGGGAGTAATAGGAAAATAGGTAAGATCTTTAACCCTTCTTTACTTGATCAGATTTGTTGTACTAGTCTTTGTTGTCAGTCTTAATTTCCATAATTTATTTGATTCTGTTTCATTTATTTAATTTAAGATAATTTGTCATTGGTGCGAAACATTGTTACTATTGTATTCTTCTGACTCGTTTTCACGAGATGAATCCAATGGCAAAACCTGTTTCATCATCTAAACTTTCTATTAAAAGTCCATATTTTTGCTAATTAATTGAAAAAAAAAAAAGAATTTTCGCATAGCGTAGTTAGATTAGTGTATCGTTTTGGGCATGTAGAGCGTATTGGTTTTACATTGATCTAACAGTAAAATCATGGATGGAGTAATGCTAATGAAGTGTTGTTGAAGGACAACGTTACAATGAACCAAAGGCTATATAAAAGTTTCCATCATTTCGCCTCTTGGAAATCTATGAGTGGGGTGATGGTGGAAACTTACAATATATTGTGAGTACATTTTAAACTTGTTATTGGACTAAATAGGATTGCTTGGGCATTTCTTTGGCTAGAGACCTGTAACAAGTGATGTGGTGTAACAAGGTTTGTATCTTCACCCCTCTTTAACCACCAATTAGTTCTCTGGTAGATTAAAAATTTGTACCAAAAATGGACACCACATCCAACTTGGTTGTCAAACTACAAGGCAACCTTTGAGAATTCTCTTCTTTTTTTTTGGAAGGTAAATGAAGTTCTATTGATACCACACAAACTTTACAAATAACAAGATGAGCTATTAGGAGCCATATGCATGTTTGTTGAATACAAAAAAAAAAAAAAAAACACTTAAGACTAGTAATTCGAATTCTAAGGGAAGTATAGGCCTTGAGCCAGTACTTCCCAAAAAAATCCTACCTCACTAGAATTAGGCAAAATAGGTATGATGCAGCTTATATCCCTCATGACATAGCAATTTAGCATAGGCCAGACCAAAGAATTCTCTGATTTGCCCATGCTTCAACTGGAAAGGCACAAAGTTTCTCCAACTTCTTTAATTTTCATCCACTTTGTCGGACTCCAAATTAATCTTATGGCTCGTTTGGCTCAACTTAATCTTATGGCTCTTTTGTTGTAAGTTCTCCTAGTGTATAGCTTTCCCACCAAACAAAAACTCCATTTGTTAAACCCCAACTCATAAAACATTCAAAATACTCAATTTAATCTTAATTCGATTGGTATTCAAAATTGTTTAACTTTGGTTTTTACTGGCATGAGTCCTTTAGTTGGCACTTGGATGGGCGTGATATCTTACATCCAGTTCGAGACCAAAGACAATGTCGTAAGTATACTCCAAAAATTAGCATTTTATGTACAATGTTTATTATTGATAATTACGTTACTAAGACAAATTTTCTCCGTAAGGATGCTGCTATGCCATAACAGCTGTTGCGGTATGCAAGACTATCTTCAACTTGGATAACAATCTTAAAAATAGATCTAAAGTCACCCTTGCACCACAAGAGATTGTGGACTGCATCCATGAAAATATTGACCACAGCCAAGAGGTCATAGAAGACCTAGATATTGCTGGTTGCAAGACGTCCAGCACTAATAAAGCTCTAAAATACATAGAAGAAAATGGCATCAGTTTAGAAAAGGATTACCCTTTCAAAGCAAAACGAGGTTCCTGCAATCCGCCCAAAAATGTAAGTAGTATGTACCTATTTGTAACGTAATGTTAGAATAAATCTGAAATGTTCTTTATGCTTTCACTTTTTCAGGCATCAAGGGTTCAAATGAAAATTTTCACCAAGATAGCTACAAATGCAACTCCTGAGTACATTAGTCGCCTTATTAATGTCCACCCAATTGCTGGTATAGTAGATCTGTATGACGAATTGAGAACAGTCAAGAATGTAAGTGAAATCAAGAAAATTATAAATCTAATTACATTGAGAAGTTTTTTCATATTATTTCTATCTTTATTTGTCTTTCGCTTTGGATAGGAAATTTATCAAGGACCGGCTAAAAATTCACCAAAAAAGGGGAAGGCATGCAATTCTTGTTATTGGCTACGGAATAGAGCGTGAGACCCAATTCTATTGGATACAAAATTCATGGGGAGTAACATGGGGTATGGATGGATAGGATTTCGATTGCCGATACAAATCTCGATTTGATAACTATTGATGATGCGGTGTAGGTTCACAAGGCGAGAAGACCGTCTGAACGTAGCTTTCCCATCTAAACGCAACTGTTAAGATAGGAATTCAAGAAAGTTTTGACCGTCCAGATGCACCTATGTATTTGGGACCACATATTTTTGGATTGTGCGGACGCGCCTCTTGGACCTGTTGCACGAGTTTTAGACGAAAAAGACTTTTCTTTAGCAAGGAGGATGTTCCAAGTCAACCCTACACTTCTCCCTATAAATACTAGTCTTTATGTACTTAGGAAGGATCTTCTTTTCCTTAAACCTTGACATTCTTTTCCTTAGTTCTGGAGACCTACCATGTCTTGTGAGTAACATCCCTTGTACTCTTGAGCCTAAGGTATGAATCTGTGAATGTTTATTCGAATAATTATTTTTTGCAATTCTTTTCTTGAATTTAATGTTAAATCTTTACTTCCTTTAGATTGACTGAATGCTTATTTGATTGTTTATTAACAAGATTGAGTTATTGGTTCATTCAATGATTATAATTCCCTACGAGTTTTATTAAACTAGTTCTTTAGAACTTATGTTCATATCAATCGAACTAATTGTTTTTTAAAGTAATATCTTCTGGCTGACTACACTATCGTTAGAAATCAACTAAGTTATTATACATAGCATAAACACAATTATCTAATTAACAGGAGCAGATCCAGAACCCGAAGCTAGAGGGTCATTCTTCCAATTGAAATTTACCTTTATTTTATTTACAATTTTTTTCAACAAATCCAACTTTTACAAAATCCAAAACTAGTTCTTCATTTGTTTGATTTCTTAAATCCTTTTTCAGTTTGTGGTTCGATCTCAAACTCCCAATAAAATTATTACTTCTTAACCGCCTGTACTTGGGTGTGCCTATCCTATTTAGCATCAAGCACAATGAAACAGCATTGAGCCATGAAAGAAGTAATATTCACTCCAAGCATTCTCTATCATTAAGATTTCTACGAAATCCAAAATTCCAAGTGACCAAAAAAGAAGGCGATAATGCAAAAGATGTGATGTTCTTTCCATGATAAATAGAAAGATGATAAAGGCGAGGAAAAAATACTCAAAAAAGAATGTTCCCCCCACCTAGATATCATCCCAAAACTGAACTTTCGACCCATCCCCCACAATAAACTTGATCCGTGGAGAAAAATTAGATAATCCCTAAGAAATGAATTTACAAGTTCTCCGGAAAATACCCCTTTCAACTAACATTGGTGTCCCACCCATTAGCATGTAACCTATAGTTACCGCTAATAACCACATCATAGTAAATCTTGCTCCAATGGAAACCTCCAAAGCCATTTTCCAACAATTTCAACAAATTCCCCACCAATAAACCACCCTTAATATTAGGTCTAGACACAACATCTCAACTAATTAAATGATCCTTCTTTCCTTCCCCACAACCTTCCAAAAAGAAGTCTCTCATCATGCCATCAATCCTCCTTGCCACCAAACTAGGCATCCTGAATAGAGATAAAAAATAAATAGGAATATTAGCTAACACAAACTGGACTAACATTAATCTCTCTCCCCTAGAAATAAATGTCTTCTTCCACCCATCTAATATTTTCTCAATTCTTTCAAATACTGGTCCCAAAAATATTTAGACATTGGATTAGCACCAAATGAAAACCTAAATACTTCAACGGCCACCCAACCACAATACACCCTAACACTCTAATCAATCCCCCAATTTTTCCTTGTCTAGTGTTAATCCCCACAAGTAGGGGTGATAATCGAGCTGAATTCGAGCCTAATTCAAGCCTAATTTACACATAAACGAGCTGGCTCATTTGACTATTTACACATAAACGAGCTTAAAAAAATGTTCAAGTTTGACTTGATTAACAGCTCTACCCACAAGGTGACTTTTTCCATATTAATTTTGAGTACAGAAATCAAACCAAACACATGAACAATCTTCTTCCAATTCATAAATTTCTCTTCATCCCCGAGGAAAAGAAAACTGTGTCATCTGCGAATTACAAATGAGACAAAAATTATTTCCCTACCAATTACAAAACCATCCACCAAATTACACATTTCTGCCCTTTCCATTAAACGACTCAACCCATCAAGCACCAAAGGTAAAAAAAAAAAAAGGAGAAAAAGGATCTCCTTGTCCACGACCCCTGGACACTTTGAACCTTCCTCTAGGTTTACCATTTAGGATAACAAAAACATCATTGACCCTAAACATGGTCATAAGCTAGAATCAAAGTAAAATTTCAACACTATTCCCTCTCACTTTATAATCCTCAACTAGCTTATTAGCAACAAGAACAACATCCATAATTTGTTTCCCTTTAACAAAAGCCCTTGAGATTTTGAAATGGTGTTGCCCAAACACTCCCTAAGCCTAACTAAGAGAACCTTAGCAATAATCTTATACAAACTTGTCACTAATTACAAAACCATCCACCAAATTACCATTTATGCCCTTTCCATTAAACGACTCAACCCATCAACCACCAAAGGTAAAAAAAAAGGAGAAAAAGGATCTCCTTGTCTATGACCCCTAGACACTTTGAATCTTCCTCTAGGTTTACCATTTAGGATAACAAAAAAATCATTGACCCTAAACAACCCTTAATCTAGTGCATCCACCTATTCCCAAAACCTTTAGCATCCATGACAAAATCCAAAAAACTCCACTCCACATGGTCATAAGCTTTCTCAAAGTAAATTTTCAACACTATTCCCTCTCACTTTATAATCCTCAACTAGCTCGTTAGCAACAAGAACAACATCCATAATTTGTTTCCCTTTAACAAAAGCCCTTGAGATTTTGAAATGGTGTTGCCCAAACACTCCCTAAGCCTAACTGAGAGAACCTTAGCAATAATCTTATACAAACTTGTCACTAATTACAAAACCATCCACCAAATTACACATTTATGCCATTTCCATTAAACGACTCAACCCATCAACCACCAAAGGTAAAAAAAAAAAAAGGAGAAAAAGGATCTCCTTGTCTATGACCCCTGGACACTTTGAATCTTCCTCTAGGTTTACCATTTAGGATAACAAAAAAATCATTGACCTTAAACAACCCTTAATCTATTGCATCCACCTATTCCCAAAACCTTGAGCATCCATGACAAAATCCAAAAAACTCCACTCCACATGGTCATAAGCTTTCTCAAAGTAAATTTTCAACACTATTCCCTCTCACTTTATAATCCTCAACTAGCTCGTTAGCAACAAGAACAACATCCATAATTTGTTTCCCTTTAACAAAAGCTCTTGAGATTTTGAAATGGTGTTGCCCAAACACTCCCTAAGCCTAACTGAGAGAACCTTAGCAATAATCTTATACAAACTTGTCACTAATTACAAAACCATCCACCAAATTACACATTTATGCCATTTCCATTAAACGACTCAACCCATCAACCACCAAAGGTAAAAAAAAAAAAAGGAGAAAAAGGATCTCCTTGTCTATGACCCCTGGACACTTTGAATCTTCCTCTAGGTTTACCATTTAGGATAACAAAAAAATCATTGACCTTAAACAACCCTTAATCTATTGCATCCACCTATTCCCAAAACCTTTAGCATCCATGACAAAATCCAAAAAACTCCACTCCACATGGTCATAAGCTTTCTCAAAGTAAATTTTCAACACTATTCCCTCTCACTTTATAATCCTCAACTAGCTCGTTAGCAACAAGAACAACATCCATAATTTGTTTCCCTTTAACAAAAGCCCTTGAGATTTTGAAATGGTGTTGCCCAAACACTCCCTAAGCCTAACTGAGAGAACCTCATCAATAATCTTATACAAACTTGTCACTAAACTAAAGAGCTTAAAATCCTTTAACTATTTTCTCCCTAATCAGCATTTCTAAAGTCAATTATATCCTACCATGTCCTTTATCTTATTTTTATATTTTGAGATTCATCCTTAATTATTTTTGTTAACTTCCATATTCCTTCAATATCCTATCGGATCACAAATTCTAACCCTCTACTCCCCCTTCTTATAATCCCTCGCTCTATCAATCCTGCTCTCATTAAACAAATACAAGGCATCTTTCCCTTGATGGCCTAATTACATCCCAAGCTCGTACTAACCTGAACCCCATTATAAGGTCCACAATGAACTAGTGAAACATCATTTGTTACGCCAAATGTTCAGACCTTTTTGTTATGAAAAAGAGAAAATGGTTTATGCATCTTGTCATCCCAGACCCAAACTCCTACCAACAAGAAATAATTAATGCTACTGGTTCTTCATTCCACAGGTTGAAGCCAACGTGTTGCATCTTTTTCCTTATTAACCAATCTAAAAGCAAACTCAAATATGAAATTACACAAAGCACCAAAACAAATTGTAAATCTATTTTTATTTAGCCATGGCCGCGTGGGTTTCTCCTTTTCAATATCAGAGTAGTTGTTCATTATCTGTCCCTCCAACTGATAAAACATAAATAGATTACGAACTGACAAAGACAAAAGAAAGAAAAAGGCGTGCAGTCCAAATAAGAACTAAATAAGCCAAATATACCTTTTGAGGTTTCAGCCTACCTTGTGGTTAACAGAGACAAGTTCTAAGCAACTGAGCTACCACCTAGTTGGGTTTTGCGCCTGCAAAACTTGACTATGTTCTCAGATATTCCATTATGCACTAGAGCTTGAAAGATCTCTGTATCAGCGGTGGCAGTGGCCTTGGCCTCGAACGTGATAAACAACATATAACCTGAGACTAGCTGTAGGTTCACTTTGACCGCCTTCACGAACTCGTAAGTTGCACCCTACATTTGAAGAACAAATTAAAAACCACCATAAAAACAACCGATATGAATGTGGATATATAGAACAATTCAACTGACAAACACGCAGGTTTATACATTTTCATTGTTGTAGGTCTCGATGGCTAAGATTGAACAAACGGTGACATTCTGACGCATCCATTCATTTTCATCCAAGTCCAATACCGGTACAATCAAACCAGGCCACTTATTGGGAATTTCTTCAACGTCAAACCCCTGTACGTGTATATATATATATATATAAGAATCAAAAAAATTAGAACCGAAACAATGCTATTGAAGAGAGGACATGAGAGGAGTAATACAGACACAATTAAGTAGTTAGAGAAATAAAAAATAAATTTGAAGGCTTTGTATGTAATGTACCTCGCTGTCTTTGACCTGTTTGCTGTACCTCTCCCACTCTTCTTCGGTCAATTCATCAGCCTCCCAATCATAATAGATTGGTTCTTCTCCTGGAGGACATTGTTGTTCTTCTTCTGGAGGAGATTCAGATGCATAACCAGCCTCATGCTCGGCAATAGCATTGTCACTCATCTCTCTCTCTCTCTCTCTCTCTCTCTCTCTCTCTCTACGAAAACCCTAGCAGTGCTTTACCTCAGAACAAAAACGACCTTCCCCAATCTCGACTTTAATTTTATCGGATTACACTCACGAGGAAATCCGTTTCCATTTTGTTCATAATTTCTGTGGTTGAATTGGATTGGTACAGTGAATCCTCTTCCCAGCTCACGTTCCTCGGCCCTTTGATATTAATAAACCCAGAACAATAGTCCAATACTACATCATCATGTGGGCCTACTATATAAAACTTCTAGCCCAATTGGTATTTCCACGCTGTAACTGATAGAATTACATCAATTTTTATTTAGAAATTTTTTTAGGCCGGTCCCCTTTGAGGCTTTAAGTTCATTCAAAAAAAGTTTAGGAGTTAAAAACAACATTTCATAATAAAAAGACTAAATTACCCTTAAAATAAGAGTTACATATAATTAAAATAGATTTGGAAATCAAAACTCTTAAATTATAACCATTTGAGTATAGAATACATATATATTGAAGAATACTAGTTGATGCAGACGTTCGTTGCACGTAAATCATTTTGAGCTAGAATTTTTTGATCTTGTATTTCATTTACTGTGATATTCAATGTGCTCTTTATTTCAAATCATTTAGAAATATTTTACTGATTTGCCAAAATTGTTTTTTTCAGAAAAATAAGTGGGAGCACCATTTTATTGCATGAAGATATTTTTGACCTTTTATGAGTGCCTCATCAGTTTCTTTAGTGAGTGAACAAGCCAACTCCCGTGTATTTCTATGAGCTTATCTCATATCTTATAAGCTTGAGCAATGGCTAATGGGCCATCTTACATGGAAAAAACTTAAAGATAAACCATAAGAACAAATGTATAGACAATTCAATTGTGTGAATTGAGAAATTTAGAAGGCATGAAAACCATATAAAAAACTTCTTGGGACTTTTTCCCCACTAAAAGTAGTAGAGGTGTCTTTATAATATTTAATTCATGATTATAGTAGTTACCAATATCGGGTACAATGTATACATAAAGTGTGAGACAAATTATGAATTTATTGTTTAATTTTTTTTAGTAACAATTTTCTTCATGTCCACCAATGTGTTCTTCTTGCTCCAAATTTCATATATCTACTTAGCTTCTTTTGATTACACAGTGACATATAATCTATGAACTTTTGAGCAACATCAATAGTGATGCATTTGCCTAAACACCTAATAGAATCATTTATAACGTTGTTTTTTTTCCTTTTCAAATTTCATTTCTAAGCTAGTATATTCACAAGAACCTCCTTATCATTTTAGTGTTAGTACATATGAAAACTCACCATAACCTACCTTTAGTACAACCAGCAATGCACGATCGTGCGTTGTACATAAATAAATTTAAATAATATTATTTTTTATAAAAAACTTAAATTATCTATAATTAAATTAAATAATAAATTATGTATCGAATAATTAATCTATATTTAATTATTACTAAATTTAATTATTAATTTATTATATAAGTTTTTGAGTACCTAATTTATCATTTATTTAGGTATCTCTTTGACTCTTTTAGACATTTGTACAACTAATTATATTATAGAATTATTAATTTTTATTTTTTAAATAGATTGATTAGATCACTTATAATATTATTATATTATTAAATATTAAAAAATAAAATTATAACATATATTGGACTGTGAAATTCAACTTAGTGACTACATATGTATAATAATTTAACATATATAAGATTTTCCTTCTTCATGTAGATATAGATAATTGTATCTAATTGTACTACTAATTACTAAGTTCAAAAGAATTTAGAAGTTCTTATAAAAAAGTTCAAAATAAGTTGAAAGTCAAATAGGTGAAAAAACATAAATTAAATGAAACTATATAGGTGAGTATAATAAACTTTATCATAATAATTAAGGATAAAATAAGAAATCTTTGTACTACTAATAAATGAGTTCAAAATTATTTAGAAGTCCTTATAAAAGAGTTCAAAATAAGTTGAAAGTCAAATAGGTGTAAAAAAACATAAATTATATAAAATTATATAGGTGGGTATAATAGATTTTATCATAATAATTAATAATAAAATAAGAAATCAAAAAATTTTCGCAAATGCTGACATTTATAAATAGTATAGATTTTACCAGAATCAACACTCTCTATCAGTTCTAAATGAATGTCTTTCATGTCTAGGCTCAGAAACTCACCTCCAAAATTCGTTTTATAGATCAGCTTGACACAATGACTTTTATGTGGTATCCAATTTGGATTTTCAATAGCATAGCAACCAAATATTGCCTTTTTATTCCAAGTCCTTGCACATTTTGACAATTGCCAAAAAGTAAAAAAAAAAAAACGGTTTCCCTCAAAAAAATCATGTGGGAAGTTCATGATTCATGTGCACACGTTTTTTGTACGTAAATCATTTTGAGTATCAAATTTCATGTTCCACGTATACGGGGTAAGATGATTTACATTGTTCAGCGTTCACACAAAAATGAAGGCGCTAAAAGGGTCGTACCCTTCACATCCTATTAACCAAACATGCACAAATCAAAAACCACCATCTCTAATTGTTTGGGCTGTGTTTTAACATATCTTATTGTTTAAAAAATAATATCACCATCAATGCAACATGTACTTCGGATACCAACATTTGTTCATTAATTGCTCATAAGAATAATGTTCAATGAGGATTTTTGCCGAATCATCTATAAAAGAAAATATCTCCCGACGTTGAGAGTGATACAAGATTCTGAATAGCAAAAAATTATGAAATTTGATCCAACATTAGACATTTCTATCCTTTATTATATATCATTGTAATAATTATTATTGCATATAACATTAGCGTGGTCTTTATGATCATAAATATTGTAAGGATCTATAGACAATAAAGATGTTTTCACTTACATTTTCCTCGTGGAAGCCAATGTGCTTTGCGCTTATCAATGTTTCTCTAATTAATTATATACAATCATAAATAAAGTAACCACAATTTTTGAAAACCTTCAAATGAGAATGCAAACACAATTCTAAGAAATATCTTCACAACAGGGAACACATGACAAACAAAGCGAGAGGGAGGCCTAATCTATATCTATATCTATAAAATATCAATAAAAGTGAAAAAAATTTGATTGACCATAATATGTACATCATTTTTTTAATAATCCAAAATAAATTTCTATGTGTACCAGTTGGTGCACGAAGAGTTATGCTCCGTTTGGTACGATGGAAAAGTGGAAGGATGGAAAGTTGGAAGGATGGAAAGTGGGATGGATAAATAAAACATCATGTTTGATAAGGAAGGAAAGTAGGAATGATGGAAAAGTGGATGGATTAACTTTCCTTCCAACTCACCAAAATCAATCCCTCCAAAATCGGAAGGAAAGTGGATGGAAAGTTAATTATTTGTGTTGAGATGTATCTTATTTGTCTATATATCTTTTAATATATACATATATATACATTAATTTCATATAACAATATAATGATAAAATATGTATTTATATATATATATTTTTAAAAAATTTTAAAATTAAATTTAAAATTAAATTTAAAAAATTTAAAAAATTTAAAAAATTTAAAAAATTTAAAAAATTTAAAAAATTTAAAAAATTTAAAAAATTTAAAAAATTTAAAAAATTTAAAAAATTTAAAAAATAAAAAAATAAAAAAATAAAAAAATAAAAAAAATAAACATGCCAACTCGTAACTTGACACGACACAATTAATTAAATGAGTTGAATTATATTTTATTAATGTTCGACATAAATCCGTAATGACTCAACACGAATCTGTCACGATATGACTCGATTGTCACCCCTAATCTTATCCAGCACAAAAAAAAAAATATATATATTTAGTCATTTTTATTTTTCATCCATCCAACCAAACACGAAGGAAGGAAAGTGTATCCATCCTACTTTCCTTTCTTAAAGGATAGAAAGTGTATCCCTCCTACTTTCCATCCTTTCTACTTTCCATCCTTCCTACCAAACGGAGCATTAGACTTAGGAATAAATATTAAAGTGAAGTGAATATATGAATTACTATTTAGAAGTTCAATCATGAAATATTATAATGCGGTAAATGCAAGAGTTATCTGGAAGTCAAATTATGTAATAGCTTTTGATATTCTATAGTCTCGTTTTTTACTTGTAATTTATTTATATTCTCCTCAAAGAAGTGCTCACTTTTTTTTTTTTTAATTGAACTTTAAAACATACTGTATAAGTAGGACCACTATTTTTAAAATATGAACTACTAGCCTGAAAAAGGATCCCATCGAACAAAATTAAATAAATCAAACCTAGTATGACGGTGGAAGAAGAAAAGAGATTATTCAGAGTGTTGAGTCTTCCACGAAATGCTCAATTTAATTCCTAGAAACTAAAGTGCAAAAAGAAAATGTTGAATCCCACAACCATGTGGAAGTATAGCTGACACTGATAAGCTTCCCATTATCATTAATTTTCCTATCTTCTCATCAATTAGAAGCATCATTGTAACAGATTGTTGAGCAGACCTTCAACAGAAAATTATGACAATTTTTATATTTTCAAACTGTAAGTGTAATAGATGAATCAAATATCTAACAGAAACTTTGATAAGCCTCCACAGTTTTGCTTTATATTCCAAAGACCTTTGCATAATTCAGAGCTGTAATCTTTAAAATGGATAGACAGGTTTTCTATCTAACCTCTGACACGTTTGAACAAACCAACGGTTCCCTGGATATGTAATGCAATGCAATATCAACGCATGGACAAATACAACTTTGAAATATTGTTACATCTGATCTCTAGAAGTAAAGTGCTCAGTATACTTTCTAGGTGTTAAATATTGTCAGAGAAATGAAAATAAGGCAAACAACAATTGTTGTAAAGCTAGTAGAGAGGAAAAATTACCTTGCTACATAAAATATACTCATGAGAGGCAAGAATAAATAGTTAGGAGGAAAAACAGAAATTATGGAGCCAGAATTGGGTGCTACCAATGGCTCAAACCAATGATGCCAACATCTTGACTACATCAAGAGGAAGCCACCTAAAAGCTATATATCTCCAATATGGCATGCACATAGTACAGGCTATAATAGCTGTGTTAAGAAATCAAAGGTTTATCCATTGTAGTTTGATATCAAACTATTGGCACCTCTTGTAAGAAGAGTCCCGCAAAAAGTATGAACACCAGAGTTTCAAGCTAAATAGAACTTGCACATGTTAGAAGATCAGTTCATGTGCCAAGGAGTGTTTCTAGCTCCTACTAAGTGATACAGTCATTGTTTATAATTTTAGTTAATCCAAAAATTTTACCAATAAAATGAAATATCAAGTCTTGAAGGAAATGTAGTTATAGATAACTACATGAAAGCTAATAATTGATGTAGATCGTAGTATTGGCTCAGTCATTTAATGTAGATTAAGGAGAAGATAATAGGGATGAGAATAGAAGAATAAAAAGAGATGAGAAGTGAAGAATAGAATTAAGGTGATGAGAAATAGAAGCATGAGAAGAAAGGGGATGAGAAGGGAACAAGAGATCTAGGCAAAATAAGCCTCAATAATATTCAATAAGTCAAAGTCCTCAAAACAAGAAGTTCACTTCCCTATATATAGGGAAAACAAGACCCTATAACAAATACATAATGACAATTAAGCTCTCAAAAGTTAAAAAAAATTACTAAAAAGATAAATACTGATGGGGGTCTCAGAAATAACAACCCAAGCCCAGCAATTGATCTGCTGATGGGTTTTGCTAGCTAGTTTAAAAGAGAAATTAATCTATCGAGAGTGACAGTACAGAATATAGGTGGTTCACCTTAGCCGATGGACTAAGGTTACGTCCACTGCAATGGAGTCTCTTACTCCTTGAGGTCATGTATTGATTTTAGGTGAGTACCAGTCGGTTACAGGCACTGGGCCTTTACAAATGTAAATGTCTTATCTTGCTGAATATCTGGGAATAGAAAACACAACGGGGAAGGTGAAGACGGTGGATTTTAGAGGAAGTTCCCGAGAGATCGCCCAGCTGCATAGCACTGTTCTATTTATACGGGTCGTTCGTCCTAGGGTTCCTGGTGGCTCCTTTTGCCTTTTTCCAGATCTTGTGGGGACCTCCAGTCCTTGTCCTGTAAAAGCCTGTGCTAGCCGGCGTCCCTGTGCCCATGATCTCTGGATCGTTATGCACCACCTTCTCCTGCCTCCGGGGAGGTGTAACTGTCTTAGGTTTCAGAGATGGTCCCCTTGCCCCTTGGACACGTGGTACGACGGGATCCTTTCCAGGACAAAGGTGTGATTCCTCTTTCCTAGATTGTCCTTTTGGCTGCTACGGGATCGGGCCAGGACTGGACCGATGGTTCTCCGGAGCCGTTGGGCTTGATCTTTGGGCCCTTCCTACTCTTCAATGTGGGCTAATTGGAGGCACTTCCTTTGGGCTAATAAGCCCAACTTCTGGGTTCTCAAAGTGTATTGGGCTCCGAGGCCATGGCGACCCATGCCCAAAATTCCATCCTCATTAGTTGCCCCCCAGCCCCTGGTCATGAAGATGACGTCATCTCTAACCTGGGGTTATAAATGCCTTTTCGAATTCCGACACTTTCTCTCTACGTAGTGGAAATGTCTGGTGGTCGGCATTGCTCTGATTTGGGCTGAGTTGATATCTGTCGGTTATGATGGGATGGTTCGCACACGTGTCACTAGCAGGTGAGCCCAGTGGTACAGCTTCATTGGCGTGTCCTGTCATTTGCCTGTCACGGCTTTAAATGTTGAGTACAAAAAGGGAAATCCCTTTGTCTTCCCTATTCTGTGCTTTTCAAAGACTCCTCCTTGTGTCTCCTTCTCTGCTTTCGGGTTTTTAAGGCGTTTCGTTCCTGGCTTCCTTGGTGGCTTAGGATCCTCGCGTTCTCGGTCCTTTCTGCCTCTAGCGTCTTTACTAGGTACGTCTCTCTTCCCTTCTTCTTTCTTGCTAGACCTGGATCCCTTCAACCCTCCCTGGTGGGGCTTTGGGTTCCGCTTTTTGATATGGAGATTTAGCTACTTTAGAAGTCACTCCAACGACCTTTCCTCCCTTTCGTATTTTGTGGACCATTCTCCTTTGCTAAGGGTATCCCTCCTTAGAGGTTGGTGTCTGAGACCTCCATTTTTGACAGATTGCGCCTTACATTTGCCTTCCTTACACTCTGGTTTGCAACCTGAACCTTTGATGGGGAAGTTTGTCGTTTCCTCTTCTGAGCCGGATTCCGAGGACTAGGTAGGTGAGGAGGTCGAGGAGAGTACCTCGGGTTCCTTGAGCGACCGTTCTTTTACCGTAGGTGAGGCAGTTTCTAGGTCTACCCCCAGAGTTTCTGCTTCCACTCCTTTAGTAGAGGCCCACCCTCTTTCATCTTTACCTCCCGCCTCTTTTGTCCTGTCGAGGAAGAGGAAATCCAAACCGACCTGGCCTGTTGTGCGGAGGCGACTCCTAGTTGCCTCAAGGAGGACGAGTTAGGTGAGCTGAGGCAGGAGTATCGTTTTCCTGACTCTGTTGTCTTATATTCTCCCGAGGATCATGAGAGGTGTAAATTTTCTATTCCCGAGCTGGTCTGTTTCTTCGAGTCTGCATTCCACGCTAGTCTGCGGTTCCCTGTTCACCTCTTTATCCTGAATGTTCTCGGATTTTACAACATCTACCCCGCCCGGCTTTCTCCAAATGGGTGGGGCCTTCTAACCGAGTTCCTTGTCCATTGGTTTATGAGTGGGAATGAATCTCACCCCACCATTAGGGAGTTCGCCTCACTCTTCCAGCTTAAGTATTCTCCTTCTTTGGGTTTCTTTTATTTTGCAAAAAGGGTTAAGGCAAAGAACCTAGTTTCCGGGTTCCCTCTTTCCAACAAATGGTGAAAACCAAGGTTTTTCTTTGTTAGAGGTGACTCCTGGGAGCTGTAGGGGGAGCCTAGCGATATCCCCGGTATCCCCAGGTTTTGAGAGGTTCCACAGAATACTCGTATGGCCATTCTATCGACTGTGCTTTTCCTTTCTGCTTTCACATTGCTGTCTTACTCAACTTCTGATTTGGTTTGCAGACTTTTGCCCAACACTTAATGCGGAGGAGGCTGCTAGAGTCGCTAGGGCCGAGGCTTTGGGGTTGCAATCATTTTTTGACTTGGTGACCGACGAGAACCTTGCTAACTACGAGCTCGGGCCTCCCGTTGATCAAGCTCCAAAGATTGCCTTGTCGCCTGCCCCCTAGCCTGAGCCCATGGACTAAGATTTAATCATGGCGATGTTCTCGGATACCGAGAAATCGAGGAAGAAAAGGAAGGTGGTGAAGGGCTTGCCGCCGCCATCCAAGGAGGCATCAGTATCCGGGCCCACGCCTGCCTCCTCGGAGCAAAAGCATGAGGGTCCCTCCTCGTTCGGGGATGTGGCTGCGCGTTTGTTACCCAGTGAGCTGCCTAAGAGCCAATTCCCTCCTGAGAAGGCTTCATCGGGACATCTTAGGGCCTTGGTGGCATCTTCCCCTCCTTTTCAACAGGTCTCTCATCAAGTCGGGAAGGTGGAACCCGCCTCTTCCAAGTCCCAGACGCAGGGGAGCGGCTTCCTTCGCGATCCAGAGGCCACCGTGGCTGCTTTGTCCGAGCTGATCTCCACGTCGGATCCCAGGACAACCTTGCAGGTCCCTTTCAAAAGGAAAGTCGAGCATGTCATACAGGGCCTGCCCGAGGTACTTTTTGTTTTTGCTTTTCTCCTTCTCCGGAGCCCCCTTTTTGCTGAGATTTTCACGGGTCTCTCCTATAGTAACTAACCCCTTTCTTTCTTAGTCGCTTGCCCACGTGAAGATGATGGATTTTCATCACGAGCAGGAGCTCTTGAAGGCTAAGGAGTCTCTTGACGTCGTATTGGTGGGCAAAGAGGCCGCCGAGGAGAAGGTAAGGATTCTGTCAACGGAGGCCACTGAGTTTAAGAGGATTAATGACGAGATGGATGCTCGCCACCGAGACTTCATCAAGCTCAAGGATTCGCCGATGAAGGACAAGGAGGACAAGCTCAAAGCCAAAGAGGCCGACCTGATAGCCAAGGACTTGGAGCTCAGAGCTAAAGATGCCGATCTAGTGGCCAAGGACTCCGAACTGTCGTCCCTGCTGGCCCAGGTGTCGGAGCTTCTGAAAGAGAGTGCTTCTGCCTTTGTGAAGGGGTTCGTAAATCTTCAGGAACAAATCGAGGAGGCCTATCCTGATCTTGACCTGGATCCCTTCGTGCATCTGCTCGGGTTTAAGAAGGCGACTGTGGTAGCCAGAGAGGCTAAGACGACTGGAGTCGAGGAGACCTCTGTATCTGAGGCAGTTGCGTCCGAGGAACTCGGCGCCCCGGCGGAGGCTGCCAGAGGGGGAGCTGATGGTGGCAATGAAACTGTTCTTTGAGGCCAAGTTGTGGCTATTCCTTCTTATTTCTCCTTGTAATTCCCTAATGACCTTCGTCTTATAATACTTCATTCTCACCTCAGTGATATTGTAATTTCTGGTTGGTGTAATGAGGATACTATTACTTCTTTTTTTTTTTTTTTCCTATGGTTGTTGCGTCTTTTGGATGATGTACTTTTACATTTTTCGGACCATGCCATTGTAGGCTTCATTGCTAACCTTGTGGCCCAAGCTCGCGACTTTTTGAGTCGTCTTTAGGTAATTGTGGTGAGTGTAAACGAGGCTTGTTTGTGCTGACCTCTTCATTCAGCCGAGCTGGTCCAAATCAAGTAACTTTCCCGAACCTGCTCCTCTTTGAGTACCTATGTTTGGGTTTCTTGGGGCTGTTTTGGTCTTTTCCTAGTTCTTTCCACGTATTCCAGACTTGACAGTTTCATCCATTGAGAACGTGTGCCGCCGGTGGGGTTAGTGGCCCCTCGATCGTGGTGCCCAGAAGAACCCTATGACACCACGTGTCCTCCTCCTTAAATGCGAGGGATGTGCATTAACTGCGCCAGGAGAACGTGATGGGCGCATGTCTGATGGGCCTATAAATAGCTGCTCCTGAGGAATGATTGCCTCACTTTGGGCGCCAAATTTTTTTGCTCCTTCTCACTGTGCACTCTCTTCTTCTTCGGTGTTTCAGAGAAAGACCCATTTGCTTTCTATTCCCATGGCTGGGGCTCCTTTTTCCCCCCTGCGACGTTATGGAATGGCTCTTCCCTGAAGTCGAAGCTAGCAAAATCGACGAAGGGGAGATTCAGTCCATTACTAGGCGCTTCGAGTTTCTTCTTGGAGTGGTTGTGCGCCATGCCCATTTCCGCCGATTTCACTGTTTGGTGAGGGACAAGGTTTGCTTTTTTGAGGCCTCTTTTCTGTTGGGGTTTCGATTCCCATTTTCTCCTTTTATCCGAGGGGTTTTGCACTTCTTTAGTTTCTGCTCTGCCATGCTCCTCCCGTCAGGCTGGGCGGTCTTACTGGCATTTACGACATTGTGGGAACAGTTATTTCCCCAATCTAGGGTCACCGCGACAGATTTCCTCCACTTTTTCCTCCCCGAAGAGGTGTCCGAGTTTTACTGCTTTGTCCCTAGGGGGGAGATCCCCATCCAAGATCTTCCTCCAGAGCCTGAAGGGTAGAGGAGGAGATATTTCTTCATTTCTGGGAACGACTGAGAGTTTGGGTCCCATGTTTCAGCATCAGTGAGAGTTTCCAGAGGGTGGGGGCAGCGCAGGAATCTGGGTGAATTTACATCTGTTGGTTTCGCCTTGCTGTTCTTTTCCATTTTCTCTTGGTAATGACGTTAATATTTGTGGTCAGTATTTATAGACGAGCTTCCACCTTTATCTGGCGAGGAGTTGACTCGGTTCGCTCAAGTCCGAGCTCGCCTGCCCTTTTCTTATACTGAACTGATGCATCCTGAGCTGACCTCAGCGCCAAGTGGCCGTGAGCATCTTTCATTCCGCCTTTGTTGTCCTGCTCTCATTTTGTTCAGAAACTCATCTTTGTTCTGTTCTGCTTATGCAGTTCCTTCGTACTTGGTTACTCAGCGGAGGGTAATTCTGGAATAGGTGGGTCAAAGGAGGCAATCCAGGAGTTTAGAACCTGTAGCGAAGAGGGCTAGGTTGGGGGAAAGCGGCTCGAACACGATCTCTGGTGAAGCCGTCTGTCCTGAGGCTCCCGTTGCCGGAGGCGAGGCCGTGACAACTTTGCTGACACCGAGCTCATCTACTGGGGTACCGGCTTCTGAACTAGTGCCTGCGGCTGGGGAGGCGTCGATGGTTGATCCCGTGCCCGTTATCACGGCGGGCATAGTTGTGGCTAGTCCAACAATAAGACCGGTTCGACGAGGCTCCTTTCCAACCGGGGTTGCGGGCTCTAGCTCGGCTCGTACTCCTTCGTTTATCGATCTTGAGGGAAGTTTGCTGAGGGATGTGGGTCTTAGTAGTCACGCCCTGATGGACTTGATTCCCTAGGCTGACCTGAGGTGCTCCATAGATCTTCCATTTCGAACCCGGAGTCAGGAAGCGCTTCATGCCCTTCTTGAAGCAAGTTCTGCCTTTTCTGGTGCTTCTCTTTGCTTCTGACTCTGTATCCTTATGACCTTTATCTTTGTTTTCAGGCGGCGACGCATGTTTGCGCACTTGGGAAGAAGATTTTTGTCCTGAGGAATTCTATTCAGCGGAGGTCGGCTGAGCTTTAGGAGACATGCCAACGGAACTCTGAGCTCCTTCGTTGGGGTTTGGCCACCGAGAAGGAATTGGAACAAGTTCTGGATCAATGGGCTCAGACCTTTAGGCAACTGATCGCTAGTCCTTCCGCCGAGGTGTCTCTTCTGGATGAATTAGCTCGGGCGAGGGAGGACTATGATGCTCGAATTGAGGATTTGCTTAATTCTGCTATCACTCGGTCATTGCTGGTGGACCAGTTGAGGGAGTCCCAGGCCGAGAATGCTGAGCTGAGGAATTTTTTGGCTGCCGAGCGCAAGCTGGTCGAGGATCAACGGAAAGAGATCGAGAAATCCAGGCTGGAGGCAGCTAAGGCCTTCGTGGATGGGTTCTTCAACTTTGTCGACCAGGCGATTGAGATGTTCCCAAACTTGGATCTCGAGCAATTCCAGCCGCGGTTTGATGTCCCTCCAGGCGGTGGTGCTCCTGATGTCGTTCCTCCATCTGATCGATCTTGAAGACCACGCTTCTGTTTTTTGTTTGTTTTTTTTTTGAACGCAACACTTGTAAAATTTCTTCTTTTTCGCAATGAAACTTTCTTTAAGTTCTTTGATGTCATGCTGTCGATGCTTGTTTGTGCCATGTTCCCTTGCCCCCTACTCCAAAGAGGCCTTGGTCTATTTGGAGTAAGGGTGTTATTTATGCTGCCTATTCCCCCGACTTGCGCTCTATGGTTCGAGCATCTTTTGCTTGGGTTAGGCTCCCTTAACCATTAATCTATGCGACTATTCGTTTCTGGTGAAGTGCACGAAGTGGCTGTTCACTTAAGTGAACATCTACCTACCTTGCGCCGTTATCATTAATGCTATCATGATTGCAAAAAACCAACAGTCACCCGACATTGCTGCATGTTATTTATTTCCAGTGTTTGGGACTCCTTCCATTCTCATTGTCCTTCGCAGACCCTCTTGTTACTTGCTCTTGGTAGTTCCTTTGCACCTTGTTCTTATTCCTTCTTCCAACCTTGTAAGTTCATGGCTTCTTCTTCCTCTCCACTTTTCAAACAGCAGACTCGGGAGGCCCTGGATGGTTTTTGGTACTCCATGTTCTTACTCCCTTCTCTGCTCACTGCCGCCGACGTAGGGGAATAGGGAGGCAATATGACTTCCCTAAGGACCTTGTGGTCAGGGCCCCAACCCTGGATGAGCCCTACAGTCTTTCTTCCCGTCGGGAAGTTTCGTTCTTTGAAGGCTCATTCAAAATGGGCCTTTGCTTCCCCATCCATCAAGACTTCGCCTGAGTTCTTTCCTACTATGGGTTGTGCCCTTCTCGCCTTTCCCCTTCGGGTTGGCTGCCCTTGTGAGTTTCTTCATTTTCTGGCGCCTTCAAGGTTTCGACGACTTCCCTACCGTTGGGCAATTCCTATACTTCTTCGAGCTTTCGTTTGATTTCCCTCCCATTTTTAGTACTATCAATTGGAGACCGTTCCGTCACCCCCCTTTAATCTCGGGCCTCCCTAGTTCCCCCAAAGGGTGGACTCAACGCTTCTTCTTCGTCTCTGGGGACTCATGGGAGTCCATAGTGAGAGACAATTATCGCATTCGGGTTCCCCGCACTTGGAGTTTTCGTGACCGAGGCATATATATGAAAATCTTACTGGTTTCCATTGAATCAATCTTTTCGTGGTAAATGTTGTGTTGACTTTGTTGTGCCGCAGGTCATCCTAGCCTCACCCCTGGCAAGGAGCTGGAGATCAATCTTGTGGAGCAGGTCGCGCCGGTCCACTTTTCTGACCTCGTCACCCCTCAGAATCTCGTTCAATTTAATATATGGGGTAGTTCGAGCAGGATTATATTTGCGTCTTCCTCCTACACGAGTCCAATACTTCATCTTCTGAGTCTGATGAAGCCACTTCTGGCTCCGAGCCTGAGGAGGCCACTCCTAGCAGAAAGAGGTCAAGGAGTGGCTCAGAATCCCAGCCGCTACCTTCTCATGATGATGTGATGGAGATCCTCATGAGGCGGCTTTTCGAAGTCGAGGCTGAGAGGGATGCACTGAGAGAGGATAATTTTTGCCTCCGGGCTGTCAATGCTGAGCTAGAGAAGGGGAATTTAAGGTTGAAGGGACCCACCAGTGGGTAGCTAGGGCATTTTTCTTTTTTCTACTTGTAATCCTTAAAACTTCTTGGTCCTTGAATGAAGTAGTTTTTTGTGTTTGTCTCTGTTGAGCTTGTTTTTGTGATTACCATAATGTTGTGGACGCCTTGCTTTACACTTCGTTTTAAGGCACTTAGCCTAGTGGATTGCCTGAGTTAAAAGGCCTTTTAGGCTAAAAAAGAAAAAAAATTTAGTAGGTTTGCATGGCTGACCGGCTTGTGACTTCTCCTGAGCTGAAAAGCTCTTTATCCGTGCTTATAAGCTATTAGGCTGAAAAGCCTTGCCGCTTCCGAGCTTATCAGCTCTTAGGCTAAAAAGTCTTGTCGCTTCCGAGCTTACGAGCTCTTAGGCTGAAAAGCCTGGTCGCTTCCGAGCTTACGAGCTCTTAGGCTGAAAAGTCTGGTCGCTTCCGAGCTTACGAGCTATTAGGCTGAAAAGCCTGGTCGCTTCTGAGCTTACGAGCTCTTAGGCTGAAAAGCCTGGTCGATTCTGAGCTTACGAGCTGTTAGGTTGAAAAGCCTTGTGGCTTCCGAGCTTACAAGCTCTTTGGCTGAAAAGTCTTGTCGCTTCCGAGCTTACGAGCTCTTTGGCTAAAAAGCCTGGCCGCTTCCGAGCTTAAGAGCTCTTAGGCTGAAAAGCCTGGTCACTTCCGAGCTTAAGAGCTCTTAGGCTGAAAAGTCTTGTCGCTTCCGAGCTTACAAGCTCTTAGGCTGAAAAACCTCGTCATTTTTCCGTCTGGAGTTTTCACAGGCAATGTTTAGTGCAAGCTTTCAGAATTCTCATTGACAAAAAATGGGTTTTTATAGTAATTCTCTTCTTCCTCTCGGTTCAACGGCTTTCGGGAGGTTCTACTGGTAGTAGAGTTTCAGGTGATCTGCGTTCTATAAGTGTTGTAGGCCTCTTCCTTCCTCCGTTTGTAACTCGTAGTTGTCAGGCTGAACAACCCTTTTTACAACGTATGGTCCCTCCCAGTTAGGCCCCAGCTTGCCATGGGCTGGATCCTTCCTAGTCGGGAATAGCTTTTTCAGCACTAGATCGCCTAGTTTGAAACTCCTTCTTCTCACCCGCTTATTATAGAACCTTGTCATGCTCCTCTGGTAGGAGAAGATTCGTTGTAGTGCTTCATCTCTCTTTTCGTCCAGGAGATCGAGGTTTACCAGTAGGGACCTCTCGTTCTGCCTTGGATCAAAAAGTTTGGCTCTCGGGGAGAGCACGCCCACTTCGACGGGGGCCATTGCCTCCGTCCCATATGTCAGGCTGAATGGAGTCTCGCCGGTCGCAGTTCGGGTAGTGGTTCGGTACGCCCATAGTATTGCTGGGAGGCAGTCTACCCATTGAGACGTAGATGCCTCCAACCTAGTCTTGAGCGCCAGCTTGATGGTTTTGATGGTTACCTCGGCCTGTCCATTAGATTGCAGGTGAGCAGGTGCTGAGAAGTAACTATTGATTCCTAATTCGTCGCAAAAACTCGTGAACATCAGATTATCGAACTGTTTCCCATTATCAGAAACCAATGCCCTGGAGACGCCGAAACGGTAGATTATAGACTTTCAGACAAAGTTCTTGATTTTCTGCGCTGTGATCTTAACTAGAGGCTCGGCTTCAGCCCACTTAGTGAAGTAATCCACCGCGACCACGACCACGACGACCTTACACTTTCCGACCCCGACTGGTAGGGGCCCCAAGATATCCAAGCCCCACTGTTGAAATAGCCAAGGGCTGACCACGGGAGTAAGCAGCTCGGGTGGGCGGTGGGACAGGTTGTCGTGGATCTGGCAGGCTTGGCACCTTTTCACTATTTCTTTGGCATCTTTGGACATGGTTGGCCAAAAGTATCCCTGCCGTAATGCCTTGCTGGCCAAGGTTTTTGCACCAATATGGTTCCCGCACATGCCTTCGTAGATTTCTCTTAGAATATAATCTGCTTTCATTGCAGACACACATTTCATTAATGGAAAAGAAGAACCTCTTTTGTAAAGGTTACCTTGGATTATTGTAAATTTTGCCGCTCTGACTCTTAGCTTGGATGAGTCATTCGGGTCATTTGGCAGTACCCCGTCTCGTAGGAAGGATACAATGGGATCCATCCACGAAGCGCCCTCTTCGACTGGCATGGCTTGGTTTCTGCCGGCTTGTCCCTTCTCGAGCTGTATGTTGGGCTCCCCGAGGACTTCGACTGGTGCCTGTCCTGGCAAGCTGTTGTTGGAGGTGGTGGTGGTGAGCTTGGCCAGGGCGTCGGCTTCTCGGGGAACTTGAACCAGCTCAGTCAAGACGAATTTTCCCAATAGGCTTCGTACTTTCATCACATAGAGTGCCATCTTTTCGTCCCTGGCAGCGTATTCCTCTTTGACCTGCCTCACTACCAGCTGCGAGTCGTTATGGATCACGTTCTGATGTGCATCCATGGACAAGGCTAGGTTTAAACCCACTATCAAGGCCTCGTACTCTGCCTCTTTATTGGATGCCTGAAAGTTGAATCTCAAGGCATATTCCAAGTCATATCCCTCTGGTGAGGTCCGGATGAGTCCGGCCCCGCTTCCCTGGGCATTCGAAGCCCCATCCACATACAGTTTCCAGGTCAGCACGTCGGGGATACTGTCCTGGTCTTCTGTGCTCTCTTCAGGTGGAGAGGTGAACTCGGCAAGGAAGTCCGTCAGGACTTGTCCCTTGATAGCAGTCCTGGGTTTGAACTTGATGTCGAACTCGCTAAGCTCCATCGCCCATTTTACTAGTCTCCCGGATGCCTCCGGCTTATGCAAGACCTGCCTCATCGGTTGGTCAGTTGGAATCTCGATGGTGTGCCCTTGAAAGTAGGGCCTCAGCCTTCGAGCTGCCACTAAGAGGGCTAGCACCAGCTTCTCCATCTTTGGGTACCTCTCTTCGGCCCCTCGGAGGGCTTTGCTGCAGAAGTAGATTGGTTGCTGGACTCTTTCCCTATCCTGCACAAGGGCGGCACTGACTGAGAAGTCTAATACGGCCAAGTAAAGGGTCAGGACCTCTCCTTCCTGAGGACTTACCAACACGGGTAGCGATGCTAAATAGGCCTTAAGGGCCTGGAAAGCTTCTTCGCATTTTTCGTCCCGCTAGAAAGCTGTCTTTAGGACCTTGAAGAATGGCTGACACTTGTTGCTGAGGCGCAAAATAAATCGGTTGAGCGCCGCTATTCTTCTGGTGAGGCGTTGTATTTCTCGGGTGCTGGTGGGGGGTTTCATTTCAAGAACGACCTTCACCTTCTCGGGGTTCGCCTCGATACCCCTGCTGTTAACTATGAATACTAGGAATTTTCCTGTCAATACTCCAAAGGCACACTTCGCCGAGTTTAGCTTCATCCGGTACTTCCGTATAATTTCGAACGACTCCCCAAGATGTTGAATATGGGACTCCGCTTTTAGCAACTTCACGAGCATGTCGTCTATATACACTTCCATAGTCGAGCCGAGCTTGTCGTAGAACATTCTATTAACCAGCCTCTGGTAGGTGGCCCCGGCATTTTTTAATCCGAACGGCATCACCTGATAATAGAAGATCCCTTGTTCTGTGATGAACGATGTTTTCTCCTAGTCGTTCGGATCCATTTTGATCTAGTTATACCCGGAGAAGGAGTCTATGAAGCTGAGGAGCTCATGACCAGCTGTGGCGTCGATGATTAGGTTGATCCGTGGTAACGAAAAACTGTCATTGGGGCATGCTCAGTTAAGGTCGGTGAAGTCGATGCAAAGTCGCCATTTGTCGTTTACATTCTTCACAAGAACAACGTTTGCTAACCAGGTCGGGTAATCGACCTCCCGGATGGTTTTGGCTCGTAATAACTTAGCCACCTCCTCATTTATACCTTTCTGCTTGTCTGGCACGAAGCTTCTCCTCTTCTGTCTTACAGGCTTGCAGTTCGGATCCACGCTAAGCCGGTGTACGATCACCGCGGGGTCTATCCCTTCCATATCCTCCTGCTTTCAAGCAAAAGCATCGACGTTCTCCTTCAGAAATGAGATGAGCTTCTCCTTAATGAACAGGATGAGCATGGAGCCCACAAAGACTATGTGCTCCGGGTTCTCGTCCAGCTGTACGGGTTCCAACTGCTCCGTAGGGGTAGGTCGGGTTTCCATTTCATCTCTCATGTCTAAGTCCTCCAGTTGGACTGATTCTACCTCCCTTTGTCGCATTGATGTCACGTAGCACTCCCTAGCGAGACGTTGGTTTCCCCTGACCGTACCGACCCTATTCTCGGTGGGGAACTTCATCACCAAATGGTACACTGAGGGTATTACCTCGATGGAATTGAGGGACGACCTTCCCAACAGGACGTTGTAGGCAGAAGGGGCGTCCACCACCAGGAAGCGGACGGTGGTCGTAACTTGGCAGGGTTGGTCACCTATGGTAAAAACTAGTGGGATAGAGCCAACCGGCAAGACTCTCTCACCCGAGAATCCCAAAAGATGTTTCTTCACGGGTTCAAGCCTCGATTTCTCTATTCCGAGCTGGTCAAATATCAGCAGAAAATGATGTCTGATGAGCTCTCGTTGTCGACCAGCACTTGATGTATGGTTTTGTTTGCGATAATCGCCTTTATGACCAGAGGGTCGTCATGCGGATGCTGGCACTCCTCGAGATCTGCATCAGAAAATGTGATCTCCATTTCGCAGCGGGGTGCCTTCTGGATGGCCTAGACTTCGAGGAAATCTCTTGACTGGGCCTTCCTGGCATATGCCCTCCGTGCTGAGCTGGACTCACCCCCACCAGCGAATCCTCCCGAGATGACTCGGATCTCGCTTATAGCTTCCTGGTGCTGTTGTGGGGGCTGAGGCGCAGCTCGATCTCCTCGTCTCTGGTTGTCCATCTCTCTTCCTTCTGCAGCCACATATTGTCGTAGGTGACCTGTTTCGATCAAATACTCTATCTCCTTCTTGAGTTGAATACAGTCGTTAGTCTCATGGCCAGTGTCTTTATGGTATTCACAGTACTTCGTGGGATCCCTCTTCCTAGGATCGAATTTCTTCTGTGGTGGCCATCGGACGAATCTCTCGTTCTGTACCTCATGTAGGACTTGTGCAATAGAGGTAATCAAGGGAGGGAGCCTTGTCGGGTCATATCGGGGTTGTAGCTCCTGTGGCGGCGGTCCCAGACAATCTCGGACGTTGCCTCTCCTTTTCGGAGAAGGCTCTCTTCGCCTCCTCGGTGAGCGGTCTCTTCTTGGGGACCGCTCATGTTTCCTCTCCTTCCTGGGACTGCGGTCACTCTTTTCTTTTCTCCTTCCGTTGGTGTTGTGCCCCCTTTGAGGCGGAGGGCCTCTTCGCCGTTGATGTATTTTTCGGCCTTTGCCAAGACCTCGGCCATAGTGGCTTGTGGGTTCTTTGCTATCGAGAAGAGGAGGTCCTTAGACTGTATTCCGAGCCCAAACATGAAAGTGGTTAGTGCGAACTTATCATCCACACTTTCCACCTTCAGACACTCTTGATTGAAGTGTTGCACATAGCTTCGGACAGATTCGCCGGGCCCCTGTTTGACGCTCAAGAGGTGGTAAGATGGCTTCATGTACGTCCTAGCTCCGATAAAATGGGATACAAACTGTATGGAGAGTTCTCGAAATGATGAAATTGATGCTGGTTGTAGCCTGTTGAACCAGGCTATTGCCGACCCCTTTAGGGTGATGGCAAAAGCCCGACAGCAAATTGGATCTGGGTATCCTTGGATTTCCATCTGATTTTTATAGGAGTTCAAGTGGTCAACTGGGTCTTTGGTTTCGTCGAACGCCTCTACGAACGGCACAAGAAACTTTCGCAGGAGAGAAAAGTGGAGGACCTCGGGAGCGAATGGAGATTTGGTCTGCTGGACTAGAGTGTCCATAGTATCGGGGGTCTTTCCCTTAGCTGCCTCTTTCATGTTGCCCACTTCTCGTTGGAGCCCATAAAGCCTATGCTCCAACAAGCGATCCTCGGGGTCCGGTGGGGGTGAGGTCTGTCTTCTTGGAAGGCGGCCCTAGCCCGATTGTGGGCTTCATCTTTGTCGCGCTCTTCGGGGTATCGTCTTCGGTGATTTTTCCCCGAAGTGACTGCGCTCATGGAGCTCAGTGACTCCATTTAGCTGGGCTTGACGCTCCTGATGAGGGGCGTCATGTTCTGCTGGGGGCGGAGGGGGCTCCTGTCGAGCTGGTGGGAACCGCGGGAGCTGGTGTGTCTGCATCCACTCCATCAGCTCCTGGTTCTGCTTTATCAGCTGCATCGTAGTTCGATGGTAGGTTTCTAGCTCGTTGAGCGGGGGAAGGTTCGCCGCTGGGGGATGACCCTCGACGTCTCCTTCAGGGGCCAGAAAGTTCTCCGGTAGATTTTGGTGGACTTGGGGATTGGCAGGAGCTTTGCTCATGTTCGGAGTTGAAACCATCAAGTAGATAAAAATTCAAAGGAGAATGATGAAAATTGTTCCCACAGACAGCGCCAACTGATGGGGGTCTCGGAAATAACAACCCAAGCCCAACAGTTGATCTGCTGATGGGTTTTGCCAGCTGGTTTAAAAGAGAAATTAATTGTAACACCCCAAAACACACCCTGGACGGCATTACATTCCAAAACATTCATATCATGAGAGCACTGAAATAATTCATCAATAAATAAGACTTCATAAAGTCATCCATAAAATTTACAGCGTTATCCCAAAAGAATAGACCCATTTTGGCCTTTACATCCCAAAAATCCCATAATGTAGCGCAGCGGAATTACAAAAGAAAACTAGACTTTACAAGGTACAAAATGAATATCCTAGTCTAGTACAAAAAGGAAAGAGGTCACTCTATGCGTCCACCTCGGGGTCCACCGTCCCGTCAAGTGGAGTCTCCCAAATAGCGGGCTCCTCGACCCTCAAGTCCTCCTCAAACGGGAAATCTGAAAAATGTTAGCGGTAGGGGGTGAGCACGAAGCTCTGTAGAAAAATTCTCTCAAACCCATACAAGGTTTAGAAAAGCATTTAAAATGGTCGGCCTCATTTTTAACATAACATAGATACATAATTTGAAATAAAGCAGTGACATTTAAAAAGGATCTCAAGTTTATGTAAAACCTTACTCAAATGAATAAACGAGTACCATATGCAAATAATCACCATTAATTGCCACAAACGATTTCCAATAATTCTTTCGGTAGGTGGCATACTTTAGGGTAACCTCCACCTCCCTATAGATCATCTTTGTTTCTCAAGCATCCTTACAAGGAACCTCTTGAGAATGGGTGAGCATCCTTACAAGGAACCTCTCACAATTCATTGCATGGCTTCCCAAGCATCCTTACAAGGAACCTCTTGGGAAGGGGTGAGCATCCTTACAAGGAACCTCTCACAATTCATTTGCATGGCTTCCCAAGCATCCTTACAAGGAACCTCTTGGGAAGGGGTGAGCATCCTTACAAGGAACCTCTCACACTTCTTTAGGTAGGTGGCATACTTTAGGGTAACCTCCACCCCCATTCATTCGGTAGGTGGCATACTTTAGGGTAACCTCCACCCCCGTTAGATCATCTTTGCTTCCCAAGCATCCTTACAAGGAACCTCTTGGGAAGGGGTGAGCATCCTTACAAGGAACCTCTCACTCATGTGCATCACCACCAATCCAACCAAGCTTACAATTCCAATATTGATTTCAATTTACAACCCTTTATCCAAAATCCCCCAAAATATATCATGTAATAATTCTACCACCAACAAAGAAAATACATGAGATCACAATAACATCATTGTTCAACCCAACACAAACACTAGGGGTTCGAAAAGCCATAATAAGGAAAACATTTAAGAAAGAAATACATAACTCTCCAAAAATGAGGGTTTTAAAACTAGAGAAGAGATTTCATGGGTATTAAACCCTAGCTTTGTTCAAAACATGTAATATTTGCCAAAAAGCCTAAGAGATGATGATTCCATAGCATATATCTAACATTGATAGCCAAAACATACATATATAAATACCCTAACCTCAATGTAAGTGAGTGAGAGAAAACCCCTACCTTATGCTCTTGAAGTTTTAGCCAAATACCCAAGCTTCAAGATCTCCTTCCTCCCTTCTCCTTCTCCTTCTTGTCTTCTCTTAGGGTTCTAAGAGATGTGGGTAAGGGTGTAGTGAAAGTGTATAGGAAGAGAGGAGAAGAATGGTGTTCTTGAGGAATTTCGGTTTTGATTTCTATGAGGTGTGAATCTATCTTGATCTTGGTGTTTTTCCCTTTCTTTATCTCCTCCTAGGGCTCTAAGATGTTTGTGGTGAGGATGAGATGAAGAATGGGGCAAATAGGGCTTGGAATGGGGTTTTAAAACCCAAAATCCCGACTTTTTTACTGTTCGGGAAGGCTCCAGTCAAAGGGTACCGGTACCAATTAGCTACTGGTTCGGGGGGTACCAGTACTGGGTACCGGTACTGTTTGGCTGCTTCGACTTCCAGGGCAGTTTTGACCCCTTTAGAGGTCGAATTGGAAAATTTCCAAGAGGTACACTTTTGTAGCCCTAGATGTCTACTATCTACTGTAAAAATTTCAGCTCAATTGGATGTAAGGGTAAAAATTTATTGCTAAAATACTAGAAGGTGTCCAAGATACTTTTTACCCAATTTCACTCTAAAGTGGGTTTTAACTCCAAAATACTTCCTACCTTCCAATACACCTCATATTACCTCTCCCAAGGTTGTTCGACCTTCCGAATTCAATGGAAGCATTATTTTGACCTAAAAACCTTTAGAAACTTGTCTATTCACCCTTTCCAAGTTTAAACATCTTCGACACGTAAACTTCCCAATCAAATTATCTCCATAGTATTTATTCCTACGGTTTATTCTTATGTCACTACATATATCTATAGTTTTAAAACAATTATTTACTATATATCTATATACATATATAAAAGAAAAATGCGGGGTGTTACATTAATCTATCGAGAGTGACGGTACAGAATATAGGTGGTTCACCTTAGTCGATGGACTAAGGTTACGTCCACTGCAATGGAGTCTCTTACTCCTTGAGGTCGTGTATTGATTTTAGGTGAGTACCAGTCGGTTACAGGCACTGGGCCTTTACAAATGTATATGCATTATCTTGCTGAATATCTGGGAATAGAAAACACAATGGGGAAGGTGAAGACGATGATTTTTAGAGGAAGTTCCCGAGATATCGCCAAGCTACATAGCACTATTCTATTTATACGGGTCGTTTGTCCTAGGGTTCCTGGTGGCTCCTCCTGCCTTTTTCCTGATCTTGTGGGGACCTCCAATCCTTGTCCTGCAAAAGCCTGTGCTAGCCGGCGCCCCTGTGCCCACGATCTCTGGATCGTTATGCACCACCTCCTCCTGCCTCCGGGGAGGTGTAACTGTCTTAGGTTTCAGAGATGGTCCCCTTGCCCCTTGGACACGTGGTGCGACGGGATCCTTTCCAGGACAAGGGTGTGATTCCTCTTTCCCAGATTGTCCTTTTGGCTTCTACGGGATTGGGCCGGGACTGAACCGATGGTTCTCCGGAGCCGTTGGGCTTGATCTTTGGGCCCGTCCTACTCTTCAACATGGGCTAATTGGAGACACTTCCTTTTGGCTAATAAGCCCAACTTCTAGGTTCTCAAAGTGTATTGGGCTCTGAGGTCATGGCGGCCAATGCCCAAAATTCCATCCTCATTAAATACTAAATAATCTCCAAATAATTCTCATAATAAATCTATAATATCTAACCAACTCCAACATGATCCAAATTGATGTAAATCATATTGGTCTAATATTTGATGTACATCAAGAAAAAGATAATAGAGATGAGAATAGAAGAATAAAAGGTGATGAGAAAAGGAATAGAATTAAGGAAATGGGAGAGAGAACTTAAGGGAGAAAACAATTCTCAATAATCAATAATTAATCAAAAGTCTAACTAAAACTCTTACATGCATCCCTTTATATAGAGAATCCAACAACCCTTCTACAAGATACATAATCAAAATGACATATAAGTCCTTACAAATTAAAAGAAATTACTAAAAACATAAATACTAAATAATCTCCAAATAATTCTCATAATAAATCTATAATATCTATAATAATTCTCATCTAGATGTTGGGTAAGCATATGAATAGGCATCACAATGATTATATAAACTCATGACTAACTCTTGAAATATGAGAATGGTATAAAAACAAGTTCAAGAATACAATTGACAATTTCAAGAAGTGAGAAAGCTTAAATACAAGAAAATATTTTTTGGACCCTTTGCAAATTCTCTAATTTCCCACTGAATCAAATTTTATGGGAGAATGTATACTTTTGCTCTGAGGAAATTTTGAAACTTCTTGGAATGATTCTACAATTTTTGAAACTTCTAGGGAGGATTCTATAATTTCTAAAACTTCTTGGGCAGCTTTGGAATTTTTGAAACTTTTTTGGGGATGATTCTGAAAATTTTGGAACTTTTTGTTGATGTTTCTGCAATTTTTGGAACTTCTAGAGGATGTTTCTGTAATTTTTGAAACTCTTTAAGGCGATTCTGTAATTTCTAGAACTCCTAGGGATGTTCTATAGTTTTTGAGACTACAGGGGGAACAAACCTATAATTTTGGATTTTTTTGAAAATAAGCTGGACAGGGTCCGAGGGTTTGGGTTGTGGTGTTGGTCTGGTCTAGGTACAACAAAATGGGTTAGCTTGGCCTGAGCTTGACTGAGTCTGGGTCTTTGATTAATTGTGGATAAAGGCTTGGATTAAATGGACTTAACGAGTGGGCGGTTATGGAGTCTTTTTAGGAACTTTGGAATGAGGTACCTTTTTTAACTCTTATTTGAGAGAAATGTCTTTTTCAAAAAAAATTGGAATAAAGTCCTCTTTTTTACATAAAGTCTGAAGTAACCCTCTAACCATTAGAAACCTAAAACACCAGTACTCCTCTAAGCATCAGTCTCTCATGATTCCTGAATCAACGACAACAAAATTGTGACCAATATCTCTCAAAACATGGAAGCCAATTACTACTTCAAAACATATATATACCCACACACACAAGTAACAAAATTCAAAACTTAAATAAATTTTAAATTTCTTAGTTTGAAATCTTTCCCAAATTAAAATTATTTCTCTAAAACTCCTAAATTTTAGGGTTTTTTTTATATGAGAACTATTTCTCTTTCCCTCCATCTCTCTCTCTCTCTCCCCCCATATATATATATAGTTCTTATATTAGAAATTATCTTGTCATAATTTTTTAAAATATTGTCTCATTATTTTTGAGTAATTTGTTACATTATTTTTGAGTAATTTGTCACATTGTTTAATATGTTGTCACATTATTTTTTATTGGGTAAACCACATAAATGACCCCTGAACTTTTCTATTTTTTTTAAATTGCACCCTGAATTTTAAATTTTTTGATTTTACCCCCTGAACTATTTAAATCATTTTAATCAACACCTTCCATTAGATTTCACCGTTAAATAGGGATAAAACCCAAACGGCAAATGCAGATGGCTTATATTGAAGGTAATTTTCGGCATTTCACCTATTGTGTAAGGGTTTTAGGCGCCAAAATTCCCTTTCATTCCTCCTGATGCTCTGTTTTATTTGACCCTTAATGCTCTGTTCTGTCCAGTTGAGAGAGAGAGAGAAAATCAAGCCATTGATGTTTACTACCTAGATGTCAGAACAGAGAACAGAGAAGAAACTATAAAAACAAATCACAAAACATCTATAGAACATTTAAAAAAAACAAAAGCAAAAAACAAGAGTACCTAACTCAATTTCATTTACAGGTGGACCAAAATAATTGCAAAACCCATCAAGCAGGAAAAATAGTAAAATACCAAATCCAAACAGCTTAAATAAAATTACAGGCTCACAACTAAATAAATTAGTAACACCAGTTGACCCAAAAATAAGAACAGAAATCAAAGCTTCAAAAGCTACATCCTTGCTTGGTGCACCCAGGACTGATTCAAAAGCTAAGATTTTTACCATATACCATAGAGTATAGAAGTAATTATAAGACATCAATGAATCAAAACTCTTACTGGAAATGGGTTCTTACTGGAAATGAATTTCTCATACCAACAGGATCACAAGCAGTGTTCCTGTCACAATTCTCCATCTGGGTAGATGATAATTCAGAATACAAAGCCCAAGCCTCTTGATTTTTCATTCCCTCACTGACTTGTTCTATAAAATTTAATTAAGAGAAATTGGAGGAGAAAGTTAACACTACCCAACACAGTACCCCAAATACCCAACACTACCCAACACCCAAATTCTTTAAAGAACACAATATCCAACACCCAACAACACTACCTAACACCCGATTTCTTTAAGGAACACAATACCTAAAACCCAATACCCATCCATGACTTGATTTTCTCTCTCTCCATGACTTGATTTTCCCTTTCTCTCTCTCTCTCTCTCTCTCTCTCTCTCTCTCTCTCAACTGGATAGAATAGAGCATTAAGAGTAAAATAAAACAGAGCATCAGGAGGAATGGGAGGGAATTTTGGTGCCTAAAACCCTTACACAATAGGTGAAATGTCGAAAATGACCTTCAATATATGCCATCTGCATTTGTCGTTTGGGTTTTATCCCTATTTAACGGTGAAATTTAACAGAAGGTGTTGATTAAAATGATTTAAATAGTTCAGGTGGTAAAATAAAAAAATTTAAAGTTCAGGGTGCAATTTAAAAAAAATAGAAAAGTTCAGGGGCCATTTATGTGGTTTACCCTTTTTTATTATCTGGTCACATTTTTTTTAATATGTTGTCATATTATTTTTGGGTAACTTGTCACATTATTTAATATGTTATTACATTTTCACATTGATTTTTATATTGTTATATTGTTTTCAAAAAGAATTTGATTTATTAAAAAAAAAGATGAAAAAGAGAAGACGAAACCAACGCATCTAGTTGAGTAATTTCCGTCGGACTAGAAGAGAAGACAAAACTCTGAAATGGTAAAGAAGAAACCAAAATCTTGCTACAATAAATAAAAAATTACTGCATTCTATGTAAAACAAAAAGTTTATTCAAAGAAAACTGAAATGTAGAAGAAGAAAACTTTTGATTCAAAAGGATAATACCAAATGAATTGATATTAGTATTTTAAAATTCAAACAATTGTATATATCACAATAATACTATAAAGAATCTTTTCAAATATTTTCATATCAGTTATGCATTAATCAAAGTAGGGATAATTAGGTAATATTCAAAAAAAGAAAACTGAAAAGTGTACTTCCTTACAATTTTTTATAATTATTTTGAACTTAAATCTTTACATATTAAAATAAGGAACTTATATTCAAATAAGACCTAAAAATGGTACCCACACCCAATTTACCCTTTTTTTTTTGTATTGGGTTGGTCTGGGTAAGGTAGAACTAGGTTGGTTTCGTATGGGTTTGGTCAAAATTTAAAGCACATGGATTAGGTTATTTTTAAAACTAAACGGGTCAAATCAAGTCGGGTTGAACCAATATAAAACCTACCAGGAGATTTACTTCTTCACGGAGCTTAAGGGTTACGATGTAAACCTAGCCTATAGATCTTCAAACAAACAACTTGTGATGGCGCGAAGATGATAACACATAGAGAAGATTTTCAAACGAGCAGGAGGCCGCTACTTCCTTCTTCAGAAGAGTGGCAGCACACAATGAAGACTTTGTTCATTCTCCAGCGAAGCACAGTGACAACGATGTCGCTCAAAAAACAGCAGCAACAACTCCAAAGTTCACCGGCGATTGTTGACAAAAGATTAACCCAACGATGGTCTCCAATATACTCCACTGGTTCGCAAAAATATTGAAGCTCATGAATATGGATAGTGAGAAAGGATGAGAACCATTCTAGACATTCAGAACCTTGGGTGGGCTGGTCAATTGGGTTAATAAGCTCAACGAAAGTGGTGATGAATAGTAAACCACCACTGAACTTCTAATGAACAATGGTTGAAACTTTGATGACGATCCAGTAACCTCCTTCTTCTCTTCAAAACATCGCTTGACTAAGGATGTAAATTGTTGGGATGACGATGAATAGTGATGGTACGTACGGTTGATGAATCGTGAATAGTGACAATGCTTTAGGGCTTGTGATTAGGAACCAAATTGGGTGTACACTCTCTCGCACTAGGCATTGCAACTGGATAAAGATGTTCACTACTTATGGCAATGAACAGTAGCAACAATACCATAAATAGCAGCCACAGTATGACTAATTAAGGATGACTGATGAGTTTCTATGGCAACGACGATTTTGGATTGAGATTAGGCTCTCATATCAAATTGATGTAATCGTATTGGTCTAATATTTGATGTAGATCAAGAAGAAGATAATAGGGATGAGAATAGAAGAATAAAAGATGATGATAAAAAGAATAGAATTAAGGAGATGAAAAAGAGAACTTAACGGAGAAAACAATTCTCAATAATCAATAATTAATCAAATGTCTAACTTAAACCCCTTAGAGCATCCCTTTATATAGGGAACCCAAAAACCCTTCTACAAGATACATAATTAAAATGACATATACGTCCTTACAAATTAAAAGAAATTATTAAAAAGATAAATGCTAAATAATCTCTAAATAATTCTCATAATAAATCTATAAAATGTAATCAGTGGTATGTGGTGCGCTACTTGGACAAAGGTATTTTTTTTTTTCAAAGCTTGAAAGCAATCCCAAATCAGATCATAAGGTCCTGACAACTCTTAATTTCTTTTATCAAACCTCAATTTCAGACCCTCGCAGTAACCAATTTTTTTAACATCTCATCATCATCGGCAGTTAATTATAAAGTGTTTGTCTTCTATGCTATAATTATAACATATAACATAAAGTCTGAACATTGACCAATATGACTTGAATGTTTTACTTGAGAATAATTCATTTATGCAATTCTTTCCTTCGCTGAATAACCAAATTCCATAGAGATTCAACCTTGGAGCTACTAGGACTTATCATTTCATTTGAAACTAAGCTAGGAGGCTTAAGTCCCCTCAACGAAGCTACCACAGTAGAATCCAAAAAGTACAACACCAACTTCGCATTCTGAGGTATCTAAAGCATCATTTAGAAGATATTGCAAGGCTTTCTCATCTCCTCATTTAGAATATTCTGAGCAAGAGTAGTAGTACTACCACTAAAGCCACCTAAGCCAAACATCAAAATTAATGTCCTGAACAACAACGATTTCTATATGTCACACGCTTGCACACACAGACACACATAATTGTGTTGATTGCAAGATAAAAATGTCACCAAAAAGAAAAAGCTGAAGATTCAATCACCAAATCATGGAAGCCGAACCACCTGAAGCAACCTGATGGTTTTGCAGCCAAGAAAGAGAGAGGCAACAATTTTTGAATTGGTGAAAAGAAGGGTTTCTAAAGAGACACAATGCATTATAAATAGACCAATGGCATCAATAATATGTGAATCAAGCGAGCATGGAAAAGGCATGAGGTGGTTCATCTCCTAATCTCTTGAATATTCATTGCACATTGATTATTTGTGTAATAAATAGTCAAAAACAACCGTGGGCTATAAAATTTAAATTTAGGAAAAACTGGAAGTAACCGGAACATAGGGAGATGGAGAGATGGAGATTTGAAGGGGTGAAGTAACGTGCATGTATTAAAGTAGTCCAAGATGTTGTTTGGTAGTAGTACAATATAGCTCAAAGGATAAGAATGGACTAATTGTATTGTTTAAGGTTATAAGTGGGAAAAAAAAAAGTTTTTCACGTATGTTGATATTTTAAAATAGTATAGATATATATATATATGTTAGTTGGTGCACACGTGCGATACACATGGACCATTTCAGGATTCCTCCACAGTCACCCATTGTCAAACCTACATCATTGTATTAAGAGCAACCAAGAACCCTCTCACATTTTTCATATGTGTTGGTAATTTTCTATGAAACCTTAAATGTATAAAATCCTACGCCATTTATCATAAGTGAGCAACCCTTGATTTAATACCCTATTAAAGAACAAAGAATATCTGAGCTTTGTGTTTAAAAATCAAGCTTCTTGTTGTGTTTAGAAATACAAAGATGTCTCTCAATGTCTAGGATATTACAAGTTAGTAACCCTAAAGATTAAATAGTTATACTTGGGCCTCAACCTTTAGTAGCCAAAAGCAAGTCAAGTACTTACGAACGGACAATGGAATGGAGTACACACTCCGGGAATTCAAAACGTGTTGCGAGACATAAAGGATCTCTAGACATATTATACTACACCAGGTGGGCTACAACAAAATGGTGTAGTATAAATGATGAATAAAACTCTCTTAGAGAGAGCAAGGTGTATGAGAATCTATGCAGACTTGCCAAAGTCATTTTGGGTTGAGGCTATTAACATGGCATGCAATATTGTTAATGTATCACCGTCTTCGACTATTAATGCTCTAGTCTCTAAGAAGGTTAGGACATGTAAACTAGTTAATTATTTTAATGTGAGAATATTTGGTTGTCCAGCCTATGTTCTCGTGCAAGAGCAACAACGATCCAAATTGGACCCAAAGTCAAAGCAGTTCACATTTTCGGTTATAAAAAAGGCGTGAAAGGGTATAAACTTTTGGATCCGGTTGCACGAAAGGTTATTGTCAACAGGGATGTTGTCTACAATAAAAAACATATTCTGAATTTAAATAGGGAAGGAGCCGATAAACAGGTGGAGGCTCATACAGAAAAATTATCAGTCTAGGTGGAGCCAAATGTGATAAAGGGCCCAAAGGAGAAGATGATGGACCAACATCTTATCAGGAAGATATATTTTGTAGTGATGATAGGTAGCAAGAATCCACTACTCTTGCTACTGGAAGGGAGAAAATGACCCATAAGGTATCAGTCAGGTATGGTTTTGAAGAGATTGTAATGCCCAAGGAAAAAAAATGAAATAAATAATAATAATAATAATAAAGTGAATTAGTTGGATTTGAGAAGTTTTAGACTTTTGTTTGACTTGGAGTCTATCCTTATGGACTTATGGATATGCTTTGGAAATCAATAGAGATAATTTAGCTTTTTGGGTATAGGAAAAAATATCAGATAATTATAGAGACCTATTATGACTACTATACAGGTGGTTTAAATAGAGTAGTATTGTTAGATAGGTCAAACTTTTCGTATATATATAAATATATTTAGGTTTGTAGGGTTTTTATTGGTGAGAAGACTTGTAGAGGGGCCGTCCCGTGAACAAAGAAGAAAAGAGAGAGAGAGAGAGAAGGAAAAAGGAGGAGGAAAGAAAGAAATGACTTGAATCTATTAAATGTATGAATTTATTACTTAATTTATGGGTTTTGTAATTTATTCAATTACATAGTGTTAGTTTATCATAAGTATTAATTTACATATATATATATATATATATGTTCATGGTGAAGAATATTGATGAATATAAATGAGTTTTAGTGAAAGATAATAATTTATGTGTTTTTAGACCTAATTTAGATTGGTTAGTCTTGAAGTTTTAAGGAATTTAATCAATGTGTAAAAAGGAAAAAAAAAAGAAAAAAGGAAGGAAGTTACTGTTCCAGGTTCTGCCGTAGGTAGAAGAAGGCCAAATCCATAAATTACAGAAAGCTCCCATTTAGTTTCAAAGAGCTTTACTTTGGCCCCTACATTCTTCTAAACTTAATTTTAACTACTGTTTTACTTCGTAAGTTGGAAGAATAGAATTTTGGAAAATTTATGGCAGTCCAATAAACAAAAAATTCGTTTTTCAAAGAAATTACACTTTGACCCCAAAAGTTTCAAAAATTATGATTTGACCACAAAACTTTAGAAATTTTTTCTAAACAGCCCAGAATACTTCTATACCCTATTACCTCATATTAGAAATGATATTTATATGTAAATGATATATTAAGTATATATGAATGGGTAGGAAGTACGTAAATTAAATATAGAATCGCGAAACGACGAAATTAGGAATAGAGATTGATTGTTATATATTATTTTGGATTAGGTGGTGATTGCATTGAGGTTGGGAAAGAGTGCTTTGAATTGGATTTTGGGAATCAAGGTGAGTAGTTTACTACTTCTTTTGGGAGAATTTTCTATATTAAATGTGTGGGTGCATGTGTGTGGATTTTTCATATATATGATATATGTGTTGATGTTTGGGATTGCAATTAAATGTTTTGCAATTGTGAACTGTTATATATTGGAATTTTGGAAAACTTGTGGGATGATTTTATATTATTGCTTTGGTGATGAAAGGAAAATTTTGTGTGTGTTGAGACTAAAACTACAGTTTTGGTGTGTGTGAAAATTATGTTTATGAGTTGGGGATTGAGTTATCAGGTCTAAATGATAACGAGATTGTATACCGGCGTGGTCGGTATAGGAATGTGCACATAGGGGCTAATTACCAGGCTAGTGGTAATAAGAGACGGGGCCAGTCATCAGGCTAGTGATGACAAAAGATGGGGCCAGTTACCAGGCTAGTGGTAACAAACATGATTTGACAAAGGTATTTGAGACTGAATTTTTGTGTGAGTGTTTTGGATTATAAATGTCTTTTCATTTATAAAATTATTGGTGAAAATGAGTGGGTGTTTTGGGTTATAAATGTCTTTTCATTTATAAAGTTATATGTGATCATGAAATCATTTTGTTTACATGATTATGTAGGAAGGATTGAGATACAATTTGTTGTACGTATGTATGTATCAAAGTTTATTTTTGTATATAAAATGTGGTATTTATTTTCACACCTCATTAGAGGTGGTTGCTATTCACGGGTCATTGTGCTCACCCAAACATATAACATTTTTCAGGAGAGGATTAGAGTAAGGAGTAAGTCTGCTGATATACAAGGGATTAGAGGAATTGAAGATTTATTTTATTGTAGTTCTTCAGGAATAAATGTCTTTTATAGTTTTGAGACAAATATTCAATTGTTTTGGGGATAATGTTGCTTATACTTAGAGTAGTGAACCTTATGGTTAATTATTATTTTACATGAGTTTAATAATGATGTTGGTGATGTTTAGTTTATTCCTCTGGTATTCATTAGGTCGATGGATTGAATCACTTTATTATTTGTCTTCCGCTGTATTTTGCATTTACTATGCATATGATTGGTTGGTTAAGGCCTTGGTGGCTGGTCCGCCACCCACCCTATTTGATCCGAGGTGGGGGTGTGACAGAGATGGTTTCTTTTGCATTAATTGTTGGTAGTGGAGATCCGTTTTATTTTCAGGAGGCAGACAAAAACCAAAAAAATGAAAAATGGATGCTAGTAATGATGGACGAGATGAAAACTCTACACAAAAACAACAATTGGGAGCTTGTTGAAAAACCCAAAGGGCGACACATGATTGGTTGTAAATAGGTATATCGAAAAAAGGAAACTACAACGAAAAATGAAGGAGAAAATTTTAAGGCATGGGTTGTCACCATGGGTTATAGGCAAATAGAAGGAATTGACTATAATAAAAAAAATTCTCTAGTTATTAAACATTCTTCCATTTGTGTTATGTTAACGATGGTAGCAATGTTTGACCTTGAGTTGCAGCAGTTTTACGTCAAGACAACATTCCTTCATAGAGAATTGGAGGAGGAAATATTTATGGAATAACTAGAAGGATTTAAGGAGCAAGGTATAGAGTGGTATGCAAGCTTAAAAGATCTTTTTACGGGCTAAAACAATCTCCTAGACAATGGTATGAGACGTTTGATTCCTTTATTGGTCATGTTGGCTACATGAGGAGCAGCAACGACAACTATGTTTATTCTAAGATGCTTGGTGATGGTTCTTTTGTTATTATGCTTCTTTATGTTATGTTAATTCCTTCAAATAACATGTATGAGCTGAGTTCATTGAAGTCCAAAATATGGAAGAAATTTGATATGAAGGATTTAGATGCTGCTAAGAAAATCCTTGGAATAGAAATTCGAAGGGATAGAGAAAAAGGCAAACTGTGGGTATCACAAAAGAAGAATGTGGAGAGAGTGCTAAAGAGGTTTAGCATAGGTAACTCTAAACATGTTAATACTCCTCTAGCTAACCACTTTAAATTATTTGCTAGATCGTGTCATTCTATATATAATGAAGTGGAGAAAATGTCTCATGTGCCGTACGCTAGTGTTGTGGGAAGTCTAATGTATGTCATGATTTGTAGTAGGCTTGACATCTCACAAACAGTCAGTAAGTGCATTGATAATCTAGGCAAGGAGCACTGAAATGGAGTTAAATAGATATTCATATACTTGAAATATACGATGGATTTCAACATATTGTATCAGAGACATGATCGAATAGGATTGGTTGTGGGCTATGTTGATGCAAACTATGTATGTGATCTGGACAAGCGAAGATCTACTGTAGGTTACATATTTACATTTGCAGATGGACTTATTAGTTGGAAAACTATGTTTCAATTGACTCCTGCTTTATCCACAACTAAAGTGGAATACATGACAACAGTGGAAACTGCTAAGGAGGATTTGTGGTTAACAGGTTTGTCAAGGAATTAGGATTGAAGCAGGAAAGCTTGGAGTTGTATTGTAATAGCCAAAGTGCAATTCATTAGGCAAGGAATCAAGTTTATCATGCCAGGACAAAACACATCGACGTGAGGTATCACGCTCTCAAAGAGTGGGTGGAAGAAGGTAAGGTGAATTTGATAGAAGTTCATACAGAGAACAATGAGCTGATATGATTGCTGAAGGGGGTGGCTCCCCTTATTACACGTGTCATGTCATTAAATGATCTCACGTGAGGGTGACAGGACAGGGCACGTGACGAAGACATTAGCTGCTCAAACGAATGAACCTAGCCGAACTGACTAATGAGTACGGTAAAATACCAAAAGAGCTCGATTAGTACCAAACCAAGTTGGTCAACTACTTTGGCAAACATTAAATGTGTTCGTCCATCATTATAGTCGAGCTGTTTCAAAAGATATACAGAAGGATAGATATTCGCCTAAAGCTTCGGCATTCAGATAAGCCAATCAGCGAAATTGTTGGGATTAGAAGGAATTGCTGGAGAAAGATCAGCAACTTCCCAAACTGAATCACTAAATTAAAGGAAGGTGTGCCACCTTGAACAAAAAACCTCGGAAACCCTAATGAGGTAACGATCTATAAGAGGTAGAAAGGACAAAGGGAAAAGGTACGCTGAACTCTTCCAGTCTTCTTGCATCTATTCAATTCCATTACTGACTTAAGCATCGAAGTGCCTTCGATCGAAGCACTTCGATCTTGGGCAGTTTGTTCGTTTTTCAGGAAGGATATTGGGAGACTAAGTTCAGAAGACACTATTAGAATTATCGATTTATCATTTCAGGAGGAGGTACTCTCAATTTTTACCTCTTACATTTTGGCGCCGTCTGTGGGAAAATTATTTAAACAGAACAAAAAGCTACTATGTCAAGACTCAGGAGTGTTATTGGATCACCTATAGGCAGTCTTGCCTTGGGTAATTCCGATCCGGTGTCACTTCCATCCGATGGCAACGTCAGAATGCATGTTAACGGAAGCCCTGCTAAGCCCCATGAGGATGACGAGGTATCTTCAGCAAGTTTCAGACCGTTTAAGAATCCAAACCAGCAAGTTGGAAATCGCAGTGAATCCCTCCGTACCGAGGGGGAAAATCACTCTATGATAAAGCTGATCCAGTCTATGCAGGACCGGCTGGATGCTCATGACAAGTTGTTCAAAAAATCTTATTCTAGGGAGAACGATCTGCTAAAGGAAAACGAAGAGTTGAAAGCCAAATTGAAGGAGCTGACTAGAAAAGAGAAGCGTGAGAGAGAAAGCCGACGAGAAAGTCCTGAGAAGAAGTTTAGCAGATTCAGAAAAACCGAAACTAACAAATACCGACAGAAAAAACCTCGGGTTTCAGAGGAGGACTCCTGGAAGTAGTACATCGCTGAAGAGTTAGACAACCGCTTGAAGAAGCCGGAGCAGAGGTCGGCTAGGGATATAGCCAGAAGAGCGACAGGGGAGTATGGAGACGGTTCGGATTCGTCCCCTTTTTCCTCATGGATTGAAAAGGGGCGTATCCCGAGTAAGTTCACCGTTCCGAACTTCAAGCTCTACGATGGAAAAATCGACCCATCTTCCCACATCAGACATTTCAGACAGCTGATGACCATATATCGGAAGAACGAACCCCTGCTCTGCACGATCTTTCCTAGCAGCCTTGGAGAGTTGGCCATGAAGTGGTTTGACAGCTTGCCGAGGCAGTCGATTGACAGCTGGTCGCAGCTAGCCGAACAGTTCACTGCTCGGTTCATAACGAGTAGCAAACAGCCTAAGGACGTCGGTGCTTTGCTGACATTGAAAAAACGAAACAATGAGACTTTGTGCGAGTATGCTCATCGTTACTGGGAGACGATAAATGAGGTAGAAGGTTGCAACCCTGAAATTGCGGTGGTATCATTCAAGATCGGGTTGCCAAAGGAGAACCCCCTGTACCAATCCTTAACGAGGAGGCCGGCCGCAGAATTGGAAGAATTAATGGCTAGAATCGAGAAATATGCTAAAGTCGACGATGACTTGTCCAGAGACGTGGTAAGGGATCAACATAACAGAAGGCAGTTCGGCAGGGAGAAACAGGCTGAGCCGAACAGAGAGATAGGGAGAAAGAACGAGAAGGAAGGGTTCTACACGAAATCTCCTTTCCTTGGAGTAAACACACTGTTCAAAGAGCCCATACACAAGATATTGGGCCAGATCAAAGGAAAGTCGTTCTTCAAATGGCCCAACAAGTTGATAGGAGACCCTTCGAGGCGAAATCCTAACTTCAGATGTTCATATCATCGTGATGTCGGTCATATGACCGAAAATTGCCGAACATTGAAACAGCATTTGGAGGAGTTGGTCCGAGAAGGGCATCTCTTCGAGTTCATCGAGAGCGAGGCCAGTCCAAACGGAGGAAGATCCGAACTAAAGGGAGATAAGACCACGCCAGCAGGGGTAATAGATGTGATCCACGCTACGAAAAATCCACAGATGTCCACGAATAACGCTGCTAGGGCGTACATTCAGAAAGCTGCAAAGGAAAAAGAAGTATATCAGCTTCGGCTAACTCCGGAGATAAGAAGCAAAAGGCTGAAGGTGGAATAATCGATTGACTCCATTTGCTTCACCGAGCAGGATTTGGATGGAATTCATCAACTACACAACGATTCTTTGGTGGTAACACTTTGGATAGCCAACTTCGATGTGAGGAAGGTTTTGATTGATCCTGGAAGTTCGTATGAGATTATGTATATTGACCTTTTCGACAAACTCGGACTCAGGAGGGAGGACCTCAAGCCATCCAACACTCCATTAATTGGTTTTAGTGGAAAAACTGTTCTTCCTAGAGGAAAAATCACGCTGCCAGTGAAGACGGGACTGGTCGGTGTCATGGTCGAATTCCTGGTAGTGGATACTGTCTCAGCTTACAATGCAATAATGGGGCGGTCATGGTTACACGAGATGAAGGCAGTACCGTCAACGTACCACCAAATGTTGAGATTCCCTTCTTCGGAAGGAATAGTAAACATCAGAGGGGACCAGGTCAGCGCTAGGACTTGCTTACTGGCCTCGGTCAAAACAAAAAATGAATTAGAAGGGGGAGAAAAGAGGTCGGTTGAAGAAGGGGAAAAATAGCAATCAACGATTAACGACTCGGATGTTTCATACGACCGAGCTGACAAGGAAAGTCCTAAAGTACCTTTAGGCACCATAAAGGAAGCTGCAGACCGGACAATTGAAGTTCTATCTAAAGTACCTTTAGATAAAGATGGCGATCCGGATAAGTACTTCCTACTCGGAGCATCTCTTAGCTCCGAACAGTGAAAGGATCTTGTTGACCTGCTTAGAGAATATGCCGACGTCTTCGCATGGAGTACCAGTGAAATGCCCGGCGTACCGTCCGAGGTTGCATGTCACCGGCTGAATGTTGACCCGACCTTCAAGCCAGTTAAGCAAAAGCTAAGAAGGTCGGCACCTCAGCATCAAGAAGCGATAAAAGAGGAAGTGCAATATCCGACCTGGCTGTCGAACACAGTGGTGGTCAGCAAGAAAAACGGGAAATGGAGAGTTTGTGTGGACTTCACCGACCTCAACAAAGCATGCCTGAAGGACAGTTTCCCTCTGCCCAAAATAGATCAACTGGTTGACGCAACTGTCGGGCACGAGCAAATGAGCTTCCTAGATGCCTACAGAGGGTATCACCAAATCCCCCTTGCCAAAGAAGATCAAGAGAAGACTGTCTTCATAACTCCTGAAGGGACATACTGTTACAAGGTAATGCCGTTTGGGTTAAAGAATGCTGGAGCAACATACCAAAGGTTGGTAACAAAGATGTTCTCGCACATGATAGGCAGCACTATGGAAGTCTACATTGACGACATGGTGGTGAAAATTCGAAGGGCCACCAATCATTGTACCGACCTTAAAGGTACTTTTGATGTTCTTCGAAGATTCAAAATGAAGTTAAATGCCTCGAAATGTGCCTTTGGGGTGGGCTCGGGAAAGTCCCTCGAATTCCTGGTCACACACAGAGGAATAGAGGTAAACCCTGATCAGGTCAAAGCCATTAAAGAATTGCAGTCACCGCGGACCGTGAAAGAAGTACAAAGACTTACAGCGATGGCGGCTGTGCTCGGTAGATTCATATCCCGAGCCTCTGATAAGTGTAGACCATTTTTTCAGTCTATCAAAGGAAGGAAGGGTGCACTTTGGAGTCAGGAGTGTGAACAAGCGTTTCTGAATCTCAATGCATACTTGCCCTCACCACCAATCTTATCAACACCGTTTCCCGAAGAGAGTCTATTCCTCTACCTAGCAGTATCTGAAAGCGCTGTGAGTGGAGCCCTGATGAGAAACGACCGTGAAAGATTAAGGCCTATTTATTATGTGAGCAAAATGCTCCTAGACGCAGAATCAAGGTACACACCATTGGAGAAGCTGGCACTTGCACTGATTAGTTCGGTCAGGAAGCTAAGACACTATTTCCAGGGACATCAGATCACCGTGCTCACCGACCAACCGTTGAAGTCCATTTTTCAAAAAGCCGACCTATCTGGACGCCTTGCTAAGTGGGCAGTCGAGCTCGGGGAGTTTGACATTGTATTTGAACTAAGGAAGGCAATCAAAGGCCAGGTAGTGGCTGACTTTATTGCGGAATTCCAACCCAAAAATAACTCAGAACCAAATGACAAGGCAGACGACAATCAGGTGATGGAGCTCGGGGGCAAATGGACCCTATCTGTTGATGGGTCTTCTAACCAAAAAGGCGCAGGAATTGGCCTCATTCTAGTGAGTCCGGATGGCTGTGTCCTAGAAAAATCCATTAGACTCGGCTTCCACGCGTCAAATAACGAAGCCGAATATGAGGCCCTGATTTCCGGAGTGAGGCTCGCGGCCGAGTTGGGAGCACCAAAGCTTCAAATATTCTCCGATTCACAGCTGGTTGTAAATCAGATAATAGGGGAGTATGCGGCTAAGGATGAAAGAATGATGTCATATCAGGCTATTGCCGAAAAGGAATTGAGCAAAATACCGGAGTACTCTATCCAGCAGGTCGGAAGAGCAAGAAATTCGCATGTCGATGCCCTCGCTTCATTGGCTTCTGTCATTGATCAGGATACTGAAAGAGCTCTCACAATTGAGTTCCAATCCGAGCCGAGCATCCAACATACTAAGTTTGACGAAGTTTTGTGTAACGAAGCCGAACTGAGCTGGATGGATCCAATCATTGCTTACCTAAAGAATGGTGATTTACCAGAAGACAAGAAGGAGGGTCATAAGCTATGATTGACAGTAGCTAGGTATTGGTTATCTCCAAAGGACAAGCTTTATCGACGCTCATTTGGTGGCCCATACTTAAAATGTGTTCACCCGAAAATAGTCCCAGACTTCCTATCTGAAATTCATGAAGGAAGTTGTGGAGCTCATACAGGGGGGAGGTCTCTAGCTCACCGAGCAATCTCCCAGGGTTTTTGGTGGCCATACATGCAGAAAGACGCCCAGCAGTTTGTTAGGCGATGTGAAAAGTGCCAAAAATTCTCGGCAATTCCAAGAAAACCATCACAGGAGTTACTCACATTGGCGAGCCCGTGGCCATTTGTGCAGTAGGGACTGGACATAGTGGGACCTCTACCTCGGGCCCCTGGCAATAAGAAGTACCTTCTAGTTGCCACGGACTATTTCACCAAGTGGGTGGAAGCCGAGCCCCTAGCCAACATCAGAGACACTGATACAAGGAAATTTGTTTGGAAGAACATTATTACCAGGTTCGGAATCCCGCATACACTTATCTCCGACAATGGCACACAGTTCGATAGCAGTCCCTTCAAGGCTTTCTGTCAGCACTATGGGATTCGGAATCACTATTCCACCCCGGCCTATCCTCAAAGTAATGGGCAAGCAGAGATCTCCAACAAAACCATCTTGGATGGTATCAAGAAAAGGTTAGAAGGTGCCAAAGGGAGATGGGTAGAAGAATTGCCTAGTGTTTTGTGGACGTACCGCACCACACCTCGGCGCTCCACTGGCGAAACCCCCTTCTCCCTAGCTTACGGAATGGAAGCAGTAATTCTTTTAGAGGTCGGCTTACCGACCCTCAGAACCGAACTGGTGCAGAGCAAAAATAATGACAAAACTATCACCCGAGATCTTGATTTAGCAGAGGAAAAAAGAGAACGAGCAACTATTACAATGACCTCTTATCGGCATCAAATGGCCCGAGCCTACAATAAAAAGGTTATGCCTCGGTCTTTCATGCTTGGGGATTTGGTCCTCAGACGAGTGATGGGGTCGGCAAAGGACCCAACACATGGAAAGCTTGGAGCGAACTGGGAAGGACCGTACAGGGTAACCCGAGTTGGGGGCAGTGGTTATTACAAGCTCGAGACTATGGATCACAGAGTCGTGCCACGCCCCTGGAACACTGCTAATTTGAGACAGTTCTATTTCTAAAAAGTACCTTATTAGATAGAACTCCGAAGTACCTTCGGAGAACTTAAGGGTGCCCCTTGAGTCAGTAAAGGGTTTGTCAAAAGTTTAGACGAGAATTGAAGTTATTAAATAAAGAGATTTTTTGAAGATTCATCTGCATATTCTACTTTTCATTTACGACCTACTGCTAAGGCAAGGAGGCAAAAATCCTGATATAAGTAACTACTTAAATCAGGCGCAGCCACCCGATCTATTCCAGTCCCACAGCTAGGCATGACGATGTAAGCTGAAAAAAGGATGGATTAGAGTCCAATAAGATTGGCGGGTCGGTGCGTGGTAGAGACACTCTTAGATTCCCAAGGGACTATGAGTAACTCTACGGGAGGACCGAACTCTTTGAGAAAAGGCCGAGCAAGGGCCATAACTTCAGAAGAGGTAAAGAATTTTCTAAGTATTTGAATGCCCACTAAGGGACCGAACTCTTTGAGGAAAGGCCGAGCAAGGGCCATAACTTCAGAAGAGGTAAAGAATTTTCTAAGTATTTGAGTCCCCACTAAGGGACCGAACTCTTTGAGGAAAGGTCGAGCAAGGGCCATAACTTCAGATGAGGTAAAGAATTTTCTAAATGACCGAGTTCTTTAGAAAGGCCAAGGGCCAAAACTAAAAGTTTGGATTATTTAGATATTTTTAAGCATTTTAAAAGATTTGACCAAGTTCCATAAATAAAGCCGGAAGAAAAAGTATCCAAAACCAAAGAGTTACTTGCACTGAAACTTCAAAATATTACATTAAAAAGGATCATTACATCAAAAAACTGCAAAAAACTCTTTTAGGTATCTTCAGGAGGTTGAGAGGAGCTAGGAAGACAGTGCTTGGAGTAGAGCTCGGAAGAAGACGGGACCCCGGCAGCAATCAATGCAGCATGCCAACCCTTGCTGAAAAATGCATCTTGCAGTGGAGGGACCTGTAAAGCCAGGGTGTTCTCTGCTTTCTCAACCCCTTCATCATAAGCTGCATCTTCTTTCCCCTTTGCCTCGGCCTTGAATTGATCAAACTCCTCAAGGAGACTAGTATAATCGAGTTGGGATTGAGAGAGCTCCACAATAGCTTCATGTTCAGAATCCTTAAGTTTGTCAATTTCTGCTTCCAGCTGATGGTTCTCTTTTGTAAGGCTCTGATTGTTAGCCTGCAGAACCTTAGCTTCCTCGCAGATTTTGGCGTACTCCTCATCTACGAACTCCTTCTTGGCAAGCGCTGAGGCTCGGGCATGAATAACATCTTTCATGGCCTTGTCCTTTCTTGCTATCCTGGCTCCTACCTCATGCACTTTTTGAAGACCCTACTAGTTGAAGAACAAAAAGACTTGGTAAAATTCTCAACAAAAGGAAAGCAGACAAAGGACTTACCAACACCATATGTTGAATTGCTTGGCGGGACACTTCATCATCAGTCAATGCCTCATTCATAGCAAGGTCCCGAGGCAGAATGATCCCTCTGGCGATCCCGACTGCAACATTGAAATCTTCAATTGCGGAATCCTTGACAGTAACCTCTCTCTTTTTGGCCCTAAGTATAGGTCAGAAAGGCGGGTTAATTGACTTTGGAGAAAGGTTCGCCTCGGGTTCGGCAGTTCTTCGTTTCTTTGGGGCAGGATCCTCGGCCAGTTCGAAAATTGAGTCGTCTTGATGATCAGGAGAATGAACAAAATCTGGAGGGTCAGTCTCAACCTGAATTGAGGTTTCAACAGGATGAACCTCGTGTGCTCGGTCATCAACTAGCAGACCTTCATTATGTTGTGGAACCACTTCGGTAGGAACCTCGGTGATTGGCTCCACGGCAGCAGGCACAGTGATTTGCGGAGTAGGTTCGGTAGATGGGGTCGGCTCAACCGTTGATAAAAAATCTAAGAAATTCCTCACCGTTCTACGCCCAGAAACAGCAAGGGATGACTTTTTTCGGGCTCGAGGGGTTTGCTCCACAGCATTTTGGATGGCCTCCCGATCTACCGCTAGGGTGGCGTTAGGTCGGTTCGGCACCGCAATAAAAGAAGTATAGGACGGGGTATACCCAAGTAGAGTATGGGCAGCTCGGCAGAATAAAGTCTCGTTGAAGTTCCAAACTCTTTTGAGTTCCTCCATTTTTACAGCTGATTCGGGAATCCTGCCCTTAACAGTCTCACCTTCAAAAAGGAAAGGAATCATGTCAGAAAATAGCAAGCAAAAAGGCAATTCTAAGAGCCAAAAATTCATATACCTGGAGTGCCTTCTTCGAAAGGACAACGATAGGAAGGAGTGGCATTTGCAGCATATTCCCAATTTCCAGAAACAAAAACAATATCGTTTTCATGGCCTTTGTTAGAATCTGGGAGGTGAGTTACCAGATAACGGTCTTTCCTCCTTACTGCAAGATAGTAGTTGTTCCCAGTTGGTTTAAGAATGTAGCAAAACAGTATCTCCCACAAACCAAGACTCAAACCCAGAAGTTTGTTCAAAGCAGCTACTCCCATCACAATCCTGAAGAAGTTGGGGCAGCACTGGAGATGACAGAGCTTCATAGCAGAAAGCACCCAAAGGAGTAGAGGGTCCAGGGGGAAACGAACTCCACCCTCTGTAATTGCTCGAGTATGGATGGGAATGCTCTCTCTGGTTCCAATCAGGGGCTCATCTTTACCAGCCACCCTTATATCTACATCATCTGGGATAAGATATTTGGCTTTGAAAGAGGGTATTTCTGGAGATGTAAGAGGGGCCATTGAGGAAAATGAACACAGAAAGAAGAAAGATGGTGCAGAAGAAAGGAAGTCTGAAACAAGGGAAGTAAAGTGATGGGAAGACGAAGAAAGAAACCGTTTATAAGGAGCGAGAATTCTAAAAGACGGTATTTAAATACTGAGCATGCCGCCAAAATAAAGGGGGGATGTCACAAAGTACAAAGTAATGATAATGAAAAGGCATAAAAACGGCTGACAGACGGAAAACGTCTGTCATACGCTTTTCTGGGGGCAAATGAAGAGGGTGGCTCCCCTTATTTGACGTGTCATGTCATTAAATGATCTCACGTGAGGGTGACAGGACAGGGCACGTGACGAAGACATTAGTTGCTCAAACGAATGAACCTAGCCGAACTGACTAATGAGTACGGTAAAATACCAAAAGAGCTCGGTTAGTACCAAACCGAGTTGGTCAACTACTTCGGCAAACATTAAATGTGTTCGTCCATCATTATAGCCGAGCTGTTTCAAAAGATATACAGAAGGATAGATATTCGCCTAAAGCTTCGGCATTCAGATAAGCCAATCAGCGAAATTGTTGGGATTAGAAGGAATTGCTGGAGAAAGATCAGCAACTTCCCAAACTGAATCACTAAATTAAAGGAAGGTGTGCCACCTTGAACAAAAAACCTCGAAAACCCTAATGAGGTAACGATCTATAAGAGGCAGAAAGGACAAAGGGAAAAGGTATGCTGAACTCTTCCAGTCTTCTTGCATCTATTCAATTCCATTACTGACTTAAGCATCGAAGTGCCTTCGATCGAAGCACTTCGATCTTGGGCAGTTTGTTCGTTTTGCAGGAAGGAGATTGGGAGACTAAGTTCAGAAGACACTATTAGAATTATCGATTTATCATTTCAGGAGGAGGTACTCTCAATTTTTACCTCTTACAATTGCAAAGCCGGTCACTTCAAACAAGTTCAAGCATTGCTTGGATTTGATCAATCTCTCACACTGTTGGACGACAGAACATCCCAAGATGTGGGATAATCATCTATATCAAGCTGTGGACTTGACGTTTCAGGCGGAGGTAATTCAATTCTCGCCAAGGTGGAAATTTGTTGGATAAAGATGATGGTGGCTCGAAAGTTGTTGGACGGTTGAATTTGTTGGACGCCGAAGATTTGTGCCGGAAGTCTTTACCAAAATGATTTGCTCTCGGTCTACTAAAGGAAGGAAAACATGCAGAGCTTCAAGAAGGAAGAAGACGTCTTCTATCCTTATCTATTGGCTTTTCAAGACTGCCTTGGATTGTCATGATAATTACAACCCATTCCATCGTGCCTTATGCCTATAAATAGGCATTTTATTCTTCAGCTTCAAGCATCCGAAGTTTACTGCATATTTAGTGAGTGTAACGAGAATTCAAAAAATAAAACTCTCTTTCTTTACGGGTATTGAGTAGGTGAGTTGAGAGGGGTGTACAAAGGGTTAAAAGCTCTATTTTGAGATATTAAATTTGAGTGGTGAGATTTGTACCATTGTAGTTAATTTTGCTCAATAGTGAAGAAGGTGACCAGATCACGCCTCGTGGACGTACACAAGAATTTTATCGAGCCACGTAAATATCGTTGTTGTCTTTCTTTCGGTGCTTTGATTTTATTTGTTTATTTATTTTCTCGTCATCGTATTAACCCAATTGTTGCTAGTATTTCCCAACATGAGATGATGACTATTTTTGGATGACATTCATTTCATTAATGACAAAAATTTTCTAATTGAGGAATGATATTTTACATCCCAAAAAAATTCCAGTTTTTTAATTGAGTAATGTTCCGTTTAGTCAAAAAAAAATTACCAAAAGTTTACTAAATTAATATAGATGGTTGGATCATTGGATCCCATTAACTTTTTTTTTTTAATTAGACCTAATAATTCAACAATCTTATATTTATTTGGTAATTTTCTGGTAAATTTTTTTTGATAAGCATATGATTTTCCTTTTCCAGTTTGTACTCCAAAAGAGTAGCATTCTTACATTAATTGCAACCTTATTTTATCTAATTTGCCGCAATTTAGCCCAACAATTAACTTCGGTTGCTTTTTCTGGTACAAATTTGTATGTCTTATAGAGAACTTGGCTACAGCTCCTGCCCTTCAGCCACTATGTGATACTGTTAGTGATTGATTACTAGCCAGGGAAACAGATAGAAAAAGCAATGCAAGATAACTATTGGCCCAATTTGCTTGTGAGAATGCTTATTCTTTTGGGTGCAAATTCAAAAACTTAAAATCCTTTGGAGTGGAAAATATGATTCATTACTTTATTTTTTCATGATCTATTCCAAAATCGTACATTTCTTACCTTCAAAGTATGCTTGAATGGTCAATTTAATTCCTTAATTATTAATTTTTTCAATTACATCCCTAAAAGTTAAAATATTGCTTTAGTTTATTAAATATGAGTTGGAAAAGCTGTTCGGTAAGAGAGAGCCGAGAGATATAGCAGAAATCCCAGAGAATCTTTTGTTGGTAGACCACTTATTATAATGTTCTTTTTGCTAAATAAAAAATGGTAAATAAAAACTTATTGTCCTTAATAAAAAGGTATGAAACGACTAGGGGCAGCAAAATACGACTTTGCTCATATATTAGTATATAATTTAAGATAGTATAATTGTATACTAATTATGATTTTTTAAGAAAAAAAATTATTTTTATTTTTGATTTTATTTCAATAAATTACATAATAGAACATGAATTTTAGTTGTAAAATTCATGTTCTACTATAAATGACTTAGACATTTTGTTTGATTTTTTAGTTTTATTCCAATAGATAGTATAATTCTATACTAATTACTATTTTTTAAGAAAAAATTATATTTTTATTTTTAATTTTATTTCAATAAATAATATAATAAAACATGAATTCTAGTTGTAAAATTTAAAATATTTAATATTTTATCTTTGATTGAAGTTATTTTGGTCTAAATATATTTAAACTTGAAGAGTCTAAAAATTATACGCTTACAAATTTAAGAAGGTCTGAATATAATTTACTAATAGATATACTAATGAACATTTGACAGTAGGGATTTTAGTGTTATACGTGTACAAATATCAGGAATATGTATGTAATATTTCAAATGTCAGATAGTATTAAGTGATAAACTTTAGGAGGTCTTAATATAATTCTAGCTTCTTTTTTTTGCCGTCAAATTATACTTTCTCTGTTCAATAATCATGAAAATCCTGACAATAGAGACATGATGACAAGAAAAATCCCTATAATTAAAGCAAATCTAGACAGAGCTTCGAATAACTAACCATTCCTTTGTCTCCACTAAATATGTGGTTCCGACCACATTTTGGCGAAAGACCATACCTTAATGAGCCATAATAAGCCCCACCCATATCAGCCCATCAATATTGCATTTTATATTTTAAAAGATATTACAATTTTTTATTTATATTTTTAAAAAATTTAAATCTTAAAAATTGTACCTTCCATATCATAAAAAAGTTATAATATAGTCCAAGCTCAAACTTTCTTTTTTCCATTATAATAAGTGGTGTGGCCTAAATTAGGAAAGCTGCGGCGAAGAAGTTAACGACAACTTGAGTCCGAGCCACATTACATGATATTGAGAGTATAATTTAAAAATTAAAATATTTAAGGGTACAAATTAAAATTTAAATATTTTTTAGGGTGAAAAGTGAGATTAACCCTTCTTTTCCGACATATATATGGTCACGCATTTGGGGGAATAAGTATCATCTCTCCGAGGCTCCGTATCTTCTTTCTTTCTCTCTGTAATGAGCACGTCGCTTGTCCATTCAATTCGCATATGAAAAGATTTCGATTCTCTCTTTTCAACTCTCATTTCCGGAGCTCCAATCTGAAAGAAAAAAGGCAAAATGTGTAAGAAATTTTCTCATTTTTTTAATTTGTTTTTTGCGTCTTTTCGCAGTTTGATCTTTGATTCTTAGATGACAAAGAAAAAAAAAACTTTGATTCGTAGAGTTCCTGACGATTCTTGATGTGTAAATAATTGCTCGCTTTCTTTCGAAATCATTGAATTATCGGGTCGTTATTTTCTTTGTTTCTATTAATGTTCTCCGAAATTTTTATATATTGGTTGTGAATTGTTTTGTTCTTTATTTGTAGGTTTATTTTCAGAGCCAATTGATTCGGGACAAGCCTGCCATACCATGTATACTGAAGTTTCATAAACAGTCTTTTGTATTACTGGGTTTGGTGCTCTTCCTTTAGCGTAATTCGAATGTAGCTTCTGCTTTCTAGTTGTTTTATTGGTCACCCACTTTTTTTATTTTGAAGGAAAAAGCAACCCTGTTTGTTAAGGTGGTGGTTTATTTCGAGGGTTTTGCTTTGTTGAGAAGTTATTGCCAGTTCTCGGGTTTTGGCTTCTTTGAGCTTTGTCTTCTGAGCTTCTAGGGTTTCATGACTATTGATTATTGGTTTTTTTATTAAAATTTTAGACTTGAGGCTTGTGAGAAGGGGAGCTTTTGGTAGATGGAGAGGGATAAGTCTCAAAACCATGGTGGAGGCTTACTACCTCCATCAGGAAGGTATGCGGTGTTTTCGTCTCCTGGGAGTAGTTTTAATGTGAAATCTGATCCACTAGGATCAACGAATCTGCCTTCATTGGGACTTGGGGGTAATATTTCTGAATCTGGTCATTTTGGTCATGGTATGCCTTCGGATTCTAGCTGGTTTAGCCATGATATAAGCCAAATGCCTGACAACCCGCCAAAGAATCTGGGCCATCGACGTGCCCATTCGGAAATTCTTACTCTTCCAGATGACATTAACTTTGATAGTGATCTTGGTGTTGTGGGCGGCTTGGAAGGACCTTCGTTCTCTGATGAGACTGAGGAAGATTTGCTCTCTGTGTACCTTGACATGGAAAAGTTGAATTCATCATCTGCAACTTCTGTATTACAAGTGGGTGAATCATGTTCGTCAGCGGTTGCAGCATCACCGGCTCCAGCATCTGCAGCAGCGACTCCTCCTGCTGAGAATGAGGCCCCTACCCATTGCGAGAGGCCTAGAGTAAGACATCAACATAGTCAGTCCATGGATGGGTCGACTACAATTAAGCCGGAGATGCTAATGTTGGGTGCGGAAGAGCAGTCTCTGGTTGATTCTCAGAAATCCATCTCTGCCTCTAAGCTTGCCGAGCTAGCCCTTATTGATCCAAAGCGTGCTAAGAGGTAATAATTCTGATGAACCTATATATGATTTAATTAGTTCCTCAATTTTTGGCCGATTCAAGCAATGAATTTACATATTAGTTTTCTGTTATAGCAAGTCTTGATGAAGTCACATGCTTTTGGTCAAAGCCACTAACTTCAGTGACTACCAGTTTAGAGTTCACTAGGAATATAGTATGAACATTGGATCCCTCAAATTCCTTAATTAGACCCAAAGGAAGATAATGCGTTGTACTTGGGTGTAAGTTTTTGAGTTATTGAATTTTAATGCCTTCTTCCACACACTATACGATAATTATCTGATAGCTCAGTCTTTTGCTAAAATACACAAAATATCAAGTATTAGTTTAACAGTTATCAGTCAAAGATACCTTGGAAGTACCACATGAAGGCCTAACTATTCAAACTTGCTACTAAGATGATATAGACTTCTTTGGTTGGCGATATTCTTGGAAGGAAAGTGCTGGATGTCCTGATATATAAGTGAGCAGGAGTTTCATAATAAGTGCCTTTTTGTCACAACTTAATGAGAAAACATAGAATAGTGCCAGTGAAATGAAGGGGGTGATTTGTTTGTCTAATGCACTGAATAGAAGAATTTGCCAATTTGGGCAATTTTGTTAAATTGTCCTTGCTCTGAAGTGGATTTGAATTTTTTTTGTCTCTAATAAATTTGCTTCATTGTAATTTTGTTTTTAACCTCGTTCTTCTCCCATCTTTGATGATATGGTTTTCTTTGTGAACTCTGTTTTGAACCTTATTCTTTCCTTTATTCTATTCTTTTCCCATATCTGATGATATGATTTTCTTTTTGAATTTGGTTTCGAACCTTATTCTTTCCTCTCTTGTTTCTTGCACAGATTGTGTATAAATGAACTATGACTATTGGATACCACCTTTTATGAGTTAACGCCATTTTCCAGTCAGATATTGATGTTATGCTTTATTGTTGCCAGTAGTTCACTTTATTTTTTTGGTTAGCAACGGTCGTAGGATTCTATCGTAGTGCAGTTTATCTCCAAATACCTAGATCATGCTGAAATATAAACAAGAAAATGGGAGCGCCTGGACCATGGTTCAAGGTTACGGTATTAGCCATTGACTCGGAGAGCTCTCAGACATATCGGTCGTGGCGTTGCGGCACGGTATTGGGCGATACGACCTAAAAGAAAATGTTAAACATGACGAGAGATTCAAGTCATACTGCGGTCTCGTGGAACCGTATCGGCCAATTCAGTGACGATATCTCAACGACTCAGGATTAACTCCGATACAACTTGGATGACACGATCGAGTCGTGCGAGACTCGGGATTTATATGTATCGTGTAACAGTATCGTCGCGGAAGGTGCTGAGTTAGATACAACTCGTATCGGTATCAGCTGATATTTGTCCTCAGTCGATTATAAGATTTGGTGCTGCGATCTTTGGCGGTGGACATTGAATAACCTTGTCATGTCTCCGTGTTTTGTGGTTAATAAGCCCAACTGAATTGAGAAAAACATAGTGATTGTTTAAGGTGTTTGTAAGTTGACATACAAATCATTTATGACATCAGTTTTAATTGGTTCTGCCTCATGCCATACTAGGTTCAATTGAAATTGTTATTTCTCAATTTTTCGTTTTGAATCTTGAATTTGCTTTCCCACTGATATAACTATCAAATTCGCTGGTTAGTGCTCTCGGAAGATTTAAGAGTTTGATTACTTAATCCATGTAAGTTTTTTCCTTGTGAAATCTTCTTTTGGTTTTTCTTTGTTTTGAGTAATGTGGTCATTGGTTTAGGAAGTAGGTTGAGTTTTTTGGGTTTTCGTCAGTTGACTTTGTAGTGACATCTTTGTTGTTTTTGTTTTTACTCTATACAATAGAAAGGGTCTTTACTTACATCATCTTATGTGTAGTTGCCATTTTAGCAGATGGCTGTCGATTGTATGGCTTGCCATACCATTTGTTCGAACCTAATTAATATTGCTGCAAGTCTAATGAGAACTTTGTACTACGGAAATTAGCTCAGTTTTGATGCATTGAATTCCATATTGTTCTTTGTTGGTATTGTTTTTCCATAGGATGGAGGTACTGTCTTAGGCTTGTAGCTCTTTTATTGCTTTGTTGTGGTGGTGGTGCTGGATGAACTGAACTAGTAGACCTTAAACTTTTGGAGGTCTTGAGTTTAGGATTACTTGCCAAATTTAAAATGATTGAAGGCAGTACATAGTAGCTTCCATCACAACCCAATGGAGCAGGTACTGGAACTACAAACTCTTAAGAAGGCTTTTCAAAATAGACTATGGCTTTCCCTCATCGGATATGGACTTGGGATTGGTCGACTAGCTACCAGGTACCAATGAGTAGTGGTGCAACATGGGCGGGCTAGGTACAGGCGGAGAGGTTAACATAGGCTCAACCCAACGTATGATACCCTCAACTCGAGCCCAACCCAACCCGAGTATCTTTAACCAGAGCTCAACCCATTATCAAAATTTTGAACTTGGGTATTTCTCTTTTAGCTCCACAGATATGAGGTTTGCATCGAGACATGGAAGTAGGTAGAGAATGAAAGAAGGTGGTGCATTGATACAACAAGATAGATATATATGCACATAAAGAGAGCAGATGACGAGAGAGAAATACTTGTATGACTTTCTACTAGGGAGAACTTTGGAGGAGAATGAGAAGAGATAAGAGGTGCCAACCCAATAGAGGCCCTAAATTCTTATACTTTATAGTTTTGTTCTATATTTTTGCCAAATTTTGGGTTGAACTTGATTTTGTAAACTTGGTCTGGGTTCGCATTGAACCCGATCAACTTGAAGTTCCAACTTGCATATTGCCTGAATTGAAATCGGGTTGAGATTTTTTTTGCCCAAGCCCAACCCAATTATTGAAAATCTATGCCCAAGTATTGAATTTTTGGGTCAGGTTTAGGTTAGCCCCCACAAATTGCACGCTTAAGTTGAAACTAAAGGTTACTAGCTTGATGCGTGAAGCCCTCCTTGGTTGTAAATTTTCATGAATCTTCCTTCCGATCTTTCTCTCTTGAGGAAGATCCACTAACACTAGGAGAAATTCGAGTCTCCTCAACTAGTTCCTTTTCAACTCCGTCCTTGCTTATCGTCCTAAAATGAGAACTCCAAGCACTCCTAGATAAGGTGGCAATTTTGGACACTGTTAGAAACATTTTTGTAATTTGCTAATTCATGAAATCTTATGCCCTCAACCTAGTTTCATGAAATCCTATGTTCTCAACCTAATATCATGTTCATCTAGTTTCAAAGACCAAGATCCGTAAGTGACAAGGAAGGGAAGGAGATCAAGTTATAATACCGCATCAAGATTACTCCAATGCACCTTCAAATTTAGGACAAATGTAATGATCGTAGAGACCTAAGAACCCTTAGTTTAATTCATCAGACTTAGGAGGTTTAGGGTTATAAATGGAATTGGGGAAATCCGGAAATTACTCATAGGGTTTTTATTGAAAAATATTTTTTAAACCTTAAATGTGTTTTGAAATGATATATCTAGTCATTTATCGGACCCACTTGAAAAACACCTTTTAGTGCTCAAGGGGAAAAGTTTTTGCTTGATTTTCGACTTTAAAACTAGTAGGGACCATCCTTTGCTTGCTTGCCTTTGGCTAGAGCGATCTGTGAACACGTAGGGATAAAATCGGTAAAGGTTGACGAGTTAGACAGTAGAGACTGTCTTCTAGGTCGCTTTCAGGCCGCTCAAGCGGTCTTTGCTCTGTCATTTTTGGTTTGAATCATTTTTTCATTCTAGTGACAACTGCTCTCTGACTGTCCTCCCACTGCTCGAGCAGTCGTTCGTGAATTTTGGTTTACTTGATTCCAAAGACAAACCCTATTTCGAGCATATAAATAGAGGAAGCCTTCCCATGCTAGGGGAAGCCTTCCCATGCTAGGGTAAGCCTCCTGAAGTTTCTTACAAGCAATTCTACGTATTGAATACCTAGACAGTTTTTGAACAAACCCTAGATCTTAGAGACTACGACAAATCCATATTGAGACTCTAATCAAACTTTACGCATTCGAAAGGAGAGACCTTGGTTGGAGAATAACCAAAACCCACTTTGAAAAGTGTGCATACCGAGGATCTTGGTGGAGAAGATTGCTCAAAGTCTAAACAACATATTGCGGTGGAGAGTTCAAGTGAAGCTATCCATAATAACGAAGAGGGACTTTCGGTGGAGAGATCTATTGAAAGAAAGGAGCGTCTAATTATGGTATTAGTTGAGGTATAAGACTCGAGTACATCTAGATCGAACTTGAGATAGTAGATTAGTGGTGAACCATGAGTGGTTTCTCGCGGCTTTTCCCGGTTGGGTTTCTGCATCAATAATTACTTGTGTCTCTTTATTGTTTTATTTGTTGATATACTTATAATTGATGCACACACGCGCACTTTGAGTTTGACATTTTGATTTTTTAGCTTTCAAGTCATTAGTAGTGGTTTTGGTGAAATTGCCTCGGTTGGGATTGTCGTGTGAGATCGAGTGTTAATTGGTAATTGACAAATTCATAACATCAATCTACATGACTTGTTTGGGTTGTTTTTGTTAAAAGGGATTTTCACACTTAATTGCACAATTAATTGAGAAAAGGTAATTGCGTAGAATTAGGTTAAAATTGGTGTTTGTCCTATCATTAAATTTTAATTAACCTATTCATCCCACTCTAGGTAGTGTATTAATCCGACGTGCTTCATGGTGAGTGACGATTCATTCCGTATACAGACACGACACGAACTTCACACGAAATCAGTGGTTAGGAGTGTTGGGAAGCAAGGGTGAAACCCGGATCTTTTTTGCAGCGGGGACAATCTAAACAACCACTCTTCATTGCTTTCTTAACTGAGATGCAGTTGTTCCATAATTGATTTCTTTTGAAATTCATCCATAATTATTCAAATAAAATTTTCTAATCAGACTCACACTCAATATTTATCATCAAGTTTTTTACCAACAATTGATAAGGACCATAGCAACAAAACAAGTTTTAATAGAAATAGGTTAGAAAAATTAAAACTATTGACAAGTCTATGAATCAAAAAAAGAAAAAAAAATCACCCACATGTAATTCATAACAAACATAGGGATCCAATTTACCGTAACAAACATCAAGTCTCAATTTCCTTGTAGAGAAGAATAACCGATCCCAAATCTAATCTGCATAAGCCTTTAATTTTCATCAAGATGATTGCTATTCTGTGACACCATCTCCTCCTCCCCCTCCAATTCCAAAAGATTTTCATCGGCGGTGTGGCATTATGGCAATCTTCCAAAGAGACAATAAATTACCGATCAAAAAGTAATGGTTTAGTTCAAAATAGTCAGTTCTCTTTTGTCTACTAGTATAGGAAAAAGTAAAGAGGTAGTGTCAATAGAAACCCTAACTTCAATGACAAATATATATCCTAAAAGCTACCGAAATCCAAGAAATCAATTATAGGTCGCCAATCGATAGGCCATCTTTGATTGAATCTCTTAAGCTCCAATTCTTTGAATGCTATCCACTCAATCGATTTGGCTAAACGATAATCGAAGTAGAAAACATGGCGTGAGAATATTGAAGGGTGAAGAAGAAAGGGAAGACACGAGAGCAACTTCTGAACTATGAAGAAGATTGAGGAGAAGAATGAAGACGAAGAGGAAATGAATGAAGACTTGAACGGAAAAGTAGGAGAGAGAGACCTAGAAGAAAAGTCTTGATCTCTTTAAACCTAAGTTTAAAATTTATGGAAGGAACCCATATATGTTTTAAACTATAAAACTACCCTTTAGTTTTCTAAGAATATGTCAATGGGGGCAGTTTTTAATCAGTTTTAAATTTCAAGAATTTTAACTATACCCTAAAATTTTTTAAAATTGAAACTGCCCCCACTGCAAATTCCGTTTAGTCAACATGAATCCAAAATGATACGACTTGCTAATACGAATAATAAATGAGTCAGGTTAGTGTCTAATACAAATAAATTGAAATGGTTAACAATTTAACTAATATTGTTTGAATAAATGTCAGATATTTGTCATTTTTTATTAACTATTGATATAAATCCATGTAAAATAAAAGGATTTTTTTACATGTTTTTACTATTATATGGATTTAGGGAATTTCTAGTTTTGTAGAAAAACCGAGTGTGGGTTTGGTCGAGAGATAATGGTATTTTAGTTTTAGATATTTGATTCACGTTCTACAGGTCAATCTGAACTTGACACGGTAATAAACAGGGCATGTTAATATCTAGACATCTGACCCGATTAATTAAACGGGTTGGGTTAGGGTTAATTAGTGCTCGATGTGAACTCAAAACGACACGATCTGAATACCACTCAACATGACTTAGTTGTCACCCGTTCTTGTGGAAGCTTGGAAGGGAGTGCTAGAGAAGAACTTGAGGTACGAGTAGAAGCACTATATTTTTTGCCTTCTTCTTTACTTGCATGGAAGAGGACAGAAATTGCTGCCCCTTTTTATTAATCACCTCTCGGTCTTCCTTGAGGTACCTACACTTTCTTTACTAACCTTCTCCACCATCCATTGAATAGGGGATGGTATATGGGTTAAAGTGCACCTATTGATGCCATGAACAAATGATTTTAGTTTAGCACAATTTCGGGTTTTCATGGGACCTGCACTGTAACTTCAGGAATCTCTTTATTTTCAAGCTTAATTTGGAGGTCTTTAGAATTTCTTTTGTAGCTTCATTCTCTATGCAGGACCCTAGCAAAGTAAAGCCGACTCCAAGATTGAGTGGGCAAATCAAGATATATCACGTTGCCGAAAATATGTCCGAAATAGCTCAATCCATTCTGATGTCATAGTTGCACTTTCAAATTTGGGAACTTCACCCAAATTGGTACCTTAGATTAAGTTTTTCTTGATAATGTCAACCAAATTGGCACATTGGAGAAGTTTTCTTTGATGCTATTCTCTAACTACAAGGAGCTTTTGTCCATAAAAGCAATGGCCACGTTCTAAAATTTTTCCGATTGCATCTCTATTTTATAATTTCAAGATTAAAAATCCACCATTTAAAGTCGACACATTTTCAACATCTCCATTCCATATTTTAAGGGCCCAATTCCTCACGGAACATAATAATTATCTTGAAATGCAGAATAACCTTTGTCGGTTATTTCAATAGGCTCTTCATAATACCCTCCAAATGGTTTCTAATGTTTTCATTTTTCAATTTCTTAAAGTTTCGGGGTTGATCAAAAATTTTGGAAGAGGCATTTTGGCCAAAAAAAATAATTATGTGAATGCTGCGGAGTGCATTTGTTCGGTCTAGAAGAAGAGGCAGATTCAAATTTTGAAAGGAACGTTGCACCCGCTTGCTTGGGATGGGGTGCAACCGTTTTGGATGGTTGCTACAAGGTTAGGAGGATTCAAAGACACTTGGCTTGCATTTGGCCTTGTGATCAGATTGCTTGTCACGTGTAAGCACTTGAAAGCACAACCAATGTTACATGGATCGTGGGCTGGTTTACTAGGTGGTATGGGTGTGGTGGGGATAGGCTTTGTTGGTGCGCTATTTTGTATCAAAATTCATTTTTGAACTCTTATTCAAATTGCTTTTACTACTACTAGCAATACATTCCGTGCGTTGCACGTCGAAGTTTTTGTTAAAAACTTTGATAAAAATCTATGAGAAAATATAAAGTATACTCTCATATATAGTATATGTGTAACTATATTAAATATTATCTTTTATTCCTGATAGTTATATTATATCATCTATATTATGCTATATAATCATAAATATTACACATGTGAACTACTTGTAAAAAGTTTATATCTAGATCATTGTTTGTATTCCATTCATAACTATAAGCATCTGTTGAACTCATTTTTTTTGATGCTTTAAGCATTTGAAGGGTTATGGATTTTTCTTTCCTAGTGCCTTTCCTTTTATCCTTCTTGTTTTTGCCTTGAGTTGCAATAGTTTTCCATTTTGAATTGTTAAATTAAAACGGATGCTAAAATGCAGAACCTTCAATATATTTGGTCCTTGCACAATGAGACTGATATTTATTCATTATTATTTGTAACATAAAATAGTGGATGTATAAAGGGATAGCAAGGAAGAAAAACAATTTTGCAGCAGAAAAATATTTGAAAACCTAAAAAGAAAGAATGAATGAAAGATGAAAGAATTATATTTTTTTGATGAAGAGAAAGAGATACATATGTTGGTTTTTGGGCATTTGGGAATAATATTTTATTTATGGAGTTGTAGATGCATATTTTGAATATTACTGAAAAAAAGAATAAGATTTTGTTTATGTATATGATGTTAAGGGTAATAGGGCCATTCAATGGATAAATTTACATGATATGATAAAATGTAATTTGGATATTTAAATGTCGAAATTTACATGATATGATAAAATGTAATTTGAATATTTAAATGTCGAAGGATATAATGCTAATTAGGAAATTTGAATACATAAGGACATGTTAGCCTTTATTATTTTTATGAGGGCAAGATAGTGAACCAAAAGATTCTTATGTTAAGTTCCTTTTATTAGAAGTATAGACATAGATATGAGAGTACATATTATATTATACATGAATATACGAATAGTGAAATTTCAGATTGAACTGTAATCCAAAATGTTGCGAATAATAACAGTAAATGGTTAAATATTTATACTAGAAATGTTAAAATCACAATAGATCAGAATATAATTTTAAAGGACACCAAAATAAAGAAATGAAGTATAAAATAGGGTTACAATCTGGTATTATGGGGTTATAATTTGGTATTAGGGTTACAATACCTGGATCGTATATGAATTTGGGGTTAGGGTTATACTTTGGGGTCGAGAATTAGGGGGATCTAGGGTCTTGCGACTCCTGATCTTTGGATGCTTGGGGTACCTATGATCCCCAAGGACAAACTAACCAGATTTGGTGGTAGGTTCTTGAGCGGGCAGCAAGGGGTATTCATTCTTGGTGGCTGCATCAAGACTTATCGGATCTGGTGGAGCATGTCCTTGTGTCTTCCGCGTTATGGATTCTGTCCATGCCATCTGGCCTTTGACTGCAATACACACGTCCTCAAGGTCAACCAGGTGGACCATTTTCAGTCTCGCAACATCCTCTTTCATGCTCAACAGCTGGTTGCCATTGTTGTCTCCTTCCATGTACCAGCAACCATTTTTGGATCTTCTCCTTTTTTTCCTTCTGAAATAAACCCCTTTTCTTCATGGGTTTTCATCTCCATTCTGTTAGAACTCAACCCATAAAGAGAGAAGTTCCCAAGTGTGAAGTTGAACTACTTGAAGCTTCCAATGGTGATGAGTTTTCTGCCTCCATGGCCGAACTTGCCTTCTTCGCTTCACATCACATCTGTTCTTCACCTTCTTCCCTCTAGCTAGTTCAACCAAATCTTAAACGGTCCTGTGCTGGTAGTTTCATAAGGGGGGAAACCAGATTCGGCTTCATCCGCAACATACTCAAAATGATTTTCTGATCCTATTTGAACTCATTTGATGGAGAAAGTTGTAACTCACCTAAAGAAAGCTTGCTTTATTTCACCCTTTGGGTGGGTGGGGGGGGGGGGGGGGGGGGGGGTATTCTTGGTCCTAGGTTTCGTTTACATGGCTTCAATGAGGTTTTTTGAGAGAGGAAGCTAAGGGGTGAAGCTCTCAGGAAAGCCATTTCTAGATTCTTTTCTATATTGTAACATATAAAATTGGAAAATCAGTTGACTAGTGTTTGTTCATTCTGGGGCGTGGATGCCTGCTCTTGGGGGTTCTGTGGTGTGATTGTATGTGGCTTCTATGGCATGGGTCCCATTCTCGTTCTCCCTGCATTTACGAGTTTCTGTTTGGTGGTTACCTCATGCACGGATGGTGACTTGGCCTATCTCTAGTAGTCTCTAGTAGTTTTGTCCATGAGGTGGAGGTTTCTGACTGTAATTGGTCCTATGAGATGTACTCCACCAAATTGTCAATTCTTAAATGGTTTGGCACTCCTGAGACCGTATTAAGTTATATGTCTTGACTCAATTTTTTCAATTTTTATTCACTATCTTGGTGCAATGCCTTTCTTTCTTCTCTTTTTCTGAGGTCATTCATCTTTTCCGTTATTCAAAATTTGGTGTTTCTACTGTGTTGATTTTTATTATCTTGGCCATTTTCTCCAATTTTTTTTCTCATAGCAGCATTTTCATTGCTTGGTAAACTCAGTTTTATAAAAAGGCACCTGGGCGAATAAAAAAAAAAAAAATAAAAAAAAAAAGGCAACTGAAAGGTTTTCCTAAGAAGTGTTGCCACTGTTTCCATGGTTGGTGGTATCTAACTTTTATAAGGCCTGTCCTTTTATAGGATTTGGGCAAACAGGCAGTCAGCTGCGAGGTCAAAGGAGAGGAAGATGAGGTATACAGCTGAGCTTGAAAGAAAGGTCCAGACTCTGCAAACAGAAGCAACCTCATTGTCTGCACAATTGACCCTGTTGCAGGTAAAATATTTGCCTTGCAGACAGTTTAGCAGTCTGCTTTAATTGACTTTGGTCATCGGACTTTATAATTGAGTCATTCTGCCGGATAGTTATCTCGTCCGTCTTTTGCTTGTTTTGCTGAATTTTGTGTTTTAGATTATACAAAAGATTCGTCTGGTGTGTGAGACAAGGATTATACATATGATATTATTTTCCTTGGCTTCCTTGTGAACAGAGAGATACAAATGGTCTTACTGCTGAAAACAGTGAACTGAAATTGCGTCTGCAAACAATGGAACAACAAGTTCACTTGCAAGATGGTAAGGACTTACATGTACTTTCTTTTGTGAGCTATTACTTCAACTCAACATCGTCACCCGCCATGTGCATGCGTGTCTTCTTGCTTGTTCATTTTTATTACATGTTTGGAGAGGGAATGTGAAGAGCAATACATCATTCTTTACCAATTTATTTTGACAGCGCCATGCAACATAGTTGAACGATCATGGCCGGCTTGAATGGGTGCGTGAATAGAACATGGTTTCAACACAATGCAAGAACTTTCTAGACATCAAGCTGACACTTCACATGCTTGAACTCTACATAGCTCAAACAAAAGTTGGGTGTTAACATTTTGATCCAAGAGGGGCAAAGCACAACACACTTGGATTTATATTTTATTTGACCATTGGAGAAAAAATAAATAGTCAACTTGTTTTTTGGATATGTAGGATATAATGTACAGTAAATAGTCGTTGAAAATTAGCAGAGAAATGGAAGAAATGCAATTTTGAATTTCTAATGTTTGGAATTCAAGTGCATTTGAAATTGTTATGGCTGGGTTGCTGAAATTAGTTCGTTGGTGCTGCATGCTTTTCGCATTGACATCACAAGTCAAGCACACCCAAATATGTTTTCCTTTTTTCTTTTGGTCGATAAAATTTCTTAAGCAATTAAAATTCTCTACGGAAGACATAAAATTTTGCCCAATGTCCATAAAATGTGCCCCAATCCAAGGCTCGTGCACCTCTATTAAAGCAATGGTGAAAAATTGTCTTTCTTCCTTCACCTATGAATAAAAATGTATCATGCAGCTTCTTTTGATAATGACTTTGCCTCTACTTACCGAAAAAAAACTTTCTGAAGGTACTAATTGATGTTGCTTTGCTTCTATTTTTCTGGTAAATAGCGTTAAATGATGCACTGAAGGAGGAGATCCAGCATCTGAAGGTACTAACTGGCCAAACGATGCCAAGCGGTGGTCCTATGCTGAACTTTCCTCCATCCTTTGGTGCCAACCAGCAATATTATCCAAACAACCAATCTATGCACACAATGTTAACTGCACAGCAGTTTAAACAGCTCCAGATTCATTCTCAGAAGCAGCAGCAGCAGCAGTTTCAACAGCAACAAATGCACCAGTTTCAGCAGCAACAACTGCAGTACCAACAAGCTGGAGACTTAAAAAATGAGAGGTTGCCTGCCCTCTAACGGCCAGAAAGATAATGCTTCGGACATCAGTGGCTCTATATTGAAGGATTGAGGAGGAAAATTGGGATGTCAATTTGGCATTGGAGGATCATGATATCGAAATCTTGGTTGAATCTGTCATCAGATAGCTTAGCTTTACTCATTTGTTAACATATCTTCACAACCTTGTCTTCTAGGCTGTCAACAAAATGGAATTTCAGTTGGTGATATGTGAGGGGGTTATTCGTTCATATTTAGTTATGTAGAAATTTGTGCCGTGTTTTTTGCTAGCCATAGTTAGTGATAGTCATATTGTATCGCGGCACCTGTAGCAGGACAAATGACTGATGCTTGCCGACCATTTTACGATGTCTCTATATCTGACATTCATCAAGCAGGCCACTTGGATTTGCCAGGTTCTTCTTCGGGTGCAGGGTTCTTATTTGTGCCTCTCTCTCTCTCTCTCTCTCTCTCTCTCACACACACACACACACACACACACACACACACACAGAGACATGCACACACACGTGAGCATTTATGGGTATCCATACATGCACATGTACTATTTATCCAGGCCTTTCGATCTTGAGTTGAAATTTGTCCTGAAGCTTTCATTGTGATTTTGTGTCTTTAAATTAGCTACTAGCTTATGAAGGCCAATCTTAAAATTTATTGTGATGTTTCCAGTTGGATAATTTTCGCTTTTTATTCGTACATGTGCCTACGTTCCGTAGGAGTTTGAAGGATTCATCTGGTCAACAACGGTTTGAATCAGTGAAATGGTTCTGCATATACAAACAGAAAAAGCTTTGTCGACGTGAAAATACAGACAATGAGCTCCCAAAAAGTTTTCTGTTGAAGGCATCTTTTGCAAATACAAAGATTACCTTTAAATCCATTAAAAAATGAGTTTAAATCACGTTTTGTTATAAAATAAAGAGAATATAAAATATAGAATTGTAAAAGAGTTAAGAGACTAGAAATGCTAGAGAATTGAGTTTCTCAACGTCTTGTATTTCTCAATTGACCCAAGGTATATCAATGGATAGGGGGTTATAGGCTAATCCACTAACAACCACTAATTTTCATTTATCTGGGGTACTAATTAGAAGGTTAAGGGTCATCCATTATATATAAAATGTATATATATATATATATATATATATATATATATATATATATATATATATATATATATATATATATATATAATGTTATATTTACAACACTTCCCTTGGATGGCCACTATGTTAAGATAATATGTCTCGTTAAAACATTGCTAGAAAAATATTGTGGGAAAAAACCCAGTGAAGGAAAAAGAGTACATATTCAAATGAATCTTAAAATAGCGTTGGACGCTCTAATGCTGCTTCATTAAAATTTTGTTAGAAAAACCCAATGGGACAAAACCTAGACGAATGAAAACGTGCATATGTCATGTATGTTGAAGTGGATACTCTCCCTAATGAAATTCTCTCCTCTGATAAGAAATCAACTGGAGTGGTCACAAATCTGACACATTCCAATGCCATATACCAATTTCTTGAACGATGATAATGGTAAAACTTTAGTGAATAGATCTGTAAGATTATCACTAGATTGTATCGGCCTTACTTCAATTTCATGGCTCTGCTAGAGTTTATGGATGTAGAAGAACTTTGGCGAAATATGTTTGGTTCTATCACCTTTGATAAACCCTCTTTTAATTTGTGCAATACAAGCAGCGTTATGTTCAGATAAGGTTGTTGGTGAATCTATAATCAAAGATAGTCTGCAAGTATCTCAGATGTGATGGATTACAGACCTTAGTCACATACATTCATGGCTCACTTTATGGAGTGCAAGGATCTTAGAATGATTGGAAGATGTAGCAATCAAAGTTTGATTGGTAAATCGCCATGAGATCGCTATGTCACCACATGTGAAAACCCTAACCAGTTTGTGAACGAGCCTTGTGGGGATCTGATATGTATCAAGAATCTGCATAATTGACTAAATGTGAACTTTGAGTATGACAAGCCCAAATTTGTAGTTCCATGAAGGTAGCATAAGGCATGTTTTACGTCATTTCAATGTTGTCAAGTTGATGCAAAACTAAATATTGCGAACAAGTTGATTGGAAATGCTATATCAATCCTAGTATATTGTGCTAAGTATAAAAAAACACCAATTGTATTTAGGTATGATACTTCAGGACCAAGATGCATTTCATATTCCTCCTTGGGATGAAAGAGATCCTTATTGACATCAAGAGATCAGACGACTATCGGAGTACTTAACGGATATGCTTTATCTATGTTAAGCCGCTTTAGAACCTTTTCGGTATAGGTTGTTTGATGGATAAGAATTCTGTTTTAACATATCCTCGATCTGCAGGCCAAGACTGTAAACCCAGGTAAATTTAAATTTTTATGAAAAAGAGCAAAACGGTAATTTGTCACTACGATATGGGTTGAAAACTCAAATTTTTCTAGAAATCGGATGACAAAATGGACATCACCGTTGGATTCGTCTCGCAAAATCTAGCTATCCTTTCAATTTTCGTCGAATTCTGAGATAGTCATATTTTTTTACGTTTTACGAGGCGACCAGGTGTCGTGACCTCATGAACGAACCTGAGAATTAAATTTTGAAAATTGGATAATAATTTAAAGTTAGTTCAAATAAAAATATTTTGAATTTGAATCGGGACGAAATTTAATTAATTCGGGTCAAAATCGGACTCGGGAAAGGAGAACGTGTGGCGAAATGAAGACCAATCATTTAAAGGGTATAAATAGGGGAGAAAAATCAGATTTCTCCCTATACCCATCAGATTTTTTGAAAAATCAAAAGAAGAGAGGGAAGCTCCACATTCTCTCTACGATCTACGGAGTTTCGTTGGTCGAATCGACTCAAGGCAAGAATAAAAGTTGTTCTTCTCGTCGAGGGCTACGCAACCATACCAAAAAACACGAATTTGGGAGAAGTTCCAAAAAAGGGCTTGGAGAAATCAAGGGCTTTAGGCGTGATTTGGGATTCTTGGAGCTTTCTAACATCGTTTACGCTTCAAGAGGTAGGGTTTTCTCCCTAATTAGGTTTATTTCTAACTTAGAGCGATTATATGGAATGGGTAAGTTGTTAGAGGTGTATAACACTTGCCTATTATTGTTAATTGATGAAATGAGTATTGGAATTGGGTAAAATCAATTCTAGCATGAATTGATATTTAGAAATTGCTAACTTGTAATTTCTTGAAAAATTGTGATATGTGGGCATGCTATGTATTTATATTATACCTTGGAGAATTAAGTATGTTATTTGCATGAGATTATGTGATGACATATTTGAAAATTGTTGTTGGGTATAATGTTGATATATGTTTAGTGATGTATTGACATTAAGATGATTTATAGTAATTATATGCTTATGATATAATTGGCCATGGTATATGTTGAAATGTGGTGGATATGGTTCACATGACACTCATAACATATTGAACATGATTATAGTGTTGCAATTGTACACTACATTGCATATGCACGGAGACATCGCATTCATGTGCATTAGGCATGAGTGTGGGTGTGTGTGCATGTTTGTCATCAAACGCTACTCTTGGTGAATAATGCGTGGGCTCGGGAAAGTTGGGCCAAGGCTCGACTGAGTCGCACGGTTTGCATTGAAAATTGGGCGGGGTTAGCAAGAAGGGTTGGACTATCCCTCGAGTGCAAGACCCGGTTACTTCGGATACGTACTCCGTTGGTATCGAGTCCATAAAGTGTGTCAGCGTATGCGGAGCTATTGGTGGAAGTCCACAAATGCCGTGTTGGTTGGGTGACCGTTGGTGGAAGTCCATAAATACCCACCCCAAGAAAGACCCGGAGAATTTAATGGTCATTGGATTTGTAACATCAATGGCGAGGGCTTGAAATGCCCGGAGTTACACGCATGACATTTGCATGTGTTGAGGGAGTCGATGAAGGCTCGGGTTGTAGTGCATGAGTGAGTCTCATCTCATGTCATGGCATGACATAATGAAATCCATCATTGAATTGCATATTCTTGATTGGAATATTTTGTGGCTTGTTGAATGTGCATGTAACATTTCATATGCATCTAGGTTGGGGAGTAGCCTCTTTAGGAGATACCCTATTGAGCGTGGCTCACCATTTATGGGACAATATTTCAGGTGCGGGGTTTACACGGTGGAAGGCTCTCATTTGGGCCCTCAATGAAGAAGAAAAGCCGACTTGTTGCTTTTAAACCATATTGATCTTTCATCTCAAATTCAATTTTCAAATACTCAGTAGTTTTTATCAACTCTTCAGGAGTTTCAATCAGATTCATATCATCAATAAATACTGCAATGATGGCGAATCCAAATTTTAATTTTTTTAATAAATACACATGGGCATATGAGATTGTTAATATACCCTTCCTTGACCAAGTACTCATTGAGATGGTTATACCATATTCTTTAAGATTGTTTCAATCCATATAAGAATTGTCTCAATTTAATTAAGTACATGTGTTCATGATTTTGATGTGTTTGCTTCAGGCAATTGCAATCCTTCAGGGACTTCCATATAAATATCAGTATCTAACTTTCTATGCAGATATGTAGTAACAACATCCATAAGATGCATGTTGAGTCCTTCTGAAACTGCTAGACTAATAAGATACCAAAATGTAATTGCATTCATTACTGGTGAATATGTTTCTGCATAATCAATCATGGATCTCTGCAGGAACCCTTGTGCTACTAGATGTACTTTATATTGCATATTTACTTTTTATTTTCATATAAATACCCACTTATATCCAATAGGATTTACATCTTAAAGCGTTGGACTACGGGTCCAATATTTTTTATTTTGTTAATAGGCTCCAAGTGAATTGTTTTCTTCCACTTTGAGCAATCATTTCTATGTCGACAATCATATATTGTGCATGGTTCAAGATCATCCCCATTTTAGATTTCAGTAACTTCTATATCATTGATGATCATTTTTGTGCGATCCTATACCTCATCTATGTATGCATACTTAATACAAATTTATTCATTTATAAATATCTATATATCTTCAAGAGTTTGTGTATTTTCAGGGACTTTTTCCTTTTTAGGGGTTTATTATTTGAGATGATGTAGATGCATTTTCATTTTTTACTTCAACAACTTTTTCATGAGTTGTATGTAGTTGCTCTTTTGGAGCTGAATCTTTTGAACCTATGTGTCGACCACACTTTAGGCGTGTAAGAAAGTTCACACTGTTCTTCAGGTGACAAATTTCCTCCCCCTAACGGCGGGAAGAGTGTCTCAGTTTTTTTTTGAACGTACATAATTTCTTGAGATCTCATTATTTTTAGGTACCATTGTCTCTGCATGAGATTTCTTTTCAGGAGATTCGTCTTCTAGGGATGTTTTATACAGAAAACTTGATTTGACTATTTTGTGGGTGTGGCCTCTTCGGGAGTGCCAACTTTTTGTGCATTATTTCTTTTGTTTTTGTCTTCCAGACCGGTTAGAAATTTTTTGTTTAAGCGTTTGGTGTGAGTTGATATTGGTATTTGCATATGGAAACTAAAACTGTGCCTGATATGCAGAATGGACGATAGAAGAGGACGTGGATGTCCTACTAACCAAGTTGGAAATCAACCACCCCAGGAAGTCATGAACGATATTTACTAGTGCCTATGAGAATTGACCACCTTGGCACAAAATCAAAATGGGAACAACCACCAGAATAGGGCTGCACATCTATTGGCGGTGTATCCAACTGGTAATCATAAGTCTAGGAAGATGAACGTAGTGAGAGAATTGCTTAGGCAACGTCTGCCCACTTTTCAAGGTAGTTCCAATCCAATGGATGTAGAAAAATGGATTAGAAGGATAAGAAGATGTGTGATAGCATGAGGATTGTTGCGGATCTCCAGGTTGGGCTAGCTACATATTTACTCGAAGGAAATGTGAACCATTGGTGGGATTCCATGAAGAGGATGAATGACGTGGATACGATGACTTGGGAGGTATTTGATCAAATTTTATGAGATAAATATTTTTATGAGTTGATAAGGGATAGGATGAGTGAAGATTTCTTGGCCTTGAAGCAAGGGAATAAGACGGTGGCCGAATATGAAGTGAATTTTAACGAATTGTCTCATTATGAGACAAATTTTGTTTCAACGGATGCAAGGAGGGCCAAACAGTTTGAGCAGGGGTTGAGGCCTTCTAATCGAGAGAAATTGGTGGCACACAAGATCCGGGAATACAAGGATATGGTTGATGAGCACATAATATTGCATATTTGAAGGGCTCATTACATGCATTTTAACTCAACTTTTGCATTTAAGTACTTAGAGTTAGCCGAAATTATGAATAATGTTGATATTTTGATGTTGCAAGTTTTTATTGCTTAAATCATGTATTTTAGGACATTGCAACTATGTTGGATGTGTGGTGAAGGCATGGACACAATACATGAAGAATTGGAGGTTTAAAAGTGAAGAAATCAAGAAGGCATTGGTGCTTGGGAACAAGGGCACCAGCTGCAGCAACAATTGGAAGCACTGCCTCGGAATTCCTCCATTTCGACCATGATCTACTCAGAATTTGGAAAAGTTCAAAACATGAAAGTTGTAGATATGGGTGTCTTCTGTTTGGTGTCAAAATTTCAGCCCAATCCAACGGTTAGATAAAGAGTTATGCCGATTCTACCGAAGGTGGTTCAGTGCAGAAAAACAGTACCGGTACCTAGTACCGGTACTCCGGACCTTCTGGTCGCGAAAACAGCCTGTAACTCAACTTTGAGGCTTGGGGGTCCCACCTACACTTCTCCCACGCCTATCCCAACATTTCCTTACACATTTGCAGGCCTCCTACACTCAAGTGGAAGACTTTGAAGGCCAATGCATTGATGGAGGATGGGAGAGAAGTGGGCTGCCAGGGCTATGATCTCCTAGCCTGTCAAGCCATCCATTCAGCCCTCTCTTGAGGGGAGCTCGTTCACACAGCTAGGGGGGAGCCTCTTGGACGTTTTGGCAAGTCTCCACACTCAATATATTCAACATTCAACACACAATGTAAAGGGTTGGCTACCTAAGCTTAGGATTAGTTTTTTTGAGCTCCAAGGAGGAAGATGATGAATAGTGACGTTTTTGCATTTTCTTCTCCATTCAAGTTGTAGAAATCTTTTTTTAATCTCTTGTAAGGATCTTCTAAGTTTAATTTATTGTCTTTAATCCCATTCCTTTCAAGTACATTGCAACTTTAGTTACATGTTCTAGCTTTCACCATTGTTGTATGAGTCTTTCCACTTCAAGCTTTTCTTAAAATGGGTATTGAATTTTTTTCTTCATAGTTTTAGATTTATTGCTTCAAGTTAAGTTTCATGCTTTAATCTCCATTTCCTTTATATGTCTATTTACATTATGCTTGTCTTTCATTTATGCATAAGTAGCTAGCTTTTAAGTTGGTTAGTCCAAGGGTGAATTCCATTTGGGGATTCCATTCCAACTCTCTTTCATTCCTTCTCTCGGTGTATGTTGGCTCGGTTTGATTGGGTTGAGGGTGGATAAATTGGTGAGTCTTTGATATTCCGTAGGCCTAGTCACGGTTTATGCTTGGATACTCACCATTTTATTCCTAGCTTCCCATAAATCAATCGTACTTCTAGGCACCATTGGAGGAAGGCTTTGAGTTGGCTTGATATTCCCATTGGAATGAACCGCTTGGATTAGCCAACACTTGCTTTCTTGCATTTTCATTTTGAACAAAACTCAACAAAACACAAACACAAGATTTTACACTTTCTTTTCTCTTTTTGCAAAATCACTTTCACAAAACTCCCTTTCCTTCCCTGAGGAGACGACCTTGGAATACTTTTCCAAGTAAAACACCGACAACAAGAGACTCCTTACGATTGGGGAGCACTTTTGTTCACACGCATTCCATTCCACATTTCATTCCATACATTTTGTTCATTCCACATTTCCATTCACATCCATTTTGTTGTTGTTTCCTATCTTCTTGCATCATCCGGAGGGAGAGTGACACTCCCCCATTCCTATAAGCCATACACATAGTTGAGGGTGATGTTAAGCGGTTAGGATACAACAACGTTTTTTCCATCAATCAATGGTGAATCAAGCTAATTTGGTGGAGAGTAACATGAAGGAGGCTTAATGGCGACATACTTTTTCAAGAGGAGGTCCCCTTAGAATGGGCAGCATCAGTGGAGCTATACAGAGGACAGCTCCATATTGCCGACTTGATCAAACCTTCGGGCAAAGGAATCAACCAGGCAGAGGAACTAGAGGTTCACATGAGAGGACAGTTATAGACTAGCATTAGTGTTTTTCTTGTTGAGGTTATGGACATTTCAGGAATAACTGTCCATTGTTTCCACCGAAGAACAATCAGGCCGTGGGACAGCAGAACGTGAACAAACCCCTACCCCAGAAACCGTAGCTATAGAGGAACGTATGGGCTATTATACCAGCGGGTAACAATCAGGGCCGAGTCTTTGCACTGACCTGACCAGAAGATGATATCACCAATATTGTGGTCAAAGGTATTGTTTTACTTTACAATTCATGGACATTGAGACTTGAATGTGAAAACATTGAATGTTGAACTACATACAAGAGAACGAATGGAAACACTTTGGGTGGGTTGGGGTTGTATACTTCGGATAGGAGAACAAGAGATGAGTGTAGATTTAGTGGTATTGGACATGCAAGGGTATGATGTGACCTTCAGGATGAATTTGCTATTAGCATATTGCGCTGTGATGGATTGCTTTCGAAAATAGATAGTATTTCATTCATTAGGAGGGGTAGTATTTAGCTTCACCAATGAGAGAAATACTTCTCACCCATTTTCCATGACGGGTAGATGGCTCTTATAGACTAAGGTCGGGAGTAGGTTGAGTTTTCTTGCTAGTTTGATGGGAGGAGAACGAGTTAAACCCTAGTGGGAAGTTATATTAGTGGTGTTAGATTTTCCAGATGTGTTTCCAGATGAGTTGCTTGGCCTACCCCCTTAGAGAAAAATTGAGTTTACCATCGACTTGTATCCAGGAACAGAACCAACTCTATCACTCCTTATCGGATGACACCTTTAGAGTTAAAGGAGTTAATGAAGCAATTAGACCAGTTACTAGCAGTAGGGTTTGTGCATCTAAGCACTTCACCTTGGGGAGCCTTAGTCCTCTTTGTGTAGAAGTATGATGGAACACTTCAGCTATGCATGAATTATAGGAAGTTGAATTGGGTGATGGTGAAGAATAAGTATCCACTACCGCGTATTGATGATTTATTCGATCATTTGAGGGGTTCCAAGTATTACTCCAAAATTGATCTTCGTATTGGGTATCATTAATTGAGGATCAAGGAGGAGGAAATTCCTTAGACTGTTTTCCGTATGACGTGTGGTCATTTCAAATATACGGTAATGCCATTTGGATTGACCAATGTTACTGCAGTATTTATGGTTTTGATGCATAGAGTGTTTACACCGTATTTAGATTAGTCTGTTATCATATTTATTGATGAAATCTTGATCTATTCTCGGACACACGAGGAGAATACACAACATATTAGGGTGGTGCTACAGACCCTAAGGGAGCATAAATGTGAGCTTTGGATGAAGGAAGTGAAGTTCCTCGACACGTGGTGTCGGAAAAATGAGTAGATGTCGACCCTACAAAGATTGAAGTAATAATGAAATGGGAACCACCCTAGAGTGTGACAGAAATCCATAGTTTCCTGGGTTTAGTGGGTTACTATAGGAGGTTTGTTGAAAGGTTCTCAAGGTTGGCTTTGCCAATGACCCATCTTATGAAGAATGGAGAGAAATTTGTGTGGACTGAAGAGTGTGAACTAGCCTTTACTACTCTGAAGGAGAAATTGACGACGACTTTGGTCCTTATTATCCTAGATAGTGGAGAGGGATATGATGTTTACACTGATGCTTCTCTACGAGGTTTGGAATGTGTATTGATGTAGAAGGGTAAGGTAGTTGCTTATGGATTTAGACAGTTGAAGATATATGAGTAGAACCACCCCACATATAACTTGGAGCTTGCAGTGGTGGTGTTTGCTCTCAAGTTGTGGAAATGTTATTTGTAGAAGTTCTAGGTGTTTTCTGATCATAAGAGCCTGAAATATATCTTCACTCAGAAAGATCTCAATCTTTGACAAAGACGTTGGATTGAGTACTTAGAAGATTATGATTTCACACTTAATTATCATCCGGGAAAAGCTAACGTGGTGGCTGATGCACTTAATAGAAAGTCTCGGGGTGAAATCAATGTCCTTGCAGTGGGTAAATGGAAATTATTGAGGTCTTGGAGGATTTTGACTTGTTGGTGGATAAACAGGAAGACCAACCGCGCTTATTTAATCTTGTAGCTCAACCAATAATTCAGCGAAGTTACAATGATTAGACTCCGATTTGGGCACTATTCGGGGCAAATTGGAGAAATGTGATATTGTAGAGAACTGGTCCTTATACCAGGATGAGTTACCATTCTAGGGAAGACTATGCGTAGCGAATAACAACCAAATAAAGGAATAAGTGTTGGAGGAGAGCCATCATTCTAAATTCTCAATACATTTGGGTAGCACCAAGATGTATAGAGATATGAAACTTCAATACTGGTGGAAGGGAATGAAGAGAGATGTGGCAAAGTATATAGTGAAGTGCGCAGTTTGTCAACAAGTTAAAATTGAGCATTAGAGACCGGGAGGATCATTACAATCCTTACTTATTCCCGAGTGGAAGTGAGATCATGTTACTATAGATTTTGTGTCAGGGCTGCCTAACAACGTTAAGGGATATAATGATATTTGGGTGATTGCTGATAGATTGACAAAGACTGCCCACTTTATACATATCAAGACCACAGATAATTTAGTGACTTTGAGTTAGCTGTACATCCGAGAGATTGTGTCCAATCGAGACAGCTGATTCGTGGCTAAATTTTGGCAGAGCTTGTAGAAGGCATTGGGGACTGAGTTGCAATTTAGTACTGCTTTTCATCCTCAGATGGACGTCCAATCAGAAAGGGTAATCTAAATTGTGGAAGATATACCAAGGGTGTGTGTTATGGACTTTAAAGGTAGTTGGAGTGAACACTTACCATTGGTGGAATTTGCTTACAACAATAGTTACTAGGCTAGCATCGGAATGTCCCTCACGAGGCATTGTACAGAAGACCATGCAGATCACCTACGTGTTAGGCAGAAGCTGGAGAGAGTAGCTTATTTGGACCAAAAATTGTTAGAGAGACTACCGAGAAAGTCCAATTAATTCAGGAAAGATTACGCACAACTCAGAGTAGACAGAAAAGCTATGCTAATAAGAGGAGAAGACCTTTGAAATTTTGGTTGGGAGGCTGAGTGTTCCTCAAAGTCTCAACTAAGAAGGGAGTGTTCAGATTCGGTAAGAAGAGAAAGTTAGCCCCGAGGTATACCAAGCCATTTGAGGTGATTAGAGTGGTGGTAAAAGGTAGCCTATTAACTCAGATTATTAGCTCAGTTATCAAGAGTACACGATTTGTTTCAGGTATCAATGCTAAGGAAGTGTGAACCTGATACATCGCACATAGTGGATTTGGAAGGAATTGAATTTCAAGATGGGATAACTTATGAAGAGCAAACAATGAGTATTCTTGACACCAAGGAGAGGTCATATTACTAGTGAAAGTACTGTGGCAACACCAAGGGGTGGAGGAAGCTACCTGGGAACCAGAATTGGAGATGCAAGAGAAGTACCCACATTTATTCTCTACTTGAGGTAAGTTTCGAGAACAAAACTTTCTTTTAGGGAAGGGGTAGATTGTTAACCCCTGTGTAATTATAATTATATATATTAAGTTCTATGTGTTACTTGTATAAATAATAAATTATGAATAATTTATATTGATTGTATTAGAAGATATTAGATAGTTTGGATCTTATTGTCATCACAAAGAGAAGTTAGGAAGAGAATAACTAGACACTGTCTTAATATTTTAAGTGTAACTTTTTAGTTTGACATTAGATTGATTTGAAATTTGGACAGTAGAAACTAGATCACAAGAGCTACAAAATAGTGGTTTACAAAAATTTCGTGAGTCGACTTCTAAGTAGGTCAAAACTGCACTAGAAGTTAAGGCAGAAAACTAGTCCACGTTCAAACGCCAAGTCACGTTCGAACGGAGTTTGATTACAGTACTTTGGTGTCTGATAGAAACTCTAACAAAAATTGAGATACTGGGAGCAAGAAATGTTCAAACAACAATCACATTCGAAGTTATGTTTGAACGCCAATCTTCCGTTTAAATGCAAGTGTATTTTTAATAGCGATCAGGCTCGCAATGACTATTCAGATTCTGACCCTATAAATATTTAAGGACACCTCCTTTAGCCATATTTCATCAATTTTCAATCCTAGGCACCTCTAGAGAGTGAAAAGAGAAGGAGAAAATGCAAGAGTCGGAGGGATTTGCACGTTGGGAACGGATTAAACACCCTAGGGCTATTTTAAAACATCGGATTAAGGTATGGGGTTCCATCTTGAATTCTTTCATTGAGGCTAAGAATATTTTTTATGTACGTTTTTACTCTTAGATGTTATTATTTTGATAGAAAAACATCTTGTTTTGGTTTCTTGAAATCTTATGAATCGTTCTTGAAGAACATACATGTTTTTATACAAAGTTTACTAGTTCTAGAATTTCAAAACCATAGTTCTGGAAAAGTTACACGATTTCTTTATGATAGTCATTCATTCTTGATTCATAAATCATAATTCTTGAATAAACCATGTTTTACTTTCAAGAGTATGTTTTTCTCTCCAAGAATTGAAAGTTGATAAAACTCTAGGACTTTGAATACCGCAAAAGTAAAGGTTTCTTGATACGATATTTTTCATATTTTAATTTCTTTATTACTATATATTGAGAATTGTGAAATGGTGATACATTACTTTTGATGGAAATCGTGATTGGTTGAGTAAACAGTTTTGATGAAGTTCTGGTTTTTAATTCTTGTATGGTTTGGGGGTGTGATGGATTTGGATTGCATTCGAAAGCTACCATAGAGTGTTAGAAGTTAGTCTATCTTAGTGGGGGTGAGATGGTTACTTAACACTCGTAAGGGGTTGTTCCTTGAGAGGTCAACCACTATTGTTCATGTAGGTTTGAGGCTAAGGGACGATATACCTTTCATGGGAATGGATTCATCAATGCTGTTTGAGACGGTACATGCCCTTATAGTTTGTGATGTGGCCTTGTAGGGAATGATTGAGATTGTTTATGTTAGAGGTGGGTGAACGAGGTAGGTTCGTTGTATAGATTCTTGAGAAGCAACTAGCATACATGAGATACGTGAGATATTTGAGATGGTGTTTACTTAATGGTTCTTTTTTTACTCTGATGCATAAGTGTTTACTTCTGTTATTGAATTACTATATTCTGTAAACTTGAGATCGTTACAACTAACATTTGATGATGCACAAAATTGTCTTGGGCAAGATCAACAGTCAAGTATATGAACAGGTGTGATTAATGAGCAGTAAACATGCAATCAATGATGGAACAGTAAAAATAGCAAACACAAAGATTTATAGTGGTTCGGTCCGGGTGACCTACTCCACTCTCGGGAACGGCTGCGGTGGCCGGAGGTGTTTTATTGATGAACAATGTAGCCGAGAGAGTAACTCCGGGAGTATTACAGTGCTTGGGGAAGAGAGAGAGAGTAAAATGTGTAATGAGGTATGTGAGGTATTGGAGGCGTGCCCTTACTCTTGAGAGGGCTTACATTATATAGTTAGGGTAAGGCGGTGAGGCGGTGACGTGAGGAAAAGGTCTTCCACTATTTTGGTAAGTACAATTTTAGTAGGAATAGATCTCTTTGGTAAGCATAGTTAAGGTAGGAATAGATATCCGTATTCCGATATTCTTTCCTCGTGCTCCTATTTCGTCGAAGGAGGATCCTGAGCTGAACTAGGAGGAGAAGCTTGGACTTAGTCTTGACCTTGGACTTGAATTAAAGGAGGCTTGGGCTTGTAGTGGAGTCAAGAGGTCAAAGGAGGAGAAGCCAGGAGGGCCAGGCTATGGGCGGCGCCCAGGCTTGGTGGCCTCCCTTGGGCGGCGCCCTCTTGATCCTTGCTGGGCGTTGGCCTTTGGCTTGAGCTCCATTTGACTCCGTATTGATTTACGAGCGGGTCCAATTCCCTCCGTATTGATTTACGAGCGGCTCCATTTGACTCCGTATTGATTTACGAGAGGGTCCAATTCCCTTCGTATCGATTTACGAGCGGCTCCATTTGACTCTGTATTGATTTATGAGCGGCTCCATTTGACTTCGTATTGATTTACGAGCGGAACTTGGACTCTTGGGTTGCTTCAGCTCCGTTTGGACTTTCTTTTGGGCTTTATTGGTTTAGCTAGATTGGGCTTGGCCCAGTCAAATTCGGACTCATCATTTGTCCTCCATGCTCCAAGCCTCTGACTTTTTGTGAGAGGAAGGGGTTGAGGGCATGTTCTTCTTCTTTGGAGGAGTTTTTCTTGCTCCGTATGGTAGTCTCTTTATTCCCTCAATCACGAAGCTTCTGATAACTCCATGGTTGGGCATCCACCGCTTTGGCTCTGTCGTCGATGTCGTGAGAGGTGAGGAGAGAGAGATCCTAGTTGTCCTGGGCGAGGGCGCCAGGTAGGTGGGTGCTAGGTAGATGGGCGCCAGACAGATGGGCGTCAGGCAGGCGGGCACCTGGCAGGCGGGTGTTGGCTCCATGGGCGGCCTGGGCGACTCTCCTAGCGTAGAAGGCGTCGCGCTTTCGAGTTGGCTGACCGAGTATTAAGACCTTGGATGGCGCGAGCAGGAGAGGAAATGGGGTGTTCTTTGTGTGACGCCAAGAGGTTGGCAGGGCGCCTTGGGCGACGCCAGAGGCCTCGAGCGCTGCTATGTTTGGGCAACGCCTTGAGTCTTGCTATGGGCGACGCCTCTCTGGTGCTTGGTCATTAGCTGACCTTGTCTCTGATTACAGGCGTCCTGTTGATAGGGCGATGATGGAGGCGGAGGTTCTTTGTGCTTTCATGGTGGTGTCTTCCCCCTCTCCCAAGAGTGGTGTCTCCCCTTCTCCCAAGAGAGCGAGATTTTATGCCCCCGGTTAAGGTCCAATGGCCAGGTGCAAGGTCCGGTGGTGCCCCCACTCCTTCCCAAACTGTGACTCCTATGTGTACCAGGGCTAGCCCTTATACCGCTGCATGAGTTGAGACTCCAGTGCGATTTCTACAGGGATTGTAGCTTCACCTAGTTGCCTTGCTTCTAGTAGTGGCTCGGTGTTCATGCTTCAATGTGACTTTGGCCAAGGAACAACTTTGGAGGTCTGTGACTCCCAGGGATGTCAGAGAGGCAGGCACTGGGGGCTGCTGAGAACAGTTGGTGCTTGAGCAGCAGGCACGAAAGGATGCCGCAAAGCAGTTAGGGCTTGAGCGGCAAGCACGAGAGGATACCGCGGAGCAAGTAGGGCTCGGGTGGCAGGCACAAGAGGATGCCACAGAGCAGTAGGGCTCGGGCGGCAGGCACGAGAGGATGCCGCTGAGTAGGTAGGGTTCGAGCAACAAGCACAAGAGGATGCCGCTGAGCAGTTGAGGCTAGCGCACGAGAGGGCTGCCCATCTAGAGGCTGACCTTCGAGTATCACTTGAGATAGCTACTAGGGCAGAGACTCATTCTATGTAGATGAGGAGGGCGCTGATGAGCTGGGCATTTGGTGCTTGGTGTTGAGCACCTGGGCACTTAGTGAGAGGGGGCGAGACCCATCGTCTAGGCGGCATCGAAGGAGGCACCAAGGTGGAGAGGGCGAGGCCGTCATGAGGGCGCCTAAGGTGGAGAGGGCGAGACCGTCATGGGGGCGCCCAAGGTGGAGAGGGCGAGACTCCTCGATGGGCGGCATCAAGAGGAGCGCCCAAGGTGGAGAGGGCGAGACCCCTCGTCTGGGTGCCTTTTGACTTTTGTCTACCTTGTTGTTGTTAAGTCGTAGGCTGTTTGAGATGAAAACAAGACAGTTATAACAACAATAATCTTGCAAAATTTTATTTTATAAAATAATGAATAAAAAAATAAATCAACTGAAACTATAAAAGATAGATAAAATATTCAGGTGTGTCCCATAAATCTCTAAACTTCAAAAGCCGGATCCACATCCTGATCCACTTTAACCTTCTGATCTACATTCTCACTTAAGTGTGTATCCTTCTTAATGGCAAAATTAAAAAAAAAATTAATTAAGGGGTGAGCAAAACTAGCTTGGTAGAGAAACTTTTCCAAACCTAAAGAAGGTTTAGAAATAAAGAAAATAGGTAGGTCTCAGTTTAACAAAATAATATATAACCTTTAAAAAATGTGACATTATAACGATCTCAAGTTTCGATACATAAATAGAAAATTCAAGATCGAGTGGAATCATTCAAAAAACAACAGAATATAACAGTTATATCTCTTGTACGCAGAGCCACAACGTTTTAGGAAATGCATATACTGGCACATAAGTATTTACCAAAATATTTTCAGAAGTAGTATACAAACCCTCAACCTTGAACCTAAGTGAACGAATAGTGATTTGGAACCCCGCAAGGAACAAACCCCACTATGAGTGATAGGAAACCTTCAAACCCCTCAAGATAAGAAAAACATATAAACATTGTGATATAGGTTTGAATGAAATCATAGTTCATCAATCCCACCATATAAGAGATCTAATTCATGCATTTTAATAAAATCCATGTGTACCATGAACAACTGTGCTACAATTTTTAGAACAGAGAATGCTTTAATAAACACAAGCATTAGATCACCAAAACAATATTATCAATTTGACAGTATATAAGATATAGGGTTTACAAATTAAAACATACAATTTGGATGTAAATCAGATATTTTTCTAAGAAAACAAATCATATAATTTAAAGGAATTCAAAATAGTTGTAGATCTATCATATATATATGATAGAGTTTACCAAGTATATAGTTATTAGCACTAGCCTCAATGAATAGGAATGAGAAAAAAACCCTACCTTGATTGCTCCTATAGTGTTTTATGTGATTCTTTATACGTGGATCTCTTCAAAATCCAGTCTAATCTACTCTTCTTCTCTTCAAGACTAGCGGTGCAATGCTGATATAAGGCTAAAAATCATGTTTCTGTTCGGACAAAAAATCTCTATTTGAATGGTCCCAACTTTCAGTTTCTAGCTTCCGTTTGGCCGGTATAGCTCCATTTGAATGGTTCCTAATTTAAGTATCTCACATGTTTACTTTTCGTTCGAACGGAGCCAATTTTCTGTTGAAATTTTCAAGATAGTTTTGGCCTAGTTAGAGGTTTGCGACATTTTAATGATATATACTTTTGTAGTGCTTCAAGTATTCTTTCCAATGACGCAAGAATGAACTCAATAGGACATCATGGTAAAAAGATATGGCCAAAATATTGATATAGTGGTAAATTCCTTTATACCTAATTCTCTCCAAAATGCATTTAACCCCCGAAACACCTCCAAATTTCTTTTCTTCTAATTCAAATCTATAAAAAAATCTTAAGTGATCTTCGACCATTTTAGATTCACCTTGAATCATCAATATCTCAATCAATAATCATTATTGATCTCTTAAAGAATAAAATACCCGAAACACCAAAAGTACCACCTCACCCATCCAAACCACGATACATGTCAAACATCTATCTCAAGGTTTCAGGACCTCCCGGATTCAATAGTAACATTATTTTGACCTAGCTACCTTTTGAAATATACCTAGATACCATTATCAAGCTTAAATTTCTCCAAACCTAAATTTAATCCGAAAGTCCAGACATGCAAAACTCAAACTTCATGATAATTCTTTCAACAATGATTCAAAGTTCTTATCATCATTGAAATTATTTTAGAAGTATTCGTAAAATCATATTATCCATATAAATTCGGTACGAGGTCTTACATGAGGACTTAGTGAAGTCCAAAGCTCATATTTATGGGCTGGAAGAGGAGAATAAGTCCTTGAAGGATAAGATGAACTTTTTAGAAAGAGAGTGTCATAGGCTAGTTGAGTTAAAGAAGAGTCTAGAGTTGATAAAATTTGATAGAGACCTTCAAGAGTCACAAAAACTCTCTCAAAGACTTTCCTAGGGTTAGAAAAAATTGAGAAAATGTTGTCTATAGGGAAGAGTGAGAGTGACAAATGAGATTTGGGTTACACTATTGAGCATAACACCACTACTTTTTCCAAGACAGTGTTTGTGAAAAGGAATGCAAACCCCCCCCCTCCCAAATGAGTGAACAATAATCATGCAAAAGCTAAAGTTGATAACAAGGGTAGAAACTTAAAGAAGATTGTTGTTAAGGAACCCTATGGCAGACAATTTGTTTGTTTCACTTGAGGAGAACACAATCGCTATAGTGCACTTTGCATGTACACTAGGGAAGTCATGAACAAAAAACTCATCTACCTAACAATTCAATCCAAAGTCTTCAATGAACAAGTCATGAATCTTACCAAGCTTATGGGCAGGTCTAGTGAGTCGATGCCTAGGAATGCATTACCGCCTAAAGGCTCACTAGTTAGGTTGAAAAAGACTCCTCCTACTCCCAAAGTTAAAATTGACTTAGAGACTTCCAGAGAGAAGAGAGTGAGTCCTCCATCCATTGCTCGTGCTAACCTAAGAGATTGGACGAGAGAACAAGTATGAGTGTGGAGTGAGGACCTTGAGAAGCTCACTACCTCAACTAAGTTGGAAATCTCTAAGGCTACCAAAGTGGTTGAATCACCTAAGGAAGAGGTGAAGTGAGAGTGTGAACCTAGATTAATATTTATGCATTGCATCTCATGTTCTAGGTTCATGATTGTAAATATTTTTCTTTGTTTATTTACTTTGCTTTTCATTATTTGAAAAATACAAAAAATTAGAAAAAAAATCCAAATAGAATTTTGCTATCTAGTTTGACATCCTTTTAGGATTCATTTATAGTTGCTTTATTTTTTCTTGTTTGTTGCATTTGCTATGCATAATTTTTTTTTATGCTAATTTTCCAAAAACACAAAAACATTGGAAAAAGAAAAAGTAAACATATTTTCTTTTGTTATTTTTTTTGTTATTTGTAATTAGACTTTGGTTCGGATTGTAGCTTTTTCGTAATTAAAATAAAGTTGAAGTCGATTACTACGAGTCAAATTAGGGGATAGAAAACTTAGTGGTTATTACTCTTAGTACTTGATCCTTAAACCAAGTCTCTTTCACCCTAGCATGCTTGGATTGTGTTAGGCTTTGTGAAAATTTATAAAATCAAGTACACGTCTAACAAATCACCTTCATTAATTAGGAGTCTTGCTAGCTTGAATGATTAATAATCTTACATGACTATTACTGTTGGTGATAGGTGAACATATAGCTAAAAGTTAGTAAAGCCCCAAAATCCAATCTAGAAGGCATCACTATCTATACAACATCCAACCATGAGAGCATCTAAGTTAATCATTAAATAATAATAATAATAACCATTTCACATTCAAAGACTAACTAGATAAATCTCCAAGAGAAATATAAATAAATCCTTATGTTTACAACAAAAACCAAAATAATAGTCTTCCAACTAACTAAATAAGAAATATTCCCAATATTGTCTCCTAACCAAATCTCATAAAAACACAACTAGACATGGATTCACTTCCTGATCCAGTTCAGCCTCAAAATCAACCTACTCATCTAGTGTGATATCCTTTTCAAGTCCATAATCGGAAAAGTGTATATCTATATTTGGTATCAGAGCCATGCTCGTCATGATAGCTTAAAGCTTTTCTATTGATATATATACATATCTATTGCTTTTTCATGTTGCTTAAGTAATTATGATTTAATTTTGTTATGCTAATGTTACTTTACACTTTGTTACTATAGTTCTGTTATGATAATTTTCTTTCTAATTTCTATGGTTATGCACTCAAGTAGCGTAAGGACGTTAGGCTATTTTTGAGAGATAGGAGTGAGGTCATGTGTGGTCCTTGTAAATCGTTGACATAAGAGTAGAAAGAAGGAAGAAGAAAACTATAGTAGAATTACTGTAGCAAAAAGTCACTACAGCATTACTGTAGCAAAATTAAAAGATAAATTACAGTAGCAACCTGAAGGTAATAGTAAAACATATATATTAATAAAAAAATTTTGATAAAAAAAAGAAAAAAAATAAAAATGGCATTAAGCCTATTTAAAATAGGTAATAAACATAAGAAAAAATATGTAAAAATTTTGGAAGAAATAGATTTCTCAGAGGATTTAAAATCCCTTAGGAAAATTATACATATGGAGAACTAATTTCTGAATGTATTTCAGAAGGATTAGCTCTATATAATGACTTGAATCTTAAAGCTCAACTTAAGCGGCAAAGATTAACGGGTAGAAAAGAATTAGGAGAATTCTGTAATCAATTTGCATATAACATTGAAGTTCCCAGAGATATATCTCAAACAAAAAGAAAACAATTGTATAATAAACCTTATAAGAAAAAGAAGAAAAATATATAAAAGGAATTAAAAGGATTATAAAAAAGAAGAGAACTGCAAACCTAAAAGATCTAAGGCAAAAGGTCAAAAAGTTATTGAATGCTTTAAATGTTGAAAAATTGGACATATTGCTACTTAGTGTTTAACTAAACAAAAGATAAATGAGTTAATTCAGGATGAGGATCTTAAAGATAAGATATTAAAATTAGTGATCAATTCAGAAACTAAAGAAGAAGAATTATGAAACATTGATGATATAAGTGATTCATGATTAGAGGACAAGGGTGAACAAGATAATGATATAGCTTGCTCATCCCATTGTCAATCACAAACTAATTATTATAAAGCTATTTTATATATGAATGGATTAAGTATAAATACTTTAACAAAATCACAAACATTAATTCTAGATCCTATAGATTAGGTCCAAGATCCTGTATCTAAAAGGAAAGCTATAGAACAATATTTAGAAATAACTCTAGAAGAGAAGAAACCTTCCTTATCACAATCCTATTCTTTAAAAGAAGTATTAAATAGATCTAAAGCTAGGGTAATCAGAGAAAATGAAACCTCTATGCAATATCTTAGAGGAGAAATAAATCAACTTAAAGTTGAAATAAAGACAATTAAACAACTTCTTTTGGCACAAGAAAAAATGCCAATTGATAATGACAATCTTGGAATTGAAGAAACTAACGGAGAATCTAATAATGAATACTTAAATGTATTAGAGAAAATAACTTATCAGAAATGGTATGTTAAAATCATACTAGTAATAGATCAAGAATTCACTGTCGAAACAATTGTCTTAATAGATAGTGAAGTAGATATGAACTGCATAAAAGAATGATTAATTCCTACTAAATATTTTGAAAAAACTACTCAATCATTAAGTACGGCTGATGGCTCTAAATTAAACATTAAATTCAAACTTTCAAATGTTTTTATTTGTAATCAAGGAATTTGTATTCCTACTACATTTATGTTTATAACACATTTAAATCAATTAGTAATCTTAGAAACACCATTCTTATCTATGATTGAGTCCATATAAAGAATTGATTCAAAAGTAATTTTGACTACTCTACAAGGTCAAAAAATATTATTTGAGTTTATAACTCCACCTCAGATTAAAATAATAAATCAAATAAATTTCTTCCAATAGGAAGTAAAGATATTAAATATACCTCATAAGATGGAAACCAATGAATTTAAAGAAAAATTAAAAGAACTTGAGAATAAAATAATAAAAGAGATATGTGTTATGATTCCTACTGCTTTTTGGAGCAGAAAAACCATGTTGTAACACTTCCATATATTAAGGAATTTAATGAAAATGATATTCCTACAACGGCAAGACCCACTCAAATGAGTAACGAGTATTTAGAATTCTGTAAAAGAGAAATTGATTCATTATTAGAGAAATTACTAATTCATAAAAGTTATTCTCCTTGAAGTTGTGCAGTATTATATGTAAATAACAATGTTGAAAAGGAATGCGGATTTCCCAGATTGGTAATCAATTATAAACCCTTAAACAAGGTTTTACAATGGATCAAATATCCAATCCCTAATAAAAAAGGATTTATTATCTTGACTGTATAATGCTAAAATTTTCTCTTAAGTTTGATTTAAAGTCAGTACATTGACAGATCTAAATAACTGAGGAAGACAGGTATAAAACTGTTTTCATAGTTCCTTTTGGATATTATGAATTTAATGTTATGCCATTTGGACTTAAAAATGCTCTTTCTGAATTTCAAAATATTATGAATGATATATTCTATCCTTATTATGGATTTTGTATAATTTACATAGATTATATACTTATCTTTTATGATTCTATTGATCAGCACTTTAAACATTTAAATATATTCATTTAGGTAGTAAAAAAGAATGGTTTAGTCCTTTCTGCAGTAAAAATGAAATTATTCAAACTTAAAGTTTGCTTTTTGGGTCATTATATTGAACAAGAGAATGTTGTTCCCATAGAAAGAAGTATTGAATTTACTTCTAGATTTTTTGATGAGATTAAAGATAAAAAATGATTACAAAGGTTTGTAGGAAGTCTTAATTACTTAATAGACTTTTATAAAATTTAGCTCCAGATACAACTATTCTGTATTCAAGACTTCAGAAGAATTCGTCTCCATGGACAGATCTTCACACAAAAGTAATAAGAAAAATTAAGCTTAAAGCTAAAAAATTACCATGCTTATCTTTAACTAATTCAAAGTGGTATAAGATAGTGGAAACTGATGTCTCAGATAAAAGATATGGAGATATTCTTAAACAAAGGAATCCTATTAACAATAAAGAAACCCTTATTAGATTTACTTCAAGAAAATGGGAAAGTACTCAATTAAATTATTCTACTATTAAAAAAGAAATTTTATCCATAATAAAATGAATTAGTAAATATCAGGGTGATCTGTTACACCAAGAATTCTTACTAAAAATTGACTGTAGTTCGGCTAAAAATGTTTTAGAACAAGTCATAAAAAATATTGCTTCTAAACAAATATTTGCTAGATGGCAAGCTATTTTATCAGTATTTGACTTTAAAATAGAATATGTAAAAGGTAAATTAAAATCCCTTACTGATTTCTTAACAAGAGAGTTTTTGCAGGGATCGCCATGATCAGAGGATGATATAATTCCCGTAGCCAAGGTTGCGGAAGAGGAAGATCTGGGAGAAGAAGAACCCAGGTCAATGCGTATTACCCTCCATTAAATGCCTGAAAACAGATAAATCTGTAAATCAACTTCTTCTTAAAGAAGGTCAATCTAGTAAAAAAGAACAAGACGAATATACAGTCGTCAGAAGTAAGAAGTCAATGAAGGAGGCCTTAATAGCCAAACCAGAAATGAATTATACAGAGTTAAACACTTTACCAGTATTTGATCCAATTATAATATTGAAAGATAAGTATATTCATTGGGTTAAAGACCCTTACTATATTGCAAAACAATTCTTTGACATGGATAATGCCATGCTTGTTATCGGTAACCGGGATTGAAGATTTTATGAATTAATTCTTAAAGAAACTGATTCAATTAAATTTGAACATTTCTATAAAAAGAATTATGATCCAGAAAACATTGCTTATAGCAAGGTAGTATTATTAAGGATTATATCCGAAACAGATAGGGGAATAAGTCTTGGCAAACCCAGAAAGTTAACCACATACCCATATTCTGCCTATAATTACTTCGATTATATGGAAGCCTGACATAATGCCTTTTGCTATCAAAACCCGTCCTTAACTCACACATGGTTTTTTTATTTTCTAAAACCTTTTCTGAGTTCCCTAACTGGTTTTATGCCTGGTGGGAAATTCATGGAGCCATTGAGGAGATATACCCTCCTGAGATGAAAGAATTATTTCAAATTTATAAAGAGAAAATTCCATCCTTAAAGTATAAAAAGATTGAGGATAAACTCATTTTGAACTTCATAATTGAGTACTTTGTACCTTGGGTATGTGTATGGAGTCTTAGTTGTGACATTAATCGAAATGGACATCCCAGATTGTTAAGGGAATACTAGGTAAGATTCTTGAATAATTATCCTCTTCATGAGAAAATTTCGGTTATGGCCGAGTGTCTTAAGGACATGAAAGAAGAAGAATTAACTTCTAAAGAAATAGTACCAAGCACCAGTACTGGATTAAATCCAATTGAGATTCTTAAAGAAAATATTTTAAAGGAAAAACCCCATTTAAAACCAGACTAGGTTAAAACAGCAGTCATGGAAGAAATAAGACTGCAAATGATTTCAACTTTTAGAATGAGTAAAAATGAAGGGATGGATATGGTTAATACTCTCACTACAAATATAAAAGATAATGGTAAAGAAAAGGTCGGAGAAAGAGGCAGACGAAATGCAGCGTATGATTCTAACGAAGACCTTATGGACTATTAGGGTTATACCCCTATAACAGGTTATACACCTTTAAACGAAGATATGGAGATAAACCTCCAAGACTGTGATAATCTTTATGATTTACTTTGACCTATTGCACAGGTAAAAGAAGGCAGTTTTAGCAAGCGTCAGCATCAAAGAGATGGTGCCAAAAAGGATGATGTAAGCAATGACGTAAGCATTGACGAGTACCGATATATTAACATTGTCGTATCATTTTCTAGGAATAATAAACTAGCCCCAACCTCAAACCTATGTGGAAAAATAGTGGTTGTCTCTCGCAAGAAACCAAACCCTCTATGAGTGTTAGGCAGCCACCAAACCCTCAAGGTAGAAAGACCTCTAACACTCTACGATGCACATTCAAGTGTAATCCACATTCATCACACCCACCCATATAAGAGATAATAACAACACTTTTTCACAAAAATCACGTATACCAAAATCCATAGTTTCACAATTCTCAAGTAGAAGAATAGTCGAAGCAAAATATGCAAGAGATCGTAAAAAGAAACCTTCATGTTCACAATATTTAAAATCTAGGGTTTTAATCAAAACATATGATTTGTGAATGAAAAACATGTATTTGAATATAAAATCATTGGTTTCTTCAAGAATCAAAACATATATTAAAAATGAATATAGAAACCACGAAGCTTTATCGATTAATTCAATTTGTAAATAAAGAACTAGGGTTTTGTATCAAGAACGAGCAATCTTTATTGCAAAAACAGGTATTTTGTTTCAAGAAATGAATTGTAGGATCAAACGAACAAGAAAACAATATGGATCTATTATTTATATCATAATAGAGATGAAAAAGATATATTATATAGCTCTAATAATCAATGAATGAATCTGAGAAAGGACCCTTACATTGATTCCATAGATCTTGATTGTAACGTGTTTTGTTACATTTTTCACGCCTAAATATTAATGTAGTGTCAAATTTCTTCCTTCTCGAATGTTCTCCAAAAATGCATTTTAACTCCGAAATATTTTCAAACTTCTAAATTCAATGGTTGCCTTATTTTGACTGAAAACCATTTAGAAACTTACATATCCATACTTCTTAAGCTTAAACACATCTGAAACTAAATTTAACTGGAAAGTCAATACGTCCGAAACTTAAACTTTATGATCAATCTTTCAACAATGAGTCAAAGTTTCTAATTTCCTTTTAGAAGTACTCTGAATATCATGTTATCCATCTTTAAATGTTGTATGAGGTCTTACACCCAAATCCCTTAAAAGATGCCTTAGAGCCAAATATGACAAAAGAGCCCAATGTGGCCAAATATAAAAAAGGTGAGGCATAAAAAGAATGATTACTATCAATTGCGTTTGAATTGTTGAGAGTACTATATGCTTAGAGTCAATGCTCACATGTAAGACTCAAATATCTAAGCTAAACATGTCTTAGAAGCATAACTTGTAAAGTACAGAGTTCATAAGGGTGCTAATTGAGGCCATTAAGAGTAGAAGGGATGCAAAAATTAAGGGGAATGTCTAAAAAGAAGAGAAAAAATATATAAAACACTCACTAACCGGTTATGTATTCATTAGACGATGCATTAGGAATTCATGTAAGGCTTTATTAATGACTTGATCTAGATGGATTCCTAATTATGTCTGAGTTTAATTTCACACATGTTATACATGAGTTGATCAAAGATAGATAACATTTGAACATGTGTGAGTAAAATCGGACTAAGTGAAAGGAAATTGCTCTAGGATGCATGAATAATGAGTTCCAAATTCTTTAATATGCCTTAGAATAATGTGTGAAAATGATGAAATAGGGATGGATCTAATATTTGATGGATAAATGTGATTTGCATGACTAATGAGATTGTGCATTTTACTTTCAAATTGAAAATTGCATTTCGTTTTAGATCCAAATTTCATCCATGCATGTGCATTTAATTGTATTTTATTATGTAAATACATTTATGCATGATTTGGAGGCTTAAGGATAGGATTAAAGAGCTATATGAAGTGTTGAAGTAGCCTGGAGAGTTTTGGGAGCTAAACTGCCAATAGGATAGTAAAGCCTCAGAGACCACATGAGCGACCTCCACACAGCTCAAGCGACACATACGAGTAGTTGGGACGTAGGGTTTATAATTCAAAATTTAATGACCCCTTCACATTCCAAACACTCCCAATCGAGATCCTTGCCTCCTAAAACCCTAACCTAGCCCTTACCTTCATTCCTAAACACATTCTAAAGTGCTCTTAGTGCCAATTCATTCTTCGGTCCTTGAGGTTTACACACTTAGACACTATTACAACTATTTTTTAAGGACATGGCTCCATGAGTAGAGAAGAGGGCTAGGGTTGATATTATTTATGAGGAAATCATGGTTAATTTCAAAGAGAATACCCAATTTTAGACTCTCGTGTACGAGTAGAGGTACCGGGATGAGTTTGTTCACAGGCCAGTCATAATTGAGTGAGGTGTTCACTTCAATGGGGCAAGAGATTCTTCAATCCCTATAAAATTTACTAGTCGAGGGTGGACTCAGCTCTTCGAGGCCCTCGAGCCAACAAATATGGAGATGGTTAGAGAGTTATATTCTCACATTTAAGAGACGGATCCTGATGCTGACTAGTTTATCACATGCATTGGAGGGATTGAGTTTAGTTTCTCTATGACTCTTATAGCCACTACACTTGGCCTGCCTAGGGTAGAGAATGATGCCCTAGGATCTAGACCAATGGGTCTGTTGCCTCATCTCTCTGTGTTGTATCTAAGTTGTATGTTATTCCTCATCCTGACAGTTGGGTAGAACAAAAGTTCTATCAGAAGTGATTGAGCAAAGACTATGGGATGGTGAATCTAATAGCAAACTACAACAATGACCCAAAACCCAATATCTCATATTTCACCATCCAAAGAGCATACATGTTACATGCCATTAGGACACGGTTAGAACTTGATATGTCATTATTGAATTTTGGGGTTATTCGACGAGCATTTAAGGAGGGTAGAATGTCGGATGACCTATCGTTTAGATCTTTGATTGCTCGTATTTGCAAAGGTAAGGGTGCAGTTCATTTGGTGATTGACCGTATGCAGAAACCCAAGAGGCCTTTAAACAAGAGTACTAGGAATCAGAGTGGAGCTCAAGCAAAATTTATTGTTGTAGCTTAGGATGAGAGAGACATGATAGAGTGGCTGAGATTGAGGATCCACTTGTTGAGATTGGATCTCATGCACCAACATCGGTTAACTCATGAGCCAGTACTTCTAGTGCACCACCCCCACAACTTGAGTTTGGTTCTGACATCTTGGATGCCCACTTAGCTTCTGTTACAGACATGCTTACTAGGATGGAAAAGCATTTGTGTGAGCATCATTGTCTCACCTCATAGAGGTTAGATGCTATAGATAGCTAAATTTTGAGCCTTGGTTGATTCAAGAAGATGCTGAAGGGCAAGAAGAAGGAAGTTGATCCAGAGTTCGATGACAGTGATGAGTCAGATGTACATCATCGATGCAGTGGAGAGAGGTGATGGTATAGATAATGTGGCTACTAATTCTATTTGACTTGGAGACTAGATATAGGTCACTATGGGAGAGTTTTGTTTTATTCATTCATTGTCATGTATTTAAGTACTTAGTTTTTCATTTGTTATCTTCATGTTTGTTTTGATTTTTATTTTGTTATGTGACATACTCTTAGTCATGTGCACTATGTTAGATATTTGGTTTTGATTTGAAGTTATATGCCATGTTTTCCCTTTATTATTCTATTTTTCCTATCCTTGTTGATGTTAGATGGTATGATTTTGTAAACCCCCACATTCTTATCTTTATATAGTAACGTAATTATTTGAAAATGCTCATATATGTAATGATGTAAGCATGAACTATATAGATTGTAAGAGTAGAAATTAAAATGTTAGGCGAGGTAATAGGTTGTTTAGTAAAAGTTAGGAAGTATTCCGGAGTTAAAACACATTTTAGATAGAATTCGGGTAGGAAGGAATTTGACACTGCCTTAGTATTTGGACCATAACGTTTTACCCTGATGTCCGTTTGATCTGAAATGTTTACAGTAGACACTAGACTTACAGGGCTACAAAAGATTATTTCACAAAATTTTCCAAAATGACATTTAAATAGGCTAAAACTTCATTGTAAGTTCAGCTAAAAATGGGAGTCCGTTCGAACGTGAATGTATCCGTTCGAACGATAGTTAGTGCTAGTACTTTTGTGTTTGACAGAACTCTGATGGAAAAGCAAAAGTATTGGGAGCAAGCAACATTCGAACGCCAAAATGACTTTCGAACGTCAGGTAGATAGTTTGAACGTCAAGCCTCTAGTTCGAACGTGAGGTCGCGATTCTGAGTATCGGATTTGCGCTGATTGAACTGTTTTCTCATACTATAAATACCCAAGGATGTCTTCCCTTGCCATATTTCATCAGTTCTAACCCTAGAGAGTCTTGGAGAGAAAGAAAGAAGAGGAGAAACACGAGATTAATGGGGTTTTTCACTTTAGAACATATCAAACATGCTAGGTTTTCACACAAAACTACGTAATCGAGGTAGGAGATTCTTCTTGAGTTCTTTCATTGAGACTTAGGGTATAATTATGCATATTTTCAATCTTCTTGATAATTATATGATAGATTTATATGAGTTCTTGGTTTCTTTATCATTGGAACGTAGTCTTGAACAAAATATATGTTTGGGTTCAAGGAATACTTGTTCTTAAATTTTCAGAACCCTAGTTTTTCCAAAATACATGTTCTATTGTGAAATTCATATGGATTCTTGATTTTTAAATTCTCATTCTTGATTAAATCATATTTTCATCTAATACTTGTTCTTGTTCCAAGAAATCTTGAGTTTTGGCAAAACCCAAGAATTTTGATATCGAAATTGTGAATGTTTTCTTGAGATGATCTCTTGCATATTTTAATTCCTTATTGCTGTAGTATATTGAGAATTGTGAAATTGTGATACTTGAATTGTTAATGGAAATTGTGATTGGTTAAGATTGTGGTTGTTGAGAAAATTGTGGGTTCATCTCTTGTATGGTTTGGGTGTGATGGACTTGAATTGCCTTCGAGAGCTGCTGTAGAGTGTTAGATGTTAGTCTATCCCAGTGGGGTTGAGATGGTTGCCTAACACTTGTAGTAGATGTTTGTTTGTGAGAGCAACCGCTATTGTTCACGTAGGTTCGAGGCTGAGGGATGATATTCCTTTCCTGGGAAGAATTCGTCAATGCCGTGGGAGACGGTATACGCCCTTCCTAAAGTGGTTTGTGATTTGGCCCTGTGGGGAATGAATGAGATTGTGTGGTTGTGATGGGGGAACGAGGTAGAATCGTTGTGCAAATTCCTGAGAAGCAACCAACATATATGAGAATATGGGATAATGCTATTGAGTTATTGATTGATTGCTTTAATAATAGCATGTTTATTCCTTTCAATGATTTATTGTATTTTTGTACACTTGAGATCATTATAACTGTCATTGTTTTACTTTCAAAATGATATATATGCTATTTTTCAAAAGAGACTTGCCTTCTTTTTGTTGTTTTAAAACCTTGTTTGGATTTGAGAGGGATTTCCTACGGGCTTTTGCTCACCCCTTACAACATATTACAGATTTTGGTAACGAAGAGGATGTCGAGTTAGATAAGCAGGTTGATCTCGAGGCTGGAGAGGGTCAGTATGAGGATCCTGAAGTGGAGGCTTAGAGATGTTTTGTTTTATTTGTGAAACAATGTTTCAGTTAGTTTTATTATTCCATTGCTAGATATTCTTTGATTTTGAATTGTAAGTTGAAGAAGTTTCAATTTTTTGTTGGTTTTAGTATTTATTATTTGTCAGGTAGATGAATGTTTTATTATCTCATGGTTATTTTTAGTTGCTCTCATGGTTGAATGGTTTGTAGATAGTAATGTCTTTCATGGTGGATTTTGGGGCGTTACAGGTTTCCTTATCTCTTTTATACTATGTTTCTCTACTTTAGTTGTTATGTTTGTGTGTTTGGCACTTTATGAAAAAAAGGGGCAGAATTTTAGGGTAATTGGGGGAAGTTCTTATGGCTAAATAGGGATTAGTTGCATGGTAATAAAGTAAGGGAGAGTTTGTTGAAAATACGCAGGGGGAGTACATTTACAAACTTGGCATGAAGTCACTTTATTTTCTTTGTTATTTTACACTTGTTTTAAATATTCTTTTTTACATCTATAGTTTCTCAAGCATAATTGGGCTTGCATTTCTTATATACTGGTTGGTCCACATGTGCATTGCACGTGGACCAATTTTAGTCATAATTCGAATTTATATTTATAGCTTTAATTATATAGAAGATACAATGATAAATCAAGGTATACATGAAAAAATATATTAACATTTTCCGTAGTGTTTAGGAAAAAAAAAGAGCCAAAAACAAATAAGCAGGTGTTTTTTGTCTTGTCATGTATAAAAACAAAATTGACATAAACAAATAATCAAGATTATGTGATTTTTTATTACCTAAATTACAAATTATCTAGATAGGCAATTAAAAAGAGATCAAGAAGTACAGAGACGCGAATGATTATGAGGAAATCCACAAAAGATGGTTTACTGGAAGAAATGGTCCCCGGCCAAATGCCAAGCACAGGGAAGGACACATGATTCGGCTCCACTTAGAGGTATCCATTCGAAAAATAGCAGCAGCTTCAACCTTATCTCCATTCAATCTCACCTGCTAGTGAAACCTTAAATAACGTGTTCTTACTTTTTGACTATGATAGTAGACTGCATGAGGGTAAGGCATAATATGGCATGCCACCATCTTTGTAGCTGATATTTCTTGTGGTTGGTCAAAGGCAGTATAGATTTGCAGTAAGGTATTAGACTTAGTGAGATGAGTAGGGAATATGAATTTGGTTTGGTGACACATTATTTGGCCTCTCCTTTGATGGGTTCAGTCTCAAATTGTCTAAGGATCTTCCATGAATTTGGCTTGTGGAAAACCTGGAGAGAAAAAGAAAAGTGGGAGAAGGTTTGGGATTTCTTTAATGGAAAAAGGAATGGCAATTGCTTCTTGTTTGGGCAACAAATGACAGGAAGAATGGTCCCTTTTTCCTCCATAAGAAATAACACAATTAAGTAAAGGTGCATATGATCCATATGGGATGATGGAAAAGCTTGGACATGCTCCGTATGGATACCTTGGTGACCATCATTATCTTGCTTATCAGAAATCCTCACAAGGTCATTCCCAACTTGCTGTAAATCATGTCGCTTATGGTCAACATCATTTCTTTGATATTAGCATCTACACTATAAAGTCTCATGACATTAAATCCCATATGGAATATCTACAATTGAGGAATAATTCATAGTATTCATCTGATCAAGTTGATGATCATCATCCTATTTATTTTTGGGGTTTGTCAACATGATTCCTTGTGGTGTAATTCATGTTTGCTCATTTGTTTACTTGAACCTATGATGTTAACTCTCTCCAATGTTTTTCAGCTAGCTCCATGTGAAACCCGATCATGCATATCATAACATTTTATATAATATTGTGGATTAAAGTGTAATTTGTTAATATTTGTATGGAAAATTATGATAATTAAACTCTAAAAAGTTAAGTATGTATTAATTAAGGAATTTTATTGTTAAATGCAAGATAATAGAATGTTTAGACGAGATTTAAAGAAGAATTGGGAGAATGTGTGGTTAAATGTAGGAAGAAGTGAAATAAATGGGGACTTTGGTGTAAATAAGGGTAAACATGAATAGTCAGGAGAGACACTCGGCTTGATGGGTTTTCTCTAGCCTTTGAGTTCCGTGGGAATATAAGAGGATCTTTGGCATCAATAGGTTGAAAGGAGGAGGATTTATAAAGTTGGTGAGTTTCGAAAATAAAGCGTAAACTTCTTTTATCGAAAATAAGGTGGGAAAGAACTTCTTGAATCCTAGAGTTTGTAGGTGATTTTTTCTTTGTTGTCAACATAATCCTTGCTTGTGCACAAAGAATGGAGTGATGGTTGGGAATTGAATAGTTAAAGAACCCTAGATTCTTGGGTGTGAGTTCGAAGGTGTTTGAAGGGATTGAGCTGCAACGAAGGAGCTATCTACGCCGAGTACGCCTAAAGTCTCGTCTAAAGACTAAATTGTCATATTACTGGACTTGAGGTGAGTGTGCTTTTTCATGTGATTGATAATGGCTAAGATATGCCTATGTGTAATTGATGTGTGTGCATGATGACTATTGATCTAAAGATAGTATGTGGCTTTGAAGATAGTGAATTTAGCATTTATGGCTAGTACCAATTATTGGTACTGAATTAGTAACTGGGTTAATGATTGACAATGATTATGTGAAAGCAAAAAGATTTATTGACGTGTAAAGAGCCTATTGGCTAGTATAGCCCAAAAGGGCAATTGTTTGGCCGTAGTGGCTAATGCGTGGCCTTAATGGCGTTATTATGCCTTAGTGGTGAAATATGTCTATATGGCAGATATAGCTTAAATGGCTAAGTTGTGGCCTTAATGGCGAGTATGTATAATTGTGTGGAAGCTATATATATGATGGCTAGTGAATACTTGTCTGATGATACCTATAGAATGTTGTTGAAGGGTAAGGATTCCATGTTAATATCTCCATAGATATACTGTTTGATATATGTATGATACCGTGCTAGTGTGTGAAGTATGTTTTCGTTATTATAGTTTAATGAACATGTACATTCATTAAGTGTGTTGTGCTCACCCCCCCAGTAGTTTGTGGTTTCAGGTAAACGGAAGAAAATCGAGGTCCACTATTGAGCCTTGAGGGTCAAGAGATATGAAGTTGGGTCATGTTGTAATACTTGTAAATGTCTAGACATGTAAATTTGTATAGTTGTTAAATATCAAGTTTAAGTACTTTGATTAGGGGTTGAATAGAGATTTTATTTAGATGTATGGATTTAACCTTGTGTGTATGATTATGCATCTATGTGAATATGTCTGGTTGATGTTTGCATTATGAATTATTAAATATCATGCTCGGATAACAGGTTATTGGTTATTGTATGGGGTCCACTTTCCTGGAGTGGACATTATGTACTATTATCCGGGGTAGGGTGTCGCACTCCACTTCCATGAGCACAATTTAAAAAAAATAGAGGCATAAAAAGTTCTAAAGCCATAATCATGTCTTAGAAGATAGGTTTTTAGATAAAAAAAAAAAAAAAAATTTCAAATTTGTTATACTTCTTCAAAATTTAAACTGAAAATTGATATTAATCCGAGAAACTCGTGCTAAATAAAATGAACTTAAAAGATGGCTGGTATTGCCGCATAAATCTATATTTTTCCCCAAGTTAAAATGTCATTAAAAGGTAATGCCCTGCAATAATATTCATAAACATCTTTTTATTAAGATCAAACCCAAATCCTACACTTCATGTCAACATGAACCACCTGGGTAGATCTCCAAAAGACCATCATTTAATGGGGGACATGCAAGTGAGTTGTAGAATGAATTAAGCAAGAGTTTAGATATTACCAGTACAACCACCTGAAGAAGGAAGATAATCCAAGAAGTAGATTTGAAGCCCATCTTTCTTTTCTACCTAGAATTCCTTTCTCCGTCTCTCTGCAAACAGGGAAAAACTCACCTTAATTTGGTAAGAATAAGCATGAATAATTTTGTCTATTCCTATGGATTATTGAATATTGGAACTGTTGAAGTATGTACAATTTATGTTACACGCCCCAACAGTTTATCCAAAATCTAGTGCAACAATATTGAGAATAGCTTAAGCATTAAGTTGAGTTGGGGTTTAAATCAAGCCAAAGGCAAGCCCTCTTTGAGTGGAATGTAGCCACTTTACCAGGCAGAAGCACATTTAAACAATCAATCTATCACAAGACTAAATTTCAAGGAAAATGTTATTCAATTGAGTAACACAAAAAAAGATGTGATCCCTATATCCACAAAATTTTGGCGAGTAAAAAATCACTGTGCTAATATACTATGAACTTGTATAATGTTTGTGAGTTTTTATTTTTCTCTACTGCGTTTCCTTTGTTCTCTCTTAATACCTTTTTAACAGAAAAATATATTGAAACAACTTGAGGTTTCCTCATCACCTCTTGATGCTGCTTCCAAAAATAAAAACTTCATATACTTTCTTCTAAAACTTAGTAAAGTTTCTCAATCATGATTTGGATTTCACCAAGTTATCAATAGAACTTTAAAATTTAAAATAAAAGTGAGCATATATTTATTCAAAGTGGAACACAAACATTTGGAGGTTGGAAATGACTTGTCACAAGATTTAATAAATGATTTTGGGAAATTTAAAAATTTGTAAAAGGAAAAAATAGGCATATAGTAACGCTGTGAACAAGAACACAATGTAAATAGAGTACCGATTGCTATCTAGTCTCCAATAGTTTAAAAATTGAACCACTGAATCGGTATCCTAGATGAAAACGAAGCCATGATGCATGGGTCCTCAAAATGAATTTCTATGAGTGGTAAACTTATCAGATTTAAACAACCATGATGCTTGACTATCATATGGAACATTACCTTCCCATAATACTCCAAAAGTTATCCGATTAGGCTACTGTAAGTAACTGCTTCATAGAAAATAATTTGCACATTGTTCAGAATTACATATTCCATATAACCTGCTAATAATGGTCATTTAGAATTGCGACATCTAGTGAGCGACAAAGAGGCAATTAGCCAATAAGATCAACGGAGTACCTGAATGGCTTTTGTTGGTGTTACACAAAGAACAATCCCTGCCCATTCAAGGAAAAAAAAAGTAAAACAGCTGGTCAATGGAAAGACTACTAAAAACCAAAGAATTGCAACAATGCCTCCATTATCTAAGGAAGAAGAAAATATGGTCCTCCAAGAAGATAGTCTGTTAACTTATTGAGAGTATTTATATGAGGAGTTTATGAGTAAAGCTACAATAAATGAAAATTAGTAGACCTAATAGATACATGAGAACCAAACTATAAGATAAAAAATAAATGATTTTGTGGTAAATGGATACTGTGCTGAAGATGAGAGTAAAGTGAAGAGGAATTGAATGGATGATATGAAGATGGAAGGTATTGGCTGTTACAATGTTAAGAAATTATGTCATCAATATATGACTCATTGTAGTTCTTGTACCATTAATTCTGTGAATGAAAATAATTATTCTCCTACATGTAAAGATGTTGTGACGTATAGAAAACTTTACAACAATACCTATTGAATAAATAAATTATTGTATAATGAGGGGTAAAAAGAGGTGTATGATATGGGAGGTTAAGAGTCCTAATGCATTAGGGCTAATTAACTAAAATTATGTATTTAGTTAATTCGAATGTATTTAGTTTGAATTAATAGAGGAAAGCCTATATGAGATGAAAGGATATAAGTGGTATTAGTTATTTTATTAAGATTATTTTAGTCAATCAAAAGTTTTTCACTTCTGTTAATATTTTATAGTAGTATATAGATATAGATGTTGAATGGATTGCAATTGCATAATACTAATATGAAAATTCCTTATTGCTTATCTTGGTAATTTCTATACCTATGATTATATTATGTCATTTACATATATGATGCTTTTCACGAGGTATTTGTTGAGTTGTTGTGTGTAGAACTATGATTTTCAAAGCAAACATCCAGAAGCTAGTTTTGTACATAGATTTGAGATTGTGAGACTTGTACTTGAGTGTTGAGATCATTTTACAATTCGGTTTATTTTTGTGGTTTTCGAGTTATAATATTGAATTTTTTACTCTCGTATTTTGTCACAAAATTGACAAAGAGGGAGATTGTTAGGAAATTGATTATAATTGACTAATTTCATGAAGTCTTGTTATAAATCTCAACTTAACTCCATGGTCGTGATGCTTCAAACTTCTAGGAAGGAAGGGGTTCAAGCTTCAAAGCTAAATCAAAAGATCTCCAATGCACCTTTAAGAGCTTAAGACAAAGATAATGTTCTAGAGACCTAAGAAGCCTTGGTTTAATTTTACATCTTAGCTCAATTAGGTTAATGGAATTGGATTTAGGATTATCCAGGAATGACTCTTAGGCTTTTCATGAAAAAGATTTACTATACATCAAATGTGTTTTAAAAACATAGTTTGAGTTATGTATCAAATGCTATTTGAGCAACACTCCTTAGTGCTTAATAGGTCATGGTTTCTCTTGGTTTCTAGCTTAAAAACCAATAGGGACCACCCTTTGGTTGCTTTCCTTCAGCTAGCGCAGTCTCTGAAAACTTAAAAAAAATTTGGATAAGGCTAAAAAGTTGGGCAGCAGAGACTACCCTCTAAGTCACAAGAGCGACCTGCAGATGGCTCGAGTGGTCTCAACTACTTTTGACTGGATTGAATATTTTTCTCATTCTACTGACAACCTTCCTCCCACTACTCTGTGATGTCTCAGGCGTTCCTTCTCGAATTTAGATTTTCTTGATTCACAAGTTTACTCGAATTCCGAGGATGTAAATTGGCTAAGGGAACTCTCTAATACACAAAAAAAGTTGTCTCTTTAACATCTTGAGAACTAAGAACAACCCTACATCCCTAAGATCCAAAGGACAAACCATCTTGATTCTTTTAATTCAACATCACACATTGAAGAAGGAGATCTTGTTTTGTGTTCGATTAAACTCACATTGATTGGGTGCATATCGAGAATGTTGGGAAAATATCCTTGAAGATTGCTGGAAGTCTAGAAGGTTCATCACGGTGAGTGCGCCCAAGTGAAGTTACTCAAGACTTCGGTGGTTGAATCTAGAGGAGAGATTGAAAAGAAAAGTAGCATCTAACCATGGGCTAATTGGTTGAGGTACATGACTTGAGTATTTGTAATTGAGTTTGGAGTAGTGGATTAGGCTAGGTGAATTGAGATCGATACCATGATTTTTCCTGAGAGGATTTTCATATAAAAAATTGCTTGTATTGTGGATGTTCTTATTCTTTCTTTAATTTTACACACATACATATACTTGCGATTGTACACACACACACACTATATTTGATGATTTGACAACTTAATTTCTTCATTAAATTTCTTCATCAAATTGAGTTTTGTGAAAGTTGACTTTGTTGGAGGGATTTGAGGATTGATTGATTGGGGTGTGGACTTGTTGATTACATACACATATAATCTATTCATTCATGAGAGGTTTTTCCTGTTGAGGGAAAAACGGGGTTCAAATGCTTAATTGACAAATTAATCTTTTAATTTGGTAATTATGGTCATTTAGGTTATAAATTGGTGTTTGTTCAATCAATAATTTTTAATTAACCTATTCACCTTCTCTAGGTTGTGTGTGCGATTCCATGTGTATAATCATGTGGGAAGATCCTTATATTAGAAAATTCCAAAATTGATTAATTTTACTTATGGAAAAAAAGGTCACTATAATACACATTTCAAGTACAATAGGAAAACTTTGAATAAGAAATCTCACTCACCTAGCCAATCAATCCAAAGCCTTAATTAACCACATGAATAATTTGTCTAAGCTTGTTGGGTTGAATTGTGAGCATGAGCCATTCATTGCATCTCCACCTAGAGGTTCACAAACTCTGTTCATGAAGAAGCTCTCACTCCTAAGCCTGAGATTGTATTGAGTACTACCAGAGAGAAGCTAGTTCATTCTCCACCCATTGCTAGAGGTAATCATTGAAAAAATTGGAAAGTTAACCTAAATTGGATGAGGAGTGAGGTTTTTGAGAGACTTACTACTTCAGGTATTTTGGAAGTTCCCAGAACTACCAAAGTAGTTGAAACACCTAAGGATTAAGTGTGGTGAGTGTGTCACCTAGGTGCACTTCCATGCATAGGATCATACATCTTAGAATCATGCTTTGTATATTATTTTTTCTTGTTACTTTTCAGTTGTTTTTTCATTATGAAAAACAGACACACACACACACAAAAAAAAAAAGAAGGAAATATTGAAAACCCAAATAGATTTTTCTTCTTAGAGATGAGTTATTTTTGAAGATTAGGAAAATTTTATTTTGTTGCACTTTCTCTATGTTTGAATTAGTTAGAATGCATTTTCATTGTTTTTTCATAGTTATTTGTAACATACAAAAGAAAAAAAAGAAAAAAAAAGGAAAGAAAAAGTCAAAAAGATTTTCTTGTATTGAATTTTTATTTGTTGACATGAAATATCATACTTAAACATGGATTTACTTTGAATCTAATATCGTCTCAAAGTTTTGTATGTTACTATGACATATATAGAGGGATAGATAACTTAGTAATTGTGCTTCCAAGATAATGAATTGAATCTAAGTTTCTAACTCCCACACTTAGTTGGATGATGCAAACCATTGATGGATTTATACTACTTTGCGCACCATAGATGATCATCTTCGTGATTTTAGAATCTTGCTAGTTTTTTACTTTAATGACCATATATGATTCTAAATGTTGAAGATAGGAGAATGCTTGGTTAGAGGTTAGTAAAACCCCATATCTCTTAAATGAAAAGATGCGCAAAGGGCCAAATGTGAAAAAAAGAGTCTAATTTTGACCAAATATGTATGGCGAGGCATAAAAAATGGCTAAAATTCACACCCTAGATCACTGATGTCATGCAAAATAAGTAGAAAGGATGCCAAAAAAATTGGGGAGGTGTCCAAAAAGGGAAAAAAAAAAAATCAGTCTTGATTTCACTTATAGGATGCATCTTGGAATATATGTAGAGCTTTATTAAATTCTTAATCTAGATGGATTCTGGATTTTAGATTCAATTGATGAAAGGCTTTACACGCAAATTAATTTATGTGCTTGCAAATTTCAAAAAGATTTGTGTATTTGTGAATTTTAATTGAATAAGTTATCTTCATTTGTATGCTTATTGATATTTTTATCTCCTTATACATTTTATAGTGACTTATCGGATGATGAGATGAGATTGGATTGGAGTTTGAAAGTTTTTAAGCTGTAATTCATGTTTTTAAGGGTTAATTGTACTAGAGGTCCCCAAAATATGAGATTTATCTTATTTTGGTCCTCAATGTTTCAATTATTTCATTTTGGTCCCCGAAGAATTGAATATGTTTCTATATGGTCCCTAAATCAGACAACGTCCAGATTGCTAGCGATTTTTTATCATAAACTTGTCACGTAATACTTAAATATGGACAAAAAATAATTTTGATAGCTCTTAAACAAAATTTGGTTAGCTCTTGACAAAAAATGTATAATATGAGTAGCTTTTGACCAAAATTTGAATAGCTCATGATCAAAACTGTGTAATTTGGATAGCTATTTAACCAAAATTTAAGTAAAAATTTGGTCAAGAGTTATCCAAATTATTTTTGTTGTCCATATTTAAGTATCACGTGACAAATTTATGATAAAAAATGTTAGCAATCTAGACACTGTCTGCTTGAGGGACCATATAGAAACATATTCAATACTTCAGGGATCAAAATGAGACAAACCTCATACTTTGGGGACCTCTAGTGCAATTAACCGTATTTTTAAATTCAAATTTAATGCATTTAAATCCATCTCATCCATACATGTGTTCAATTTTTGTTTATTTTTATTTTTAACATGCACACATGCCTTGGGAAGTTGAGGGGGTTCAAAACGTGTCATATAGGGTGAAATTTGGGTTGCAATCAAAACGGTGAGCATCAGGTGACTATTCAGCTGATTGAACCATACCACCGCTTATTAGTGAGAATGTTAAAATAGTGATCTATTGCGACTTTTCCCATTCCCAATCAAAACCCTTCACATCTAAACCGAAAATAACTCACCCAAACCACTTTGCACCTCAGGTACTTCACTTTGGATCGATTAATCTTAGTTTTGCTTGATTAAACATAAAACACTAAGCGAATGAATGATTCTACCTATTTTTTTTTTTCAAGAAAAATGTGTAGAGGTAAGAAATGACCACGGATCGATTTTCGAGATGATGGGAATTGATTCAAAATCGAGAGTCCTAAGAGTATTTCTTTTCAGACTGCTTAGTACTTGTAGGGCATGATGTCTTTCTCGGTGAGATGCGAGATAGTTTTGTCCTTGGAGTCTTCGAAGTTAGAGGATGGAGACTGGCAGTGACACTATATGGTCCTGCCAGCATAAACACAGGTTGAATTCAGAGTAGGAGAGACTTTGTACTTGTGTTAGAGGGATGTCTTTTGAGGTCTCTTCGACCACTATTGCTGAGTTGTTGGATCTTCCCTAAGTGCCGCAGGATGCTTACAGGACTAGGAGAAAACATTTGCCACCGATCCATGATGCGGTCACTGAGATTGTAGGGATATCGCATGCACCAGGATATACGACAGCCAAATTCTTTCAGAAGGACTTGATTAAGGGGTACAAACTCCTTAATATGATTGTGGGGGTAGATATTGACCCTAAGACCCACATTAGTGATTTCCTAGTGCACAGAACACATCTCCTTCATGCCATTGGCACGAAGATCACCATTGACTTGCCTACACTAATCTTTAGAGTAATCTACCAGGCTTTTGAGAGCAACATGATTCTTTGATCACTCATTTGTGTTTGAGAAATAGAGTCCGAGCTCTACCTAACGATCGAAGGACTCCATAGTTTCTACTTCAATATCCTAGAGCATTTCATGCGCTCAACTCTTATTTACTCTTGCACAGGGAGAGGGACCCAGTGTGGACTCGAGGCAGGAGCAGATTGACGAGGAGTTAAATCATATACCTCAGGCAACACCACATTGACCTCCACCTCCACATTCTATAGGTTTTCCTTGTGATTTTTTTACTCCACCACCTATCTCCGTTGACACACACCCATATCACCTCTACATCATGACCACCTCCTCTTTTCTCAGCAACTGAGGTTATGGCTATGTTGAGGGATATCATGACGAGGTTGGATGATATCTAGAGACAGACTAAGGAGTGGTTTGATCAGCTTGGGGCTATTATTTTTGTTTTGGCCCCCAAGGTTGATGTAGTGGAGAAGGCACTAGAGTAGATGTCAATTCTTGGTCCTGAGATTGGATAGACCAAAGGGTTGGTGAGGAATCTTATTCAATAGGAGTAGTTGGAGAAGGAGAAGCAAGAGAAAGAGAAGGAAAATGAGAGGAAGGATAAGGGTAAGAAGAAGATGGGTGAGTGATGACCACCAAACTTCTTGGATTATAAGATACTTAGCTTAGGGTTATGTGAGCTATGAGTTATCTACTTTTTTGAGTGTCCTTGCTTTGTAATCCTATTAATCTTTTGAGTTCTATATGTCATAATCTTGATTTGCTTTACTTGTTTATTTGTTGATCTTGATAATACATTGCTACGATTATTGTGCTTATTTGTTTAGTTTTACCTTTTTATTCCCATCACTACAAGAATTATAGGAAAATCCGGCATTTAATTTTCGGCGTTTAACTTAAACGCCACTAAAATTGACGTTTGTTTATACACGCCAAAAATTATTAATAAAAATAATTAAAAACAAAAAATTCGCTTAATTTCCGGCGTTTAAGTCAAACGCCACAAATTCTTAATTAAAAATAAAAAATAAAAAAAAAATTTCTCCCCCCAACATAAACTTAATAAAAAAAAATTCGCCTAATTTCCGGCGTTCAAGTCAAACGCCACAAATTCTTAATTAAAAATAATAAAAAAAAAAATTTTCTTCCCCCAACATAAACCTAAATTTTCCCCACTTCACTCTCTCAACTTCTCTTGCGACTCCTCACCGACTCTCTCTACGACAACTCTTCACCGGCTCTTCTCAGGCGACGACTCCTCACCGGTTCTTCTCAGGCGACGACTCCTCACCGACTCTTCTCAGGCGACGACTCCTCACAGATTTCTTGTTGTCTGTGTGTGTGTGTGTGTGTGAGAGAGAGAGAGAGAGAGGCGGTAGGTCTGTGTAAGACAATGCATGTGAGTTTATAGTGGTGCTTCATCTTCATATGTGTATTTATAATTTCTTTGAATAGTATGTTGTGGATTTGTTGTGATTTTTCATTGTATTGTTTCAAACGAGAGCAGTACAAGTAGGTCATGTATCAGATCTAGCCAGTGAGAGAGAAATTCACGAGTTTTTCTCATTTTCCGGTGTAATCGAACACAGTGAGATCCGCCGGTTCGTTGTTCTTTCATCTTTCTACTCTACGTATATGTGTGTGTGGTGTATTTTAAGGTTTTGAGTGTATTAAGACTTGATTTTGGCTGTTGTTTATGTATGGAGTGTAGCGAGTCTGAGCAATCGGTAATTCCTCGATTTTACTTTTAACCAAATCAGCCGTTTAAGCTTACCACAAGAGAGGACCCTGTTCCAGTGCTAGACAATAACACTGATTGTGGTAGCAACATGGACAGTAAATTGATTGATCTTAATGCAAGGCCTCAACGGATCCATGGGGAAGCTTCAAATGATCAGGTATTCATCTTTGACAAGAGTTCTATGTATATTTCTGATGTTCCATCTTAATTAATCAGGAATTGTTTTGCTTCCTTTTATATTAAAGGAACAGGGAATGGATTTTCTAAGTGGTAGTAACCACGAATCTGCAAGTGTGGTTCCAGGTGGATTCTTTAAAAGAGAGACTGAGAGATGATTGAGGTATATGCTTGCTTCTAATTAAATTTTCTCTCATTTTTCTGCTTCTTGTCCCACAGGGGGCAGTGGTTGGTAATGCTGCTGATGGTTTCTAGGAAGATTTTATTGTTTATGAGGGTGAATTGTTCAGAAGGATGTTTGAGATCATTTATAATGTTTGTAGCAGTGCACAAAATTGTAAAGCCTTGCTACTTTAAAAATCCTAGCCCCAACCCCCCTTTGCTACAGTGAGAGAGGAAAAAAGGATGGTTCACATAATCCAAAGCTTTGATTCATATTCTATCCTGATATCTGGTATGAGGTCATTGTAGACAGTGCTAGGTGTGACAAACAAAAACTTTGGTTTGAATGAGTTTGATGGATTTTTTGTGGCTGCCCTTTGTGTTGTTTTAGGGTACTGAGGAGCTATGTAATAGTATTAGAGTGTTTTTTAACAAATTAAAATGTATACTTTTTCTGTTTAGTTCTTGAGTTGTACTTTTCTGTTGATAGTTTGTTGTTTTGATTAAAAAAGGTTGTCTAGTGTGGAAAATATCTTTTCTTGTTAGTTAAATATCTTTGCTTGTTGGGTTTTATGTTTGGTTTGAGTTTGATGAATTTTTTGTGCTTGTTGGGTTTTCTGTTTGGATTGAATTTGTATTATTGGAAATACTAATATGTTCATTTTTATTGTTTTATGTGGAATTCATGTGTTAATTGATATGTCGTATTTTGATCACATACAGTGTACTATTTATTCTCTTAATGGTAGATTACACTCCATGAATGGGTGTTGACTTGTTTGAAACAGGTCATTTTCATTGGTTGGAAGTTGAGGTCAGTTCAGATTGCTGCTGTGAAAGCTGTTGGTGGCCTGTTTTACTGCTGTTATTGGTTGGAGGTGGCTGTAAGAGTGATGTTTCTGCTGACTGTTTTGGGAGTTGGCTTGTAATCTTTTGATTTGGTTTTCTATTTGTTTTTGTTTCTGGAATAGGAGGCCTTATGTGGTTTTCCTTTTTGCTTCTTGTAATGACTGGTTTTGTGTTAAAAAAAAAAAGATGGAAGCACTGATGCAGGATTACCTGTGCTTCGAAAAAAGAGGACTGTTGTTTTTTATAATATGGGTTGTTTTGGTGTTTGTTGTCTGAAGTACAGGGGTAGAAAAGGGTGGCTGTGGTGAAGCCTTTGTGCTGGAGTTGTTGTTTTTAATATATATATAAGGTATTGTTAGCAGCTTGACTATCAATTTTTCATCTGGTGGAAAATCTGTGAATTTTTAAAATTACCATTCTAGTGAAAATGCAATGAGTTAGGTTTTATTATGAAAAAAAATATTAATTATCATTACCGGAAACCAAAAAACCAGAAATAATAATTACTGGCCTTTAAATAAACGCCGTAAAATAGCTCCGGTCACCGAAATTTTACCAGGAAGCCGTCGATTAAATAAACGTCGCTTCAGTGTTTAGTAAACGTCACTTTAATTTTTGTGGCGTTTAATTATACGCTGATAATTTTCCCGACGGAGCTTTCGACATCGTTAATAGCAAACATCAGTAATAATATTTTGCGACGTTTATTTACATTTTACCGGCGTTTATTAAATGCATTAAACGCCGGTAAATGTCTTTTTTTTTGCCGTGCATGTTGGTATTTCATCTTTGCAAATTATCTCTCTTTTCGCACATATGCTATAATTTGACACTTCATGACAAAAAAAGGGGGAGAACAACCTTGATAGAAGGAGAGTAATTTTGTGACGAATTGAATGAATTTTAATAAAATAAGGGAGTGAGGGGGAGTAAAATAATGGCATGGCCGAATTTTTTTTTGTTAAGGTTTTCATTTGTTTTATTTTTCTTTGCTGAGAACATTAACAAAAAGGGAGAACCATTTACTTTTGATTGTCATATTTTTTGGTTCTTAAGCACTAGTGAACTTTTCATGAGTTAAAACATGTTTGCATGATTGCTTCTGTGCATATTGCTTACATACATATAGGTTGTCGCTCTTAGTGCTTTTTATCACTTACACTTGTGACCATGATTTATCTATGACATATTCTATGCGTTTCGCGAGATTTGTGTTCGGTATTTGTTTTCCTAGACTTAGTTCTTTCAAACTTCATATTCATGAAAATGAGTCTTGTCATTAGAATGAGAGAGTGACATGATTTTAGGTTATGATTCGTTTTTGTTTAGGTTTTTTGATTTGTAATCTTGAAACTTTTTACTCTTGTATGTTTTGTCATGGAATTGCCAAATGGGAGATTGTTAGGAAAATATTTTAATTGGTGAATTCCATGAGGTCACTATATATCAACTAAATCCATGGTCAAGAGGTTATTGAAGATTGCAAACTGAAGCAAGATATGGTGAAGAAGCTCATACTACACTGCTACACATGTAAAAACTTCTTGGATCAAGTTTAGGTGAGGTACGTTGACCTAGATACCAAGTTACCCTTGTTTGGTTTGACTTATGTGATAAAATTGGATTAAGAGTATGAGTATTTATTTCGTTCATGACACGAGAGTTTTTGGTGTCAATTTTTTTTTAAAACTTTACGGTTTTAGCTTCTAAAAATGATTTTTTAAATGAGTCATTGGATGAAGGTTTTCTAGGTACACCTCTTGATACTTAGAGAGTCATTTTGGAGCCTTCATTTTTCGAGAAGACGAGTGGATAATGCTCTCCATGCAGTCTCGGGACTTAGGCAATTGAGCAGGGCTGGAAAAGAATAATCCAAAGACAAGCATGCGCCTTATCGCTCGAGCCCCGCCCATAGGTTGGCTGTAGTTTGTCTTTATTAGTGGCCAACGTTCTTTGACCTCTCTCCACAGAACTCGAGAACTGTACCGTAGACAGATTTTTAAACTCGCTCATTTACCTCTTCTTTCCTATTCCTATATAAAGAGGAAGACCCCTATGACCCAAAATATGGAACAAGGGAGTTAGAAAGAGATTCTAGGGTTTATAGAGGCTGGTCATTCAAGAGAGAGCACACCCTATACAAGATCAAAACCAAATTCCTTTAAGATCAAGATAAATTCTTATGAGAATTTAAGCATCTATTGTTGAGGACTTTGAACACCAAATCAAACCCACAATACAAATGATCCAAAGAGGAGACTCAAGGATCAGTGAGAGGATTCCAAAGGAGAAGAAAGGAGGGTTCATGGATCTCAGCTCGTTGCCTTTGAAGCTATTTGTCAAGATGCTTGCGGTGGATTTTCAGAGAGAAGATTCATGGGAGGAAGTTTTTATCCATATAATTGGTTGAAGTATAAGCCTTTGAACTTATAATCTAAGTTTTAAACTAGTGAATTAAGTTAGGTGGGCCTAGATGGGTCCCGTGGTTTTTTCAGAGAGGGTTTTCACATTAAAAATGCTTGTGTTGTATTATTGTCATCTTTACATACCTGTAATTTTTATTCATTATTTATGCTTGATTGGGTGGTTGTGTGAATCCCACGTGTGTTAGTTGGGAGGTTCAATTTGCTTAATTCATGTGAATTGATGAAGGGAATCAGAGTATTAAAATTGGTAAATCTTTTTAAATTGAATTGCAATGAGTCACAGGTTGGAGTTCGAGGAACCACCATGAGTTGGTGCAATCCATGGCTATTGGAGTTGTTGTCGGACAAAAGTTGAAAGACATAATGGTTGATTGAGGGGAGTGCGAGACAAGAGGATAGCTGGCAGGTCATGGATCTAACGGGTTATTAAAGAATAGAGTGTGTACTCTGATTTCAAAAGGGAAATGGCATAGTTGTTGAATTAGGTCACAAAATATTTTACTTGGTAATTGTTTTAAAGATGACCTATCCACTCCACCTCCACTTTGTTTTTATGGTAAAGACGTTGATTTGTGCATTCTTAAGTGAATCCACATAAAGTCTCCATTTTTAGATCTTTTGATCTGAAGGTAAAGGTGGATACCTGAACTCAACTAACTTTTCATAGAAGAGATTGCATATTATGTCTATATAAGTATAGTGAAAGATGGGGCCATAAGAACAAGTCCTAACGATAAGGACTATGGAAGTAGTGGTCAAATGTAATGGCATAAGTACCATTACCCATCTATGAGAGGTTACCATTGAAGCTAAATTTGTAGGGATGGTCAATCTATTGAAATCTAAAATCATAGGATTTGAAGGAAGTTTATGGAGATACCTAAGGTGTTTCCTAGCCATTAAAACTAAGTCATCTTCAAGCTCCTTAAATATATCAAGAGTACTAGGTACAAGTGATTTGCTGCTAACTCAATGCCTAAGGGAGGGTAAAAGACCATGGGAACAAATCCAGACCAAACAACTCCACTGTTGAAATAAACGTAAAGACTCAACACTTATATTACCCACTAGATCTTCCAGTAATAAGCTACGATCTTGTCTCGTACCTCTCCCTAGAAACCCCTACTCCTTTCAACTCATGTCCAACACTGGCTCTTTCGATTAAGGTTTGGATCACATCTCTACTACTGCAACGCTTGATAACTTGTCCAAAGACCAATGGATCCTGCCAACTCACTATGAATCCTCAAACTCCACCCCAGAACTATAGGCAATTACAGGATTTGAGCCTTAGAATCTCCTTTCTCTAAAGATTAACAGATAATTAAGTAGGATTTTTGTCTCATTCTTAGGTTTGCCCAAAGTGTTAATATATAACTAAGTAGGATTGTAAGGTGACTTTATACTGAATTTGGAAGGATTATAAGTCAAGCCAGGAGGGTTTAGATTTCTGAATCACAACAGGCAATTGAGCACCCTCAATCTCACTCAACTGATCTTGGCAACACTCAAACGCCAAGTAAGCGAAAAAAAAGAACCAGCTTCTAGATAGTTTAGAGTTAGACGATAACACTTTGCTACAATGCCCACCAAGCGCTAACTACTAGAATTGTTACTCCCCCGGTGGGCAACGGATCGGTCACCAAGGTCTTTACCAATCAATCTTGTGCATAATAAATACAAAATACAGCAGAAGACAAATAATAAGGTGATCCAATCCACCGACCTAATGAATACCAGATGAATAAGTTAAACATCACCAACATCATTATTAAACCCAAATAAAATCATAATCAAACCATAAGGTTTACAACTCTATTCGCAAACAACATTGTTCCCAAAACAATTAAATACTTGTCTCAAAACTACAAAAGATATTTATTCCTGAAAACCTGCAATAAAATAAATCGTGAAGTCTTCTAATTCCCTTGTCTATCTGTGGACTTACTCTTCACTTTGATCATCACCTGAAAAATGTTAAATATTTATATGAGCACGACGGCCTGTGAATAGCAACCACTTCTAATGAGGTTTGAAAATAAATCCCACAATTTATATACAAAAATAAACTTTAATACATACATAAGTACAACAAATTGTATCCCAGCCCTTTACATATAATCATTTAGATAAAAACAATTTCATGTTCACAAATGACCATATAAATGAAAAGACATTTATAACCCAAAACTCCTACTCATTTCTACAAATAACTTTGTAAATGAAAAGACATTTATAACCCAAAACACTCACACACACATTCAGTTCCAAATACATTTGTCATCTCATATTTGTTACCATTAGCCTGGTAACTGGCCCTATCTCTTGTCATCACTAACATAGTAATTGACTATCATTAGTCTGATGACTGGCCCCTATGTGTACATTCCTATACTGATCACACTTGTATATCTTCAATATCGTTACTATTTAAACTTGGTAACTCGGTCCTCGTTTCATAAAATATGATTTTAACGCACACTAAAATTATTGTTTTAGTCCTAACGCACACAAAATTTTGTCTTTCATCATCAAAGCACATTTAAGCAATGATAATTATCTCACAAGTTTAATAAAATTCACATGTATAACAATTCACAATTGCAAAATATTTAATTGCAACCCCAAACATCAACATATGTATTATACATAGGAAATATCCACGCACCCACACGTTTAATATAGAAAATCCTCCAAAAAAAGGTAGTAAACTACTCACCTTAATTCCCGAACTCCAATTCAAAACCCTCTTTCCCAATCACAATGTAATCATCACTTAATTCAAAATAACATGTAACAATCAATCTTTATTCATAATTTTAAAATCTCACGATTCTATATTTAATTTTTCGTACTTTCTATCCGTTGATATATACTCTATATGTCTTTTACATAGAAATAACTTTTTTAATATGACATAATAGGGTATGGAAGCAATCTAGGCAATTTAGAATTTTTTTTTAAAGTTTTGAGGTCAAATCATATTTTTTTTAAACTTTTGGGGTCAAAGTGTAATTTTTTTATAAACGCATTTTCTGTTTTAGGGACTGCTATAAAAATTTTCAGAATTCTATTCTTTCAACTTAGCAATTAGTGCTTAAAAATAAGTTTAGAAGAATATAGGGATAAAAATAAAGCTCTTTAAAACTAAAGAAGACGTTTCTATAATTTTAAGGAATCCATCTTCTTCACCCAACCAAAGTTGCATAACCTGCAACTTTCTTCCTACTTCCCATTTGTTTTCTTTTTGCTTTTTAACACATTAAATAAATTTTTTAAAAGCCTCAAAAACAATAAATCTAAATTAGGTCTAAAAACACCAAAATTAACAACTTACAATAAAACTCATTTACATATTCATTATTATTTCTCACCATGAACATACCTTTATACTTATTATACACTTCAACTATGATAAGAGTAATGCTAGATGAACTTAAAAATTAGACTTGATAATCTCAATAATTGAATAGGTAGTGAGTCTCAATAAATGCTAGGATCCACAATGAAATCAATGGTTGTAATTATCAAGTTTAGTTTTTAGGGGTTTTGTATAAAAGGCCTCATATCATAGAACTAATCAACCGTATTTTTTGGGTATTGAGTTTTACAAAAAATTTACTTAGCTCCCCTTTTATTAGGTAAATTAGAAATTAATCCCCACTCACACTACTAATTAAGTTTTAGTGGTTGCTTTATTATAATAACTATTATTATCATTATCTTATGCTTAAGCCTTCATATAAACTTCAAAAACACGTTTTAGTTATGAAAATTATTATGCTAAGTATAAATGACACAAATCAACTTTGGAAAATATTTTATGAAATTTAAGCACGATCTCAAACTAAGGTCTCTAAGTCAAATTTACAACACCTATCGGGTGTGTGATTGCAATGAGTCGTGCTTAAGTTCTTTACCAAATCTTCAATCACGCCTTTAAGTAATTCACTCAAACTGAGTCAATCATCTTTGATCTTCAAATCACTTGCGCTATACTTGGACCGATTTAACTCATGTGACTAACAAAATATAGTCAATTTATAAGTATATGCATCCTACTCTCCAATGATTGATATTTAAATTCCTATATTTATCTGAAAAAGCAATCATTCTAGTCTACGATTGCACACATAATATCATAATATAAATTGACAATGGTGAAAATTATTCCACAAAGTTTAAATGGATGAGATATTAGGTTCCACAAACTTTGCACTTTGCATAAGAAACTTATTCTCACGGCACATAACATCCATACCTGAGCTAGTAATACCAACACAGAGCTTGGATTCACTACAAGAATAAGGGGTTTTTGTGACAAATTTTTTACGGCGGATGTGTTCGCCGTCACAAAAGATGTATTTGAGACAATTTTTTGTGGCGGCTGTGTTTGCCGTCACAAAAAGCGTGTTTGTGTTAATATTTGTGGCAGTTATTTTTTCTGCCGTAAATAGTGTCATAAACTCAAAAAAAAAAAATTATATTTGAGACAGCTGTTTTTCCTGTCTCAAATAATATTTATAAATTCAAAAAAAAATTTTATATTTATGGCAGCTATTTTTCCCGTCGTATATAATATTTCATAAAACATTAAAATGTTGTTTTAGATTAAAAAACAGTTTATAGTTTAAAAAAGAAAAACTCTAAAAAAAATTTGTATTGGCAACAACTATTTTTTATGTTACAAGTAATATTTTATAAAATTACGTAGTTTAACATCAAAAGACAATTTCTAGTTCAAAGAAAAAAAAATTAAACTCTACAAAGTCAAGTTTTTATATCAAAATTAGGAGTGTCAAAATATGACACAACCCGTTAGCACGATATAAAATTAGTGGGTTTGAGTCTTCCTTAAACCACCTGTTTAGTAAACGAGTGGACCCGCCACGATACGATTATAAACGAATTAGGTATTGGTGAAATCAATTATAAGAAATGTATACAATATGACTCGTTTATATGTCATTTACATAATTTGACAAGCCGTTCAGAGAAATATTGCGTGGCCCTTTGTTGATGTATATTCTAACTTCTTTTAGTTCTTTATTGTATATATGTATATAAATATTATTTCAGTATAGTAACAATAATTTTATATTTTTTTTCAGATGTCACTGAGAGAGTAGATGGTTCGGGGAGGATGTTCAATTTTTTGCATTAATTTCTTGTACTCATAGATCGTTATGTTTTATAAAATTGCATACTTTACATTTTGTTCAACTCGTGGGATTGTTTTTTTTGGATATGAAAATATTTCTATGTTTTTGGAAATGTTGATTATATTTACTTTTGTGTTTATCTATATATTAAATTGGGTAGTTGTATGGATACCAATGAGTCTTTGGTCTAATGGTATTCCTTACATTGTGGAAGCTTTGTCTTCTTGAGGTCAAGGGTTCAAGCCCCCTTACTCCCTCCCCCACCCCCAAAAAAAAAAAAAAGTTGTATGGAGTGTATATATGCACAGAGTATATAACATTGGTTACCAACGGTCTATAATAATTTTTTTTTTTTTTTTGTGGCGGCATCGCTGTCGTCATAAATATATCTTCTATTTTTTACGACAGCCAAATATGGTATTTGAGGCAGCACTTTTGCCGCCGTGATAAAAACAAAAGTGTCGGATTTTTTGTGACAACTTATTTACGACAGGGTCTTGCTGCCGTAAATACTATTTGAGACAGACTGTTGCTGCCGTAAAAACCTTTTGAGACCACACTTATTATGGCGAGGCAATGCCGCCACAATGCCGTCACAAAAAGTATTTGTGACGGCAAATAGACCTTTTATGACAGCACTTTACCGCCGTAAAATCCCTTTTTTCTTGTAGTGATTATAGTGTTCTTAGTCTTTGAATGCTAGAGCTTTCGTAAAATTATGTGAGCACCATGCTGAGGTTGAAGGGTTAGGACAGTATGAGGAGCATGTGCATAGGATGGTGAAAGCTCGAAGGAGAAGCGTTGTAGAATCATAGCTAGTGCCATTTTGGCTTCTAACATTGCAACGTTTTGTCCAATGCATATCCGGGGTCCCCAACTAAATGGGAAAAAGGAGAGTTTCCCATTAGATGCCTTGGACACTCCTTCAGAAAATCTCTCTGGTTTGAATTCTTCAACATCGTCACCCCATATTTCACGGTCATGTTGTAGCTGTAAAATTGGTAACAAGAGTTGCACTCCAGCTGGAAGGCTCAAGTCTCCTAATTTGGTTTCTTGATGAACAGTTCGAGCGAGGGAAGGGACTGGTGGATATAACCTTAGAACTTCATTCAAAATCATGGTTACCTGGGAAATACATACGAAGGGATTTAGGTAAAATGAGAAACTGTTTTCAAACAACCCACATACATCGTGGAAAATTAAGAGGGGGTAAAGATTAAAAAATAAATAAATCCCATGAAAATATAACATACTTTACAAATGTATTGTTCCCAAAATGAAGAGAATGCCCCAAATATTTTGATTATACTTTTAACCTTTTTCGAGCTTTGATCAGAGCATATGTTGAAATGACAATTGGTTAAATTAGAAGAAAGCTCATCAGAACCTATTGACACCCTATCATATCTTCTTGTTTTACATATTTCAGTTCTTTCGTTCATGCAAATCATAACATGTACTGTTTTCAATAGTAAAAAAAAAAAAAATACTTACCACTTTCAGGTGATTCAACCCGTCCAAATCTGGTTTGTCATTACCAAAGGCACGCAAAACTTCTTCCCTAGCACGTGCTTGCCAGCTTAAATGCCTACCCAACAAAACCATCATCCATAAAAGCAAAGAGGAGGTGCTCTCCTGACCAGCAAAGTAAAATAGTTTGCACTCTTCGATTATCTCTTCTGTGCTCAATCCAAAATCTGTGTTCCCATGCTGTTGAATATTTTTAAAATTGGATTCCAACAATATACCCAATAAGTCATCATTATTAGCTTTCCCTGCCTCCATTGCCTTTTCTCTTTTATCAATAATAGCCCTAATTGAAGCCTTCACATTTTTGTCAACTTCCTTCATTCTTCTCATCCTTTTAGTAGGCAAGAACCTAAACATAAACCAATTTAGTAACCATCCAAAATCAACAACGAGGAAAAAATATGTACAGTACATATCTTCGGGCGTCAGTTTAACATTTAACCTCATTTTGCTGGATTTCTATTGATTTTTACCTCCATCCTGGAATGTAAATTGATTGTACAGCCTGCATTACAAGTTGAGCTTGTTGGTTCTGAAGTTCAAATATTTTTCTTCCTTCTTCAAAGCTACTACCAAATGCTATGCGTGAAATTGCGTCGCTCGTCAAACCTTGAAGATACGGCCATACATCCAACTCATATGACCCCTCTATGTGGACCATATTCCCCCATTTGCTCATCATCTCACTACAACTCATATAAAATGCAGCTACCACATGCTACATGAAAATAAAAAAGAAAATAAAAAATTATTAGTATTTCGTAATTATTAGAACTAAATTGCTTGGAGCACTCTTCTATTGGAATAATTTGGAGATCATTTTTAGTTTATTCTACCTTGCTAGTGCATTCCATCTTAACTACTATACACAATGGTATTAGACAAGATCAGAAATTACCTTTAACTTGTCCGTATGGAAAGCAGGATTGATTATTTTTCTATGTTTTGCCCATTTGTCCCGCTCATAGACAACAAGTCCAGCTGCTAGAATCTTGATTAGTGGATTACTTGTAGGCTTCAGAAAGTCATAATTCTTAGAAAAAATCTCCTTTATAAGTTCAGGGTTGCTGATGAATATTTCAGGTTTCGGCCCACGCCATGTGAAATAAGTTTTACCTGCAAGTTACACCTACCTATGTTAAAAGAAAACACAGTTCAAGCTGGTACATAATGAGGGTTGCACTCCAGATTTTAAAATACGGCTATCTCCCAAAGATTGGCAAAACTAAGTATGCTTATTGCTTTAAGTTTAATCATTTTCAATACAGCAATGTTAGGTTGATCGAAGATTAAATGAATGAAGAAAAAGAAAATCTAATGTTTGTCAGTCCCATTAGTACTAAGCCGAAAAAAAGGAGAACAGTCAAAGACTATAATACTGGCATAACATGGTGTTGGCATCACATTCAAAAGGGTCGGCGACAATCAAGTTAAGATTCTTGCTACCACGTAAATAACTAGGAAAAAAAGAAACCTTTAGGGCGCTAACCATTTTAGATTTCTAAAATTGGTCCAACATTTTATTATGGCTCACGATTACTACTAGACATATACGTCGTAGACGTAATATTGTTAGGAAATTGTTCTTAAATGAGATTATTTTTATTGATTATATAAAATCAAAGGATAATCTAGCGGATCCGTTTACTGAAAGTTTGACGAGAGAGCATGTAAATTTCACACCGAGAGAAATGGAACTAAAGTCTATGACTTAAGAGTTACCTTAATGACAGTCCAACCTAATTGATTGGAGATCCCAAGATCTAGGTTCAAAGGGCCAGTCAAATTATGAGTGATTCAAAAGAAGCACTAAGGAGATAATCTCTCATACCTATTCTTATGATAAACTAATATTGCCTCTAGAGTTTATTTAGGTAAACTATGTTTTTAATGACTTATATACCTTGAAAATTCAAGTGAGATATGATAATTTATAAATGCTAAATTCAAGATAGACTATTTATAGTGTGTTAGCATTATCATTCGCATAGTAACAATTAATTTTCCATTCATGTGGAGGATTATTGGACTAAAGCAGAATTTTAGTTATAAAATATGATTTTTGGTCGATTTTGAGCCTAAATTAAAGTGCGACTCGCTCATCGTTTCAAGTAAATTTTCATGGATTCGTGTTCTACTCTGTGGGGAGAATTTTAACGTAGCATATTCACTTGTTCAAATTGAATAAGAGATGAATGAGAAAATAGACTCCAGGTGACCCACTTAAATGTGAAAATAAGAGGTTGGGCAATATGGAATTTGACACCAATCTCAAATTAGTCGGGCAAAAAATTTTACATGTGCATATATATTAAGTTTGCACTATGTGTTGGGCCCCAAGGGGCATCACAATTTTGTGAGCAGAGCAAGCACCTAAATTGGCTTCGGTTCGACCACGAGCACTCCACGACCTAGCCGGGTTGGGTCAGGTGTAGGTGTGGACCCAATCTTATCTTTTTAGAGAAATTTCGTTTTACGAACTAGGTTCGAAATTTCTTAACCCAATTTTAATTTCTGTCAATTGGAATTCAAAATTCGCACTTGTTCGAATTTTAGTTTTCCTCCAGTCTGAATTATTGAACTTCATGTCTGTTCATTAGGCGGACATCAATGGTGTCTTCTCTTATGGACTGGTGTTAGTGCAACGAAATTCTTAAAGTTCTTGGTCAACAATCAATCGACCGAGCTTAATAAGAATAAGACTAAGGGAATCATGGAAGCTCAACCTCCTAGAGATAAGAAGGGGATACTGAAGCCAATCGACCAAATCAACTTCCTGTAAAGGTTTATTTGACACTGTGGTGGAAAGGTTTAGACATCAGACATTGTCACCTCTTTCAAATTTGAAGTTTAGTGAGGAGTTCCGGTGGGAGAAATAGCACGATGAAGCCTTCCACGAAATCAAAGCCCGCATAGTTAGGCCACATGTGTTCATGTAACCTTTGGTGTGTTTGGATGGCAGGATTAGAATGGATTGGAGATCTAAAAAAATATATTTTCCTATTCAATTCAAACCCACCTACCATTGAACTGGTTATGATTTAATGGTTATACCTTATCATTTTCAGTGTTTGGATAACACATAAGCACTTCTGTGAGACTCATGGAGAAGGGTGATAGAATATGATATCATTGAGTGTTTTGCCTCTAACCTATCAAATCCAACGCCATGTTTGGTTTATAAATTAATCTTTGACCAATTCCAAACAGAATTTTTTGACTTATAAGTTTTAAAAATGTCGTAATTTTATATCATTTAGACGAATGTTCATATGTTACGACAACTATTGAGAATTAACTCAAGTTTTCATTAATTATTAGTTGTTAATTAATCTTAGTCCAAATAGGAAATTGATTTAGTCGAGTTAATTTTTTATTTAAATTAATTGTCTTGTTGGAGAAGACGTCTTGGTCTTCTTGAGGTATAGCAAGACTCATCAGTAGAGCCTTACTCTGACAAAATAGATTTGTTAAAAAAAATATCAAATCTGTGAAAAACCAGGAGGAGGAGACGAGAGAGGGAGAGAGAGAGAGAACAGAGAAATTCAGCCATTTGCATTAATTATCGTGTCTGGCAAAAAAAAAAAAATCCCACCTCCCACCTCCCCCTCCTTTGAGTTTTATTTAAGAGCAATGCTACATGGACTTAAAAATAGATTTAAAAACTAGACTTGATAATTATAACCATTGATTTCACTGTGGATCACAGCATTTATTGTGACCCACTACCTATTCAATGATTGAGATTATCAAGTCTAGTTTTTAAATCCATCTAGCATTACTCTTTATTTAACCTATGTAAATTAATTAGTTAAAGTTGACTTTTTTAAACCTGATTGAGATAAAATCTGAATGAGATTTTCGATGCATTTTTTATTTACCAAACATTAGAAATATGGATCTCTTATACTTTTTTATCCTATCCTATCAGAGTTATCCCCCTTTAACCCACAATCCAAACATACCCTTAGGGATTGGCCACTTTTCTAGCCTTTTTGCTGCCACTCATGAGCCAGTAGGGTGTTTGTTAGACCAAAACAATGACTTAAGAAAAGAGAAAGTCCTGTATTATTTTGGAGTCATTTATTTGAATCATGTTCTTACTTTGTGTTCTGTTAAATTAAAAGTTATCATATATTCTCTTTTCTGAACTCATTCAAACTTAATTTCAACCTACCTCTACTCCTCACATTATCATCGACATGTATCCTATCACTCTTTATTATTCATGCAATACACTAGTTTTTCCTATAAGTTATAAAATAAATATCATAGTAGAGTTTGATTTTTAAAAGGTCAAAGATCAATCTATCTATCATTACAGACAGGAAATTAAATTATCAACTTATAAAAGTATAACAATGGTTATAATATGATGAGAAAGACTTCGTGCAAAATGTAAATATGTAGCAGATAATATGAGATTTACGTCGATTTTATGAAACATACCATATTTCAGTATGGATTTATGGAAGAAGGGCAAGACACGAGGCATAACAGCATCCGACAGATTAATGGGCTTGGAGTTTGCTTCTTTTGTCATGGTGAACATCTCTTTGAAGTCTCCAAACAGCAGCCTGTAGGAGTTTCCCCTGAGACCTTGCTCTCGGAGGCGTTTTTCTAACTTCTTTGGGGTCAACCACAACCAATTCAACACTCTCCATGCGCATATTAGCAGAACAAGAACAATAGCATAACTGCCGGAAACAGCAAGTGAGCTGAACATTATTTCCATTTTAATTTACCGTTAGCTTTTCATGCCTCCCCCTCCACACATATATATGCATACACAAACACACACACACACACAGGTTTGGTGTTATTTTATACCACCTGGGCTTTGATCTAGTAGTACAGCTCACCAATTGATTTGTTAGTTTCCATATTCCGAATCCTCGCATGCGTACCTCTTTATCACGTGTTTGTATTTTGGATTTTTTGTGTGCATGATAGCATATACCTTTCACGTGATATATATATCGTGAATATCACGTTAGTATATACCTCACATGCGTACCTCTTTCACGTTAGTTTCCAAGACTTTGATATTAAAAGCACTAAATGCAAGTTATTAAGCCGTGAATATTGGATCTCTGGGTAGTATTTTGTCTCTATAGTAAGTTGTGATAGGAGTTGCGCATTCTATGAATATTGGATCTCGAGGTAGTATTTTATCTCTTCAATAAGTGAGTTGCGCATTCCATGAATATTGGATCTCAAGGAAAAAATATTTATACTAGTGATGCTACAATATCACAGCCATGTGGTGTTACCAGGGCCAGCCCAATAGAATGGCCACTTATGCAACTGTTTAGGGTTCTCAAATAATTTTCTTTCATACTTGAATTTTCTCACAAATAACCAATTTTTTTTCTTGTAAAAAACACAAGAAAATACAAGAAAATTGTGATCTATAGCTAACTTCTCATTTTATCCTTATTTTTCTTAAAATATTTTATTAGTTATTAATTTTTAAAAAAATTTGTATGAATTTGATTAATCATATAATTTGGCCCAAAGACTTTTGTGTTGGTTATTGTCTTAGAATTAGATTTTGAGCCACTTTTTAAAAAAAAATTAACGTTCAATTGTAATTACATATTTTTTTTCTTTTTTAGACCAATTAATATAATTAAGGGTAATTTAGACAATTATAAAAAATTTCTTATAACTTTACTTTCTTTCAAACAATAAAATAAATTTTTTTTAAAAAAAAATTCCTATAAATTTTTCATTCTAATCAAAAACATGCATGAAAATATATTTTCTATCATTTTCTTTTCCTTCACTTCACTTTCTATCATTTTTACTTTTCATCATTTTTTTTCTTCCTAACCAAATGGACCCTTAGTCTCTCAACGGTTACTCATTCTCTCTCTCTCTCTCTCTCTCTCTCTCTCTCTTCCTAATTTATATGTTTTAAAAAAATCTAAACATTAGATTTGATACTTTCAATATTCCTTTGACTTTATCTACAATTTAAAATTTAAAAATTTAAACCAAATTTAATATTTCATTATTACATCAATTTATCTTCCTAATTTCTCTCTCAAACTCGTTCTCTCTCCCCCTATTCTCTGTCTCTTTTCTTAATTCATATGTTTTCAAATATCTAAATATTAGATTTGAGACCTTCAATATTCCTTGGACTTTATATACAGTTTAAAATTTAAAATTTTAAATGAAATTAATATTCCATTATTATCTCTCACTCCCTCTCCCTATTTTCTATCTCAAACTCGTTTCTCTCCTATTCTCTCTCTGTCTCTCTCCACCGTTACTCTCTCTTCCTATTTTTTTTCTCTCTCTCTCTCCCCCTTATTTTCTCTCTATTGAATAAGTACAGAAGGTGGCATTGGCTATACACTTCTTTGTCTCAACAATGCTTAATCAAGAAACTATGGTAATTTTTTTTACACCATAAACAACACAGTCCAAAATGAACGTGACAGTGACATCAATGAGAGATACCAAAGAGTGACAACAAATAATGACTTCAATTAGTAACATTAGAACTAATACAATCATAAAAATAAAATAAAATTCATTGAATTCATAAATTTGATACTTGGTGTGATTACTTAGAGTCACACCAAAGAGTTACAACTGTTTCAAAATTAATTTGTAGTTCAAACCCACAAACAATACCTTAAATTGCATTTCAAAAAATTTTAATACAAAGTTCGAATATATGCAATAAATTCTAAATCAACTGTATTCATATTTTGTATTTAATTTTTTCCGTTCGTTGATATCGTCTTCAGCCCAAGCCTTGTGATGGTTCAGGAACATTCTTATCATTTTTGTTCGAAATTTTTTTGACTTGTATTGCTGCCAACTTTTCTTTTATGTCTTCACCAAGTGCAATCTTCCTCATTATGTAGCAAACAAAGTGACCACAGTTGACCCTAGATTATTTAGTTAATATGATTATTTGTATAATATTGAATCCACACAAATCACACAAAAAAAATAATATAATGTTGTGTCATAAAAAAATAGTGCAATGTTCATTTGTAGTTTGTAGTGAACAAGCCAAGAAATTAATAGTCACTCTATGAAAGTAATTTGTTATGTATTTTTGTAGTGGTCAAGTAACTATTTAAGTTGTCACTCTATGGTATCACTCTATAGATACAAGTCAAGGGTTGAAGACAGTCACTGTGAGGTGTGACAAGTTTGGACACAAGTTTGATTTTGGTATATTACGTATTAAAAAAGAAATAGAATTTGGTTGTTTCTCTATGGTGTCTATCTATGGTCATAAGTTCACTGTTGCCTATTGTAGAATGAAGTGACTAATCTAGGTCGTATAATAGAGTGGCACCATAGAGTGAAGGCAGTCATTATTATTTTTTGGATAAATTGCATTGACACTTCTTGTAGATTGGTCTAATTACAGAGACACCCCTATCAGATCTTGTCCCTTAACAAATATAACAAAAAATGCGATTTTTCATAATTACTCTTACCATACATCAGTTTTTACTTATCATCCTATCATATATATAAATACTAATAAATGGGTCATTTTTGGGTTCAACAGCCAAATCAGAAATTGACACGATCGACTTGTTTATTTAATCGTATCAAACTTCCTATATCTTCTCGTTTGTATGTTAACGCAAACAACACGAAACTGACACGATCAACATGTTTAACTGGTATGATAAAAATAAAATATTCATTATTTATTGTTGTTTATTAAGCACTGACATAATTATTGTATAAAAAAGATGTTTTTACTCATTATTATTGTTATGTTTATTAAGTTAATTTTCGTTTATAAAAAAAGTATGAGCATAGATTCAATTAAGTGATGATAGAATCTTAGACTTCTTAGCGTTAAATTTTTTTATTCAAAGGGTCAACACGAATACGAACACATCTGCACAGGTAACCCAGTGGTGTGGAGTTGAACCTAGACGAACCGTAGACCCAGACGTGAGGAGGTCGACACTCGCAAGTGTCTCTCAAGACTTAACCGATACCTGTGGTTTGCGGGTGATTGTTGGTATCCTGAATTTACTTTCGCAAGGATGGGTCCAAAGTGGCCCTGCCTTAGAGAAGTTTCATGTTATAAAAAAAAACACGAATACAACACGAAAATAAACAAGTTAGCCTAATTTTGTTCAGATGTAATATGGGTATTAAAGTGTAATAAGTTGATAATGTAATCACTTTTTTTGAAATTGCCAAATAATGATGTTAACCATAAGGGTTCTTTGTAAAATGGGTAGGTAAACAGTAAAGGGTGTTAGTGTAATTTTAGAAAAGTGATGGGGTGTCTTTGTTATTAGACCAATTTATAGGGGTGTCAATGTAATTTGCCCTTATTTATTTATTTTTTTAATGTATTTTGTTGTGGGCAAGACAATAGTTTAAGTATTCACTGTATGTTGTCACTCTATTGCAATTTTTAATTAAGTTTCTAATTATCAATGTCCTAATGTAGGCAATCAATCCATGGTTTATTTACATGGATACAATCTATTTTTGATATAGTTTGTGATGCTCAAGTCATGATATTTGATTGTCTAAGTGTCACTCTATGGTCATGAGTAATTTTTTTATTTTTACATTTTTGTTTTGGAGAAGCAATGGTCACATGATCATTATATGGTAATAGGATCACTAGTTGAGATTTTCTAAGGCGTCTCTCTATGGTCACATGTCAGCTGTTGTCTGTTGTTGAGTAAAGATCCTAACCAATGGTCGTATAATAGAGTGACACCATAGAATGACATCAGTCATAATCACAATATATTCAATTTGAAAATTAGTAGATATATTTTTTACAACAATTTCTAATAATGAATCAAAAAAATTTCTCAAAAACTTGAAATTTCAAATACACAATAGAAAGACACCATACTGTAACATTATACATAAAGTTCATGAAACTTCTGAAAATTTACATCAGAATATTAAATACATTCGTTTTCCATGAATTATAAAAAAAAAAATTAATTTCAAACTTAAATTAGGGCATTCTATTTTTTATTTTAGGATTTTTTAAGAAAAAAAAAAAGTGAAAATAGTTGGAATTCTTACTATAGAAGATGACGCAATGAAGCCGAAGTAAAACTTTCCAAAGATTCTGGCGATGGATTCTAAAAAATCCAAATCAACATCGATGTGTTTCGCCTTGCTCCATAAATATTGGATCTTTCTCCTACGAGTTGTATTTTATCACTACAGTAAGCTGTGAATATTGGATCTCGGAGAAGTATTGTATCTCTACAATAAGTCGTATACGAGTTGCACATTCCAAGAGTATTGGATCTCGAGGAGAAAATATTCAATTCCAATATAATATGCACAAAATAGTCTTATGCAAGATTAACAGTCGAGTGTGTGATAAAGTGTAATTAATGAACAATTAATATAGCAATCAATAACAATAATATAAATATCGAGTCAACACGCAAATCTATAATGGTTCGGTCCGTGTGACCTACTACACTCTAGAAAACGGCAACGGTGGCCGTGGGACCTTTTATTGATTAAGTAAGGTGAACGAGAGACAGAGAGAAAAATGGTTAGCCTCAGGAGGAATACAATAGTTAGGAGAGAGAAAAGCTATGTGTGGGGTGTGTAGAGAGGTGTCCTCTCATGTAGAGAGAACTTACAATTTATAGGCACAAAGTCGTAGTTGAGGCGGTGATGTGAGGGTGAAGGTACTAGATCTTCGGGGAACTACAAAAGGTAAGTACAATTAAAGATTATCTTGATCTTCGAGAGTGAGTATCCCGACAATTGTTTCACACGTGCTCTAATCCTTCTGGACTCCTTGAACTCTGGACTGGGCCGAATCCATGAATTGGGTTTGACCCGCCTTGTAGCTGATTTGGGCCTAGCTCATTAATTGGGCTTGGCCTAGCTCATTAATTGGGTCTGGCTCAGTTAAATCTGTGCTCTTCATTTTCCCTCCATGCCCCAAGTCCTAGTAGTGATTGGGGGTTGAGGGCACGAGTGAGCTCCTTCCTTTAGGTAGAACAAATACCTTGTTCCATATGGTGGCTTCTTCAGCTTTCCATCCATGGCATTTTTAAGCTTATTTCTCTATTTGGTAACGTCATTGTTAGAGAGAGGATGAAGAGCAGAATGGACGCTTCAACGCGTGGAGATGGAGATGCTTTGGCGAGTGGCGCCATGGGTATGAACCTGGGCTACACCAGAGAAGGCATAAGGCTGGGCAGTGCCACGAGCGACACCATGGAGGACCCAGGCAAATTGATGATGTCTTTGGTTTATGAAAATTCTCTCTTTCACAGGTGATCACGTGGTTCATGGATTAACAACGAAGGATCTCTACGTCACTAGGATGGTGATTTTCCCTCCTCTTAGAAGGGGTGAGATCTGATGCCCCCAGTGCTTCCCAGCTGAGGTCTGACGGTCCTGCAGTTTCTCGGAAGACGGGGTTTGATGCCCCCAACGCTTAACATAATTATCCTGCTTCTAGCAATGGCCTGGTGTCCCTGTTATAGGATGTGAATTTTGGCTAAGAAGAGGCTTTAGAGGTTTGTGACACCCTTGGATGTCAGCTCTCGGGGTCCTGAGGGTATCATCGATACCGAGATAGAGGATTTTGCTATGGTACCCTGTTACTATGTGGAACCCTTTCTTCTATATGCACGGTCACGCAGACATTCTGGCTTCGAAAATTTGCAGATGGTTGCGACTTTTTCGTACTTTTGAGGACTCTCAAACTCAACGAGGTGTCAAGAGCTTTGGTGGAAGAGAGACCTGGGCACCAGGCTACAGTTGAGGTTGGCTTATGAGAGAGCAACAGCTTTCGAGGCCGAGCTTCTAGAGAACGAGGCTATTTGCGTATAAGCACAGGCTGAGCTGAACTTGTGGGGACTCTTGTGAGAGCCGCTAAGCTGGAGACATAGGCTGCCTAATTGAGAGTAGAGGAGAGAAAGGCCAAGCTTTTGGTGTCTCGCGAGAGAATCGGTAAACTGGTGACGTAGACTGCTTGCTTGAGAGCGAAGCAGAGATAGACCAAGTTTTTGACGACTCTCATGAGAGCCGCTAAGTTGGAGACATAGACTACTTGTTTGAGAGCAGAACAGAGATAGGCCAAGCTTTTGGTGACTCTCATGAGAGCCACTAAGCTGGAGATATAGGCTACCTGCGTGAGAGCAAAGCAGAGATAGGCCAAGTTTTTAGCGACTCTCATGAGAGCCGCTAAGCTGGAAATATAAGATGTATGCGTGAGAGTAGAGGCAGAGATAGGCCTAGCCTTTGGCGACTCTCGTGCGAGCCGCTATGCTGGAGATATAGGTTGCTTGCTTGAGAGCAGAGCAAAGATAGGCCAAGTTTTTGGCGACTCTCGAGAGAGTCGCTAAGCTGAAGATATATGCCTGCGTGAGAGTAGAGGCAGAGATAAGCCAAAATTTTGGCGACTCTCATGAGAGCTGCTAAGTTGAAGATATAGGCTGTCTGCTTGAGAGTAGAGCAGAGATAGACCAAGCTTTTGGCGATTCGCGAGAGAGGCGCTAAGTTAGAGATACAGGCTGCCTGCATGAGAGCAGAGGCAAAGATAGGCCAAGCTTTCTAGCGAATCTTGTGAGAGTCGCTAAGTTTTAGATTGAGCCGAGGGGCGTTGGGCACGGACGCCGAGGGGCACTGAGTACGGACACCAAGGGACGCTGGCCACCGCTAGGTATGGACGTCGAGGAGTGCTGGATGTCGCTGGGCATGGACGTCGAGGAGTGCTAGGTACAGGTTCAGTGGCACCAAAGATGTGGGCAACAAGAGGAGACATCGTGGGCCAACTGGGCGACACCACAGCTAGAGGCAAAGGGTGACGCCACTGGCAGTGGCTGGGCGACACCACTGGGCAGTGGCCATGGGCGACGCAAGCTGGGGCGCTGAGTGGCAGGTGCTAGGCGCTAGCGCTGGGTGGTGCCAAACGCTAAGCACTGGTGTGCACATTGAGGATTGTGGGTGACGCCTTGGAGCGGAGTGGTCTGGGCAACTCTTGCAGCAGGTGGTCTGGGCGACGCCTTAGAGTAAAGTGGTCTAGGCAACGCCTTGGAGCAAAGTGGTTTCAGCGACGCTTGCAACAGGTGGTCTAGGCGACGCCTTAGAGCAAAGTGGTCTAGGCGATGCCTTGGAGCAAAATGGTCTGGGCGACGCCTAGGAGCAAAGTGGTCTGCATGACGCTTGAAGTAGGTGGTCTGGGCGACGCCTTAGAGCAAAGTGGTCTAGGCAACGCCTTAAAGCAAAGTGGTATGGGCAATGCTTGCAGTAGGTGGTCTAGGCAACGCCACTGGGCAGACAGTGGTCTTGGCCGACGTCTTGCAAGCTATTTGGGCGACGCCACTACATAGGCAGGTGCGCTGGTGCTGGCTGGCGTTGGGGCGTTGGTTGGCATGGGCGCCTAGGCATTGGGTACGACTGCCTAAATCTCTTGGTTGGCTCTGGGCGTTGATTGGCGCTGGGTACGGACGCCGAGGGAAGCCCTCCCTTAACCTGGTTAACTATCAGCTGTGAGGTACTGTAGGCTGTCAGGCAGAGGGCCTCCATCTCCAATGCGAGCTTCAATTTTGATTTGAGGGCCTTATATTCAACTTGGTTGTTGGATGTTGCAAAGTGAAAGGAGACAACGTACTTGAGTGGAATGTCATGGGGGCTAATCAGCACTAGTCTTGCGCCGCCGTCCTCGCTAGTGGAGGACCCATCCACGTATCGTCTCCAACATGGTACATTAGATGGTAGCGAGGGTGCGGAGGGCTCCCGTGGAGTAGGCACAAAGGAGTTGGGCGCCTCTAGTCCTAGAGTGTGGTCTCCCGATGCCTGTGGAGTTGTCTACGAGACGTCAGGCTTTCTCGGGACAGTGTCTGGGCTTGTCTAGACTCTCGGGTCTCCCGTGGCGATGTAGACTCCTGGGGCTCCCGTGGCAGTGTAAACTCCCAAGGCTCCCGGGGTGCTCTAGACTCCCGGGGCACTCGTGGTGGTGTAAACTCCCGGGGCTCCCATGGCAGTGTAGAATCTCGGGCCTCCCGTGGAGGTGTAGACTCCCGGGGCTCTCGTGGCGATGTAAATTTCTAGGACTCTAGTGGCGATGTTGAATCCTAGGACTCCCGTGGCGGTGTAGACTCTGGGACTCCCGTGGCGGTATAGACTCCCGGGACTCTAGTGGCGGTGTAGACTCCTAGGGCTCGCGTGGTGGTGTAGACTCCTAAGACTCCCGTGGCGATGTAGACTCCCAGGCGAGGGACCCCCTGGCGGTGCTTTTCTCGTCGGAGGGAGTGGTGCTCCTACACAGGTAGAGGGGCGACGCCTCCTATGGATGATTTGCTGGTTCTGGTTTACCAGCAGCTACATGGTCTGTAAAAGCTGTTGCCCGACCACGGGAGTCGCCGCAGTAGATGGTTCCGTGGGTGCGGGTGGAAGCGGAGTCTCCTCCCGGCGGGCCGGGTTATTGTCCCCCTAATTGTTGACTCATCGACCTGGTCATGATTGCCATGTATTTGAAAGAGAGTAGTAAGGTAGTAGAAAACTTAATCGTTTCTCATATACGACGCTCAACTGATGATGCATAAAACTGTCTTATGCAAAATCAACAGTCGAGTGTGTGATAAAGTGTAATTAATTGACAATTAATAGAGCAATCAATGGCAATAATATAAATATTGGGTCAATACACATATATATAGTGGTTCAGTCCGGGTGACCTACTCCACTATGGGAAACGAGAACGGTGGCTGGGGGACCTTTTATTGATTAAGTAAGGTGAACAAGAGAGAAATCAATGGTTAGCCCCAGGAGGGATACAATAGCTAGGAGAGAGAAAAGCTATGTGCGAGGTGTGTAGAGAAATGTCCTCTCATGTAGAGAGAACTTACAATTTATAGGCACAGAGTTTTAGTTAAGGCGGTGACGTGAGGGTAAAGATACTAGATCTTTGGGGAGCTACAAAAGGTAAGTATAATTAAATGTTGTTTTGATCTTCGAGAGTGAGTATCCCGACAATTGCTCCCTACGTGCTCTAATCCTTCTGGACTCCTTGAACTCTGGACTGGTCCGAATCCATGAATTGGGCTTGACCCGCCTTGTAACTGATTTGGGCCTAACTCATTAATTAGGTCTGGCCCAATTAAATCTGGGCTCCTCTACCTCATATATAAAAGTGAAATACATTTAGTCTATTTGATTATTTCTTATTGGATGGTAACATTATGTGGCGTGACCGTTAGATTGAATATTTACTTTGTATTATCCACATCTCTTACATACAACTACTCTGTATATAGAAGTGTAGCAAATTTAATCCATGTTATTATTTCCTGTTAGATGGTGGTGATAACATGGTGTCACTATTAGACTAAGTATTTACTCTCTACTATGAGAGCCTAATATAAACTAAATTAAGTTGCACATGGCAAGGTCGCATCTATTTGCAATTATGTGTTGTTAGGTTAATTACAAAATAAATACAAGTGGAGCGGTCATGTTATTTTTATATAACCCGTGAACCAGAAATCGAAGAACTTGAATTATTTTTTCATAACCAAATCAAGGCTTCCCATAAATTAAAAATCTAATTGATCCACACTCTGAAAATTCATACAATACTAGATCCACAAAATAAAATAATAACAACAAAATATTTTCTCTTATAATACCAATTAAAATGAGTTTTTTATATTAAAATCATATTATCCGTATTTGAAACTAGCCTATTTTTTATTCTTGTTAACTAGTGGTGTTTGTTTCAACTTCCTTGGCTGTGTGTTATACACTTATACATCGTGTCGTGCCAAAATTTAACAATCCTTGTGCGGATGATTGGTTGTGAGAATCCCTCAAATATATTTTTTCTTTATTTTTTATATTGATAGATTACGTAATATAAATTTAAGAGGAATCAATTGTAGATTAGTGAGTTCCTCACTAAAACATGATCGGTGATATGCCAAGACAAAAAAAAAAAAAAACATATAAGAGAGAGGATTTAGATCTAAATGATTGGGGCTAATTTACAATTCATATTCATCTTTATTACTTCTCTCCAGTACCAGCTCAAGTGAAAGTGAATTTTTTTTAAAAACCTCGATAGAACGAGAGGCAAATTTTATTAATAGCAATAAAAATTACACCGAGTGGGGGAATTTAAAACCTTACCCCTTAAAAACCATCCAATTACTTTATTCCAATAGAATAAATGTAATTTAAACAAAAGAATAATTATGTAGTGATGAGTCCTTTCTAAGATGAGTGGCTATTCTTACCACTCAAATCTCATTTTCCACCCCATTTAATCATCTTGTTTCAAACTATTAAGTTCACTCCATCTATACCCACCTCATAAGTTACTAAACTCACCCCGTATATATTCACTAATTAAAAATTAAATTTATTTTATTTTATTTCAACCTACTACATGGCAATAATCAAAATTTCGTTTCGGTGTATTATTTCGGTACGAAAATATTTTAGAAGTTGAATAAAAATTAATAATTATTTTTAAAATATTAGTTAAAATATGCCAAAATATCTTAAAACACTTCAAAATATTCCGAAAATATTTATGAAAATATATCGAAATATCTCAAAATACCTCGAAATAGTATAGATCACCTCGAAATATTAAAAGTTTGCTTCAATTATTTTTTGTTTTTGTTTCTTTGACATATTTAATAGTTTAATTGAATAGGTATACATGGGGTTAACTTAGTAACTAATGGGGTATCTATAAATGGGGTGAACTTAATAATTGGAAGTAAGATGATTAAATGAGGTAAAAATAGAGATTTAAGGGGTGAGAATAGGGGTGTTCAAATTTTTGATTACCTACAAATTCTGACCCTACCCTACCCTACTCTATTGATTAACTATCCGAAAGATTCGGGTAGGCCAACGGAAGATTTTTTGGTATTCCGCAAAAAATCGGGTAGAAATACGGAATACCTACAAAAAGTACTTAAGTCCGTTTTTTATCTTACTAATAAATACTTAAGTCCACTATTTTTTTAAATCCCAAAAATATCATTAACAGTGTTATTGTGTTCAATTATATAAACCTTAAGGACCTTCAAAGTAGCTTTAAATTAATTTCTTAAATTAGAAATTATTATCCCTTAATTTACTCATAAATTAAAATTAAAATTTATATTCTTTTTCTCTCTCTCATTAGAAAAAGATCCTCTCATTTAATAACAAATGAAAACCTTCACAATAACAATTGCAAAGTGTAATGTAACATCTATATTTTTCTTCATTGTAACATCAAATTTTTATGCACAATAACACAACGATTTTAACAAAACTCAGAAGGATATATGTTGCACAGTAACATTAACGAGATATTTTTTTACACAGTAACATCAGTGAAATATTTTTTCTTTCACATTAACAATAAATTTCCCTTACTTTTCACAAAATACGGCCACAAATCAGAAAATTACATTATTTAGAGTAGTAACACATAATCATCCGTTGAATTAGGACACTCATCACCACTTGTGAATGTCAAGACATCAAATATCTAAAAATAATTTTCTTTTTCCCTCATAGTAACATCAAATTTTTCCCACAAGTAACACAATCAAGCATTTTTTCGATTGTATTGCACAGCAAAAGATCCAAAAAATTGTAACATATATCATTTAATTTAGTAACAATGCATCGCATTTTGAAATTAGGAATGCAAAAAACAATAAAAATTTTGAAAATTTGGAGGCTTCTTTCTCTGGTTATGGGTTTGAATGCTACTATCATTATTTTCAATTTTGTTCAATGTTCCATATTGCTTTTTTTTTTTTTTTTTTTGAGTATGTTACTGTTTTTATTAAGTATGTTACTGTTTTTGTTAAATATATTACTGTTTTTGTTAAACATGTTACTATTTTTGTTGAACATGTTGCTATTATTATTTTTTTTAAATTTTAATATTAAATGTTACTATTTTTTTATGTTTAAATGTTACTGTTTTTTTGTGTTTAAATGAATTTTTTTTTTTTTTGTATTTGAATGTTGCTATTTTTTATTTTTAATGTTATTATATATAAGAGAGAGAAAGATACAGTCCTAACCTACATATGGATATAAATAGATATGAGAGAGAAAATTTTTTAATGTTAGTCAAACTCCTAAAATTTAGGAATTTTTAATTTTTAGTTTTACTTCACTTCTAAATGGAAGGGATAGTTTGGTAAAATTGACAAAAAACGGACTTTATAACAAATAAATTTTCTTGGCGGACTTAAGTCCAAACAAGTACATATAGGGGGACCGGCCTCCAAATTTCCTTAAAAAATAATCAAAATGAAATAATGAGATGCTTTGCCATTAACAAGATTTGTAATAGATATTCTTTGAACTAATCATTTATGACAATCAACAATATGTTTTGTTCACTTTCAATAAGAAATTAAATTTTTAAGAACTATAGGTTTTCATGTAATTCTGAGCAAAGTGGTGATTAGGTATGGATAATAGCTCGAAGACTTTACTTATGGATTGGATATTTGTACTTTTTGTTTGTGTGAAAGTGGTGATGGCGATTAGATTGGTTTTGAAATTTTTTTTTGTGCAATTGGTAATACTTGTTATTTTTTATTGGTCACTAATTTTTTTTATTGGTGGTTAGATTGGGCTTTATTTTTTTTGAATTTTTTAATTTTTTTGAGAACTACAAGTTTTCATATAGTGGTGATTTATTTTTGGTATGAATAATAACTTTATGATTTTATTTATGGATTGTATATTTTATTGCATGGAAATGGTAATGACGATTAGATTGGTTTTGAATATTATTTTTTTTGGTATAATTGGTATCACTTATTTTTTTATTGGTGACTAGCTTGGGTTTTGGTTTACCATTAGAAAATAGTAATACACATTTAACACATAACATTTAACAATAATAAAATTATGTCAAAGCATCCACAACTAACACAAACAATAATTAAACAGAACAAATATTTAAAGAAATTATGCAACAAATTTGTAATATGAATTAAAAAGAAAAAATTCATTACTACTTGGTAAAAGAGAAAATTCGTCAAGTAGTGAATAATTTTGGTTATGTGTAACTCTATGAAAAAATATTTAAATTATCACTACACAATAATTAAAATAAATTGGATGCATCACACTAATGTTGATTGATTGCATCACGCTAATGTTTGAAGTGTTTTTGAATAAGGAAGAGGATGAGGCGGAGAGTGACATGTGCGGCACCACTCCTAACATAACAACATAATTGTGCATTTTACTTGGCAGTTTAGTGGCATCTGATGGAAAACTCTGGTGTTTCCTTTACAAATCCACTTGCTATTTGGTTAAAAATTTATTGACATAAGTTAACCAATACTCAAAAAAGACTATATAGAGAAGTAAAAAAATTAAGATTATTCTCGAAACCTTATTTCAAAGCTTTTGTAATCAATTATCGGACTCGACTTGACGAAACTAATACCCTTTCCTTAACTCACAACTTATGTCTATAATAAAAAAAAAGGACCCAAAATGCCAATAAAAAAGCATAGGATAGCAATTACAGTAACTTAGAATGAAAGGAAGCTGCACGTACTCACACACACTCAACGCACACACAGAATGCGCACAAACCGCACACACGCTGAACTCGAAAAAAAACACACACAAAACACAGAAAAACACACACATAAAACGCACAGAGACACAGAGAGAGATAAATACCGTGATTGAGGCAAAGGGAGAGTGAAAGGGGTTGAGCGTACTATGGGATGTGGATGTGTGTGGTGAGAGAGAGAGAGAAGGAAAGGAGTGGGGAAAAGGAGAATGGTGGTTGGCTAGTTGTAGGTGAGTGTGAAGTCGCTGTGGAGAGAGTGAGAGTGGGAGAGAGGCAAAAAGTTGCTGAGCTTTTCGTTGGGTGCTTCGCTGTCTGAGAGTAAGACAGAGAGATGAGGCAGGTGAGAGAGAGAAAGTTAGGGTGTGAGAGTTAGGGAGAGAGACAGAAAGAGATAAGGAAATGCGAGAGATAAGGAAATGAGAGAAATAAGGAAAGCGTCTGCCAAATTTAAAAGCTTTTAGCATCTTATATTTGAAAGAAAATATGGATGAGAGTTTTGGTTTATGAGAGTCCATCACTAGTTGAGTGTTTCGCTGCCTGAGAGTAAGAGAGAGAGAAAGATTAACCGAGATGAGAGAGGTGTGTGTGTGTGTGAGAGAGAGAGAGAGAGAGAACGAAAGGGTCTGCCAAATTCAAAAGTCAACATCCTACATCTTATATTTGGTTAGGAGAGTCCATCATTAGGAGAGTTCTTGTGACGACCCGTATGTAAAATAATCACTAATACGCTAATTAGGTCGTCAATTATGATTCTGCATAATTGAGGTTTATTTTTAAATAATAAATTTTTATGAACAAATGGACCACAAATATAGACTCTTCGAATGAAAACGAGTCAAATAACTATAATATAGGTCAAATTTCGTATCATAGAATGAATGTAAATATCTATATAACTAATGTCATGTTACAAATATTTTCTTGCAAGATTTGCAAGATTTGGAGAATATCAAAGATTTGGAAACATGGGATATTTTAAGATTTGAGTTAGCAAAATCTTGAAACGTGTACCAAGGGGAAAAAAAATAAATAAATAACATGGACAAGTGTCCATGAGATGCTTGGGGACCAAGCATCAATTTTGGCTATAAATAGCCAAGCCATGGCGTTGAACGGCATAACAGAGAAGGAGAAGAAAGAAAGGGAGAGACAGAGGAAGAAAGGAAAGGGAAGAGAGAGAGAGAATAGAATTAGAAGAAAAAAAATTCATGAGATCTTGGGGTCAAAAATTGAGCAATGATTTTATTTTAGGTCGTTATCAAATTCGACTATTTCATTCGCGGTATTTCGAAATTCGTATCTATTAAAGTCATTCATGGATTTGAGGTACGGGGTAGTATACAATATGCTCCTGTATCTCTTTGCAAAGAGTGTCCTTTCATTATCTGAAATTTGTATTCCTATTAATTATTCTGATTGATTTGAAATTCTGTCAATATTATCTGTTGACTTGTACGTGTACGTTGGGCTAAATACTCTGGGATTGATTGCTACATGTACGAAGTGTACTTGGGGCATAATTGGTAAAATGTGATTATGGCCATGCGGGGTGTGATTGTGATTACAGCCCTGAGGGGTGTAATGGTTCGATATAAGTATGGATTTTAAATGCTCAAGTGTCACTTGTCATATCACCAAGATGACCCCAGTATGAGGCCATGTTTGATAGAAATGGAGCTATGTGACTTATCGAATTGGATTTTCGATTCTTTTATCTATGATTGTCTATCGATAGAATTACTTGGTATTTGATCATTTATATTCTTTTCTCGTTGAGCATATTGTTTCCTGTCATATTGTATACTTCCCTCGCCTTTAATATTTTTCAGGATTATCTCGGAGGGAAGAACCAGAGTTGATATTTGAGAAATCGAAGACGGAAGAATCTTGATATAATTTTTAACTTTGTATATGGAGGAGATTATTTTTATTATTTGGAGATCAAAATTGTGATTATAAATTTATTGAGGCAATTAGAGCTCTGGCCCTGTATTCGAAAATATTTGTGGTTTATTGTGATCGATCAATTTAATTAAGTAACGGGTCCGGGAAATCGGGGCGTTACAGTTCTACTGCTGGGGGATGAGAGTTTTGGCTAGGAGAGTCCTACTGAATTTTGAAAAAGTGATGGGCGGTAAAGAAATTCAGAGATTAATTAGGGTCGTCGGATCAATAATCGTCAAGCGATCTGAACCGCGAAAAGCTGAAGACAAAAAAATCTAGCTACTTTATAATATATATCTATACAATGTGTACATTTGTATGTAGTAATGTATATCTATATAATAAAGTAGCTAAATTTCTTTATCTTGAACTTTTTATGGCTCAAATCGCTTAACGATTATTGATCCGGCGGTTCTCATGCCAAATTTTTCTAAAACTCCTATCTCTCATATAACTTTCTCTATATCTATCTTATACTCGCTCTCTCTCTCTCTCTCTCTCTCTCTCTCTCATATTATTATTTTATTTTTTCTGTTTCCCCTGTGTTATTTTTTTTATTATTTACTCCGTAAAACATATGAAACTACATGTTATGTAATTATTTATTCCATAAAATTAATTCAAAGATTTTATATATCTAACAACATGTATTTTTCCACTTGCTTATTAATTTATAAATAACACTTAATGTAAATAAAAAATAGCACACATTTTTCACGATTTGACGACTTTTTTATATGAGTTTCACATCTTTGCCTGAAATTAAGTCTTAATTGATTTAGGGCATAAATTCCTCTAACATTCTCATTGACAATGGTTTTTATATAGATTATTTTTGTAGTTTTTTTAATATTTGCTCTATTTGTTATAATTTTTGTACTAAATTTTTTCGAACTATCAATTTTTCAAAAATTTTTGTCAACTTTTTAATTTACCTTCACGTATTTTCATGTGAACCAAAGATTTTTGAGTTTAGCAAGTGGAGGTGAGTGATTCTCTTAAAAAAAAAGTGGGGGTGAGCAATTAGTTTGGTTTAAGTATGTGTGGTTGAATGTTAAATAAAAGAAAATTTATCAAATGATATAATAAGAGAGAAGAAGGTATGCTATGAAAAAAATATGTATTTAAATTTTATGGATTAAAATACAAATTTTTATGTTTATATACAATAAAATAAATTATAATTTAAGGTCAATTTCATGTTGGTTTAATCAACACCAAATAATATTCAACATGAAATGAACCTTAAATTGTAAATTAATATATATTTTTATAAAAAATTGACATTTAATTTTGTCCAATTTATATTCAACTTTGTTGAATTAATATCAAATTAATTTTTATTGTTATCAAATTAATATTAAAATTCATTGCATCAATTTTTTGGGGTACTAAATTATATCAATTTTTTGGGTACTAAATCAAATCTCATTTCATTTTATTAAATTTTTAATTTTTTTGGGTACTAAAGTTGGAGAAAGGCAATTATAAAAATATTTTTTTTTTGGAATGAAATCACCACTTTCTGTTAGCAACATTGACGGAAGGGAGACAAAGGGGTCTCTGTGAAATCAATTTTAAATTTTAGAGATCTCCGTGTTATTTATAAAATATCAGGGGGTGTCCGTATAATATTGTCAAAATTCAGGGGAAGTCCCTATTTTTTATCCTATTTTTTAATTAGATATTAATTTATTATTATTTTACCTTAAAAACTTGAATTATTATATTTCTACTAAAAACAATTGTTGGTTAGGAAGGTTTGTTGGTAGCCAAAAAATAAATGTGTGAGAGTGTTTTTTTGTGTATATTTATATGTAGAAGATTGAACATTTGGTAATTAAATTTATAATTTTATTGTGTCATTTGAGGTTGAATGGTAATAGTGGTGATAAATTCGTGAGTTTTATAAATGAGCAAGATTTGACAAGATTTGGTTGATTTTATTTATAGCTTAAGATTGTGAATTTAATTGTGTTATGTTAGTATTTTTTTTTTTTTTTGGTTGAGATATTTATTACATGGGTATACGGTGGATTGAAAATATGATGATTGAGTTTATAATTATATTCTATTATTGGATTGAGTGGTGGTAGATGAGATAAATTCATGAGTCCTATAAATGAGCAAAATTTTATTTATTACTTAAATATTGTAAATTTCTATGGGTTATGTTAGTATTTTTTTTTTCCCCGGAGACATTTGTATATATGATGTTGTTCTGAAGAGTTTTTATATATTTTTACGACAGTTCTATTAATATGAATAATATGATCGGCGATATATTTTAAGTCATTTTAAAATAAGAATTGGTATGAATATTTTTAGATCATTTTTTTTTAATTTGAGCAATTGTGTAAGAATTTTTTGTTTGTTATATAGTAGTTTCAGGTACGGGTAATGACTAGTATTTATATATCCTAAAAACTCTTTGTCTATATATATGCTAGAAAGATGCACACGTTGCACGTGGATAATTTCAAACTATCATTGTTATTTTAGTATTTATAATTTATTAAAGTAACTAAATCAATATATTAATATTTATGTACTTAGAGCATCCGTAATTGTACTCTTTATTTAGGGAGCATCCTTTTGAAAATAGATGACACATTTGCCAGTTTAAAAATTGAGTGTGAAATTAAATAAAAGGTTCAATTTACCTGGCACTCCCCCGTTTTGTTTTGTATGTTTTTTATTGGAGTCCACTATTTAGAAAAAAAAAAAAAGCCTGCGTTTGTGTAAATAAAAACTATTTATTGAAGAGAAGGGAATCATCTGTTATCCCAGCCACCCACCATGATCTGAAACTACTATGTTTGTTGGTTCTCGTGATCATAGTCGTATCCGGCATTTCTTCTATGTGGACAAGCTCCATCGAGATATATTGTCCTCTTACCACTTCTGGCACATATAGTTTTGACAGTATAGTGGTAAAGCTGAATGTGATCATGGAACTGTTGATGTACAATATTTTAGTAGGTCATATATTATTCAAATCAGTAAGTATAATAAATATATAAATGCAAATTGATGATGCACAAATCGGTTTTATGCACCACTTGTTGAGTAATTAATGATTAAGATAGTAATTAAGTAAAAAGTGAATAACACAACCAAGATAAATATGTAGAGTGGTTCGGTCAACGTGACCTACTCCACTATGAAGGGCTAGGATGATCTAGTGTTTTATTACTTCGAGGAGTGTAAGGAAATCAGGGGAGAGTGATGGAGGTACAAGCTATGATATAGAGATAAGATTGATAGCAGATGTGTTAGATGCCCCCCATGTATTGGCGGAACTTACAATTTATAGTGTCTCTTAATAGACTGAGACGTTTTTTCAATAACTAAGTTGCTAATTTGGAGGAGCTGGCGTTATCCTCTTACCAGCTGAGGCGGTTACGGAGCTCTCCTTAAGATTAGGCAAAGGATGACGTGGTTAACTTCTTCCGAGGCAGCGTGGATGAGGTTCTTAGGATGGCGTTGACTAATCCTTGATGGCGTAGCTCCTGGGACATGATGAGCCTAACTGGGTGTGGATCTCTTTTGGGTTGGACCCGTTGGTTTTCATCTAGTTGGGCCCTTTTTCAAGTTGGGTTTATATCCTGAGTTGGGCCCTTAGGCCTGGCTCATCACAAATGATAACACAAAGTCTATGGTTTTAAGAGGCAAATCTTAAAAAATAGTGACAAAACTATTGTATAAGACCCAAAGAGATTAGGGCTGGAAAAGAATAATCCAAAGACTAGCATGCGCCTTATCGCTCGAGCCCTGCCCTGCCCATAGGTTGGCTGTAGTATGTCTTTTTTAGTGGCCAACATTCTTCGACCTCTCTCCACAGAGCTCAAGCACTATACCGTAGATAGATTCTTAAACTCGCTCATTTACCTCTTCTTTCCTATTCCTATATAAAGAGGAAGACCCCTATGACCCAAAATATGGAACAAGGGAGTTAGAAAGAGATTCTAGGGTTTATAGAGGCTGGTCATTCAAGAGAGAGCACACCCTATACAAGATCAAAACCAAATTCCTTTAAGATCAAGATAAATTCTTATGAGAATTTAAGCATCTATTGTTGAGGACTTTGAACACCAAATCAAACCCACAATACAAATGATCCAAAGAGGAGACTCAAGGATCAGTGAGAGGATTCCAAAGGAGAAGAAAGGAGGATTCATGGATCTCAGCTCGTTGCCTTTGAAGCTATTTGTCAAGATGCTTGCGGTGGATTTTCAGAGAAAAGATTCATGGGAGGAAGTTTTTATCCATGTAATTGGTTGAAGTATAAGCCTTTGAACTTATAATCTAAGTTTTAAACTAGTGAATTAAGTTAGGTGGGCCTAGATGGGTCCCGTGGTTTTTTTAGAGAGGGTTTTCACATTAAAAATACTTGTGTTGTATTATTGTCATCTTTACATACCTGTAATTTTTATTCATTCTTTATGCTTGATTGGGTGGTTGTGTGAATCCCACGTGTGTTAGTTGGGAGGTTCAATTTGCTTAATTCATGTGAATTGATGAAGGGAATCAGAGTATTAAAATTGGTGAATCTTTTTAAATTGAATTGCAATGAGTCACAGGTTGGAGTTCGAGGAACCACCATGAGTTGGTGCAATCCATGGCTATTGGAGTTGTTGTCGGACAAAAGTTGAAAGACATAATGGTTGATTGAGGGGAGTGCGAGACAAGAGGATAGCTGGCAGGTCATGGATCTAACGGGTTATTAAAGAATAGAGTTTGTACTCTGATTTCAAAAGGGAAATGGCATAGTTGTTGAATTAGGTCACAAAATATTTTACTTGGTAATTGTTTTAAAGATGACCTATCCACTCCACCTCCACTTTGTTTTTATGGTAAAGACGTTGATTTGTGCATTCTTAAGTGAATCCACATAAAGTCTCCATTTTTCGATCTTTTGATCTGAAGGTAAAGGTGGATACCTGAACTCAACTAACTTTTCATAGAAGAGATTGCATATTATGTCTATATAAGTATAGTGAAAGATGGGGCCATAAGAACAAGTCCTAACGATAAGGACTATGGAAGTAGTGGTCAAATGTAATGGCATAAGTACCATTACCCATCTATGAGAGGTTACCATTGAAGCTAAATTTGTAGGGATGGTCAATCTATTGAAATCTAAAATCATAGGATTTGAAGGAAGTTTATGGAGAGACCTAAGGTGTTTCCTAGCCACTAAAACTAAGTCATCTTCAAGCTCCTTAAATATATCAAGAGTACTAGGTACAAGTGATTTGCTGCTAACTCAATGCCTAAGGGAGGGTAAAAGACCATGGGAACAAATCCAGACCAAACAACTCCACTGTTGAAATAAACGTAAAGACTCAACACTTATATTACCCACTAGATCTTCCAGTAATAAGCTACGATCTTGTCTCGTACCTCTCCCTAGAAACCCCTACTCCTTTCAACTCATGTCCAACACTGGCTCTTTCGATTAAGGTTTGGATCACATCTCTACTACTGCAACGCTTGATAACTTGTCCAAAGACCAATGGATTTTTGTCTCATTCTTAGGTTTGCCCAAAGTGTTAATATATAACTAATTAAGTAGGATTGTAGGGTGACTTTATACTGAATTTGGAAGGATTATAAGTCAAGCCAGGAGAGTTTAGATTTCTGAATCACAACAGGCAATTGAGCACCCTCAATCTCACTCAACTGCTCTTGGCAACGCTCAAACGCCAAGTAAGCGAAAAACAAGAACCAGCTTCTAGATAGTTTAGAGTTAGACGATAACACTTTGCTAGAGTGCCCACCAAGCGCTAGCTGCTAGAATTGTTACTCCCCCGCCCCAAATCACGTAGGGTGGGCAAAGGATCGGTCACCAAGGTCTTAACCAACCAACCCTGTGCATAATAAATACAAAATACAGCAGAAGACAAATAATAAGGTGATCCAATCCACCGACCTAATGAATACCAGATGAATAAGTTAAATATCACCAACATCATTATTAAACCCAAATAAAATCATAATCAAACCATAAGGTTTACAACTCTAATCGTAAACAACATTGTTCCCAAAACAATTAAATACTTGTCTCAAAACTACAAAAGATATTTATTCCTGAAGACCTACAATAAAATAAATCGTGAAGTCCTCTAATCCCTTGTCTATTTATGGGCTTACTCTTCACTTTGATCCTCACCTGAAAAATGTTAAATATTTGTATGAGCACGCCGACATGTGAATAGCAACCACCTCTAATGAGGTGTGAAAATAAATCCCACAATTTATATACAAAAATAAACTTTGATACATACATAAGTGCAACAAATTATATCCCAGCCCTTGTCATATAATCATTTAGATAAAAATGATTTCATGCTCACAAATGACCATATAAATTAAAAGATATTTATAACCCAAAACTCCTACTCATTTCTACAAATAACTTTGTAAATAAAAAGACATTTATAATCCAAAACACCCACACACACATTCAGCTCCAAATACATTTGTCATCTCATATTTGTTACCATTAGCCAGGTAACTGGCCCTATCTCTTGTCATCACTAACATGGTAACTGACTATCATTAGTCTGATGATTGGCCCCTATGTGTACATTCCTATACCGATCGCACTTGTATATCTTCAATATCGTTACCATTTAGACTTGGTAACTCGGTTCTCGTCTCATAAAATATGATTTTAACACACACCAAAATTATTGTTTTAGTCCTAACGCACACAAAATTTCTCTTGCATCACAAAAACACATTTAAGCAATGATAATTATCTCACAAGTTTAATAAAATTCACATGTATAACAATTCACAATTACAAAATATTTAATTGTAACCCCAAATATCAACATATGTATCATACATAGGATATATTCACGTACACGCACCCACACGTTTAATATAGAAAATCCTCCAAAAAAAAAATAATAAACTACTCATCTCAATTCCCGAACTCCAATTCAAAACCCTCTTTCCCAATCACAATGCAATCATCACTTAATTCAAAATAACATGTAACAATCAATCTTTATTCCTAATTTTGAAATCTCACGATTTTATATTTAATTTTTCGTACTTTCTATCCGTTGATATATACTCTATATGTCTTTTACTTAGAAATAACCTTTTTAATATGACATAATAGGGTATGAAAGCAGTCTAGGCAATTTAGAAAAAGTTTCTAAAGTTTTGAGGTCAAATCATATTTTTTTTAAACTTTTGGGATCAAAGTGTAATTTTTCTAAAAACGTGTTTTCTGTTTTAGGGACTGCTACAAAAATTTTCAAAATTCTATTCTTTTAACTTAGCAATTAAAACAGTGATTAAAATTAAGTTTAGAAGAATATAAGGATAAAAATAAAACTCTTTAAGACTAAAGAAGACGTTCCTATAATTTTAAGGAATCCATCTTCTTCACCCAACCAAAGTTGCATAACCTGCAACCTTCTTCCTTCTTCCCCTTTGTTTTCTTTTTCCTTTTTAACACATTAAATAAATTTTTTAAAAGCCTTAAAAACAATAAATCTAAATTAGGTATAAAAACACCAAAATTAACAACTTACAATAAAACTCATTTACATATTCATTATTATTTCTCACCATGAACATACCTTTATACTTATTATACACTTCAACTATGATAAGAGTAATGCTAAATGAACTTAAAAATTAGACTTAAAAATTACACTTGATAATCTCAATAATTGAATAGGTAGTGAGTCCCAATAAATGCTGGGATCCACAATGAAATCAATGGTTGTAATTATCAAGTTTAGTTTTTAGGGGTTTTGTATAAAAGGCCTCATATCATAGAACTAATCAACCGTATTTTTTGGGTATTGAGTTTTACAAAAAATTTACTTAGCTCCCCTTTTATTAGGTAAATTAGAAATTAATCCCCACTCACACTAATTAAGTTTTAGTGATTGCTTTATTATAATAACTATTATTATCATTATTTTATGCTTAAGGCTTCATATAAACTTCAAAAACACGTTTTAGTTATGAAAATTATTATGCTAAGTATAAATGACACAAATCAACTTAGGAAAATATTTTATGAAATTTAAGCACGATCTCAAACTAAGGTCTCTAAGTCAAATTTACAACACCTATCGGGTGTGTGATTGCAATGAGTCGTGCTTAAGTTCTTTACCAAATCTTCAATCACGTCTTTAAGTAATTCACTCAAACCGAGTCAATCATCTCTGATCTTCAAATCACTTGCCCTATACTTGGACTGATTTAACTCATGTGACTAACAAAATATAGTCAATTTATAAGTATATGCATCCTACTCTCCAATGATTGATATTTAAATTCCTATATTTATCTGAAAAAGCAATCATTCTAGTCTACGATTGCACACATAATATCATAATATAAATTGACATTGGTGAAAATTATTCCACAAAGTTTAAATGGATGAGATATTAGGTTCCACAAACTTTGCACTTTGCATAAGAAACTTATTCTCACGGCACATAACATCCATACCTGAACTAGTAATACCAACACAGAACTTGGATTATTGTGTTCTTAGTCTTTGAATGCTAGAGCTTTCGTAAAATTATGTGAGCACCATGCTGAGGTTGAAGGGTGAGGACAACATGAGGAGCATGTGCATAGGATGGTGAAAGCTCGAAGGAGAAGCGCTGTAGAATCATAGCTAGTGCCATTTTGGCTTCTAACATTGCAACGTTTTGTCCAATGCATATCCGGGGTCCCCAACTAAATGGGAAAAAGGAGAGTTTCCCATTAGATGCCTTGGACACTCCTTCAGAAAATCTCTCTGGTTTGAATTCTTCAACATCGTCACCCCATATTTCACGGTCATGATGCAGCTGTAAAATTGGTAATAAGAGTTGCACTCCAGCTGGAAGGCATAAGTCTCCTAATTTGGTTTCTTGATGAACAGTTCGAGCGAGGTTAGGGACTGGTGGATATAACCTTAGAACTTCATTCAAAATCATGGTTACCTGGGAAATACATACCAAGGGTTTTAGGTCAAATGAGAAACTGTTTTCAAACAACCCACATACATCGTGGAAAATTAAGAGAGGGTCAAGTTTAAAAAATAAATAAATCTCATGAAAATATAACATACTTTACAAATGTATTGTTCCCAAAATGCAGAGAATGCCCCAAATATTTTGATTGTACTTTTAACCTTTTCCGCGCTTTGATCAGAGCATATGTTGAAATGACAATTGGTTAAATTAGAAGAAAGCTCATCAGAGCCTATGGACACCCTATCATATCTTCTTGTTTTACATATTTCAGTTATTTCGTTCATGCATATGAGCATATCATAACATGTACTGTTTCCAATATGGTTGTTTCATATATATGTTAAAATAAAAAAAAAATACTTACCACTTTCAGGTGATTCAACCCGTCCAAATCTGGTTTGTCATTACCAAAGGCACGCAAAACTTCTTCCCTAGCACGTGCTTGCCAGCTTAAATGCCTACCCAACAAAACCATCATCCATAAAAGCAAAGAGGAGGTGCTCTCCTGACCAGCAAAGTAAAATAGTTTGCACTCTTCGATTATCTCTTCTGTGCTCAATCCAAAATCTGTGTTCCCATGCTGTTGAATATTTTTAAAATTGGATTCCAACAATATACCCAATAAGTCATCATTATTAGCTTTCCCTGCCTCCATTGCCTTTTCTCTTTTATCAATAATAGCCCTAATTGAAGCCTTCACATTTTTGTCAACTTCCTTCATTCTTCTCATCCTTTTAGTAGGCAAGAACCTAAACATAAACCAATTTAGTAACCATCCAAAATCAACAACGAGGAAAAAATATGTACAGTACATATCTTCGGGCGTCAGTTTAACATTTAACCTCATTTTGCTGGATTTCTATTGATTTTTACCTCCATCCTGGAATGTAAATTGATTGTACAGCCTGCATTACAAGTTGAGCTTGTTGGTTCTGAAGTTCAAATATTTTTCTTCCTTCTTCAAAGCTACTACCAAATGATATGCGTGAAATTGCGTCGCTCGTCAAACCTTGAAGATACGGCCATACATCCAACTCATATGACCCCTCTATGTGGACCATATTCCCCCATTTGCTCATCATCTCACTACAACTCATATAAAATGCTGCTACCACATGCTACATGAAAATAAAAAAAAATAAAAAAATTATTAGTATTTCGTAATTATTAGAACTAAATTGCTTGGAGCACTCTTCTATTGGAATAATTTGGAGATCATTTTTAGTTTATTCTACCTTGCTAGTGCATTCCATCTTAACTACCATACACAATGGTATTAGACAAGATCAGAAATTACCTTTAACTTGTCCGTATAGAAAGCAGGATTGATTATTTTTCTATGTTTTGCCCATTTGTCCCGCTCATAGACAACAAGTCCAGCTGCTAGAATCTTGATTAGTGGATTACTTGTAGTCTTCAGAAAGTCATAATTCTTAGAAAAAATCTCCTTTATAAGTTCAGGGTTGCTGATGATTATTTCGGGTTTCGGCCCACGCCATGTGAAATAATTTTTACCTGCAAGTTACACCTACCTATGTTAAAAGAAAACACAGTTCAAGCTGGTACATAATGAGGGTTGCACTCCAGATTTTAAAATACGGCTATCTCCCAAAGATTGGCAAAACTTAAGTATGCTTATTGCTTTAAGTTTAATCATTTTCAATACAGCAATGTTAGGTTGATCGAAGATTAAATGAATGAAGAAAAAGAAAATCTAATGTTTGTCAGTCCCATTAGTACTAAACCGAAAAAAAACGAGAACAGTCAAAGACTATAATACTGGCATAACATGGTGTTGCCAAGCTTATAATTCGTTTTCACCGAAAAAAAACGAGAACAGTCAAAGACCATCTTTTAATTCGTTTTCATGTTGCCAAGCTTATAATTATTTTTTTGAACAGTCTTTTTGGTATGGGACAAAATTGGGTGCGTGAAAATAGATGGAGGGTAAATTGGAAGGAAGATGGGTTTTCCTTTTTTGGTTAAAATGAATCAACACCGGCCATACCACAATGCCTTATCAGAACTAACGCACTCAGAAGTTCACCTGTCTAGAGGCTAAATGAAGATTTGTAAGATAAGAACCAAAGAAATAGCGTATCCACATGAAAAAGAGTAGGAGGTGTGACCATTAATTGAGTTCAGATGTGGCTTGAAACATGATTCAGTGATAGAAAGAAAACTACTTTCTCTTGATAACAATTGCGACTACAAGAGTAGGACGGTAAGCTCTCTTTAATAACTAGGGTTGTTTTATTTTGTCAACGCTTCGTCAAGTTGTTGACAAAGTCAACCGAGAATAACAAAAGGTTAACAACAACAAAAACAGACTCTATTCATGCTAGTAAGTCTAAGAAAAGTGAAATTCTATTGAGGCTCGAAGAGGGATTTACTTAGCGAAGTGACAAAGGTGGCCTTACTATTGACCTTCCATTACCATAAAAAAGGCAACAGGCAAAGGATTCTGATTCAAATCTTCTTTCTTTTCAAAATTTTCAATTTTGATTACTTATAATTTATCGTTAATTGCATTGAACTTCGGTCATAGATTTTTATGGATCTATGAATATCTAGAGAAGCCTAGTTAAGGGTAAATCAATTAACTTAATTAAAATTACGATCCAAATGCCTCATCATTTCAATATTGAATATACTTCTGAATTTATTTTCTTGAGCTTATATATAGGACATTCCCTCCTCTATCTTTAGAATCCAACAACCAATTTTAATCCCTGAATTTGGACGACACTGGTTTTAAGCCCCAAATTTGGACGAAAAACTTGAAGGAAACATGGGCAACATGATGTAGAACTACTAATCTATAATATAAAAAAGTCATGTTTTAATAAGTCCATCTGATAGTTTCATATAGACTCATCCAATGACCATCAACATCTCCCTCAAAACGATTCATATTGAATTCCCCCCTTCCCTAATCCATCACTTCTCACTTATATTGCACCGTGTCTTCCGGTATGAGTTATCCCCAGTTTACTCTAAAACCCAATCAGGTGGCAAGCTACTCTCAGACTTTTCTTAATATCAAATTTTATTTTATTAGTTTTTTGGTGAAAAATTTGGCCCAACCTCAACATAAACTAGGCTATACTCTGTCGACCTCCAAGTCAGCTTTCCAATGGTCTAGGTGATCTCTCCTAAGATCCAAGTTAGCTTTGCGAGCTCTGGAAATCCTGCAAAGAAGTCGAAGACCCGGGGGGGGGGGGGGGGGGGGGGGGGGGGGAGCTCTGGTGAAACTTGGAGAGGTATATTTAGGAATAGAGTTGTGTACCTTTCATGTTTCCCCTGAACTCCCTTTTTATAGATTGGGAATTATTTTCCTTAGGGGAGTGGACTCTAGGCTCCCCCATATGCTGTTGGGAAACTAGACTCCTTCTGTTTAAGGAGTCTAGTCTTCCTGACCATCCTTTGAGGCGGGTGAGACTCTATTCGCATTAGGAGTCTTTAACTCCCTCTCCTACTGTCAAGGAGATTGAGACCCTCTGGGATGAAGGGTCTTAACCTCTTTCCCTCCAAATGGAGATTGGAGATTATGCTAAGGAGTCTTTTGATTTTTGAATAGCTAATCACCTTATATTTTGGCCTTTGTCCATAAGTTAGCCGCATGGGGTGGAGCTGATTACTTGGATCGGCGCAACTCAGAGTTTTCCCCATCCAGACTAGAGCTTGGCAGATGACCCAACGGTAACTTTTGTAATGGGTTGCCTTTGTCAGAGCTTTCTCAACGGTGTTATTGATTTTTTTTCTCACATCAGTTGCCCCTAATCAGGTTTGTCAGATATGGCTGAGTCGTGCACCATGTTTCCTATTGTTTGTTATTTCCTTGGAAAATGGAAACAACCAAAGTGGGCACATCTTGTCAGTTTAAATGAAACGGTTTATTCCACCCCCATTTCCCAGCTATTTAAACCTATAGGAGCTTTTTTTCAAGTAGCACTTGACTTCGAAACCTCCTTCCTGATCATGCAAAATTGATTTCGGCCTCCTCTTGTGCGATCTTGAATCTTTCATTCTGGAGTACTTCGGTTAGGCTCTTCCTTTCCAGTTTTTCTTTTAACAATTTTGCTTTATCACAAGAAAATCTTGAAAAACTTAGGGCTTTTTTGGAATCCCCCATTGACTAATCGCCTTACAAGAATTTTCGATTCGTGCTCAAGCCTCTTTTGATTTTCTAATTGTTTACTTCCTCCTCCATTCTACACTTATCACAACTATTTTCATTCAATGGTCAGTACCAATTTTGAAGGATCTTCCTCTGATCTTCTTCTGCCTTGGTTCACGAGGTGGACTTTTCAAATGAAAATCCTAAGCTTTTCTTGGAGGATCCCTCTGCAGAGAAATCTGCTCAACTAAAGTATTATGCCAAGGGGGTTCCTAGTAGCATTATTGAAAAAGATCTTGAAAATATTAGGGGCCAAATTTCTATCCTAGGTTCTATTCGATTGAAATTCCTCAAGAATGACGAGAGGGCTTGTGACTTCATTGAAGGCAAGGTTTGTAATCTATGGGCTCAGTTTTCCTATCTACCCCTTTATTCACAATTTTCGCTCCTTTCTTAATATTTTTCCTGACCATCTTATCCCCAATATAGCTGGAGAGTCTTGATAGGTTTGTGGGTTCTTTAGGCCTCTGCCCTTGGCGTTGGTGTATTTCCCTCTGTGGGGGAGGTGTTGGACTCCTTCCAGATCAATGTCGATGATAGCCCAAGCTATGGTTGATATTATCCAACCAAGAGGCCCACCAATAATGATCTATTAACCAAGATTCCTTCTCCTCCAAAGGAGTGAAAGACCTATTTTTCTTCATTTAAGGTTTAGGGTGGGAGTTTAGTCCCTCTAAACCTCTTATGGCTAACCCTACTAGAATCCTTTCACGTCGGGAACCTTGCTTTCCTCCTCTAGTGAGCTTATTTTGTTTCTTGCCTTTCGTTTTACACAAGTATAGAGCTAACCCTTTTCTTTATCATAGTTGATAGTGTTTTTCTTCTAGAGGAGTTTCTAAATAGGCTAAAGGTGGTCCAGGGCTATAATACCAAGGAATTTGGTCTCCTGGTTATAGATTCCAACTCTTTTATGTACCAAATCGTCCTAGCACCCTCGACAACAGTGGTTGAAGTTGTTGTGCCACTCAGAAGTAGGTCTTCATTCCTCAAATTGAAGGGTTCCTTATCTAGCATTTCTAAATGTGAATTTCCATTTTATAGGTCTCTCCCCCCTAAAAACAATTATCAAGAAATCCTTATGGGACTTTAGGACTCATAAGTCTGCTAAAGGCTTAACTAGCTCTCCTCTGCCCATCACTAAAAGATTGAGATCAGGTGGATACCTTACATCAAGGATTTCTCCTACTATTTCCTCTAAAGTGATTCCCTTGGACATTGAATCTTCCCGTAGCACATCCCAAGTCAAAAAAAGGAAAAAGATTGCAGAAGGAAAGTTACAGATGCCCAAACAAATAGAGGGTATTCCACATCTGTTCCTGTTGCAAAATATGGTGGTGCTCTAGAGAATACGTGGAGCAATGCATACCTTGCTCTGAAGAGTTTTAGGAATACATTTATATTCTTGAGGTCCAAGAGGTGATGAAGCTCGGTACTATGAGGATGTCCAAGATGCTGGTCCACTAGTTCTACAAGTTATATAATCCTCTTGTCCTTATTTCTTTCACCATTTCCTCTTTCCTTTGCTTTTAATGACCCAATGTATTTTCCTTAGCTAGATTGCCATCTTGGCCACTGGGATGACCTGCTCTACCTTCATGGAAGATAATCCTTTGAAAGAGAAGCTTGAGACCTCCCTTAAGGACTCCATTTTCGCCAAAATAGAGTTGTTATCTCACGAAGAGGAATGAATGCATGTTCATTCTGAATTGGATCATATCTAGAATTCCTTATCGATTGAGAGGGCTTCTAGGAGTGGACTAGAGGAAGCTTTGAGGGTCTCTAAAGAAGAGGTGAGCAGGGCCAGAGAGAAGGAAAAAGGGTTTTTAGTCTCTGTTGAGAGTTCCCATCGCTTGATTGATGAAGCTAAGGCTGCCACCGTGATTGTTTTCAAGGAATCAACTGAGTATAATAAGTTTGGTATGAGCTATTATGATGCTAGCTTTGAGGAGTTCTGTTGCCAACCTATGGCAACGTTTCCTAATTTGGACTTCTCTTTAATCAAATTGAATGATGAAGACGTTCCCCCTAAATAGGTCATCGGTGAAGAGGGGAGCACAACTGATGGCCTAGCTTCCCCAGCCAAGGATGGCAAAGACTGATGCTCAACCCCCTCTCTCTTTCTCTCTGTCTCTCTCTTAAAGCCATGTAAATATGACTCTCTTTGCAAATGGTATCTCTCCTTTTGGGGCTTTTCCCTTTTTTTTTGCACAGTGTTCTTTTTTGTACCATAATAGGCTTTTAATTTATTTTTTTTAGCCTTATCTCGTTAATGTGGCTTTTAGCCTTTATTTGGTAGTTCAGCTTGTCAGGTTTCCAACCCCCAATAATGTTCCTCTCTACTATTCTCTCTTGAGGAGTATTTCGTTGAGTTTTAGTAATGTCAACTGTGTTTTTTATGGTTAGCCTAGTTAATCCCCAATTAGCCTAGATAGGGTTGGGTACTTCATCAATGAGTCAAAGGTCCCAGGTCTCTCCTACTTCTACTAAGCTAGGAGCCTTAGTTTTTGGGATACCCTTCTCTAATCAACCTTATTGCAACGGTGTCTCTTTTTTAGGCTGACTCGAGGTTCTAGGCTATTTGCACACTATAAACTTTAATGACTGAAATTTATTAAAATTTTATTAAAAGTAAGAAGTTATATATAATAGATAACTAATTAATGGAACCTTAAGAGGGTGGGTTGTTGTCCTTATTTAGGTTTGTCTGAGCTAAACTTTATTGATAATAATTCTTGAGGTGCTTTGCATTCCAGGCATGTGTCTGAAACCTCCCTTCTAAAGTTTGAAGTTCATAATTTCCAAGTCTTACCATCCTTCTGACCTGGAAGGGTCCTTACAATTTGGCCCCAATTTTCCTTCCTTGTAGTCTTTGGAAGCTAGAGTAACCTTTTTTAGGATCAGTTCCCCTGTGGAGAATTCATGGACCAAGAATTTTTTTTATTATAGTATAGCGCAATCTGGGTCTGATAGGTGGCCACTCTGAGTTGTTTTCCATTGTTTTCCTCGTTGAAGTGTTGTATTTCATAGGTTTCTAGACGCATCTCAACTGGAATCACTTCTTCAGTTCCAAAAGTCAAGGAAAATGGGGTTTCTCTAATCGGATTTCTAGTCCTGGTTCTATATGCCCACAAGATACTTGGGAACTCTTCTACTCATAACCCCTTTGAGGTTTCCAGCCTTGTTTTGAGGCCTTTGAGCAATGTTCTGAGTGTAACTTTAGTTTACCCAATAGCTTGAGGGTGTATGGGGATGAATAATGATTTCGGATCCCTAACTCAGAGCAGAACTCCCTAAAGGTATCACTGTCAAACTGCTTGCTATCATCAGTAACTAGGACCCTAGGAATACCAAATAGGCAAATAATAGATTTCTAAACGAATCCTCTTAGTTTCAGCTCTGTAATGGTGGCTAGCGTGTTTGCTTTTGACCACTTGGTAAAGTAGTCTATGGCCACAGTAACAAAACTATTCTAGCCCCCATTTTCTGTAGGCAGAGGTCCAACTATGTCAATGCCCCATTGTGCACAAGGCTAGGGGCTATTGATGGAGGTTATCCCCTGAGGAGGGTCTTGGATATGTTGGCGAAGATCTAACACTTATCACAAATTCTTGAAAATCTCAAAGCATCCTTCTGTGTTGCATAATCTTGAAATACACCCAATGGATATGAAAACAGCTTTTCTTAAATGGTTAATTAAATGAGGAAATTTATTTGGAGTAAACCGAAGGATAGAAGAAAATGTGCAAGCTTGTTAAATCATGTTATGAATTAAAACAAGCACCAAAGTAATAACATGAGAAATTTGACAAAGTAATGATATTAAATGGATTCACAATTAATGAATGTGATAAATGTGTCTATGTCAAAGACAGAAATAATAGATATATCATTGTTTGCTTATATGTGGATGATATGTTTATTCTAGATAGTAATAATATTATTATTAAAGCTACCAAGGAGATGTTGTCCAGTAAGTTTGACATGAAGGATTTAGGTGTTGCAAATGTTATACTAGGAATTAAAATTTCTAGAACATCTAATGGATTTGTATTATCTTAATCACATTATATTGAGAAAATACTTGAGAAGTTTGACAAGAATGAAAACAGTATTGCTAGAATATCAATTGATATAAATCTTCATTTGTCTAAAAATACCAATCAAAGCATATCACAATTGGAATACTTTTATATCATTGACAGTCTAATGTATGTCATGAACTGCACTAGACCTAATATAGCATGTTCAATTAGTAAATTGAGTAGATATACGAGTAATCTAGGAGTAGGTCATTCGAAGGCAATTATCAGAGTTCTTAGATACTTAAGATATACCCTGAATTTTGGATTTCACTATACAAGATATTCAGTTGTACTTGAAGGGTGTAGTGATGCTAATTGGATATTTGATACGAAGGATACAAAGTCTACAAGTGATTATATTTTTACACTTGGTGGTACAGCTGTATTTTGAAAATCCTCTAACCAAACATGTATTTAAAATCCACGATAAAATCTGAATTTATTACATTAGATAAAACATGCGAGGAAGCCGAGTGGCTTCGCTAATTTCTAAAGAATATTCCAATATGACCTAAACTTGTGCTATCAATTTGTATGCACTGTGATAGTCAATCTGCAATTGAAATAGCACAGAATGATATGTATAATGGTAAGTCTAGACATATACGTCGTAGACGTAATATCGTTAAGCAATTGTTCTTAAATAAGATTATTTCTATTGACTATGTAAAATCAAAAGATAATCTAGCGGATCCGTTCACTAAAGGTTTGACGAGAGAGCATGTAAATTACACACCGAGGGAAACGGGGCTAAAGCATATAACTTAAGAGTTACCTTAATGGCAGCCCTACCTAATTGATTGGAGATCCCAAAATCTAGGTTCAAAGCGACAGTCAAATTATGAGTGATTCAAAAGAAGCACTAAGAAGATAATTTCTCCTACCTATTCTTATGATAAACTAATATTGTCTTCTGAGTTTATTTGGGTAAACTATGCTTTTAATGACTTTATACCTTGGAAATTCAAGTGAGATATGATAATTTATAAATGTTAAATTCTCTAAAGCGCTCATGAAAATCAGGAGTTGTTTAAGATCAAAATGAATACAATTATGAGAACCAATTATGTTAGGAAAGAGATTGTATGAAGTCTACTTGATCTGATTTATCCAACAACTGAATAGTTCAAAACATCACATTCACTATGTAGTCGGTAAGTCCAATGGACTTTTACTAGGAAAGGTTTGAGGCCCAAAACTACCTATCTCAATGTATGATCTTTTCAAGATATACTATTTATAGTGTGTCAGCATTATCATTCACATAGTAACAATTAATTTTCCAATCAAGTGGAGGATTATTGGACTAAAGCAGAATTTTAGTTATAAAATATGATTTTTGGTCGATTTTGAGCCTAAATTAAAGTGGGACTCACTCATCGTTTCGAGTAAATTTTCATGGGTTCGTGTTCTGTTCCGTGAGGAGAATAACGTAGCATCTTCACTTTCTCAAATCAAGTAAGAGATGAATGAGAAAATAGACTCCAAGTGACCCACTTGAATGTGAAAATAAGAGGTTGGACAATATGAAATTTGACACCAATACCACATTAGTCGGGCAAAAAATTTTACATGTGCATATATATTAAGTTTGCACTATGTGTTGGGCCCCAAGGGGCATTGCAATTTTGTGAGCGGAGCAAGTACCTAAGTTGCCTTTGGTTCGACCACGAGCGCTCCACAACCTTGTCGGGTTTGGTCGGGTGTAGGTGTGGACCCAACCTTATCTTTTTAGATAAAATTTGTTTTACGAACTGGGTTCGAAATTTCCTAATCCGATTTTAATTTTTGCCAATTGGAATTCAAAATTCACAATTGTTCAGATTTTAGTTTTCCTCCTGTCTGAATTTTTGAACTTCGTGTTTGTTCATTAGGCGGACATCAATGGTGTCTTCTCTTATGGACAGGTGTTAGTGCAACAAAATTCTTAAAGTTCTTGGTCAACAATCAATCGACCGAGCTTGATAAGAATAAGACTAAGGGAATCATGGAAGCTCAACCTCCTAGAGGTAAGAAGGGGATACTGAAGCCAATGGACCAAATCAACTTCCTGCAAAGGTTTAAAGTTTATTTGACACTGTGGTGGAAAGGTTTAGACATCAGACCTTGTCACCTCTTTCAAATTTGAAGTTTAGTGAGGAGTTCCGGTGGGAGAAATACCATGATGATGCCTTCCACGAAATCAAAGCCCACATAGTTAGGCCACATGTGTTCATGTAACCTTTGGTGTGTTTGAATGGCAGGGTTGGACAATGAAATGATACACAATGACTGTTTTTGGATCAAAAAAAAAAAAAAAAATTGGCAGGGTTGGACTGGATTGGAGATCTAAAAAAGTATATTTTCATATCCAATCCAAACCCACCTACCATTGAACTGGTTAGGATTTAATGGTTATACCCTATCATTTCTAATGTTTGGACAACACATAAGCATTTATGTGGGACTCACGGAGAACAGTGATAGAATATGACACCACTAACTGTTTTGCCTCTAACCTATCAAATTCAACACCATATTTGGTTTATAAATTAATCTTTGATCAATTCCAAACAAAATTTTTTTACTTGTAAGTTTTAAAAATGTCGTAATTTTATATCCTCTAGACGAATGTTCATATGTTATGAGAACTATTGAAAATTAACTCAAGTTTTCATTAATTATTAGTTGTTAATTAATCTTAGTCCAAATAGGATATTGATTTAGTAGAGCTAATTTTTTATTTAAATTAGTTGTCTTGTTGGAGAAGACGTCTTGGTCTTCTCGAGGTATAGCAAGGCTCGTCAACATAGCCTTACTTTGACAAAATAGATTTGTTAAAAAAAAAATATCAAATCTATGAAAAACCAGGAAGAAGAGACGAAGCAGACGAGAAAGATAGAGAGAGAGAGAGAGAGAGCAAGGAAATTCGGCCATTTGCATTAATTATTGTGTCTGGCAAAAGAGAAAGTCTTGTATTATTTTGGAGTGATTTATTTGAATCATGTTCTTACTTTGTGTTCTGTTAAATTAAAAGTTATCATATATTCTCTTTTCTGAACTCATTCAAACTTAATTTCAACCTACCTCTACTCCTCACATTATCATCGACATGTATCCTATCACTCTTTATTATTCATGCAATACACTAGTTTTTCCTATAAGTTATAAAATAAATATCATAGTAGAGTTTGATTTTTAAAAGGTCAAAGATCAATCTATCTATCATTACAGACAGGAAATTAAATTATCAACTTATAAAAGTATAACAATGGTTATAATATGATGAGAAAGACTTCGTGCAAAATGTAAATATGTAGCAGATAATATGAGATTTACGTCGATTTTATGAAACATACCATATTTCAGTATGGATTTATGGAAGAAGGGCAAGACACGAGGCATAACAGCATCCGACAGATTAATGGGCTTGGAGTTTGCTTCTTTTGTCATGGTGAACATCTCTTTGAAGTCTCCAAACAGCAGCCTGTAGGAGTTTCCCCTGAGACCTTGCTCTCGGAGGCGTTTCTCTAACTTCTTTGGTGTCAACCACAACCAATTCAACACTCTCCATGCGCATATTACCAGAATAAGAACAATAGCATAACTGCCGGAAACAGCAAGTGAGCTGAACATTATTTCCACTTTAATTTATCATTGGCCTTTGCCTCCCTCTCCGCACACAAACACACACACACATATATATAGGGAGAGGCTAAGGGTCATTTGGAGGGGGATACATGAAATTTGACTTAATTGTCAAAAATTACATAAAAAAAAATATTTTGTAAAAAAATTCACTTAAGACATAGAAATACTTGAATACTTTTTTATTGTAAATAAGTTTCCTAAAAATGATTTTGGAAACTAACCCCACAATTGACAACTAAAATTAAGGAATTTTAATTATCTTATCTTAGAAAATCCTAAAATTAAAGAATTTTAGTCACACACACACACACACACACATATATATATATATATATAATAAAATAGCTAGATTTTTTTGTCTTTAACTTTTCGCGGTTCAGATCGCTTGAAGAAATATTGATCTGACGGTCCTAATACGAAATGTCCTCTCCCCCCAATTTTTTGAGCAAGACTTTCATTCATTCCACAATTCTAAGACTCTTATCTCTCTTACAACTCTATATCTCTATCTATCTCATACTACACATTCATTAGATCGCTAATTATGATTCTAATAAAAGATTATTTTTAAAAAATTTTAAATAAACAAATAGACCTTAAATAAATATTTTTTGCGTCAAAATGAGTCGAATGACTATAATATAGATCATATTTTGTATTGAAATAAAAATACTATAATATTCGAATGGTATAATAGACGAATAATATTTATATAATGTGATATATCTATATACTAAGGGGGCTATCATTATTTGTCTTATTGTTTTAAGATTATTGATCAAACGATCGAAATTCCTCCTCCAAATTTTATTTTACTCGATTATCGGTTCGAAGTGATTATAATTAGTATTCGAATTGAGTTGAATTTAATTGTCGAGTATAAAATATGTATTCTAACTTAAACTTAACTTTGCTTAAATTTTACGAGTGTTCAAGTTGAAGTTAAAGTGAAATTGATTGTAAAAATAATAAAAAATAACTAAATTAAAAAAAAAAGTTATGACATCACAGTGAACCAGAATAGAAAAGAATTAGTTTGTAGGTTTAAAATAGAAGTGTTAATTTAGTCGAACTTAAATTCAATTCTCGGTTTAACGTAATTATGAGTAAGACTCGAATTGAGCTAAATTTAACTGTCGTGCATAAAATATAAATTATTGCTTAAATTTAAAATGTGGGGTTATTCCCACCCCCAAATCTTCATTCTCACCTCATTTAATTTATCATTATTAAACTACTAAGTCTACCATTTCTATACCCACCTCATGCTACATACACCCCTTTTAAAAAGAAAAGAATGAAACAAGGAAAAAAAGAAGCAAACTGAAACAAGAAGGAAAAAAAACCAAGTAAAGATTAAAGGAACAAGTAAAATTACAAAATGCAAAACTACAAGACGCAAAACCGGATATGAAAAAAAAAAGTATCAAGCACAAACACAAAATCGAACAAAAATAAAATAAAATAAGAAACATAGATACAAAACATAAACAAGATAAAAAAAAACAACAAATAATCTGAAAAACATACATATATATACACACATATAAATTCTAAATAAAAAATTATTAAACTTGATAAAGATATCAAAACATACCAAAAATAATAAAAATGGTTAATTGCACTAGAGGTCCCCAAAGTATGGGATCATTTGGGTCCCCAATGTTTCAATTGCATTATTTTGGTCTCTGAAATATTGAATATGTTTCTATATGGTCCTTTAAACAAACAACGTCCAAATTGCTAACGATTTTTTATCATAAACTTGTCACGTAATAGCTAAATATGCATAAAAAATAATTTTGATAGCTCTTAAACAAAATTTGGGTAGCTCTTAACAAAAAAATGTGTAATATGGGTAGCTTTTGACCAAAATTTGGATAGCTCATGATCAAAACTGTGTAATTTAGGTAGATATTTAACCAAAATTTGAGTAGAAATTTGATCAAGAGTTATCCAAATTATTTTTTTATCCATATTTAAGTATCATGTGACAACTTTATGATAAAAAATATTAGCAATTTGAACACTGTCTGCATGATGGATCATATAGAAACATATTCAATACTTCAGGGACCAAAATGATGCAATTGAAACATTGAGGACCAAAATGAGACAAATTTCATACTTTGGGGACTTCCAGTGCAATTAACCCTAATAAAAATTCATACAACAAACAAGAAATCAAATATATAATTAAATTGAAAAGTAATACTAGCATTTATCTCACTAGAAAAATTTATATTAAAAAAATAATTTTGTGAGTGCATGAGATGAAATAGAGAATAAAACCCTAATTATAACAAAATAAAAGGTGAGTTTACTTATTAAACGGGGTGTATGTAGCATGGGGTGGACTTGGTTACAAATAGGGTGGGCTTAGTAGTAGAAGGGTGGGCTTAATGAGTAATTTTGATAATGAGAAATTTAATGGGGTGAGAATAGCCCCACCCAAACTTAAATTAAATTGAATTTTACGGATATTTAAGTTGAACTCAAATAAAAACTGATTTTAATTACTCAAGAAATTTTTTTACATCTACGAGAATTCACGTGAAACTTTTGGGTGATTTCCTCACAAAAGTTACACGAACTCACATTAGAAAAATGGTGCAGAGATAATGTTATAAACTTTAGGTAGAAACCTGCAGGTCAACAAATAGTTATATTTTTTTTAAAATTTGAAATAAACTTTATTAAAAATGTTAATATTGTGGATGTTTAACCAATAATAATTATATTTTCTCAAATTTTTTAATTAATATGTTGGAGTAGCACAAATAATGTTTTGTATGGTACTAGAAAAAAATATTTTTTTGCTTTTTTTTCCCCCCAAAAAATAAACAAATTTAATTATTTATTGCAGAGGGGGACATGGTTCAATCTGGGTTATTAGCTGTCTCTCTTAAATGAAACAAGACTTTCAAGTATTGAAATTGAACAAGACTTATATTTATTTGTTCCACTACAATCATTATACAATATGTCTGGTCAGGATCAACTTGAATGAGTTGGCTTGGATAATGACAATTCATGATTTATACATTTCAAGATCCCATAAAAATATCTATTACACTTTCCTTTCATTATTTTGTAATTAATTTTAATTTTTTATTTATTTGTTATGCACTCACGATTAAATACTAACCTTGACGCTATTGCTTAGTAGATTTCAATTTCTTATTAAACAAACACACAAAAAAAAAATGAGTGGCACCAAATATTTTTAATTTTATATGATATGATATGATATTTGGTAAAATGATTAATTCAAATATTTCTCCGACTTTCTAACAATTTTTTTGGACATAATTTGTATATCGACACTAGTTGGACATATATGACGTTGACTTAATATCTATAATATAAAACAGAAAAAATTTCAATGAGTTCATTCGACGGTCTCAATAAGACTCATCTAATGGTCACGAACATCTCTCTTAAAACATTCACATTGTACCGTACTTTCAGGCATGAGTTACCTCTAGTATGATTACAATATGTGCAATCATCCTCTTTTTTTATGATTGTCATACTGGATCACAAATAGTACGTTATCCTGCTCACTCACCGGACTAGTGCTGGACCTTGTATAAAACAATCTCTCTATATAACGGGGTAAATCTATAGACGGTGGCCCTAAGGAGGTGAATACTTCGTGGGATATTCGAACCCTTACCCTATGTCTGTGAAGATACTTATCAAGTGGTTGAGATACCATTAACACAACCTTTTGGAATTTACCCTCTTTTTTTTTCAATGGCACTACATAGATCTTATCACTTTGTACAAGATTTTTCCGTTTGCCCCTTCAAAGTTTAAAAGACTTACATCACACATTGAATTTCTCAAAAGGATAATGGACTTAACAATGAGACGTTGTTTGATTTCTTTCTACTCAAAAATCATAATATCACTTTCCACCTAAACCTTAGTCAATGATAAATCCGCTTTGGCGTATTACCAAGTTTCATGTAACACTCCCCTTCTTGGCTTTTTCATACACTTGCTGGAGAATGTCCTATGGGACTGTTTGGTAAGTGAGATTATTTTTTTTGGTTGGGGGGGGGGGGGGGGGGGGGGGGGGGGGGCTTTGGAAGATGGGAGTTAGGGAAAAAATAGTCTAAATGATACACAAAATTCATATTTGGCCAAAAATTTAAAGTATGGGTTATCAAGTCTAGCCCGTTATTGGCCTGGACCTTAAACCCTAGATCATGGGTTTCATCAAACCCATGAGGGGGTGGGTTTCAGAGGAGAGTTAACGGATTCAAGATACAAAAATATAATTATACCCCATATGTATACAAATATGGGTTTGAATTAGATTGGTGAATGAATAAAATAGTCATTTATATATAAATATATTATCATAATAGTGATATATCCATAGACATACCAAATATGGGTATGAATTGCATTTAATGTTAAATCTCATCTCTTGTAAAGAGGGATTTGAGTTTGAAAGAGTTTGGGAAAGCCAATTCAAATCTTTCCCAAAAATCTATCCAAACAAGTCTTATGGAGTAAAGGTTAACCTTGAAATTTTACTGTTTGGAACCAGGTGTGTGTCATGTGTGACGGTGACAAAGATTTTTTTAGGATGATGTTTCACATTGTTACTATTTAGAGAAATTTAGATTGTAATATAAAACTTTTAATTTTTAAAGGGGTAAAGTAGAAATTTTAAGCTTATAATACATGATATATTCGTTAAAAGGGATAGTAAACACTCATATTGTTGGTGAACTTGAAGGTTGAAAGTGTTGCCCTTTCCTTTCAAGTTAAGTTGCAGATTTCTATATATGCAATGTTTAGAGCATTTCAACAACAAAAACTATTTTAACTATTCAAAAAATAACATTGTTTATTTTAATTATTCACTTTTTCAATACACACTCCAACAAATTTTCTATATTTTTAACTACTCTTTTTAAATATTATTTCTCATTAATTTTGTACTATTTTTTTTTGGGAATAGCGAAAAGAAGAAAGAGAGAGAATGGAGGAAAAGAGAGGAAGAAAGAGAAAATATTATAAAAAAAATTTACATATCGGTACAGTGATACTCTAAATATAGAGTATTATTGTAGCAAAATGTTATTTTAGATATTTTTAAGATAATCCGTTGAAATAAATTTTTTGAACTAAATGACTAAAATTTAAAGATTTTGTATGTTTTAAATAATCTGTTAGAGCATCTCCAACCGGCTCGACAAATAGCACTTTTTAGCTATTTTGCTGAGCCAATCCAAAAAAATTGGCTCCAACCGGCTCTCTATTTCACTCACTATTCTGCCTCCCCCCATTCTCACTCATCAATTGTAGTTAGCAAACTCTCTCTCATCAAAACTCTCTCCCTCCAAAATCCCTGTTCGTGGCCAACGTCTTCAATCCAGATCTAGCGACACCGCCACCCAAAACCCAGCATCATCACCGACTGCCACCACCAAAACCCAGCTCCATCACCGACTGCCACCACCAAAACCCAGCAAATAAAATTATTATAATGTATGCACTTGTTGGGTATTATTTGAATAATGTATGACCGTTGTAAATATGACCGTTGTAAAATTTAAAATTTAAAAATTTGATGACGTGGCACGACACGTCATCATTATGGCGCTTACGTGTTACGTTATGTGGCATTTTTGAATTATATTATTGAAAGTTAGTTGAAGTAGTTAGCTAAAATAGAGAGCGTGGTTGAAGTGAATTTTAAAAAGTTGCTAGCTAAAGTAATGAATTGAATATTTAAATATATTTTGAGTAATTATTTTGTTGAGTGTGATTAGAGATGCTCTTAGAAATGCTTTTACATGGCAATGCTACCAAAGAACAGTTGTTATGTCATCGGATCGAGAAAATATTAGGACAACACTACGGTACAGCCAATTGAATTTTCGGTATGGTACCGAAATCCAATGTCCACCGTAGATCTGTCTAACAAGAAAACTGAGCCGTTGATTAATGTGTCCTTTCAATGTTATTTAATTTTTTTATTTTTCCAAAGAGTTACCGGTTATCGGTTGGATACTGGTTGGTAGACAATGTCAGATAGTACATATGATTACTAGGAATTTTGTAACATAATGAAAGGAATATTTACAAATTGAATGGATTGTATACCAAATTTTTGGGTATATTTACAACTTCAATGAGAATATTTACAACTTCAATGGATCATTTATCACTTTTATAGGAATATTTACAACTTCAATGGATCATTTACCACTTTTATCGGAAAATATACAATTTCAATGGATCATTTACCACTTCAATGGAGCATTTACCACTTTTATAGGAAAGTTTACAACTTTAATGGATCATTTACCACTGTAGTGGATTCTTTACCAAATCTAAGGCAATACTTAAAACTTCAATGGATCATTCATAACTGTATTTTTACGATATTTAATACTCATGATCGATCATTAAATATGATCGATCAATCAGATTTTAACGTAATATATGAGTAACCCAAGAAGATATACAACTTCAATGGATCATTTACCACTTTTAAGGGAATATTTACAACTTCAATGGATCATTTAACACTTTTATGAGAATATTTACAACTTCAATGGATCATTTACTACTTTTATAGGAATATTTACAACTTCAATGGATCATTTACCACTTCAATGGATCATTTACCACTTTTATAGGAATATTTACTACTTTAATGGATCATTTACCACTTTTATAGGAATATTTACAACTTCAATGGATCATTTACCACTTCAATGGATCATTTACCACTTTTATAGGAAAATTTACAACTTCAATGGATCATTTACCACTTTTATGAGAATATTTACGACTAGTAGGGAAGAACATTTACAACTTCAATGGATCATTTACCACTTTTATAAGAATATTTACAACTTCAATGGATCATTTACCACTTCAATGGATCATTTACCACTTTTATAGGAATATTTACTACTTCAATGGATCATTTACCACTTTTATAGGAATATTTACAACTTCAATGGATCATTTACCACTTCAATTGATCATTTCTTTCTGTTTTTATTTCTATTTTTTTTAATTTGAAATTTATTTTTAAATTATATATATATATTATCATTGTATTTTTATATAAAATTAATATATACATAATAGATGTATATGTATCAAAAGATATATCTATATAATAAAGTAGAGCGAAGTTTGAATCCAAAAGACAAAGAGGGGTACAGATTGTTTTGAGACAAAACATAAACAAATATAACGGACAACGTAATCCCAACATAAAAGACGGTTCAGATAATCTCAAAAATTTTAATCTGATGGTCTACGGTTAGTCCTAAATTTTGTTTTCTTGCCCAACAACATTTCATTTTTTAATTATCAAGACTTTTTTAATTAATCTCCAAAATTTTTTACCGCCCATCACTTTTTCAAAATTCCCAGCGTCTCATCCTCAGCAGTAGGACTCTCCTAATGATAATGATAGACTCTCCTAACCAAATAGAAGATGTTGGATGATGGTTTTTGAATTTGGCAGACACTTTTCTTTTCTCTCTCTCTCACACGCACACACAAAAACACAAACACACACCTCCTCTCTCGGTTAATATTTCTCTCTCTCTCTCTCTCTCTTACTCTCGGGCAGCGAAGCACTCAACTAATGGCGTTTGCTGCTATATTTTCTTCGTTAAGAAGACGGAGGTCGCCGTCGATCCAGGCTTTCTTGGCGCCGGTGGATCTGGCCGATGTGGCGTTGTTAGAGACACTAGCGGCGGTGTCGGCGGAGCTGATATCGGTGTTTTCAGGCAAAACAGTGGTGTTTCAGGGAAAGAATTCGAGGTCGCTGATAAGGAAAATTGAGGTATTTGTGGTTCTAATTGAGTTTGTTCGTGATTCGGGTTTGGGGTTTCCTTCGACGGCGAATTTGTGCTTCAAAGAGATGTATTTGTTGTTGTATCGGTCTAAGATTTTGCTTGATTACTGCTTTCAATCGAGTAAGTTATGGCTTTTGCTTCAAAACCATACGATTTTTGGTTATTTTCATGATTTGAATCAAGAAATTTCGACCCTTATGGGTGTCTTTCCACTTCAAGACTTGAATCTTGATCATGATGATGTGAGAGAACAGATTGAATTGTTGAAAAGGCAATCGAAAAGGGCAAAATTGTTTATTGATAAGCATGATGAGTCCCTGAGGCTCAAACTTTATTTGTTTCTGAATGAATTTGAGAACGGGAAAATTCTTGATCCGGTGGAATTGTATACGTTTTTCGTGGAAAAGTTGGGAATTTGCTACGTTAGAAGTTGTAAGGTTGCAAATTGTTAATCATGAGGGGGACGTTGAACCTAATGCCTCGGTGCTTAATGGATTTGTGGCTTTGACTTGGTATTGTAGGTTTTTGTTATTTGGGTTTGAGGGTGGTGAAGTGGAATTGGAGATTGGGAAACATAAGAAGCCCCAAAAAAACTCAATGATGACAAAGTGTTTAACGACTTTGAATGTTTTAACAAACTAAGCCCTCACACACATAGTTGGGTAGCTGGAGAAGAATTACAGATTTTTAATGTTTTTCTTTGTGATGAAATTTTGTGTCAGATCTATTTTGTCGGTCTGAATTCGTACAGTACTAGACTGCATTTGTATTGTATTGAATTGTATTTATACCACAGCCACCACATGTTTATCGAAATTTCTGAAAGAGTTGCGAACTATCACAACCACCACTACAGCTCCAACGTCAAACCCAAAGATCAGTGACGAATTTCGTCTGACACCCTCGCTCTTTTTAAAGGTTCGTATTAGTTAAGTTTTAGTAAAATGTTAATTGTTTAATTGTGTTGTTAGTCAAAGTTAGATGGGTAAATCAACAATTGGATTACTGATGTTGGGACTTTTTGAACTGAATTTGAATTAAGTTTGTTAGACACGTTTGGTTTTTATATGGGCTTAGAATGTGTTATTGTTTTGATTGCTTGAAGAGGTTTTACAGGTTTTGGGTCTATTGTGTAGTTTTATTTTTCTGATATATGGATAAAACCAAAAAACTTTTCAACTTACATGTTTTGCTGATAGCCCAGTTGTTTCATATGATGCATGAGAAGACTTTAATAATAAAGTAGAAAATATTTTAAAGATGGCAGTAGCATCTTTTTGAAGAAATTGGACTTTCGATTTCACTGTTGGTTGGTGTGCTTCTTTGACTATTAATATTGTGTTGTTTTTTGCACTAATTTGGATCTTTTTAACTTTTGCAGTGTTCTATTCTCCCTTTTTTCTTTTCTTTTGATCCAGACGTGGTGTAAGTCTCTTCATCAAACGAAATCAATTCAAGGTTCCCCCCTCTAACCATTTTTTTTTTGGACATTTTGTGTTGCTGACCCAGATTTTTATTCAACACATGTTTGTTTTAATTGAAGTGTAATTGAAGCATATATGATTGTGCGTTGGATTAATTTGATAATATATGTGTCCCTAAAATATTTTCTGATTATGATTTTTGCGTTTGAGGATTATTTTTTAGGATTCAACTTGGAGTGTAGGGTGAATGATTTTATTTATTGGTTTGAGAATTACAGGAAATGACATCGTGTTTGGTTGTGAATGAGTTTGTCATAGTATTGAGTTTTTATGAATTTTAATATTTCTTTTATTGGTTTGAATTTTAATTAGACCAAAACTGAATGAAATGGGATTCATTTTGGCATAACGAGCAATATGGTGTGAAGGTAAAATGATTTGTATAGATTTGAAATACTTTGTTTTGCATTGCTCATTTAGTCAATTTTTTCGAAAAGCTTTCATGAAAGGAAAGTAAAAGATTCACATATATTTGCCCCGACTATTTGATCTTAGAATTTTTATTTTTTAATTTTTTTATGTATAGTATACGTGCTTCATTAATTTTGTATATCTAGCTTTGTGTGATTCGATTAAGAGTTTCAATTATTAATTTCAAAAGTTTTTGGTTATAATTTGAGTGCTTAGGTAGCCATATGATTACTATTGAACCTTTTCTTTATAGTCTCTTGGACCGTCTAATTGGTTGTCACTTCTAAAATAGCTTATGTCTTAGACTTGAAAAGCAACATAAAAGAATTTTTTATAATACAATTTGTTTAAAAATAATTCTGGAAAAAGTAATGTGAATATTAATTTTGTTTTATTTTTTGCCAATGATGAGTGGTGGTGAATGTTATAAGAGCGAGCTGTATTTGTAGCTATTAATTAAAGTTCTTGCGTTGGTTTGTTGAGTTCTAGAGATTGATATGGTCTTGAATATTGATTATTTGTTTTTCAGAATCCTACCAAATTTTGTTGTAAAGTGGATTGGCGTGTGATGCTTTCAAATTGGGTCATATTTTAAAGTCTTGCCATATTTGGCACTTAAAGTTAAGATGGGATCGGTTAAATAAATTGGGTAAATTGATTTGGCTTTTTCATAAATAATTCATCATATTGAAAAAGATAATATTAAATTCAAAATGTTGTGCTTGACCAATGAGTTGACTTTTGGTTTTTCTTTTTCATTGTGTGATAGGTTTGTATTTGAGCCTTATTGTAATATCTATATTATTTGGATCAATGAAATTTTTATCTTCTGAATTTTTGTTTGTATTATAGTGCCTTCGTAAGCATGGATAATTGTTTACAATTTTTTAATTTTATATAGTGCCTTTAGGCACGGGCAATTACTAGTAGACAAATAAGATACATCTCAACACAAATAATTAACTTTTCGTCCACTTTCCTTCCGATTTTAGAAGGATCGATTTTGGTGAGTTGGAAGGAAAGTTAATCCATCCACTTTTTCATCCTTCATATTTTCCTTCCTTACCAAACATGATGTTTTATTTATCCTTCCAATTTTCAATTCTTCCATTTTTCCATCATAACAAACGGAGCATTAATATAATTATCTATATCAAAGAGCAAAGTACATACCAAATTGTTATTATATATATTAGATAACAATCATCATCCTCAGAATCAACTTTTTTATTGAAGCAATTTGAAGTTTCAAAACATATGGAAAATAAATAGAAAATCATGGGATTTACATTTTAATTTCCTCAATCAGGACTTACTGGATCTTCGTTTGAACTCGTCCATCTGTTCTAGCCATCATAAAATAAGAAATATAGATGCAAAACCTAAACAAGATAAAAAAAACAACAAATAATCTGAAAAACATACATATATATACACACATATAAATTCTAAATAAAAAATTATTAAACTTGATAAAGATATCAAAACATACCAAAAATAATAAAAATGGTTAATTGCACTAGAGGTCCCCAAAGTATGGGATCATTTGGGTCCCCAATGTTTCAATTGCATCATTTTGGTCTCTGAAATATTGAATATGTTTCTATATGGTCCTTTAAACAAACAACGTCCAAATTGCTAACGATTTTTTATCATAAACTTGTCACGTAATAGCTAAATATGCATAAAAAATAATTTTGATAGCTCTTAAACAAAATTTGGGTAGCTCTTAACAAAAAAATGTGTAATATGGGTAGCTTTTGACCAAAATTTGGATAGCTCATGATCAAAACTGTGTAATTTAGGTAGATATTTAACCAAAATTTGAGTAGAAATTTGATCAAGAGTTATCCAAATTATTTTTTTATCCATATTTAAGTATCATGTGACAACTTTATGATAAAAAATATTAGCAATTTGAACACTGTCTGCATGATGGACCATATAGAAACATATCCAATACTTCAGGGACCAAAATGATGCAATTGAAACATTGAGGACCAAAATGAGACAAATTTCATACTTTGGGGACTTCCAGTGCAATTAACCCTAATAAAAATTCATACAACAAACAAGAAATCAAATATATAATTAAATTGAAAAGTAATACTAGCATTTATCTCACTAGAAAAATTTATATTAAAAAAATAATTTTGTGAGTGCATGAGATGAAATAGAGAATAAAACCCTAATTATAACAAAATAAAAGGTGAGTTTACTTATTAAACGGGGTGTATGTAGCATGGGGTGGACTTGGTTACAAATAGGGTGGGCTTAGTAGTAGAAGGGTGGGCTTAATGAGTAATTTTGATAATGAGAAATTTAATGGGGTGAGAATAGCCCCACCCAAACTTAAATTAAATTGAATTTTACGGATATTTAAGTTGAACTCAAATAAAAACTGATTTTAATTACTCAAGAAATTTTTTTACATCTACGAGAATTCACGTGAAACTTTTGGGTGATTTCCTCACAAAAGTTACACGAACTCACATTAGAAAAATGGTGCAGAGATAATGTTATAAACTTTAGGTAGAAACCTGCAGGTCAACAAATAGTTATATTTTTTTTAAAATTTGAAATAAACTTTATTAAAAATGTTAATATTGTGGATGTTTAACCAATAATAATTATATTTTCTCAAATTTTTTAATTAATATGTTGGAGTAGCACAAATAATGTTTTGTATGGTACTAGAAAAAAATATTTTTTTACTTTTTTTTCCCCCCAAAAAATAAACAAATTTAATTATTTATTGCAGAGGGGGACATGGTTCAACCTGGGTTATTAGCTGTCTCTCTTAAATGAAACAAGACTTTCAAGTATTGAAATTGAACAAGACTTATATTTATTTGTTCCACTACAATCATTATACAATATGTCTGGTCAGGATCAACTTGAATGAGTTGGCTTGGATAATGACAATTCATGATTTATACATTTCAAGATCCCATAAAAATATCTATTACACTTTCCTTTCATTATTTTGTAATTAATTTTAATTTTTTATTTATTTGTTATGCACTCACGATTAAATACTAACCTTGACGCTATTGCTTAGTAGATTTCAATTTCTTATTAAACAAAACACACAAAAAAAAATTGAGTGGCACCAAATATTTTTAATTTTATATGATATGATATGATATTTGGTAAAATGATTAATTCAAATATTTCTCCGACTTTCTAACAATTTTTTTGGACATAATTTGTATATCGACACTAGTTGGACATATATGACGTTGACTTAATATCTATAATATAAAACAGAAAAAATTTCAATGAGTTCATTCGACGGTCTCAATAAGACTCATCTAATGGTCACGAACATCTCTTTTAAAACATTCACATTGTACCGTACTTTCAGGCATGTGTTACCTCTAGTATGATTACAATATGTGCAATTATCCTCTTTTTTTATGATTGTCATACTGGATCACAAATAGTACGTTATCCTGCTCACTCACCGGACTAGTGCTGGACCTTGTATAAAACAATCTCTCTATATAACGGGGTAAATCTATAGACGGTGGCCCTAAGGAGGTGAATACTTTGTGGGATATTCGAACCCTTACCCTATGTCTGTGAAGATACTTATCAAGTGGTTGAGATACCATTAACACAACCTTTTGGAATTTACCCTCCTTTTTTTTTCAATGGCACTACATAGATCTTATCACTTTGTACAAGATTTTTCCGTTTGCCCCTTCAAAGTTTAAAAGACTTACATCACACATTGAATTTCTCAAAAGGATAATGGACTTAACAATGAGACGTTGTTTGATTTCTTTCTACTCAAAAATCATAATATCACTTTCCACCTAAACCTTAGTCAATGATAAATCCGCTTTGGCGTATTACCAAGTTTCATGTAACACTCCCCTTCTTGGCTTTTTCATACACTTGCTGGAGAATGTCCTATGGGACTGTTTGGTAAGTGAGATTATTTTTTTTGGTTGGGGGGGGGGGGGGGCTTTGGAAGATGGGAGTTAGGAAAAAAATAGTCTAAATGATACACAAAATTCATATTTGGCCAAAAATTTAAAGTATGGGTTATCAAGTCTAGCCCGTTATTGGCCCGGACCTTAAACCCTAGATCATGGGTTTCATCAAACCCATGAGGGGGTGGGTTTCGGAGGAGAGTTAAAGGATTCAAGATACAAAAATATAATTATACCCCATATGTATACAAACATGTGTTTGAATTAGATTGGTGAATTAATAAAATAGTCATTTATATATAAATATATTATCATAATAGTGATATATCCATAGACATACCAAACATGGGTATGAATTGCATTTAATGTTGAATCTCATCTCTTGTAAAGAGGGATTTGAGTTTGAAAGAGTTTGGGAAAGCCAATTCAAATCCTTCCCAAAAATCTATCCAAACAAGTCTTATGGAGTAAACATTAACCTTGAAATTTTACTGTTTGGAACCAGGTGTGTGTCATGTGTGACGGTGACAAAGATTTTTTTAGAATGATGTTTCACATTGTTACTATTTAGAGAAATTTAGATTGTAATATAAAACTTTTAATTTTTAAAGGGGTAAAGTAGAAATTTTAAGCTTATAATACATGATATATTCGTTAAAAGGGATAGTAAACACTCATATTGTTGGTGAAATTGAAGGTTGAAAGTGTTGCCCTTTCCTTTCAAGTTAAGTTGCAGATTTCTATATATGCAATGTTTAGAGCATTTCAACAACAAAAACTATTTTAACTATTCAAAAAATAACATTGTGTATTTTAATTATTCACTTTTTCAATACACACTCCAACATATTTTCTATATTTTTAACTACTCTTTTTAAATATTATTTCTCATTAATTTTGTACTATTTTTTTTTGGGAATAGTGAAAAGAAGAAAGAGAGAGAATGGAGAGGAAGAAAGAGAAAATATTATAAAAAAAATTTACATATCGCTACAGTGATACTCTAAATATAGAGTATTATTGTAGCAAAATGTTATTTTAGATATTTTTAAGATAATCCGTTGAAATAAAATTTTTGAACTAAATGACTAAAATTTAAAGATTTTGTATGTTTTAAATAATCTGTTAGAGCATCTCCAACCGGCTCGACAAATAGCACTTTTTAGCTATTTTGCTGAGCCAATCCAAAAAAATTGGCTCCAACCGGCTCTCTATTTCACTCGTTATTCTGCCTCCCCCCATTCTCACTCTTCAATTGTAGCTAGCAAACTCTCTCTCATCAAAACTCTCTCCCTCCAAAATCCCTGTTCGTGGCCAACGTCTTCAATCCAGATCTAGCGCACCGCCACCCAAAACCCAGCACCATCACCGACTGCCACCACCAAAACCCAGCTCCATCACCGACTGCCACCACCAAAACCCAGCAAATAAAATTATTATAATGTATGCACTTGTTGGGTATCATTTGAATAATGTATGACTGTTGTAAATATCACCGTTGTAAAATTTAAAAATTTGATGACGTGGCACGACACGTCATCATTATGGCGCTTACGTGTTACGTTATGTGGCATTTTTGAATTATATTATTGAAAGTTAGTTAAAGTTAGTTGAAGTAGTTAGCTAAAATAGAGAGCGTGGTTGGAGTGAATTTTAAAAAGTTGCTAGCTAAAGTAATGAATTGAATATTTAAATATATTTTGAGTAATTATTTTGCTGAGTGTGATTAGAGATGCTCTTAGAAATGCTTTTACGTGGCAATGCTACCAAAGAACAGTTGTTATGTCATCGGATCGAGAAAATATTAGGACAACACTACGGTACAGCCAATTGAATTTTCGGTATGGTACCGAAATCCAATGTCCACCGTAGATCTGTCTAACAAGAAAACTGAGCCGTTGATTAATGTGTCCTTTCAATGTTATTTAATTTTTTTATTTTTCCAAAGAGTTACCGGTTATCGGTTGGATACCGGTTGGTAGACAATGTCAGATAGTACATATGATTACTAGGAATTTTGTAACATAATGAAAGGAATATTTACAAATTGAATGGATTGTATACCAAATTTTTGGGTATATTTACAACTTCAATGGATCATTTACCACTTTTATGGGAATATTTACAACTTCAATGGATCATTTACCATTTTTATCGGAAAATATACAACTTCAATGGATCATTTACCACTTCAATGGAGCATTTACCACTTTTATAGGAAAGTTTACAACTTTAATGGATCATTTACCACTGTAGTGGATTTTTACCAAATTTAAGGCAATACTTAAAACTTCAATGGATCATTCATAACTGTATTTTTACGATATTTAATACTCATGATTGATCATTAAATATGATCGATCGATCAGATTTTAAATTAATATATGAGTAACCCAAGAAGATATACAACTTCAATGGATCATTTACCACTTTTAAGGGAATATTTACAACTTCAATGGATCATTTACTACTTTTATAGGAATATTTACAACTTCAATGGATCATTTATCACTTTTATAGGAATATTTACTACTTCAATGGATCATTTACCACTTTTATAGGAATATTTACAACTTCAATTGATCATTTACCACTTCAATGGATCATTTACCACTTTTATAGGAAATTTTACAACTTCAATGGATCATTTACCACTTTTATGAGAATATTTACGACTAGTAGGGAAGAACATTTACAACTTCAATGGATCATTTACCACTTTTATAAGAATATTTACAACTTCAATGGATCATTTACCACTTCAATGAATCATTTACCACTTTTATAGGAATATTTACTACTTCAATGGATCATTTACCACTTTTATAGGAATATTTACAACTTCAATGGATCATTTACCACTTCAATGGATCATTTCTTTCTGTTTTTATTTCTATTTTTTTTAATTTGAAATTTATTTTTAAATTATATATATATATTATCATTGTATTTTTATATAAAATTAATATATACATAATAGATGTATATATATCAAAAGATATATAGACAAATAAGATATATCTCAACACAAATAATTAACTTTCCGTCCACTTTCCTTCTGATTTTAGAAGGATCGATTTTGGTGAGTTGGAAGGAAAGTTAATCCATCCACTTTTTCATCCTTCATATTTTTCTTCCTTACCAAACATGATGTTTTATTTATCCTTCCAACTTTCCATTTTTCCATTTTTTCATCATAACAAACGGAGCATTAATATAATTATCTATATCAAAGAGCAAAGTACATACCAAATTGTTATTATATATATTAGATAACAATCATCATCCTCAGAATCAACTTTTTTATTGAAGCAATTTGAAGTTTCAAAACATATGGAAAATAAATAGAAAATCATGGGATTTACATTTTAATTTCCTCAATCAGGACTTACTGCATCTTCGTTTGAACTCGTCCATCTGTTCCAGCCATCATAAAATAAGAAACATAGATACAAAACCTAAACAAGATAAAAAAAACAACAAATAATCTGAAAAACATACATATATATACACATATAAATTCTAAATAAAAAATTATTAAACTTGATAAAGATATCAAAACATACCAAAAATAATAAAAATGGTTAATTGCACTAGAGGTCCCCAAAGTATGAAATTTGTCTCATTTTGGTCCCCAATGTTTCAATTGCATTATTTTGGTCCCTGAAGTATTGAATATGTTTCTATATGATCCTTTAAACAAACAACGTCCAAATTGCTAACGATTTTTTATCATAAACTTGTCACGTAATAGCTAAATAAGCATAAAAAATAATTTTGATATCTAAATGATATCAAAATTCATATTTGGCCAAAAATTTAAAGTCTGGGTTATCAAGTCTAGCCCGTTATTGGCCCGGACCTTAAACCCTAGATCATGGGTTTCATCAAACCCATGAGGGGGTGGGTTTCGGAGGAGAGTTAACGGATTCAAGATACAAAAATATAATTATACCCCATATGTATACAAACATGGGTTTGAATTAGATTGGTGAAGGAATAAAATAGTCATTTATATATAAATATATTATCATAATAGTGATATATCCATAGACATACCAAACATGGGTATGAATTGCATTTAATGTTGAATCTCATCTCTTGTAAAGAGGGATATGAGTTTGAAAGAGTTTGGGAAAGCCAATTCAAATCCTTCCCAAAAATCTACCCAAACAAGTCTTATGGAGTAAAGGTTAACCTTGAAATTTTACTGTTTGGAACCAGGTGTGTGTCATGTGTGACGGTGACAGAGATTTTTTTAGGATGATGTTAGGGGTGCAACTTGGGTTAGGCAACCCGATTTCAACCCTAAAAAATTAGGGCTTGGGCTAGGGTTTTTAATACTTGAGTTGGGCTTGGGTCAAAAAACCTCAACTCGAATTCAATTTGGGCCGGGCTCGGGTTGAGGCATCGGCAACCAGATTTCAACCCGAACCCGACTAATTAAAAAATAATTTTATATATATAAATCATTAGCATTTTTACTCCATCGTCATCTGTTTCTTGTTGCTTGCTACTCTGTTATGCGTTATGCATGATTAGTGGTGATAGTTTGATGTTTTAAGTTTAATGTTTTTATGGGTCTAATTTCTATGTTTTCTGGGATTGTGTTTTGAGATCACTAGTTTTTTGGTGTGAAAGCAAATGATCAATAATCGTGCACTGTTATGAATGAAATATATGGATTGTTTTATGAATTTGTAATTATTCTCTCCCTCTCTCTGTCTCTCTTGCAGTGAACCCGAATTCAACTCGAGCCCGCCTGAATTAAACTCGGGCAAGGCTCGGGTTGAGTTCCTCAACCCGAGGTTAGGGTTAGGGTTAGGGTTAGGGTTGAAGATTATATACCTAGGGTTGGGCTAGGGTTGACTGTCTAACCCGCTCGAGTTGTACCCCTAGATGATGTTTCACATTGTTACTATTTAGAGAAATTTAGATTGTAATATAAGACTTTTAATTTTTAAAGGGGTAAAGTAGAAATTTTAAGCTTATAATACATGATATATTCGTTAAAAGGGATAGTAAACACTCATATTGTTGGTGAAATTGAAGGTTGAAAGTGTTGCCCTTTCCTTTCAAGTTAAGTTGCAGATTTCTATATATGCAATGTTTAGAGCATTTCAACAACAAAAACTATTTTAACTATTCAAAAAATAACATTGTTTATTTTAATTATTCACTTTTTCAATACACACTCCAACATATTTTCTATATTTTTAACTATTCCTTTTAAATATTATTTCTCATTCTTTTTGTACTATTTTTTTTTGGGAATAGTGAAAAGAAGAGAGAGAATGGAGGAAAGGAGAGGAAGAAAGAGAAAATATTATAAAAAAAATTTACATATCGCTACAATGATACCATAGTTTTAAAACCCGGCCCGGACATCAACCCGGCAAAGGGACCGGGTCAATGGGTCACTGGTTCAACCGTTGGGTCACTAGTCGGACCGGTAATATAATAAAAAATTAAAAAATAATTATAAATACTAATAAATAGGCTAAAAAATCACAATAATTATAAAAATAACATCAAACATGTAAAGTTAAATAGAGAAAAATCATCAAACATGTATCAAATTTCAATGTATTCAAATTTCAAACATGTATTCAACCACTGCCTAGTTCCACTAGAATGTACAAATATTACCACTATTATCAATTAAGTGATTAACTAATCTTTAACCCAATTATATATAATGAACAATAAGAATCCCAAACAAGCCACAAGTTCAATACCACAATTCATAATGCTCTTCCAGCAATAAACAATCCACAAGTTCACAATCTTGCAGCTTATTTTAAAAGATAATAGCTTCTACAAATCAAATTGCATCACAACTAGTAAAATAATCAAACACTTAATTCAGAATTCTCCAAATCAAATAGATACAAATTAAGAGCGTTAGGGACCAAATGGACATATTTGATTAATTGAGATCGTCTTTCACTTTCCAAAGGAGATCTTTCAACAAATAAAAATTATTTATGATTACTACTTGACGCCTTATCTCGTCTTTACAAAAGTCCCAACCTAAGTGATGAAGAACTTTCCCAGAAAGATAGAGCCACCGGCTGCCTTGACTCGGGTCAATTAGAAACCACTACTAAATTTTCCAGGAAAATAAGAAAAGGAAAAAGTGAGAGAGATAGAGAGTGTTTTCTATGGTGGAGTCAATAGTCAAGGCATCCACACCACGTTCGCACGAAATTAAATTAGAAGAAGCCTAACGTCTTTTTCACAAACTACCACATCACTAATATTGTAATTTCTTCAGTCTAGCTAAAAGAGGTTGATGATTTGTGGCAATTGCAGCACAATATATAGGAAAAAACAGTAAAACGTTGGTGGACCTTGCTGCTCGATACGAGTCGATGATGGTCAGTCGGTGGAGGACTCGATGGTCACTCGGTGGAGTCTGATCTGATGGATGGAGGACACGATTAGACCACTGGTGCTGGCTGGAGGGTCGACTGGAGTCGATCTGGACTGGGTCACTGGAGTCGCTGATGCGTGCTAGGGGTGGAGGCTGGGACTGGTCGCTGGAGTCGCTGTAGTGCTGCCTGCTGGGGGTGGAGGCTGGAGTCTCTGTGTGTGTGTGTGAGAGAGAGAGAGAGAGAGAGAGAGAGACTCATGCTGGTGGAAAGTCATCCACCACTTTAGGGCAAAATGGCAAAAAGGGGCAAAAATCAAAGTTTTATACTAGATTACATCACGCGGCCGGTTTGATTGAACCCACCCGGTTTGACGGTTTTACCCGGTTTTTTACCGGTTCACCGGGTTTACTCCGGTTTTTATACATAAACGATCCAATAGCTTACCCGGCCCGGTTTAGGCTCCGGTTCACCGGGTCAACCCGTCGGGCCGGGTTTTAAAACACTGAGTGATACTCTAAATATAGAGTATTATTGTAGCAAAATGTTATTTTAAATATTTTTAAGATAATCCGTTAAAATAAAATTTTTGAACTAAATGACTAAAATTTAAAGATTTTGTATGTTTTAAATAATCTGTTATAGCATCTCCAACCGGCTCGACAAATAGCACTTTTTAGCAATTTTGCTGAGTCAATCCAAAAAAATTGGCTCCAACCGGCTCTCTATTTCACTCGCTATTCTGCCTCCCCTCATTCTCACTCATCAATTGTAGCTAGCAAACTCTCTCTCATCAAAACTCTCTCCCTCCAAAATCTCTGTTCGTGGCCAACGTCTTCAATCCAGATCTAGCGACACCGCCACCCAAAACCCAGCACCATCACCGACTGCCACCACCAAAACCCAGCTCCATCACCGACTGCCACCACCAAAACCCAGCACTCTCTCACCACCATCGTCGATTGCAACATCACAGATCGAAACATCGCAACATCGTCGATCGCAACATCACCAGATTCTCTTGGTGAAACATCACAAATCGGAACCTCTGTATCTTTCCCAGATCCGGCTCAACCTCTCTCTCTCTCTCTCTTTGGTAAGCTCTCTTCTTCCCTTGCATTCATCCATCTGTATTGTGGGTTTTGGGGTAGTTCATCAAAAAGGTCTCATGATTTGTGGGTTTTAGGGTCTGGTTTTGTGAATTTCGGGTTTATTCAAGCTAAGTACCAGGTTTGGCTATATGTTATATTTATTGATGTTGAGTTATGAGAGTCATAGTATTATGAATTTTGTGTATTTTGGTTTTGGGGTTTATTCAAGCTAAGTACTAGCTTTGATTTTGGGATTGGCTTTGAGTGTTTGCTTATGTGTTCTGGCAGTTATTAGAAGTTACAACTTGGTTTTGATCTTTTATGTTGAGTCAGAGTGTTCTTCTTGATATTTGAGAGTTGTATATCCATAATTTGTTCTTCGATTTTAATTAGAAGGGCCGTCCAGATTTTGCTTGAATTTGAGGTTTTGTGTCTTGGTGACTGTAGTTATTAGATGAAGCTGGAGTCTTTATTTGAGTGGATTTATTTCCATGACTGAAATTTCGTATTGGTTCATCAAAACATTTTTATTTTCCTTTGCTTCATTTGAGTTTCTCTTGCGTGAGTATTATGCAACAAGTATTTTTTACTTCCACCAAGTATTATGCAATAAAGTAACGTTGTGTAAGATTTCATAATTCTTTTCTTAAAGAAACAAACAATAGAGGATGACATGCTTATTTCCCGTCTGTTAGTACAAAATGTTATAGTTTGTGGGATTCACACTATTTAGTTTTATTGTTTTTATTTGAGTGTTTTTATTCTTCTTTATTCTTTTTTACTCAACTATTGCTTTTTTTTTTTTTAATTACTTGACCCAACCTCTTGATTTACATTATGCAGTGTTTTGGTGATATTATATTGTGCTATTATAACTCAAATAAAATTATTATAATGTATGCACTTGTTGGGTATCATTTGAATAATGTATGAGTGTTGTAAATATGACCGTTGTAAAATTTAAAAATTTGATGACGTGACACGACACGTCATCATTATGGCGCTTACGTGTTACGCCATGTGGCATTTTTGAATTATATTATTGAAAGTTAGTTAAAGTTAGTTGAAGTAGTTAGTTAAAATAGAGAGCGTGGTTGGAGTGAATTTTAAAAAGTTGCTAGCTAAAGTAATGAATTGAATATTTAAATATATTTTGAGTAATTATTTTGCTGAGTGTGATTAGAGATGCTCTTAGAAATGCTTTTACGTGGCAATGCTACCAAAGAACAGTTGTTATGTCATCGGATCGAGAAAATATTAGGACAACACTACGGTACAGCCAATTGAATTTTCGGTATGTTACCGAAATCCAATGTCCACCGTAGATCTGTCTAACAAGAAAACTGAGCCGTTGATTAATGTGTCCTTTCAATGTTATTTAATTTTTTTATTTTTCCAAAGAGTTACCGGTTATCGGTTGGATACCGGTTGGTAGACAATGTCAGATAGTACATATGATTACTAGGAATTTTGTAACATAATGAAAGGAATATTTACAAATTGAATGGATTGTATACCAAATTTTTGCGTATATTTACAACTTCAATGGGAATATTTACAACTTCAATGGATCATTTACCACTTTTATGGGAATATTTACAACTTCAATGGATCATTTACCACTTTTATCAGAAAATATACAACTTCAATGGATCATTTACCACTTCAATAGAGCATTTACCACTTTTATAGGAAAGTTTACAACTTTAATGGATCATTTACCACTGTAGTGGATTCTTTACCAAATTTATGGCAATACTTAAAACTTCAATGGATCATTAATAACTGTATTTTTACGATATTTAATACTCATGATCGATCATTAAATATGATCGATCGATCAGATTTTAACGTAATATATGAGTAACCCAAGAAGATATACAACTTCAATGGATCATTTACCACTTTTAAGGGAATATTTACAACTTCAATGGATCATTTACCACTTTTATGAGAATATTTACAACTTCAATGGATCATTTACCACTTTTATAGGAATATTTACAACTTCAATGGATCATTTACCACTTCAATGGATCATTTACCACTTTTATAGGAATATTTACTACTTCAATGGATCATTTACCACTTTTATAGGAATATTTACAACTTCAATGGATCATTTACCACTTTTATAGGAAAATTTACAACTTCAATGGATCATTTACCACTTTTATGGGAATATTTATGACTAGTAGGGAGGAGCATTTACAACTTCAATGGATCATTTACCACTTTTAAGGGAATATTTACAACTTCAATGGATCATTTACCACTTCAATGGATCATTTACCACTTTTATAGGAATATTTACAACTTCAATGGATCATTTACCACTTCAATGGATCATTTACCACTTTTATAGGAAAATTTACAACTTCAATGGATCATTTACCACTTTTATGGGAATATTTACGACTAGTAGGGAGGAGCATTTACAACTTCAATGAATCATTTACCACTTTTAAGGGAATATTTACAACTTCAATGGATCATTTACAACTTCAATGGATCATTTACCACTTCAATGGATCATTTACCACTTTTATAGGAATATTTACAACTTCAATGGATCATTTACCACTTCATTGGATCATTTACCACTTTTATAGGAAAATTTACAACTTCAATGGATCATTTACCACTTTTATGGGAATATTTACGACTAGTAGGGATGAGCATTTACTAAAGCAATGGTATTTTTTACAATAGCTAATAGTCCATGATCGATCATTGAATATGTTCGATCGATCATTGCACTCAGGTGAGTTCATAAGTAATGAATAATCCAATAATATATACAATTTTAATGAATTATTTACCACTTTTATGGGAATATTTACAACTAGTGGGGAGTAGCATTTACTAAAGCAATGGTTTTTTTACAATATTTTATAGTCATGATCGATCATGGAATATGTTTGATCGATCATGGCACTCAGGTGAGTTCGTAAGTAATGACTAATCCAATAATATATACAATTTCAATGGATCATTTACCACTTTTATCGGAATAGTTACCACTCGTGGTGAGCAGCATTTACTAAAGCAATGATATTTTTTACAATAGCTAATAGTCCATGATCGATCATTGAATATGTTCGATCGATCATGGCACTCATGTGAGTTCATAAGTAATGGATAATCCAATAATATATACAATTTTAATGGATCATTTACCACTTTTATGGGAATATTTACAACTAGTGGGCAGTAGCATTTACTAAAGCAATGGTTTTTTTACAATAGTTTATAGTCCATGATCGATCATGGAATATGTTTGATCGATCATGGCACTCAGGTGAGTTCGTACGTAATGGCTAATCCAATAATATATACAATTTTAATGGATCATTTACCACTTTTATGGGAATTGTATAATTACAAGAAGAGAAAGTTTTTTTGAATATAAGTGGAACTAACTACAAAGGCAATAGATTATTTACTATATCAGTGATAAATGTACAATAGGAATTGGAACAGATACAAAAGTAAATACATTAACAACCATAGTGCATAAATTTGATCGATCGTGTACAAAAAATGATAGATCAGTAAGTAGTAAGTAAATTTGATCAATCAAATAAAACATATTGATGGATCATATTGTTGCAGATTTGAAAGTGAATCAGAATTAATAAAGTACTGGGGCGAAATGATCGATCGTTTAAAAATTTGATCGATCTTTTTAGTAATTAAATTCGATCGATAAAAATTATATATTGATCGATCATCGCAGATTTGCCCAGTAAATAATCACTGTGGATATCCGATCGATCGGTAAAAAAATTGGATAGGTCAGTCAGTTGTAATTGTAATCGATCGATCAGAATGATATATTGATCGATAAAATTGTTCCAGATTTCTAACGTGAATCAGAAGTAAAAGAAATACTGGGGATATTTGATCGAGCGTTTTAAAAATATGATAGATCAGTATGTATTCAATTAATTTGATCGATCATATATTTATATTGATCGAACAAAGTGTTGAAGATCATAAGTACTGGGTGCATCTGAGCGATCAAATATTTATATTGATCGATCAAATTGTTTAAGATCATAACTCATAAGTACTGGGTGCATCTGATCGATCAAATATTTATATTGATCGATCAAATTGTTCCAGATCAGCATTCATATTGACTGGGTACATCTGATCGATCATACATGTATATTGATCGATCATTGAGTTATTGAGGTAGAAGTTGAATGGGAAAGTGGGATTTTGATCTATCGAAAGTAAATATGACCGATCAGGTATTATGTATTTACGTAAATGCCCTCAAAGTGGAATTGATTGAAGCGTTGTAATGGGGGAATATATACAAGTGAAATGGATTTTTTACCATATTTATGGCAATATTTACAATTTGCAATAACATGATCGATCAATATATAGTTCTAATTCAAAATACAAAGAATTAAATCAACGGAAACACACAGAATAATCAAGTACTATATCATCAAACACATGGAGAATGTTTAAAAATACCATTCAAAATACAAAGTCCAGTTCTCTTGGATTCTAACTGGAGTTTGGAATTCTGCATGGAGTTTCTCTCTGGATCTGGAGGCTTCTGTTTGTATGTGTTGTGGAGAAGGATTTTTTGTAGAAGATGTGGAGCTGTAATTTTCTGCTTGATGGGCCTTATTGGGGATCTTTTGCTTCTGCATTTCCTGGTGGTGGACTGCTTTGTAGGTTTCCTTTCTTTGAACTAAGAAGCTGTTTTAAAAATGCTGCTAGGTGCTTAACTTCTGCTTCGCAGATTTCTGACAAGTCATATTCTACTCGACGATGGTATATCAGATTTCTCTCTGGTACTTCATTCAGGAATTTCTTGGGGAATTTTGCTCTACGGCCTTTATCTAGTTGGTAGTCTGCTTTTCGTTTCATGGTGGAGATGGAGAACCTAAGTCTTCTCTCGTGGATTGAAGATTCTTGGTTTCTTCATTTATAGCAAGAACACAACACTCTTCGTTTATTGTGCCATTTAATGCACTGCCTAAGGGGATGTTTCTATATTGAAACAGTCTCTTCGGTTTTGAAGAAAGACCAGCAGTCTTTTTGAGATGGCTTTAATATGATCCATGTTCAACGTATTTAGTGGGCTACCTGAAAGCTGCTTATAAGGTGGTAAGATGGCCTTTCATATGCTCCAATTCACGCATCTAGTGGACTGACTGAGGGGATGTCTGCCTTAGGTCCAACTGGGCATTTATTTTAGTGGCTTCTCTAGATGACTGGGCATTATGCTACATGATTGAGCTGGGGGTTTTGGAAAACAGCCGACTGCTTGTAGCTTCTGGTGATTGCTGAGTTTGTGGAGCACTATTCACTTTACTATTCATGAGATTTTCTTTGAATTTCATATAGTGCAATTTACATAGATTTACTTGTAAATTTGTTTTGTCTTAAAGGATTAAAGCCAATTTGTGGCTTTTTTTATTCTGTACTTTTATTACTCCTTATTCATATTTCAAATCTAGAAAAATAGGATCGATCAATATGTATTCTGTGATGGAGCAAATTCGAGTTACATGAATTAGATCGATCAAACATAAATTCTGATCGATCATATTGTAACAGTTGTTTCAATCAGAGTATTAAAAGTACTGTGGCGGTTTGATTGATCGTGTAAAAAAATGATAGATCAAATATGTACAAAACTCGAATTTGATCCATCACAGAATACTTATTTGATCTATCATTTTTGTACACGATCGATCAGACCGCCACAGTACTTTTAATACTCTGATTGAAACAACTGTGACAATATGATCGATCATAATGTATGTTTGATCGATCTAATTCATGTAATTTAATTTTTTTTAAACGCTACCCATTAGCAAAATATGATCGATCATAAAATTATTAGATCGATCAAATATTGTAATTGATTATTCGATCACTGAATAATGATCGATCGTGTACATATCAACAAGTTAAAGATCGATCAAATTTTAGTGATCGATCAGTTAGATAGATCTAAATTGGTCACATTCTGAAAGTTAGTGATCGATCAGTTAGTTATTCGATCTATCATTAACATTTTGCCACTTCATGATCGATCATTTATTTTGCGATAGATCAAGGTAGAGGTGTTGTTGTAGCAGAAGAATGGTTTTTCAGTCCCTCATATTAGCGGGTTAAATGTGGTAGGCTGAAACTATTCGATCGATCGTATATTAGTTTGATCGATCGGAAGTTTTTTTTTTTTCCCCAGGATGAACGATGTCGTTTAGTGTTTATTTCCATACCAACCAATCAGGTTGTGACAACTAGCTACAGCAGTTCCCTCCTATTTCCTCTATAATCCCGCCAAAAACCATTACCCAGCTCCCTCCATCCTCTAAACATTGAGCTCACTGGTCTCCTCTTTCTATCTTCCAAAAAATCACCACTCCCCTATTCATCCGATTCCATCTTCTTTGTTCCGAATTCTGTGCCTCCCTCTGCATCACAATCTTTTTATTCCTTGCAATATGGGTTTGAGGTCATAAGTATCCCCTTTCAGTATTCCAAAAAAGGTTTGTTTTGGTCTATGTAGAAGTGTGTACACTCTTCCTCATTTGTCTTAGTTTCAGCTTGTTGTGATTAACGACCAGGAGGAGATACATAATAAGGTATCATAAAATTAGTAGTGAATATATGAAATGTTATTTTTTATAAATGGTATGTTTTCAGTGTTTGACATCTCTGTGTGTGTCATAATTGGAAACATTTACGTACTGGTAATGATGTTATAGTTGTGAATGAATGTGTTGGTGAGTGAGTGTGTTTGAGAAGGATTTCTGACTGGTTTAGAGAAGTGTATGTGTAGCATATACTTATTTATTTGACCTATATACCATGTGTTATTTGCAGGGTAGTAGCAAGGCAATAGACTTGGGAAGTCCAATTTGGTGATTTTTGTAATGTAAGATATGATTATATTGTTGAATATATTTCAGACTTCATATTATGGTACATATTCCAGGGGGAAGAAGAGGTCACAGGAGTCAAAGGCCGAAGGCTTGAAAGCACAACGTCCACCTAGTGCATGGCTATTTTTCTAGTATGAAAAATTTGTGTATTGTAGTGTAAAATTATTTTGTGGTTAATGTATATTTGATAATGTACGCATTTGTTGTACTTCCATTACAGTAAGGAACAAATGGAGAATATCAAAGGAAACGCTGATCAAAAAGTGACACGCGAGGTATAATTTGTGTTACAACGAGCGAGTATTGTTTGGAATAGTGAAATTAATAATGTCTTCCAATTGAACTTGTACTCATAAGGTGATTAAACAACTGACTGACCAATGGAGGAAGATGGCAGATAGTGAGAAACAGAAATACAAAGAAATGTCTATACATGCGAAGAGTGAATATGATCGTGTGAAAGATAATTCTGGGAAAATAACAGTACGGGTAATTATATAATTTCGATGCTAATTTTCACAATTCATCGTTTACATTTATTGCACCTCTCCAACTGACATTTCTGTCTATGTTTTGACAAATTATCAAAGGGGACGCTTGGTACAAGGTGTTCGCCTGGGAAAATTGTAAAAATGATACAACTTTTATGTGATGAGCAGAAAGCTGCAATAAAAGAACTTGGTTTTGGAGGGATCTTGAGCCTCAAATGTGGGGAACTGAAGCGGGGTTTATGTGCATGGTTGATTGAACGGTTTGACATTGTGTCATTGACATTAAATGTGTACGGTGAAGCTATTCAGTTATCAGCCATGGATGTTGAATGTGTCATGGGTTTGAGAAACGAAGGCTTGGACGTGGAGACTACTGGGCCCAGTGAAAGAATTAATGGCATTTGGAATTCATTATTCAATGGCGTTAAGGATATCCCGTTGAGACATGTGAGTGAGAGACTTTGTGTACTTAAAGTGGCTTCGGATGAGTTTAGGATATATTTTGTGCTATTTCTTATTGGACATCTTCTATACCCAACCATGCGTACTTCAATCAGCAGCGAGTATCTTCACAGTGTTGTAGACGTTCCTTCTATAGGAAAGAGAAATTGGGCGAAATTTGTATTCGATGGTATGGTTGAAGGGGTACGAAAATATCAAACACGTGATCAAAAAAATGTTAGTGGATGTTTACTTTTTCTTATGGGAAGGCATCACTTTATTTTTTTTGTATTTTTCTGTTGTGCTTGTTTCACAAAACTTTTACTGAATGACCTCGTTTATTTTTTTAATGTAGATAGTATATCTAGAGCGGGTCACACCCAAAGCGGTATTTGTTAAACAACCGCCATGTAGGAGCAACCCTCGAATTGCTACATAGGGGGATGAGGAAATTAAGAAACATGTAAGCATGTTGAAGAAGTCCAAACGACTAGCATGTCAAGAAGTTACTTGCAAAGTTTTGGACGACACCATGAATAAACCCCAACCAGTCGCTAGAGTAAACCTTAGTAAACGATCCACCCATGAAGTGAAGCAACCTATTTTGACATCAGATGAAAAACCACCGCTACGTATATACCATGATACTGAAATCACATTGATTTATAATAGTTTAGGACACGTGATTAATTGTGTAAATGTGTAGGAATGGGAGGCCAGAATGGTTAAGATGGAGAATGCGATTGTTAACCTAACTGGCATGGTGGGGTCAATGGTTAACATGATGCAAATGTTCATGGGTGGATCGTTTCCTAAACCATCAAATTACCAAGACATAGAGAATGATGCTGCTGTCGGAGAAGTTGATGAGAAAAAAAATAAAATTGACTTGAATGAAGGCGTAAATGTCAATTCCCGGAATGAAGTGGATGTGGACTACCGGATTTGGACACCCATTGCCGCTATCCACACCCCACCACCAAAACCATTCCAGGAGGCACGGCGACGACCAGTGAATACTGACAATGACGGTTACAAACAGAATAACGTTGGTGACATGCAAGAGACTTCTTACTCATGCACCCAAACATCGTTCCCACCAATGCAGCTAAGAAGAGATTCTAAACGGAGGCCAAGTAAATATGTGATTTCACCATATGAACAACCAAAGGTATAACATACATCAAACTTACTGTATTAATTAATTACATTATACGTTATCCTCACTTATATTTTACTCCCTTTAACCACAGAATCGTTGGGGGAAGAAGGATGATAACAAAGAGGGCAAGGGGGAGGTGAATAATCCCCCGGATCACATTCAAGAAATGGACAATTCCATGCATAAACAATTAATGGCTAAGGTTCTGACATCAGTTATTATTATTATCCAAGGTTTTGTACATGTTGATGTTCAAATTATCTGTGCACAGTGTTCTTGATCCGAAATGTGTACACCCAAGGGCAGGCGGTCAAGCTGTAGTAATAATCCGGTTTGAGTCCGGAGTCGAATCCACAGGGAACTTTTGTTGATATTTCTGAGGTGAGCAGTGGTAGAGACCTATTGATTGTAACCCTTGAGATTTGCTGTGAGATATGATTTTTCCTGGACAGAATATAAGATTCTTTCCAAGAGGATTTTCTTAACAAAACAAGAGATAAGTGCTAATTAAAAAGAGTCACTCTTTAGTGCAAGGATATGGACATGTAGTTAGTTATCCGGTTTGTCATAATTATGCTTGATAACTCAATTAACTCCCATGTCAACAGCAAGTTAATCGGAAGATAAAGATGGATTGTGAGAATTAAGAACATGATTCCGATGTCTTTCTAGAAGTTTACAAGAATTGCCTGTGCCGAGACTTAACCCGTCTACAAACAAGCAAGTGTTTCTACAAGACATCCAATCATGATATTAATATTCCATTCTTTAAATGAAGTACAATAAGGGGGAGGATTGAAGGGTAATCATGAGGATCTAGCCGGGGTACTTGCCTTGAACTGATGAGTCTTTCTATGCAAGAGTCATCCGTGTCATAGAAAGAACCCACAGTTATACAAAGTACCTTAGCTTTGCTAGATGCAATCAATCATCCAATAACAAGAAGAAATAAACATTAAGCATAAAAACAATGCACAAATATGATTCCCGGATAACTTATACATGACCTTCTCCTCTTACTAAAGAGTGAATGAGAAACTACTCACTCTTCATGGCTTGGGTAAAGCTAGAAAAGTGAGTGATGCTCATCCCTCCAAGTAGAGAACTTAAAAGATAAAGTAACAACAAACACGGAGCCAATCTTTAACAAAGAATGGGTGAATCACGTTCCACCCTTCACGACTTTGGTAAAGCTCTAGAAAAGTGGAAGAGTTTCACTCTTCTAAGAAAGAAAGAAGCTCAAGCAATGGAAGTGAAATGCATGAACAATAAAAGTAGAAGAAAGCTAGTCACATTTGGAGGGTGGCTTCCTCAACCAAGAATTGGAGGGTTGCTTCCTCAACCAAAAGGTGAGCTATCTCTCTTCTATGCATGTAAAATGAAAGCATAAACATAAGCATAAGCATAAAACTACTTTTATAACAAGCAAGAGATGTTGGACTAAAGCCAAACTAATCTCTAAAATAAAGACTTCATACAAGGAAAATAAGCTAAATCTACAATGAGAGTGGGAGTCTAAGCCTCCATCAACTTTCCTCCTTGGCTCCCTTTAGCTCTCCAACAAGGGGAGTATTTATAGGCAAGAAGAGGAGACAAGAGGAGGTGAAGGAATAGTGTTTGCCGCCCAAGTCCAAGTGAAAAGCCAACCACTCTGCTGCCAGTCTGTGGAGAACGTTTGAACGTGAGTTGGCATTCGAACGTTGTTTCTGTCTTTGCACTATGGGCGTTCAAACGTTGACTGCCGTTCGAACGTTTCCTCTGTTTTTGCACTATGGGCGTTCGAACGCCAGATTTGCTCTGACCCTTTCACTCGAGTGGTCTTTTGGTCTTCTGTGAAGTTCAGTTCCAACTCTATGCAGTAGTCTGGTCATCAATCAACTCAAGTGCACGTTCGAACGTGAGTTGGCGTTCGAACGTGACACTCAAGTGCTTCAGAACTTCAGTCTTCTTTCCTCACTGCAACACGTCTGCTCTTAGCAGTTGAGTCTGCTACAGTGTAATGTGGACGTTCGAACGTGAGTTGGCGTTCGAACGTTCTGGCTGTGCTCCAAGCTTCTCCAATTTTGGCTCTAATGTGTTGGTGTTGCATCCAAGTGTGGTACTTGTTGTTCTTGGGTCCTTGTTCAGTTTAGGGCCTGAAATGACATCACTTAAACTCCATCAAAGTACAATTAGTCTTAAAACGGCATAGTAATATGCTAATTTTAAGTGCTAATCACACTCCCCAACCTAAATATTGCTAGTCTCTAGTAATATAAAACAAGAGAAAAATCTACTCCTAATGCCATTTTCGTAGGTCATCCGGTTGCATTTAGCTTATGCAACAAGCCTTTGAACCACTAGGTTTACCCTAGCGGACGAGTGTTGTCTCGTGAGGGTTTTTTGTGAAGCTACCCACAAACTTCAGTCGAACAGATGTGCATAGGAAAGTGCTGATTAAAGTAAATTCGCATCATGGTCGTTGGGACACCAGATTCTCAATTTTGACTTATATCTCACACGTCCTTATTTCACAGGTATTCATTCTATGCAAAAATTATCATTTGTTACATTGGTATTTGAAATTCTCAATGCAGTAGGAATGATCATTCAAGCAACAGGAATTGTTATATAACAAATACTCCATTTTACCACCTTCCATGGATAGTTTCGATTTCACAAACCTTACGTAGTATATCCTCAGCAAAAGTTCACTCTGATTATAGTGACTTGTTTCTCACAGATCATATGATCAGAAGATGGCCAATCGAAAAATCACATGCACAATTAGGAAAGGAGTGAAATTTTAAAGAAGCAACTACTTATGTTTGGCATAATCTCATGAAAGAATATTAACGCAATTTAAAGAAATGTTATTTACCATATCCCAATTTTGATTAACAACACATGCATGTAACAGACTTGAGATCAATTAGGGCTTTTCATAGGTTGTAGCGTGGCCAGAGGTCAGTGGCTAACGAAACGACGTCAGAGATTTTCAAAAGCTATCTTCTGTTTACGTATTGTAGCACACCTTTTTGTAACTTTTTGATATTTTACCGAGAGATGACATTTCTTTCTTTCACTTTTCTCATTTTTCACTTTCTTGGCAAGTTCTTGCCTTTTTGCTTCTGTTTTGTTTCAATTGTTCCAATCAACTCTTCTTGGATGATAATCTCGAATGCTTCTTTTTCTTTTCCTTTTTTTGTATCATCTTACAAAGAGGATGTAAGAAAATTAGATAGCCAAGGTATGTCAAGTATGTTTTCCTGTGGATTGGTAATCATATAGGTTTATCAAAGAAAAATTCATACATTGATGGCTCAAACATGGCTAACGAGGGATAAATTTTGTCAAAGAAAGGTCTAAGGCTCAATATTATATCAATGATGGCCTAAGATCATTTCTCAAGCATGTGCACATGTATGTGTCGTATGCGATGGTTCCTTGTGGGATATGTCAATAGATCACTTTTAAGTGCGTCAATCAAAGCAAGGTTAATGAGATCATTCAAAAAATTGAGAGTGAAAAGAATTTACTTGAGTAAACATTGATTGTCTCTCGAAAGCATCGTTAGGTTCGAAACTCACCCTGGTGTTCTTTGTTATCTCCACTGTGTATGTCAGGTTTTCCAGGGGGTATTGGTTATATACCAATTCCATTTTTGAGTCAAATCTTCCTGTACCTTTAATAACAAATATTGTAAAACCCGAGAAAATTTCAACCTTTGTGAAAAAGGGCAAAACGGTAAATTGCCACTACAGTACAGGTTGTAAACCTGAATTTTTCTAGAACTCGGATGACGAAACGGACCTCACCGTTGGATTCGTCTCGCGAAATCTAGTTACCACGTCAAATTTCGTGGAATTCCGAGATAGTCGGATTTTTCGCGTTTTACGAGACGAACGGGCCCCGGGTGACCCTGTACACGAAATTTTTATAAGGTTTCCAGGTTTGGGGAAATATTAAACACAAGTTAAAACAAAAATAATTCGAACTTGAACCGGAGCGAAATTTAATCGTTTCGGGATTAAAACGGACCCGGAATTAAATAGGACGTGTGGCGAATTGTGGGCCAAGTATTCTAAAATATAAATAGGGGGAAAAATTAGATTTTTCCCCATTGTTCAGCCGGTTTCAGCCGATAGAGAGAAAGAGGGAGAAAAGAGAGAAAAACTCACCTTCTCTCTACGATCTACGGCGCTACGGACCTCGAATCCACGCAAGCCAAGAATTAAAGTCGCTCTACTCATCGAGGGCTACGCGGCTATACCAAAAAGCACAAGTTTTACCGAAGGTCAAGGTACGGGATTTTCGGGAAGTGAGGGTTTTTGCTTGAATCGGGTCTTGGAACTTCCCTTGGTCGTTCCTCACGCTTCAAGAGGTAGGGTTTCTTCCTACTAAGGTTTAATTCCAAGCCTATAATGTTTTTATGGAATGGGTAGGATGATAGCCTATGTGTCTCTTGCCTATTGTTGTGAAATTGGGTGAATTGGGTATTGAAATGGGTAAAGGAAATCCTAGCTTGGATGGATATTTAGAAGTTACTAAATGTGATTTCTATGAATTGGATATGTGAAATGAACCCAATGTAAATTCATGTGTTATATGAAATTGTGGGCGTGTTATGTGTTTATATATATGCCTTGAAATTTTAGTATGTTGATAACATGCTTGGAAATTGTATTATGGGAATTATATGCTTTTGATATGATTTTGCCATGGAATATGAGAAATGTGTTGAGAATGTTCATATGTCACTCATATCATATCGAACATTGTATTGGTGTTGTAATGGAGCACCACATTTCATATGCACGGGAACATCGCATTTTAGGAGGTGTGTGTGCATGGTTGTTTGTCTTCACCACACATGGTGGATGACGAGTGAGCTCGGGTAATATGGGTCGATGACCTAGACGAGTCGAATGGTTTATATGTTGATAGGGTTGGGGTAGCAAGAAGGGCTAGAAAATCCCTCGGGTGAGAGACCCGGTGATTGGATACGCACTCCGTTGGTATAAGAGCCCATAAAGTGTGTCGGTGTACGCGGAACCGTTGGTGGAAGTCCATGAATTCCGTGTAGGTTGGGTGACCTTTGGTGTGAGTCCATGAACATCCACCCCTACAAAGACCCTAGAATGAAATGTCATTTGATGTGGAACATAAATGACGGATTGGTACACATTGGCACTTGCATGTGTAGAGGAGCCGGGAAGGGCTCGGTTGATGTGCATGAGTGAGTCTCACCTCATTTCATAGCATGGCATTACATGTTTCAACATGGAATATATTCTTGTTGTGGATTGTTGATTTATAGCATGTGACATTTCATATGCATTTAGGTTGGGGAGTAACCTCTTTAGGAGATACCCTATTGAGCGTGGCTCACCCTTTATGGGAAAAACATTTCAGGTGTGGGTTTTGCTCCGGCGGATGGCTCATTTGGAGAGCATCAAGCATGAAGGGGGCCGGCTTGTGGCCTTAGTTTAAGTTTTGTAAAACCTTTAACAAAATTCCATTTTGATGTATATGTATTATGGAATGAATTGTAATAGAGCTTGTATGAGATGGGTATTATATGGAAAATCTCATTAAACATGTATTGAATGAGTTTGGAGTGTATGGGGTAGCTTTAAGGATGGTTTGGAGGGGAAAGAAATCCATTTTTATGCTCACAGACTGAAAACCTACCGGAAGGTGTGTGTTGGCCTTCCGGAAGGTTTTGCTAAAAACCCCAGCTTGCCTTGTTCACAGCTAATACCTTCCGGAAGGTTTTGCCCACTGGAATGAACCTTCCGGAAGATTTTAGCTACTGGAGTAAAACCTACCGGAAGGATTTGTCTACTGGAATGAACCTTCCGGAAGGTTTTGCCTTGGGTTTCTTTTTGACTGCCAAATTCTTCCGGAAGGTTTTATTTTCTGGAATGAACCTTCCGGAAGGTTTTGGCTACTGGAATGGACCTTCCGGAAGGTTTTTGCTACTGATGTAGGCCTTCCGGAAGTTCTTGAAATTGATCATTTTCATTTAACTGTTCTTTCAGCGACCTTCCGGTAGGTGTATGTCGACCTTCCGGAAGGTTTTTTTTTAAAAATCAGAAACTTTCAAAATGCTTAGCCATGCTCTTGGGCTTTGTTTTCTTTGGTTCCTATGACATAAATGGACATAAATTGAGATATAATTGACCTTGTGGATGGTAAATCTGGTTAAAAGCATGTGAATGACGTGGTGTCGGGTTATACGACTATCACGAGTATTTCCGCGGGTTGACGGATGGTCAACGGTTAATAAAGGACCCCCGGAAATTTGGGGCGTCACAAATATCGATGTACATATGACAATTTAAGTATATAGAGAATACCAATTTTTTTCAAGAAATGTGGTTTTAAGTCTCGGTTGATAAATTGAGGTGTCAAACCGATCATGTGCATATTTACTCTAGCAAGCATTCTTAACATCCACATTTGTTCCATCACCTTTTAATTTTTATGCTAAATCTACAAATGCATTAAAACAAACAAAAGTGATAAATGGAAGCATTCATTTATCAGAATATCATCTTTTAATATCAACGGTTCGATTCATTCACAATCACACAAAACTTACAACTATCAAAGAAGAAATTCATAAAAAGAAGCACTTTAAACAAACATAAAAACAAGGACAAGAACAGAAATCCCTCTTTCTCTCACTCTTCTGCATGTCCACTAGCTCCACCATGTCCACCATCCCTCATAAGCCTAAGGATCTCATCCTGCTTAGCTTCAATGCTAAGCATGATGTCCCGTAAGGAGCGTCGGGTGCTGGTGCTGGTGCTAGGGCCTTCCTCTGGTGGCTGATCTCTCTCTCTCTCTCTCTCTCTCTATCTTTCTCTCATCATCTGCATCAAGTTCCTCTTGTACTTCATCCACTCCGTGGGCAGGGGGCTCTTCTTGTCTTGCCGCTGGGCCGCCACTATGACTTTGGCTTCTCCGGAAGGAAGCCTTGTTCAGTGGCCCCATTGGCTTTTGGATTTCCATCTTGGGCTTCACCCTCACCCCATGGCCTTTGCACAGTTTTGTCACTAGGGTGCCGAAGGGAAGTGAATTCCTCTTCACATCACACCCCTTTTTCATTTCTGTCAGAATTAGGGAGGGGAGATCAATGCTTTGCCCTTTTCCAATCGCATACAACAACCGGGCCATGTCAGGTAAAACTTCATTTTTTCTTCCTATTGGAGCAAAATTTGACACCGCAATCAAGTTTAACATTTTGTATTTGTCACTTAGCTCCCCTTGTCTAAAAAATTTCTTCCCAGTCCACGAAAAATTGGGTACTCCAGTCAGTTCCTTCCCCACCTCATTCATCGCCACATTCTTCCTTGGGGGATAAGCGGGATTTGGAACCCGAGGTACCTCTTGCCTACCCCCCAAATATAATCTTTATCAACGTCCACATGGACTCCCCTTACATAAGTTCGAATTTCCCCGTCGATGATCTCGGCGTTGGAGTAAAACTCCCGCACCAAGTCGACTATGGCCTCACCGCCGTTCCTCAAATAAAACAACCACCCCCTCCTTTCCATCTCCGCAAAGATCCCCAACTCTGCAAAATCAGCCAAAATCACATCTCTTTCACAAACAATGGCTTTGTTTTGATAGGAATTTTCATACCTGTCTGCTTTTAGAGCTGTGAGAAACCGAGTCCTGTCGTATCTCCTTGTGAGTGGTGGCATTCCTTCTCTCACCTCCACCACTTCTTCGACAAAATTTGGCTCTTGGGTGTTTGGGTTTCTCCTGGCAGGGAGCTTGACTCTTGGCATTTTTCAGTTTTTGAGTTAGAGGGTTTTGAAATCTTTGATTTCTTTGTGAAAATGGATCTTCTTGAAGTGGCAAATGTCTTGGGAAGGTTGATTTTTGGTGAAAATGGAGAATGGTTGGGGTTTTGGGGTCTGGGTAATGAAGAGTCTCAAGGGTTTTTCGGGTTTTCAGAGTTTTAGGAGGGTTTTGAAATGAAGAAGACGAACCAGGCTTTTATAGCCTGAATTGTAACGTTCGAACGTTGGTGACGTTCGAACGTTGGTAGAAGGATTTTAAACAGATCGTTCGAACGTGGTTTGGCGTTCGAACGTGGTGAGCTCTCAGTACTTTTGAGTTCTGTCAGAGGCCAAAGTACTGCAAGTTCTCTTCGTTCGAACGTTCTATTGGCGTTCGAACGCTAATCTCGTTCAAATGGGCTATTGGCATTCGAACGGACTGAGCTCCCAGTACTTTTAAGTTTCATCAGAAGCTCATCAGAGGCTGAGTACTGTAAGCAGCTGACGTTCGAACGTAACCTGGCGTTCGAACGTTGAACCAAAATTTAAAATTTTTCTCCATTACATTATACACAATCAAAGAAGGCAAAACACACAAATTTAAATCAAAAAAACTAAGGCGTCTCAGGATGAACCCCTACCCACGCTGCAGGTTGGTACTTTGGGACAGTCCTTACTCGGCCCATATTTTCATTCTAGTTAAAAGAGTTTATACAAAAAGATTTTTACACTTTTTACAACAACTTCGGACCTTTGGCTTTCACTCCCCCGACAAAAGTACACATTTCCTACAGAAAATTATCTAATCCGAGTCTCCCTTTGTGTCTGTGTAAAATGGACAACCAGTAACTCTCCCAACTTCCTCTCTCACAAATCGGTTAAGCACAGTACTAGAATAGCATGGCGTATCAGGGTAATCCTTACTCAGGCCATTCACTATCCAGTCTAATCGATCAAGTGCGCGACCGGAAATTGGTTCAGAACACTGGTTGTATCTTTTTTCGTGAAAGACTCTACCGCACTGTTTATAGGCACCAAGCTTTTTGGCACGACGGCGTTTGGCAAAGCTGTTTCTGCCACAGAAGGGTTTCGCTTGTTTTTCTTTGATTTCAGCCTTCCTTACTAATCTTGCTTTTCTCATGATCATAGTATGTACATCAGATGGAAAAGTACGTAGAACTCCTAGGCTAAACCAAAATTTTTTTACATCCATGATTGCTAAGTTTTAAGACTCACTATCTGGTTCTTTAACGTCTGTCAGTCACAAAGACGATTGAAGCTGATTCATAAGCATAATCATCAATTTATACAATCAATGTTCAAACATGATCAACAACGACAATAAAAAAAAATTTAAAAAATTTACGAAAATATGAACTAATGAACTGATGAACTGATCATACCCCCCAACCTACACTGAACATTGTCCCCAATGTTTCGAATTTACCGGTTCATGGATTGTGGAGACGAGGTTGAATGGTAGAGATCTGTTCACCCGCTGAGACCTTTCACCATAAAACACCTTTTAAAGGTTCCCCGGCAACGGCGCCAAAAACTTGTCCTTGATCCGAAATGTGTACACCCAAGTGCAGGCAGTCAAGCTGTAGTAATAATCCGGTTTGAGTCCGGAGTCGAATCCACATGAAACTTTTGTTGATATTTCTGAGGTGAGCAATGGTAGAGACCTATTGATCGTAACCCTTGAGATTTGCTGTGAGATATGATTTTTCCTTGACAGAATATAAGATTCTTTCCAAGAGGAATTTCTTAACAAAATAAGAGATAAGTGCTAATTAAAAAGAGTCACTCTTTAGTGCAAGGATCTGGACATGTAGTTAGTTATCCGATTTGTCATAATTGTGCTTGATAACTCAATTAACTCCCGTGTCAACAACAAGTTAATCGGAAGATAAAGATTGATTGTGAGAATTAAGAACATGATTCCGATGTCTTTCTAGAAGTTTACAAGAATTGCCTGTGCCGAGACTTAACCCGTCTACAAACAAGCAAGTGTTTCTACAAGACATCCAATCATGATATTAATATTCCATTCTTTAAATGAAGTACAATAAGGGGGAGGATTGAAGGGTAATCATGAGGATCTAGCCGGGGTACTTGCCTTGAACTGATGAGTCTTTCTATGCAAGATTCATCCGTGTCATAGAAAGAACCTACAGTTATATAAAGTACCTTAGCTTTGCTAGATGCAATCAATCATCCAATAACAAGAAGAAATAAACATTAAGCATAAAAACAATGCACAAATATGATTCCCGGATAACTTATACATGACCTTCTCCTCTTACTAAAGAGTGAATGAGAAACTACTCACTCTTCATGGCTTGGGTAAAGCTAGAAAAGTGAGTGATGCTCATCCCTCCAAGTAGAGAACTTAAAAGATAAAGTAACAACAAACACGGAGCCAATCTTTAACAAAGAATGGGTGAATCACGTTCCACCCTTCAAAACTTTGGTAAAGCTCTAGAAAAGTGGAAGAGTTTCACTCTTCTAATAAAGAAAGAAGCTCAAGCAATGGAAGTGAAATGCATGAACAATAAAAGTAGAAGAAAGCTAGTCACATTTGGAGGGTGGCTTCCTCAACCAAGAATTGGAGGGTTGCTTCCTCAACCAAAAGGTGAGCTATCTCTCTTCTATGCATGTAAAATGAAAGCATAAACATAAACATAAGCATAAAACTACTTTTATAACAAGCAAGAGATGTTGGACTAAAGCCAAACTAATCTCTAAAATAAAGACTTCATACAAGAAAAATAAGCTAAATCTACAATGAGAGTGGGAGTCTAAGCCTCCATCAACTTTCCTCCTTGGCTCCCTTTAGCTCTCCAACAAGGGGAGTATTTATAGGCAAGAAGAGGAGACAAGAAGAGGTGAAGGAATAGTGTTTGCCGCCCAAGTCCAAGTGAAAAGCCAACCACTCTGCTGCCAGTCTGTGGAGAACGTTCGAACGTGAGTTGGCGTTCAAACGTTGTTTCTGTCTTTGCACTATGGGCGTTCGAACATTGACTGCCGTTCGAACGTTTCTTCTGTTTTTGCACTATGGGCGTTCGAACGCCAGATTTGCTCTGACCCTTTCACTCGAGTGGTCTTTTGGTCTTCTGTGAAGTTCAGTTCCAACTCTATGCAGTAGTCTGGTCATCAATCAACTCAAGTGCACGTTCGAACTTGAGTTGGCGTTCGAACGTGACACTCAAGTGCTTCAGAACTTCAGTCTTCTTTCCTCACTGCAACACGCCTTCTCTTAGCAGTTGAGTCTGCTACAGTGTAATGTGGACGTTCGAACGTGAGTTGGCGTTCGAACGTTCTGGCTGTGTTCCAAGCTTCTCCAATTTTGGCTCTAATGTGCTGGTGTTGCATCCAAGTGTGGTACTTGTTGTTCTTGGGTCCTTGTTCAGTTTAGGGCCTGAAATGACATCACTTAAACTCCATCAAAGTATAATTAGTCTTAAAACGGCATAGTAAAAATATTATCCATACGTCGGTACCATAGGCAACCAATTGCAATTTACTTTAGTATTTTTCCAATGACTGTCACAGGTTGTGGACTTGGCGCACAATTTGTTATCTAATGAAGATAAGACAAATCCTAAAACTGGGTTAGAGAGGTGGTATCTACCCACGTGGTTCTCGGTAATAAAATTGTGTTTATTTGTAGTACCTAATTTGTTATTTTTTTTAAAAAATACATACAATATGTTGATTATAATTTTGTTTGTTGTTTTCAGCAACAGGCACTGGCTCGGGCTGGAACGGCTGACAGTGCAAGTAAAAAAGGTTTGCTTCAATCTATGTGTGCTGTGAATGGGAAGTACATAAAAGATTTTACATATTGTGACAAGGTGTGTATTAACCATAAAATTAATCCTTTTTTGATTTCAAAGGCGTAACATTAGTTACATTGATCCACGCTTATCAACAATGTTTGGCTGTGTAAACAAATTTAGATATACATCCCCATCAACGAGAACAACTCCCATTGGTATCTATGCGTCATTGACGTAACTGAACATAAAGCTCTTTTGTTGGACCCGCTTCCTGGTGACGATATTTCTACACAGCATAACTACCAACCTTATTTAGGAACATTCACTTTGTCCGCACCGGCTTGGTCTCCACGTCAGGGGAATGTATATGATTGTGGAATGTTTGTTGTCAAGATGATCCTGACTCCATTGCTTTGTCCAGGCTTTAGCATTAAGGTGAATTATATAACATAGGCAACCTACGACATGTCGCGCTTTTAATTCTATAATTTGTTTATATCCGTCCTGTAAGCGCATTAAGTTAACCAGATGGTATCATGTTATCGCAGGAAGATTCGAACGAAATGCGGATGAACTTCGCGTTTTCATTAGCTACTCACCCTGACAACAAAGTTCGCAACAAACTCATACATAAGGCCCGAGAACGAGGGATAGAAACGGGGAAATGTAGAAGTATATTAGCAGGAATGTGAGATTGAAGGCCGTATGTATATAGTGGAATACAATGTGCTTTGTTAGACGGGATGTATATATTGGAATACAAAGTTGCCTGCGAGCTGGAATGTGCTTTGTTAGGCAGGCTATATTTATTGGAATACAATGTTTATTGGTGAATTAAATGTGCTTATGTAGTCGGTATTTATATATTTGAATACAATGTGGACAGTTTTAAGGAAAAGATACATGTTTTTTATTACATCGAAAATACCAAGCAACAACAGTTGTTAGCAATGAATAGGTTAGCCAAGATTATGGCTTTAATCCTTCAAGACAATATAATATGTTAAAAAAACATTCTTGAACCACTTTTACTTTTTCAGATCTGTGAAGTCAAAAGTTAGTATATCTGTCTGTAATGAAAAAGTTTGCAGTAGGTTTGAAGTGACTCAAGTCATTCCGTGTGAATACTTGAAACGGGTGTCATTGGATGCGGACAAACACGTGTTGTTAAATTTAAGTGACGTAAATAGATATTGACACTGATACAAGTGACCTAAAGAGAGCTTGACACCGATGCTTCGCTGCCCAACCAGTGGCACATGCATTAAGATGCACAATTGCATCATGCCAACATTCACACCAAACATCCCAGACATAAATGGGTTACTAGCTACAGATAAATGCATTGATTTCCAGGATATCATCAACCATGTGTGACACATGAATATATAATATTGATCTACCTTACCATTGTCATAATAGACCGTCTATAAATATGTTCAAACCACCTAAATTAATCCTCCCTTAATTCCGTAACTGTTACAATGGAAAACAGTTACAGCTTCACCAAAACATGCAAACTGTTACAATCAAAGCAGTTAAAAAATTCCTGTTCAGTTGCTGCAGTCCAGATCATCAGCATACCAGCACCCTCCTTCTGTACAGCAGACCTTGATGCATATTTTGATGCAGAAACAGACTGGCAGTACTGGCATCCAGAAACCAGCACTCCAATACCCCTCCACAGATCAGCTCCTACCTCACTCACCACAGGACTTCAGACCAAAACAAACTCAGGCCAAAAGCACTTCCACTATCAAGACCTTTTTTTTTTTTTTTTGGGTAAAAGAGGAATTTTATTCCAAAAATTGAAGAATTTACAAGAAGCAAAATAACAAAATGTTCTAAAGTGTGGGAGTTGGCTTTAATATTTCAATGGATTAAACCAATCCTAATTACAGTATGAGTATCCAAAACTAAACCAATATTTGCCTTAAAAAATCAGACAAAACAATCAGAATTAATGGCCTACATCGAATAAATGTGCTCCTGTAGAAATTCCTTTGGCAGCTGAAAATTGCAGTCCCAATGACCCAGCTGCAACAGACCAATTGAACCTCCAATAGTCTCTGCCAACTCTTGATCTCTCTTTGAAAACCAAAGGACAGACTGCCATTCAGGCAGACATTCCCTCAGGCAGCACACCAGATGCATTGAACTTGGAGCATATGAAAAGAACACATAATGAGACCGAATAAGTTTATCTGTCTAATAAATCGGAAAAAAAAAAAGGCCAAAATTTCCTATCATATGTCTTCCAAAATTTTAACCTATATAAACCACCATAAAAACTATGAAAATTCTCATCCCTAAACTGACCCATCATAAGAATCACAATAATCAAACTTTTTTTTAAGTCACAAAATTCATTAAAACACACTCCAAAAAATTATATTTGATTTCTCAAATCTACAGGAAATGTCCTAAAGCACAAATACTTCTTCTTGCAACAATGACCACAAATTGTTTTTACAGGAAATGGAAACTAAAGAACAAACACCATAAACCTTTACAGACTAAACATTAAGAACTTACTGTCTTGGCCTCCAAACCTATCGATGACATGAACGAAACATTGACGAAGATCAGGTGTCCATCTCAATTGAGGCACCTTCGATCCTACATACTGCCTTAGAGCTCCATTGTTTTCCCCATTACCCCTTTCCACTTGTCTTTGTCATTGTGTTCCTCAACAACATCACTTCAAATCCAACTGGGTATCCCAAAAACCATACTTTTCTCTTCTTGATGATGTTGTACCACCTGGGTCTTCCCTAATCAAAGGGGTAAATTACATTGTCAATCACTCCACCAAAAATCGACTAAATAATATGCCGTAAATACTATTTTATACTTCACCTTTAATAAGTTTCACATAAAAGCAAAGCAAAACTATGACAAAAAAAACTGCAACATGTCTTGTACAAATTCTATAAAAATACCCTGCTTATTATATCAAAAAATTCAATACAAACATCTAACAATTACCAAGGACAACTTAAATGAAATTTCCACCACAAACACACAAAAAAAAGCCCTTCAACTCCATCTAGTTCCTTTGTTTTTCTCCCTTTGGCAGCAACCTTTTTTTTTTTCGCTTAGAAACACCATTAAATTTAGTAACAAAGGGAAAACAAAAAGAACATATTACCAAATTTCAAGCACCCTAACTCTTACACTTTTTCAAATTATCAACTTAAAATCAACAACTCATTCATAATTGTAGCTACCTGGCAGTTGCATCAAATGACCAGTATATTAAATTGGAGCAGAAATGCTATTTCGCAACTATACAATTGAAAAGCATGAACTGAATTGCTTGAGGTATTGCAGTTATGCTCTACTTGTTGCAGCAGCCATAAGCATCAATGAAATTTGCTTTACTTTGCCACAAAAAAAAGAACAACTTGCTTTGGCTGTATTCAAAGCTAGTATTTTTTTCACCTATCTCTATGTGTTCTGACTATACAATACACAAACAACACCTGACCAAGTGTGAATTCGTCGCCGTAGCCGTAGTCGTTCCCGCAGCCGTCGCTGCTTGCCTGTTAAGATGCAAATTTTCAGTACAAATGAATTTCAAACATGCCATAAGATTGATAAAAGTTTCGAATTTTAACTTAGAAATAGATTAACTTAGACCATCCAATATAATAAAACAGCCTGAAAAAATAGATATGGACATAATTGCACATCAGTAGCATCCAAAGTTCACCAAACCAATAAATTAATTAAAATCTCAACAAAATTGAAAAAAAAAAATCTTTTCCTAGAGATTGGTGGTGCTAGGAGGCGGTCGAGTTGTTCTGGAAACTTCACCGTTCAGAGAGAAGAAAACTCTTTTATAAAGCATTTCAACAAACAACTTATATGCAGCATAGAAACAGTTGAAACATTCCAGGTGAAACATCAGAAAAACCAGGCCATTAGTGAGAAACCTACACAGATGAAACATCAGAAAAATCAAAATCAACTGTAACTATAACATACCAATTAAACTCAACAACACAATCCACAATCCACATAGCAGTACTTGACAGTTCAGCACAATTACAGCACAGCACAAATGCACACAGAAACCAGATCAGAAATAATAAGACTGCCCCATTCTAATATTAATACTGCAACTCCACTAGATCAGAAATCATTTTGCACCCAATTCCTGACCTCAATACAGAATCATCATCCAATCCCATGCTTTTGATTCACATAACTCCTTCTTCTTGCAGTATGCATCCCGGTCTGATCATGTTGCAAAATCATTCTGCCAGCAATAGGCAGAATGCTATGTGAAACAAACTCAGAATAAGTTGTACATTGAACAACAAAATTACACAAAAAATCTGCCAATGCATTGGCCTCTCTATACACATGCCTCAACTCATATTGCATACCTCCAAGCATCCCCCATATCTGTTGATGTACTCAAGTGATTCCAAGCTTTCTTAGCAGGTTTCAGGCTCCCATTGGAGATCATATACACTTTACCAAACTCAATCTGGTGGTATAATTGGTCGGCCACATCATTAAAACTGCTTCCTTATGTTTTGCCCTGTAAACAACCAAGCCAAAAAACACACATCAGGACCACTGATACCCAGGGACATCAACCATGTCACCAAACCAACTATAGCTGATTATTTATCATCAAAACAAACAATCATATGAGCACGTTGTCAAACTCTTAAACATTTTGCCTACTGCATCACCACATGTAGTATATTTGATTTGTTTGTATGCATCTGCCTAAATACATATCCACCGTTCCAGGCCAAAATTCACTATTTCACTTGTGTATAACCGTATATACATCTGTCTAAAACTGTAAATGTACAGATGAACCAAAACAAAGAATGTAAGCAGTTTCTCCACCACCATCATATGTCTTCCTCGAATCCCCAATGAACCAATACACATGTCATGTTGTGTGTAGTGCCATATGTATGATTCTATCTCTGAACTTGTTCCCATCAGCGGTGACCAAGTAAATAGCCACCTCTGTTCGAATGTTTACACTCCTATCCTGCATTTAACAAATGTGAACCATTACACATAACACTTTTTTTTTATTGTAGTATTGTTAAACATATTCGGCTATGAAAAGCACGGAATGTTTATTGTTATTCACCTTTATTGTAAAACCTTCCCCCAAATGTGATGATTGCATCATCTTCACAACGAAAATTCCGCAATCAAAACCATTGTCTTGTTTGGGCATCCATGCAGGTTTAACAACCTTCCACGTGCCCAATTTGTGTTTAAAATCGGGCGCCCTAGTTGCAAGAATGTCGTCCAACACCAGAATCTACAAAATAATTATGGAATGTAATTGGCCAAATACAAAAATTTGTTGACAAGTATCCTATGCTAAATGAAAACTGTAAGTATCTTACAACTTTATTCGCATTTGTGCGTCGAACATTGTTTCTTTGTGGATTTGGTAGAGGATCGAGTATGAATGTTTTTTTCTCCTCTATATCCAGCAAAAGTAGATACCAATGTGATTTTTCATTGTTCATTGGGATATAAATCTACATACAAACAGACAATTATTCATAATATAGACTAACTTATAAACAATTAGAAAAAGAATTAAACCAATATAGACTACCTTCGTAGTTGTTGTAAAATCAGGGAGTGGGAGGCAACTAAACTTCTTTTTTTGTTTAGGTACCCGTGCACCCTGACTGCGGGTGCTACGGCTTGACATGGCTTGTTGCTGCATTCCCATGGCTTGTTGCTGCATACATTCACGAACATACACATTAATAAGTATAGTCACATGACCCGAACTTTGTATTGCATACTTCAACTAAAAATTGTGCATAAATGAGAACGTGTACTTACAGAGAAGACTGTAGGTAAGTACCATTGTCCCGGTTGCGGAGCGATGCAGGCACACATATCAATTACCTAAGTAACATTGTTTACAATATATTTTAGTTTCATTCTCATAACGTCACAACAATAACAGCAACAAAAAGAACTTTCACGAACAATTCCACTCAGCCATTTGTTCGGGGCAAGGGTCTGTAACACCTCCCTCGTGCCTGCAGCATGGTCACCAACTGATACCAAATGCTCACTATACGTAAAAAAAAATGCATTAATTTTATGCACTGGTGCATTGGAAAACATTACAACTAGCACACACATTAAGTGTAACATATAGCGTCAAATGTAGGGAACACCGACACATACTCAGATGGCAAGTTTTTGTCAAATATGTAAAGGTAGATTGCGCGCTCCACATCATCATCGATATGGGTTATTCTTGGGAACACCACATCTGCCATCTACAACGCAATTTAGTTTATAATTTCATTGAAAATGACACTCACCTGAAAACAAATGTTGAATTTTTAATACAAAAAATATATATATCATACTTCATCTGGTTTGTCTCCCTCTACAGCTTCTGGATCATCCAAATCAACCTACAATATACAGTTCAGATTTGTCAGTTCACGTCAACAATTCAGCATTAATAGATGTGGTAATACATTGAACAACACATTTAAGGTTTCACCAGTACAACAGATAATATACACACCTTCGTCAGATCAATTTCATATTCTTCGTTCTTTCCTCCCATTTCATGTGGGACATCATTCGCAGTCCCAGATTTATCAAGAAATTGGGACATAAGCTGTCCTATCTCACCCAATCGTTTGTCCATCACAGACAAAGAAGTTGTGCAGTGTGATGCAAACGTATCAAACTTTTTTTCCATGCGATTTGCAAGAACCTCAAGTCTTCCAATTCTTATCCGCAAATCCTAATAACAATATACGTAATAATTCACAGTACAATCAAAATTTTTGCAGCAAAATTTAAGCCTTGGTTTGGGAAAAATATACATTAAGTAATGGAACATTTACATACGTCCGACACTGCTTGCTGGGATGCAGTACCAAGTGCATCATCAATGATCTCCTCCTCCACAAAAACATCTAACTACATACATAAAACGAATGAAATATGGGCATCAAATACTATGTAAGACAATACCATACATCAGTGCATATGAAAAAAAATATAATTTATAAAATGTATACCTCGTCCAGATTGAACCCGCCAACCGACAAGATATCATTCATTCTTTTACTGACATCGCTGTCACCCCACTCTCCAATTCGGGGGACCTCACGAAAAACCAAAGGAATGATGGTTTGACCTCTCGGTGTAACTCGTTCAAAATAGAAAACCTACATACAAAAGAAATTGAATACCATAACACACTATTTACCATTGGTATACAACATACATATTAACAAACACCGGCCGGTATAAGTACATTACCATCAGAACTACAAGACAGCCACCCAATGATCCCCGACCGGATGCTTGAAATTTTGTAATGCCTTCGAGGACTCCATCAAATACGAACTTGCACCAATTAGTATGTCTTAATGAAGGCACATCAACAACAGAGTGTAATGAAACAACACTTAGCGTCACTCGCATTGTTGGACGAAGCATAAACGCAATAATATATAAAACAGATAGCCTTATAAAATCATCAGAGGCATCTGTGATTGAACTAAGGCGCTCTGACAAATGTTTCGAAGATACCTCCGCTTGTCCGTTAAATATAGACGTACAAAGATCCTTAATACTGTCCTTTGTATCCGTTGTGACCACATTTGTCCCTGAAAATTGCAAACCTAGTATGTAGGTGACATCTTGGGGGCTGAACTTCGCCCATTTCCCATACAAGTTGAAAGCACACCGCTGGGGATCAAATCATCCAGCCAACCATGCACACAAATCATGCCTGATATATGTGCATCCTATGTTGAGCAATCCTCCCAAGCCAATTTCGATGATTGCTTGTTTTTGTACGGCATTTAGATTTGATGCAAATTTTTTTATTCTTTTAGGTGAACATCTGGTACCCACATAATGCTGTACACATTAAGTAATGGAACAATTACTACGGAACGGTACATGTCAAGTTGAATAAACTAATGATGCATATGCATAATGGTCTACATAACTAAATGTAAGAATGTATAACATACTTTTGCAAATGTTTGGCCTATATTATTTGCCCGTCTTCATCTTTGTCTCTTCCTGGCCGTGTCAGTAGCAACCACTTGTTTTCTCTTTCCCCTGGTGCAATTTTGTTGTCATATAATAAAAAATTTGGAAAATAACATATAAAATAATGTAACTCCAATCAAATGTATATACATTGTGTTTGATGCAGAGTTAACTACAGATGTTTATCAACAATCTGGCGTATAATACGAATCAACGGTACCTACAAAACACCATTTATTGGATTAGATGTGATTATAAATGGAATGTACACAGCAACCAAAATATCACAGGACATCGCGGAAAGTGGTAAATGAGACCTAATATAAGAAGACTAGTAATATTACATTTCCTGGAGCCATGGATGGTGCAACATAAAAATACAGCACCCCAAAGAATCGAGTCAACTATATCAAATTACGACAACCACTTTTTTTAAAAAAAAAATGGACAAATTCCGTAACTAAAAACTTTGTGCAACACAAAATCAAGCGGTAATAATGCACTACAAATATTTTCAATAGCGTACAAATAGTTTAAGAATCAAATTATTTGAATTTTTAAAATATTTTTTTGTTACTAGTACACAGTTTATAAGAGAGAATATGATGGAGCTCGAATCCGCAACCTATCGGTCTAATGACGGGCTGGAAAGCTATTAGGCCACCGTTAACTTCATTTTTGGTATTTCTTAGTTATGCCATTTTTAATCAATCTTAACCCATAATCAATATATAAAAATAACTGATAAAGTTTACTTAAATAACAGGACTTAAAAAAATATCTACTTGTATACAAATCTGCTAATTATATAGAAAAATTTAATGAACAAATTAAATAATGAAAACTCATAACAAAAACTGACCATATTCAAATTCTACACACATAGCAACTTGAGCGACCTTGAATTGAAACCCAGGTGGTACATTAACGGATTCATTTTTATTTATTTGTTTTGACAGGTAGTGATAGTAATTGATTTATTACTATAAGAGTCATAAAATTGTACAAAATCTAAAGTAATCGGCTCTCATTACTTTCTCAACTCAAATTGGCCACACCACCTACAACCTATAATAAGATTTTAAAATAATCATCAATACTACTTTAAATAAGCCACATGAGTGGAGTCATGTCCCATAATTTATTCATAGATTCATGATTCCTTCAGAGATACTTTATGGCTTCAGAGATACTTTATTCGGCCACAAATCAAGCTCGTTGTTTTGAACAAAGAGCAAGCTACATAGTTTCTTATCGGGTCTGAAATGTAGTTGTATAATGATGACCTATTATTCCAAACCCCTAATTTGTCATACCAACGGTCTCATTAATATATCATCAACTTAACTAAATTCTTATCTCAAATTACAATAATAAACTCTCAAACACCCAACGCAGTTCAGTCACACAATAAAAGGCCATAAAAATTACCGATCAATTCATTTTAAGTGTATGAATCTCTACATCAAACCAATAAAATGATAAAAACCACAATATATCTATCAATGAATTAGGACATATAAGCACACAGAGAGCTTGATAAAATAGCTCAAGCTTCGTGGCCATGCAATTTTACTCTACACACCTTCAACAATCATAATTCTTACCCATAAACTTCCACATTTATAAATGCAGTCCAAGGCCACTCCTGTGACCCCGAATTGGGCATTACTAACTGCATAAAAAATCTCAAATCATTGAAACCTCGCATTTGTGATACTTCATCCACCCCACAAAAATCACAACATCAGCACAAATTCACAGTACAACGACTTGACATGGCTTAATTCATATGATTTCAAGTTGTTAAATGTATATATTTCCCAACAAAATGCTAATTCATTCACTTACAATCATAAAGACTACCAGACTCACTAACACATTCCATAAATTCTTTTAATGCCATTGCATTTCACATAAAACTCAATCCTCTACACGCAAAAATGAATACCAATTTATCAATAGCACAATTAAAGAATGATTGTGCTATTTCGCAAAACAAATGACTACAACATTATCCCTACAAAGTGATACACAATATAGTATTTCATCTCAGCAACTAACATACACACATCAACAAACATACACAGAGACAAAGCCCACAATGCATGCTCAAGCCAAATTAACACCACCAGATATGCACTTAACACCATACCCAAAACCCGTAAACCTCTTTAACCAATAAAAACAATAACACATAAAATTTTAAAACTAACCATGTCTAACAAACTTAATTCAAATTCAATTCAAACCTGAAAATCTTAAACAAAGGGTACAACATCAATAATGCATTTTTGATTTACCCATTAAACTTTTCCTATACAACACGAGTAAACAATAATTAACATTTAATTAAAACTTAAGCAATACAAATGTTTAAAGAGAGAAATGGTTTCACACCATATATCATGTTAATAAATTACTCTCTTTAATAAAGTCATCTTCCCTCACAAGTAATAACCCATTTTATCGCTTTCTACAACAAAAAGACTAATTTGTGTGTTGTGATTTGTGGGTACTGTTTCGGAGTGGGTTACGCAAACAGGGAAGATGGAGGGGTTTCGCAGAAAGGGGAAGCTTTGTGTTATAGGAGGGGGGTTGCGTGCGTGTGTGAGAGAGAAGCATAGAAGAGGGAGAATTACCTGGGAGGGCTTTGGCGGGGGATCTGACAGTGCTTGACGGTGAGAGAGAAGGTCGCATGTGCTAGTTGTCTTTTGGGCTGTGGTGATGGGAGATCGTCATTGCTGGAATGGGCAAGATACCGTCGAACTACTGCGCAGAGAGAGAGGGAAAAGAGAAGAGAGATAGAAGGAAAGAGAGAAGGGGTTTTGAAAGGACTAAGAGAGAGAGAGAGAGAGAGAGAGAGAGAGAGAGAGAGAGAGAGAGAGGGATTAGACTAAGAGAGAAAAAAAGGGCAAATAATGGGAGGTTAACGATTGGGGGATTTGGGCGGGCAAATGGCCGGTTTATTTATTTTTTTCAATTTGAATTTTGGATATGACATTATTTTATCATATTTTGTTTGTTAAAATTTCATACATGGGGTTAAAAATCGAGCAATGGGATAAATTTTTTTTTTTCGAATTTAAAAATAAAAATAAATTATTACTATATTCCAACTAACATAACATGTAATATAATGCATCCAAAAAAATTTATAATTGGAATTAAATTAATCATAGTAATTGATTAAAATAATAAACAAAATTGGAACCATAAAAAAAAAAAAAAAAAATTGTTAATTTTCACAATCCAATCCAATGGGTATATATATTAAAACTAATTTGGTAACGGAATTACAATGATGTGCAACACATGTACGACACGAGTAAACGACAACAATCATAAAGAATTAAATACCTTTTCATATGATAGCATTTCTCATTCGTGTGATAAACGGGTTAACCCGTCATACACGTTTATTAATTAGTTAATTTTCAGGTGATTCCTGTCAACCCTTTTAATACTCGTCTATCCATTTAATAACATTAATAGAATAATATCGTAATAATAAATATAAAAATATTATCCAGAATTTTTTTTTTTTAAATGCCAAAAAAATAAATATATATTGTATTTAGTTACACCCATAGGATTTACAAATGTTATGAGTGTATTTGAACTCAATTGTGGTAAAAGGGTTACAATTTGTATGAAAAGTCATGCAATCTTAATTGTAATTTATTATATAACATTAACAGCTTCCAACCACACACAAGACTCCCATTTACTGAGCCTCACCTACCAGTAATTACCATTTGGGTAGGCAAAAGGTTTTGTAATAGCCGTGAACCAACTCCATCAAAACAACCTTCCTTAAATATCTACATCTGCATGAGAGGAGGAGAGAAAATCCAACAGGTATGTCATACATGATACCAATTATTTTGAATGTATTTTATTTTGAATACATTAGAATAATGTTTGATTATGTGTTCCTTACTATGATTCAATTATTTTCATAAATATATGTCAAGACTGCATTTTTTTTCATTTACTTTTCCAATAATTTTCAATTTTTGGCAATGAATACTTATACTAATAATAATAAATACAAAAATTGCCATTTTAGGTTTCAAGCATAAAATGTCTCGTACTAGCTTAGAGAAGGGAAAACATGTCGTTATAGACTTGAATGAAACACCTGATGATAGTGAAATATATGAGTTTGACACATGTAATGGTGAATATGGGCATCGTCACGGTAAATCAACTTCGGCTACGTCACAACCCTTTGAAATGGAAAAATCTTTACAAGACTTATCGGCTGAGGAAGTCAGTCAGATGAAGTTTAACTCGGAAGATGAAGCAGGAAATTTTTATAAAACATACGCTAAGTTTGTAGGTTTCAGCGTCAGGAAAGATGACTTAAAATATGACAAAAACCACGTCCCGGTGTCAAGGAAGTGGGTATGTTCGCGACAAGGGTTTCGAGCTGCAAAATACTTGGACCGAGATGACAGGGCACGGGAACCGAGGAAAATAACTCGAGTTGGTTGTTTGGCGGTATTCCGAGTTAAGTATGACAGAAAGTCGGAAACTTGGGTAGTAAAGGAGTTCGTGAATGATCATAATCATCCGTTGGTTCCACCGAGTGGAGTGCCGTTCATTCGGTCCCACCGCCGTGTGAAAAGCCCAGACATAGAGCAAGCAACAGCACTTCGTAGTGTTGGAATACGCACTAGCCAAATACGAGATTTTATGTTGCATCAAGCTGGCGGCTACCAAAATGTTGGCTTTACGCGAAAGGATTTGTACAACGTTGTTGCAAGCCAAAGAAGAGCCGAAATGATCGATGGGGATGCTGAAGGTGCACTAGCATACTTGACCGCGAAAGAGGAGTTAGACCCATTATTTTACTTCAGGTACATCATTGAAGATGATAATTCATTGAATTGCCTCTTTTGGGCGGATTCAACTTCCCGTGTTGACTATTCATGTTTCGGTGATGTTTTGGTATTCGATACAACATACCGCACCAATGCGTACAAAAAACCATTTGTCATACTTGCAGGTGTAAACAACCACAATGCTACTTGCATTTTTGGCTGTGCATTGCTTTCATATGAGACCGTGGACACATATGTGTGGGTGTTGGAGACATTTCTGGATGCAATGGATAATCAAAAGCCTATATCAGTTGTCACCGATGGGGACAAGGCCATGGCCGCCGCAATCGAAAGAATTTTTCCAGATGCAAAACACAGACTATGCAGTTGGCATTTGGAGAGAAATGCGCTTCAAAATATTCATGCTGAAAATTTCCTTCACGAGTTCAAGAACTGTATGTGCTGCCGATGTACACCTGAGGAATTTGACGTTATGTGGGAATCAATGGTACATTCATTTGGCCTAGAGGATAACAATTGGATATCAGAAGTGTACACAAAGCGTTGTAAATGGGCTGAAACATTCTTGCGGGGTCATTTCTTTGGCGGCATCAAAAGCACGCAACGCTCAGAAAGCTTGAATGGTTACTTGAATCGTTTCTTGAAAACAAGGCTATGTTTGTATGAGTTTGTTAGACAGTATGATAGGGGTGTCTCAAGAATCCGAGAGACCGAAGCCTATGACACCCATTTTTCTGAAAACAGTACACTAGTGTTGACCACTTCACTACGCTGCTTAGAGCAGCACGCTGCATCACTGTATACCAGGTCAATTTTTTTTAAAGTGCGGGATCATATAAAGGCCGAAGGACTCTTCTTCGTGGTCCAAAAAATTCAGCACAGTAATCATTCCAGTTATTATCTGTCGAAGTACACAAAACCAACATCCAGTTGGAATGTGATATATGATTATTAGAATCACACCATCCAATGCAATTGCCTGAAATTACAATCTGTTGGAATTCCTTGCTCACACATCATTACAGTTTTGAAAATTGAACACATAACAGAGTTCCCTTCTAGTACTATTGTAAAGCGATGGACAATTACTGCAAAATCAGCTTGCCCACCGACCTCTGTGCCTCAAACATCAAGAACCATTTCAATTTTTTGCCGATATGCTGAATTAATGTCAATGTGTAGCCGGATGTGTTACTACGCATCCCATTTGCATGAGGACACACAAGAGCTTCGAACAACAATAACTGCAGTAACCAACCACATGAAACAACGTCATGATACACGGGAGGCAAAACAGTTGTCATCATCACATCAAGATTATAATGAGACTGTGTCGAACATAAAATTTGGTGTCGTCGATCCCAAGACAGTGACAACTAAAGGAAATCCGGGGCGTGTAAGGAAGAACCTACCAATAGCACCGCGACGATGTAGTAAATGTCGTGGCACTGGACATACTATTCGTAAGTGTCCGCAGCTTACGTGCAATGCGAACGACCCACATGATGACATGCCCTTCTCACAACCTGGTGGCTCCCAACATCCCATGGCATCAACTCAAGAAGACGACCATTGGAATTCAACTTACAATTACAATGTCCTCTGATATAAGGTTTCATACATTATCACCTTTTACTTACTTTGGGAAATTCTGTACATACCAACAAGGTTTTGATTTCCATTTTTTAATTTTTTTTAACAACAATTGATATACTGCATTTTGGCGGATATATGTGCATTGTGCAATGGATTGAAACTTGTTTTGGCATATGGTTAGACTGGTTGCAGGTTTGAAATTTAATGTGATCCATTGATTTTGGTGAATGTTGTTCTGGGTATTTGTGACTGTCCTTGGACATGTTTGAGCTATTTGAGACAGATCAGTGGCTTCTTGAGGGTTCTGGCTTATATATTGGTGCATATTTTCCGTGAGGCATATGCTGTGGCTGATAGTCTTCATGGGCATGCAGTAAAGAGTAGGAATTCGGTTGATTTTCCAATGGGTTTGACATTGCCTTGTGATGTTACATTGGATCTGTCATCTGATCAACAGAGTCTCCCTGTGTTGCAAAAAAGAAAGAGGGTGGTCTTCGATGATAAGGGGTAATAAGAGCTGCTGATGGGGAGATTTTTGTCTTGGATGATTAAGTGTTGATTTGTTTGAAACAAGGGAAAAAGATAAAAAGCTCTTTATTGTTGATATGTGCTTATGGATTTGGACTGTGATGGAGAGTTTTGCTGAAACTTTAGACTTTGTTGTTGTGTATTTTTGGCTTTGCATTGTTAGTTTTGGCTTATACTGCTTATGGATGGGTGTCTGTACCTTTTCCTTTGTTTCTTGTAAATATTTTGCATTATGAATAAATATAATTCCCTTTTGATTAAAAAAAAAAAAGATCCCTGCTTTTGATTCAATTGTGCACGGGCAGTAGATTAATACTTCTTTAAACATTTTTTAGGTGAGCACGACTACATGTGATTGTCTCATTGCCTTCAGTTATTTGCTACACACTATTCCACGATTTCATTATCATACTGCACTGAATACTTTTTGCACTGTTTAACGTGTACACATATGGCCACTGAAATATTCTGGGATAATCACCCTATTGCTCTACGGCAGCTGACGCCACAATGCAGCTTTCTTAATGTTGCATGGAAGGTTCAACTTCTTTTTTTTTGCAAAAAAGTGGAAATTTTATTGATCGAATAAGTAATTACAAGAAGCAAAGAACAAATAGTTCCTACAAAATTCAAAAATGGCTTTAATCCTTCAAGATTATTAAAACCATTGTAAGCTACAAAATTGTGTCTTCTGATCTTCACTCCAGCTCCTGAACTCCCACACAACTCCTCATGCAGAATCCCCATATCAGAAACAAACCAGTACAGTACCCATGCAATCCCAGCTAGTTTGCTATGTACCCAAACTAAGCTCCTGCACCTTTGCTCATAGCCTATGTCACAGCAGACCAGCAGTCTATAAGAATACCATACAGCTACTGAAACAAAGCAATACAACAAACCAGTCCAGCAGCCAAGCATAAAGACCAACTTCCCAGACATAAAAGTTGCCCAGACAGTCTGCCATAATATAGATCATCACAAAAGTTGGCTTTAATCCTTGAACAGCAAAAGAGGCCAAAAAATCAGCTACAACATGTCAGCATTTCTAACAACAACCCAATATATTTAACAACCATCCACCCAACATCTACAACAACCTTTTCCAAAATGCCAAATATTACTATACAACCAAAGATTCACCAAAAACCCCCAAAACCAACGTGTCATTTGTTGATGTACTCTTTAAAGTTCTTATAAAAACAATCTAATTTTGACTCCAGACGGTTTAACGACCCCTTCGTTTCATCCTCGAACTTTTCAAATCGGGCCTTCAACTTTTCAACCATTTGCTGAAGTGTTTGTTGAACCTCAGTAGTACCAACATCAGAACCACCTTGACTAGGCCCAACTTCACTACCCACAACCTCAGACACCGCAGCTGGCTACTTCACACCCTTCGCCCTTTTCCCTTTACCCAAAATCGCTCCCACACTTTTATTAAGTGTACCCATACCCATTGCATTAATGGGGTACATAAAACTGTCAGTATGCTGAAATTCAACCCCATTATGCTTCAAAATCTTGGTAATTAATATTGAAAATGGAAGACATGGCCTGCAATCCTCGATGGTAGATGATTCGCGAACATGGTTGAATATGTAAAGGGGTAGATCAATAATAACCCCATGTTCACCAATAGCATATAATAGTTGGGCCGTATCGTATCCAATCTCAGCAGTATGCCCCCTTGGATGAATATTACAAGCAACAATTCGGTTTATTATCCTAAACGTTGGAGTAAGGTCAATGTGAGCAATTTTGCTTTTCTCATTCACCCAATTGACACTCCCAATACAAATATGTCGGATAACCGTCGACATTTCGGGAACCTGCTCCTTACTTGAGTATGGAAAGATAATGGAATTCTCAGGAATGACTGGTCTATCAATTTTTATTATATTTGAGATAAGATCAGGCGAAACAGTTATGGCTTTCTTCCTAACCATTGTCTTAAATGTCAGCTCATTCTCTTTGTAGTCATGAATATTTGCATAAAAAAACCTAACAAGATCAACATATGCTTTATTTTCCACATTCACTTCAAACAAAGGATCCCATTTTCGAGCCCAAAGTATTTCAGGGCAATCCACACTTCCTACTAGCTCATCAAGGTAAACACCACGCTCAAGTATAAGAGGACGTTTAAGAATAAATGTATCATACCTTTTCTTCGCATCATTATCCACAAACAGTTTCGCATTGCCAGCACTGCCCCCCGTAGCCACCTTCTTCCGTTTCTTCGTCTCTCCACCCGACATCAGCAAAGCTCCAAAGGGATTCACAACGAACAATGAAAGATTCACAATGGGAGATTCACAATGGAAGATTCACAACGAAAAATGGAAGATTCACAATGGAAGTAGTGTGTGTAGGCATCGCATTTTTGTACCCGATCTCATGAAAGGTATTTCGGGTGGTTGGCGATTTTGGGTTTATGGAATTCGGAGATTTTGATTGGGTTTTGTAGGATTTGGATTGGTTTTTCAGGATTTGGAATGGGTTTTTCTTGGTGTACAGGATTTGGAAAGGATTTTGAATGGCTTCGGTTGGCGCGAGTTGATTAGGGCTAATTTCGTGCGATTTGGGGATTTATTTGTGGATACTGCGATGTTAATTTACTACAATACCCCCATTACAACGCTTCAATCAATTCCTCTTTGAGGGCATTTACGTAAATACATAATACCTGATCGGTCATATTTACTTTCGATCGATCAAAATCCCACTTTCCCATTCAACTTCTACCTTAATAACTCAATGATCGATCAATATACATGTATGATCGATCAGATGTACCCAGTCAATATGAATGCTGATCTAGAACAATTTGATCGATCAATATAAATATTTGATCGATCATATGTCACAGTACTTAGGATCTGCAACAATTTGATCGATCAAATACTTATATCTGATCGATCAGATGTCCCCAGTTCTTATGAGTTCTGATCTTGAACAATTTGATCGATCAATATATATATTTGATCGATCATATGTCCAGTACTTAACATCTGCAACAATTTGATCGATCATAATAAATATCTGATCGATCAGATATTTATTATGATCGATCAAATTGTTGCAGATGTTAAGTACTGGATCAGATGTCCCCAGTACTTATGAGTTATGGTCTTAAACAATTTGATCGATCAATATAAATATTTGATCGCTCAGATGCACCCAGTACTTATGATCTTCAACACTTTGATCGATCAATATAAATATATGATCGATCAAATTAACTGAATACATACTGATCTGTCATATTTTTAAAACGCTCGATCAAATATCCCCAGTATTTCTTTTACTTCTGATTCACGTTAGAAATCTGGAACAATTTGATCGATCAATATATCATTCTGATCGATCGATTACAATTACAACTGACTGACCTATCCAATTTTTTTACCGATCGATCGGATATCCACAGTGATTATTTACTGGGCAAATCTGCGATGATCGATCAATATATAATTTTTATCGATCGAATTTAATTACTAAAAAGATCGATCAAATTTTTAAACGATCGATCATTTCGCCCCAGTACTTTATTAATTCTGATTCACTTTCAAATCTGCAACAATATGATCCATCAATATGTTTTATTTGATCGATCAAATTTACTTACTACTTACTGATCTATCATTTTTTGTACACGATCGATCAAATTTATGCACTATGGTTGTTAATGTATTTACTTTTGTATCTGTTCCAATTCCTATTGTACATTTATCACTGATGTAGTAAATAATCTATTGCCTTTGTAGTTGGTTCCACTTATATTCAAAAAATCTTTCTCTTCTTGTAATTATACAATTCCCATAAAAGTGGTAAATGATCCATTAAAATTGTATATATTATTGGATTAGCCATTACTTATGAACTCACCTGAGTGCCATGATCGATCGAACATATTCAATGATCGATCATGGACTATAAACTATTGTAAAAAATACCATTGCTTTAGTAAATGCTGCTCACCACGAGTGGTAACTATTCCGATAAAAGTGGTAAATGATCCATTAAAATTGTATATATTATTGGATTAACCATTACTTACGAACTGACCTGAGTGCCATGATCGATCAAACATATTCAATGATCGATCATGGACTATAAACTATTGTAAAAAATACTATTGTTTTAGTAAATGCTGCTCACCACGAGTGGTAACTATTCCGATAAAAGTGGTAAATGATTCATTAAAATTGTATGTATTATTGGATTAGCCATTACTTACGAACTCACCTGAGTGACATGATCGATCACGACTATTAAATATTGTAAAAAAACCATTGCTTTAGTAAATGCTCCTACCCACTAGTTGTAAATATTCCCATAAAAGTGGTAAATGATCCATTAAAATTGTATATATTATTGGATTAGCCATTACTTATGAACTCACCTGAGTGCCATGATCGATCGAACATATTCAGTGATCGATCATGGACTATTAGCTATTGTAAAAAATATCATTGCTTTAGTAAATGCTGCTCACCACGAGTGGTAACTATTCTGATAAAAGTGGTAAATGATCCATTGAAATTGTATATATTATTGGATTAGCCATTACTTACGAACTCACCTGAGTGCCATGATCGATCAAACATATTCCATGATCGATCATGACTATTAAATATTGTAAAAAAACCATTGCTTTAGTAAATGCTACTCCCCACTAGTTGTAAATATTCTCATAAAAGTGGTAAATGATCCATTAAAATTGTATATATTATTGGATTATCCATTACTTATGAACTCACCTGAGTGCAATGATCGATCGAACATATTCAATTATCGATCATGGACTATTAGCTATTGTAAAAAATACCACTGCTTTAGTAAATGCTACTCCCTACTAGTCGTAAATATTCTCATAAAAGTGGTAAATGATCCATTGAAGTTGTAAATTTTCCTATAAAAGTGGTAAATGATCCATTGAAGTAGTAAATATTCCTTTAAAAGTGGTAAATGATCCATTGAAGTTGTAAATATTCCCTTAAAAGTGGTAAATGATCCATTGAAGTTGTATATCTTCTTGGGTTACTCATATATTACGTTAAAATCTGATCGATCGATCATATTTAATGATCGATCATGAGTATTAAATATCGTAAAAATACAGTTATGAATGATCCATTGAAGTTTTAAGTATTGCCTTAAATTTGGTAAAGAATCCACTACAGTGGTAAATGATCCATTAAAATTGTAAACTTTCCATTAAAAGTGGTAAATGCTCCATTGAAGTGGTAAATGATCCATTGAAGTTGTATATATTCCCATAAAAGTAGTAAATGATCCATTGAAGTTGTAAATATTCCCATTGAAGTTGTAAATATACCCAAAAAATTGGTATACAATCCATTCAATTTGTAAATATTTTGAGCCAATATGATCGATCATTCATATTTGTGATCTGTCAAATTATATATAATATATATTTTTGCCTCAAAATTCCTTTTTCTTAACCCACACTCCTTTTTCTTAACACATAATGATCGATCATATTTTTATTGAATCGATCAATATGTAATGATCGATCAAATATCATATTGATCGATCCATTCATGTGACTTTAGGTATATTAGTAAATTTATCCACTATGGTTGCAAATATTTATTTTATTTTGTATCCATCCCAACTACTATTGTACATTTTTTACTAATGTAGTAAATACTCCATTGTTTTTGTAGTTGGTTCTACTGACTTCGTAAGAATACAATTATCTTTGTTATTATACCCATTGTTCTTGTAAATCTTGCAAGTAATATTGTAAATATTCCATAAACTTCGTAACTCACTCATGCTATGCTACAACCTTCATCCATTATTGTTGTACGGTTTAAGTCTCAACAGGTCACTCCGGTTGCCTTTGTTTTACCTTTACACTTGTCCCTTTTTGCATCATTCTGTAGAGTTTTATTCAACTTTCAGCCACCAAAATATTTCGGTATGGTACCGCAAAAGTCAATGGCTGTACCGTAGTGTTGTCCCTTTGGGACAGTATCAAGTTGGTACCCACTTGTACTACTCAACACCAATAATAAATTGTCATTTCAATAAAATGTCAGTTAGTATCAAGGAATTGTTAGATCCAGTCATTTAAGTGGATTTTATTGACGGAAGCAACAAAAGTTTCTTTTTCCGTTATCTCTCTCTGCGTGTCACTTTTTCTCTTTCCGCCTGTCACTTTTTTTTCTTACCTCATCAACAATAACCTGCCCTTAATATTTGAATTTTAGATTATCTCTATAATTAAGTGAGGAATCCCACATTATTGTTTTGTATGGTTTCTCATTTCTCTGTCTGTCCACCATTTTTACAGCTTCTCCGCAATGAATATTTTTCTGATATTGTGAACAGGAGGAGAACTTGGTTCTCAAGAATAATCTTTTATTATTTTTTTTTCTTAAAGAGTTGTTAGATACTTGGATTTCATGAGGTGAGATTGTGTTGATTTATTACTGGTTAGAATATCTCCGAGATGTTAAAATTGAGATGCCAAATTTAAATTTAAAGACTTATATGTAGAATTTGATATTTTCACCTCATTGTATTTTAACTGATATATCAAAATAAATTATTTTATTATATCTTTATCTTTTACCTTCACATTTTGTTTGAAAGCTTTTGCATTAATTTTTTTTTCTCAATAAAATAATGCATGTAAGAGATCTGTCATAACAAAGAGGAGATGTCAAATTTGATATACGACCAAATTTTATTTTACCACCTAAGTATTTAACATTTACATTGGAGAAACAGCAATTGCCAAATATGACAATTGGGAGTTCCAGTTAGGGCTGATAATCGAGCCGATCCAATCGAGGTTATTTTTTTTTAAACAAGCTTAAAAAATTGTTTAAGTTTGACTTGTTTAAAAAATGAGCCGAGAGCGAACCGAGCAAAAAACGATTCGAACTCAAGTCGAGCTCGAATAACTCGACTATTTTACATATAAACGAACCGCGTCTTTTATACTTGTTTTTTAAGTTAGTCTAAAAAATTGTTTAAGTTTGGCTCGTAAACATGAGCTGAGCTCGAGTTAAACCTTATCGAGCCGAGCTCAAGTACCTCGGCTCAATTATCAACCCTAATTCCAGTTGGCTTTTGAGATGCCTATTGGAATTGCTCTTAGTGTTTCTTTGCCAAAATGTGATTTTTGGTACTACATTTTTCATTTTTTATCTAATAAAAATTTAACTATTTATTTAGCCCTTAAACTATATTATTTGTGTCAATTTAACCCATAAATTATGCAATCTAACTCAATGTGGCTCTTTCATTTAAATTCTCCGTTAAATTTGACGAAAACCCTCACGTGTATATTATATGAGTCAGAGATTAGGTTATAGATCAGAGGCCACGTTATGTGCACGTGAAAGTTTCTATCAAATTTAGTGACTTTGGACAGAAGAGCCACATTGAGTTAGATTGCATAATTTAGGAACTAAATTCACATAAAACATAATTGAAGGACTCAATTAACACAAATAATATAATTCAATGATTAAATAAATAATTAACTCTTATAACTTAGTTTTTCTTTCTTGTTAGGTCACAAAGCATATGATTTTCTTTTCTTCTTCCCCGATTTCTTATCTCCATGGTGTATCTCAACTCTCATCTTATCAGTGCATGTGTGTGTTTCATGCGTGTATAGGTGGGTGAGATTTATGAATGTAATGGTACATGCATGTGACCATCTTATTAAATTTCGGAAGGTACATGTGAGTTGTGACCATCTTATTAAATAAATGACAAGTACATGATAAGTGAATTAAATAATGTCCTGTTAATACATAGAGACCTAATAAAAACAAATATTCATTAGTTTATTTGAAAAAGTATGCTAAATTATCCCAAAAGTGACCCATTTTCTTTGATATGAAGAATTAGGAAATGTCTATAGAACTAAAAAGAATTGACACCATAAAAAAATTGATCTATATGGAGGATTTTAATTTGATTGATTTGTGTTCATTAATTATAAAAATGACAAATTAAGACAAGTCATACCACCAACTCTATCCACTAGCTCTGCCCAATAAAAAAAAATTCATGAACATTGTTTTTACCACGTTGAAGAAGTAATACCACTGCAAAAGCAAAACTAATACATTAGAGAATGATCGACAAATTTTGTTTTTTCGAACAACCACAAGAAAGACCACTAGCTCTATCCATATCTTACAATAACACCATCAATGAGCTCCACAAATGTCGACAAATATGCACAATAATCCCAATGGTAGCACCACTCACCGCTACATTAATGTCATTAAAGTTTTTTTTGGGTAAGTAATGTCATTAAAGTTACGTTTTCATTACGTCCAAAATATTTTTCACATGAATGTAAATTAGCATTGGCCAAATCAGTCTAAATTAGCATTGTCAACATGTAATTCATCCAAAATAATGCATTGATTTACAATTTTCACTCAATTGACTTTGTAACCATTGTCCCGAAATGCTTGATTCATGTCTTGCAAATTAGGAGAATTTGAACTTCCTATGTCATAGTTGCAATAACCTTGCAAGATTATAATTTTTTCTATTAGTTTATCTAGTATATATATAAGAAGGTACAATTACGCAAGTTAGAAATTAGAAGTATATTTGACTCAAATGGGGCACAGAGAAATTGGTTTGCAATCAATTTGTAAAAGGCATATTCGAGTATTGAAACATTTACATCTGTATTAAATGTAACAACAGTTAAAAAATAAGGCCTACCTATAACTTAATGATAGACTTGAGTCTGGTATAAAGACCTACCTACAACATTTCATTGATGCAAACAGTAAAAATAATATTCCTTATGTGTATACTTATTGTTGGAATTATTATATTATCGTATATTCAAACTATTTATGAAACATAATATCTTAATCATTTTCGTTGTGGGAATGCGACAACGTAAGTCATATCCGATTACGATCCGAACACAACGAATCAGTGGATTTAGATACTGTTTTACTATTCCTTACGACCCTCCTTGATAATCACGAAAATCTTTGAATGCGAACACTTTGACTCACAGTAAGGTAAGCCACACAAACCAAACTCAATTTCCACCGTTCTAGAGTTTCACACAAGTCACGATATAAAGATAGAATGAAGAGCATCAATCGTAGTAATTTCCTATATCTCATGTGTTGGTAGAATCCCAAAATATATATAGAGATATATAACACATGTGGGGATAAGGTGGTAAGATTTTACGAACTAAGATAAGGTGGAGAGATTTTAGGAACCAAACCCATCCTTATCTTGGCCTGACCAAATTTAAGTTAATTCAAACACTAATCCATCCTTATCTATCCAGATTGTGTCCGCCCATGTTTGCCGGTCCGACTCCATATCCACATGCTAACATCTCCCACTCGCACATGGCGGGGACAACTTTGCAATATTCATCTCTCTGCATAACTCTATCATCGTGACTATTCATACAGACTAAAGAATAGTGCGGCTGCTAAGTCCACCTACAATCGAGAGCACTATACTAGAAACCCTCTCATACCAACATAGAGACATCAACCCTTTATAAAATAAGTAAAGGAATAAAGTGATTCACTATACCCCATACCTATTTCATCACACCGAGTTAAGTATCTCTGTCCCTAAAAGAGCCATACTTAAATTTTCATCTAAGCTGCATTATACTCGTAATCATATCTTTCCTCCAAGAACAACATAATCCGTCGACGAATGAATATAGTGCATGGTCGTGATCTCAATAGTCTTCCCTATGCCCTAATGACACTCGATTCCAAACTAACTTCTTTTCCAGCAATGTCCCAGAAGTCCTAATCAATCATGGTCATAGGTAACATGTCAAAATAGAGAACATCAGTTTGTCACTCTATGACAGTCAAAAGTCACAGAGGGCACAATGTTAGGACAATTCATGAAAAAATTATCCTCTAGGACTCACATAGTGAGGAAGCAGAGATCCATTCACTCACCTCTTTGTCTCAGTTGTTAAGCACATGTAGTATGAAGTACATGTTACAATGGAGTAACTCTCCCAGAGAACACTATACAGATCTTAGTCTAGTCACTCCCAGAGCGTCTAACCCGAATCCTCACATTGCTTGCCACTCATGGTGCAAAAAATGTAAGATCTCACATTTGGCTATCAATACATATATCCATTATCGGTATCTATCACTAGACCTTATCTTGGTTCCAACTAAGGCGACATATATAAAGATACGATATGTGTTCTTTGCTCGCTATCTCAAGCGTCAAAAAATAACGTCTCATCTTTGCTCGCTATTTCAAGCGCCATAAGTGATTGCTTGTGTGAGTGAGCCAATCCAAACTTGATGACATACTTTTATTTATTTTCCAATAATATATATGTGCTAAATGTTATTTATGCCACATAAATAAGACATGATAATTAAAAAATGTCATGTTCATAAGCAATAAGATATCTAATCAGATAGAAAAGAAAAACCAACAAATGGTCAACTAATATAATCAAATACTACGCAACCTAAATGCCCTAACGTGAGCTCTATACACATCTCTAGAAATAGGCTTAGTTAGGGGGTCATAAACCATGTGGCTCGTAGGAATGTATTGCAGGGCCACCTCCTTTTGCGCTACTACCTCTCAAATAAAGTTATTCCTCAAGCCTATGTGTTTGGTCCTTCCATAATACTTTGGATTATTGGAGAAAGCAAGTGCTTCTATGGTATCACAATGTATTGTCACTGGATTTGATGCATCCATGACAAATTCAAGATCCTCTAGGACCTCCTTAACCACATTGTTTCCTGAACCGCAGACGTACAAGCAATGAACTCTGCTTCCATAGTGGAAAGGGCTACACATGTCTGTTTCTTACTACTCTAAGATATGGCATCATGGTTTAGCAAAAAAGTGTACCCTAATGTCGATTTATGCTCGTCTGGGTCACCACCCTAATTAGCATCAGTGTAACCAATAAGCCTTAAATCTGAACCCTAATAACACAGCATGTAATCCAAAGTCCCCTTAAGGTAGCAGAGTATCCTCTTGATTTCTTTCCAGTGAGGAATCCCAAGGTTTGCTTGAAACCGGCTAACTAACCCAACTGCATAACATATATCATGCCGAGTACACATCATAGCATACATCAACTTGCCAACTACACTGACGTATGGGAAATGAGATATCTTCTCCTTTTATTCAAGAGTTAATGGGCAATCCTTTTAGCTTAGGCCTTCATCTTTAACTACAAGAGTTTCAATGGGTTTAGCATTGTGCATTTGAAAATGTTCAAAAACCTGCATCAGGTAAGTCTCCTGGGACAAACCAAGCAATTGTCTTGAACAATCCCTAAAGATCCTCACACTGAGCACATAACTTGTTTCACCCATGTCCTTCATCTTGAAATGTGAGGACAACCACTCTTTAGCTGTGACAATCATCTCCTTGTTATTCCCGGCCAATAGAATGTCGTCAACCTACAAAGAGATGATAATAAAACTTCATTTGGATCGCTTAATGTACACACAATGATCTTTTTCTACCATCATGAACCCATCACCAATGATGTCTCGATGAAATTTCAAATACCATTTTCTAGATGAGTGCTTCAAGCCATAGACAAATCGATTGAACTTGCGCGACGTGCATAGATAGATCTAAGTCATAGATAGATCTATATGGTTGATCCATATAGATCTTCTCATCTAGTTATCCATTGAGAAATGCAGTCTTAACGTCCATTTGGTAAAGTTCAAAATCTAAGTATGCGAATATAGCTAAAATGAGGCGAATTGAAGCAAACCTCACTATCGGTAAGAAGGTTTCTTCATAGTCTATTCCCTCAAGTTGGGTAGAACCATTTGCTACAAGACGTGCCTTGTACCTGTCAATGGAACCATTTTTCTTGTGGTTTGATTTTGAGAACCCATTTGTTCCCAATGCTCTTGCACCCAAGAGGAAGGTCAACCAAGTCCCAAACTTGATTGGTTTTCATAGACCCCATTTCTTCAATCATTGCATTTATCCATTCTTTTCTAGCAGCAGATGAGATAGCATGTTGATAAGTCTTAGGTTCATCACTATCATGTACAACAATCATGAAAGCTTCCCCTTCAATCTAAAATCAACGACGGGGATTGCTTTCATGTTTGCTCTTACATAGATGAGTACCATAAAAACTCTCATTCAGTGGCAATGATTTGTTTTTTGCTTCAACGGTCGAGGGTTCTGGGACAGCTTGCACACACCTCGCATAATCCCCTCCCTTGTTTGGTCAAAGCAGACCATTTACACCGGGAATAGAGTATTCATGAGGAATAAATCCCTCATGGCCTGACCATAAAACGTTCTCAAGATTCAAACTCAGGACATTTGGATTCATTGGCAATGATTCACCAGGTGGTAAGTCGCTCCCATATCTCCAGGGAGTTGAGAAATTTTTTTCTCTATCTCAACTAGACTGATAGATGCGCTAAGTTCCAGATCATCCAGTTCATAGAGTTCCATCCTATCACCCACCTTGTCGAGAAAATCCATATCTCGTGACTTAATTTCAGTCACACTTCCATTTGGCTGTTCCCCAATGAATACATAACATTTGGAGTGTTCAGAGTACCTTATAAAGATACATTTCTTACTCCTAGGTCCTAACTTCCCATGCTTATGAGATGTATTGTGTACATAAACTGTCGATCCCCATGGCCACAAGATACCTAGATCAGTCTTCTTACCGGTCCATTACTCATAAGGAGTGGAAGGTACTGATTTGGAGGGTACACGGTTAAGAATGTAAGCTGCAGTCGGTAAAGCATCTTCCCAATATGAGATGTGCAAATTAGCTTGCACCATCATCGATCTAACCATGTCAAGCAAGATCCAATTCCTCCTTTCTGCCACACCATTTTGTTGTGGTGTGCTGAGATTCGTTAACTGTCTAACAATTCCCTTTTCTTCACATAGTTCCCTGAACTTATGAGATAGATACTCGCGGCCTCAGTCATTTCTTAAAGCTTCAATTCTTTTGTCCATTTGATTCTCAATCTCATTCATGTAAAGTCTAAAGCAATCCAATGTTTCTGACTTATGGGAGATCAAATAGACATGCCCAAAGCGCATGTAGTCATCTATAAAAGTAATGAAATGGGAACCACGTCATGCCTTGCCCTCACATTCATTTGGCCACAAAATATCTGAATGAATTAAGTGCGATGGGATGTCTACCCTTGTGGCTTTTCTAAACATTTTTCTGGTTGTTATTCCTGCTAAGCAATGTTCACATGTGGACAAATTAATTTTAGTGAGTGGGCTCAAAAGACCTTCTCGAGCTAATCTAGTCATTCTATCTTGTCCAATATGGCCTAATCTAGCATAATATTTTACAAAATCAATGTGAGAGTTATCAACATAAGTTAGCAGAGAAAAAGAATCATTATTCATACTAGAATATCCAAAATCATAAATCCATCCGAAATAAATCCACTACTATAATAAACCATCTCATGGTAAATGTCAACCTTATTTCTCTCAAAACTAAAGTGAAAACCTAAGCTAAGCATAGAAAGAACGGAACATAAGTTTCATTGAATCCCTGGAGCATAAAGTACATCATGAAGATATAATGTGTGCTCATGTCACACCTCCAATTTGTACGTGTCAATGCCTTGCACCTCCAAACTGGAATCATTCCCCATATAGACTCCCCTATTTATATTCAAAACTCAACTAAAGTACACGAATCCATTCCGATCCCTCGCTAAGTGGTCTATTTCCCCTGAGTCTATAATCCACACAAGGAGAGATTCAACAACACATACACTAGATGTAACAAAACATGTAGAGCAAATAAGATCTTTGGAATACCTACTTTGCCTTGATGCATTCATGAGCAAAGTGGCCCAATTTGTCATAATTGTAGCAAGTCATCTGGGACTTGTCTTTCTTGCCAACTCGTCTTCCTTTTTTTTTTTTTTGATGTCTTTCTTAGGCTTAAGTGCAACATTCCCTTTGTTTGGAGCTCTACCAGTCTTCTTTCATCTGGACTTAAAAGCCCAATGTGTTGTACACATTGGAAATCAACAAGTGACAATGGAAAATAATGGAAATTTACTTGTCACTATCTAAAACATTGATGTTTTGCATTATAAATTGCATCCCAATGATGGCTTCAACAATATGTTTTATGAAATGGGCAAGAATGGCAAGGATGAAAATGCGAGTTGAGACCTAGGACACCCACACAAGGAACAATGCATGATACATCTATAAAAAAACGCCAGAAGTTAACACTGAAAAATGACGATATCGAAGTAGTACAAGGATGAAAACATATTAAATTGGACCAGTGAAATAAAAGAAAATAATAGTGTAAAATGAATTCACTATCATATAAACCTATAAACATTTATAGTAAAATACAACAGGTATACAATTAAATCTCACATTAAAAAAAAAAAGAATGAAAACAATACAAAACATCCAAAAAATGAAGGCGATATATCAACAGTTAAATAAGATAGTTACATGTATTAAATACATTAAAATAACTAAAAAATTAATGACAAAATAAAACAATAGTCAATAAATCTTTACAGTAAACTACGACAATGATATACAAAGAAGAAAAGAGAATCAAAAAAATAGGTAAATGAATCAAAATAACAAAAACATCGACAAAATGGATGCAATTTATCAATAGGTAAATATGACAATGACATATAAATAAAAAGAAGACTGTGACTATCACAATTCATGACAAACATGTTAAATGATACAAAATAGATTATATGTCTCTGTGTGTGTGTGTGTGTGATGTATACTTGCATTACAAACAAATGATAAATAGAAACAAAAATATTTTTTTTATTAAATGAAAAGTTATAATTTGATTGATTTGAAACATTTGTAAGGAGCTGATGCATTACAAAGTCAAGTGTCTGCTCCTTTCATACAATCAAACCACTAATAAATTGAGCATGTCTAACCAATTGATGTGCCACTTTATCACGCGTCCGACGTACTGTTGACACTTCAAAGAAGTTGAAACCATCTAGCCCACTAATGATGTCCAACAAATATGGATCCCAAAGGAGAAAATTTTTCTTCAACAACATCTTCAAAGAAACATAATTGTTTAAATACAGGAATATCAACAGGTGTTGTTTGAATACAGTAGCATCAATAGGTGTTCTGTATATTTGCGCTACAAACAAATGATAAAAAGAAAAAAGAATTGTTTTGAATACAGTAACATCAAATACAAATGTTTCGTCAATGAACAACACAACATAAAATATTGTTTCATCCCCGTATAATGATGCGAAGTAAGGAATCAGACGAAAACATGAACCAAAACACAAATTCAAGGATAAATTCCTCAAATTCTTTTTGAAATTGGAATATATTATCAAAGAAAAAGCCGAAACATACAAACAATCAAACGATATCTCAGACACAAAATTTTTTTATTACTACAAACCAGAGAATATAAGATCCGGAAGATTAGCTGAGCAAGAAATTGAATTTGATCGAATATGGAAAGTTCAACGATATGCTAAAATCTGTCTACAAGATTAAAAAAAAAAAACAAGAAGAACAAATTTGTCGAAAAGATTGAAAAAAATAGGAGAAATAGTCATTTATGCCCTTAAAGTATGTAAATAATTTTTATTTAGTCTTTGAAGTTCTAATTGCCAAAATCAAATCCTTATGCTTCCTTTGGTACGAAGAAAAAATGAAAGGATGAAAAGTTAAAAATATGAAAAGTTTGAGAGATAGATAAAATATCATGTTTGATTAAAAAAAAGAAAATAGAAAGGATGGAAAAGTGGATAGATTAACTTTCTTTCCAACTCACCAAAATCAATCCCTCCAAAATTGGGAGAAAAAGTTGATAGAAAGTTAATTATGTGTGTTAGAATGCATATTATTTGTCTATATATCCTTTGATATATATATATATATATATATATATATATATATATATATATATATATATATATATATATATATATATATATATATCATATCATATTTATTAACTAGTTATTTTCCGTACCTGAAGACACGTAGTAATAAAAAAATGATCAATAATTAATATATTTGTATTTGTACCCAAAATCAAATTTCAAAGATAGAGGAAAGAGAAAAGAATTTAAGCATCAGGTTGTAGTTGGGGCAAGCGGTGGTAGTGGTGGTGGTGGAAGATGGCGATGGTTATGATGGGTGACGACGATCGATTGTGATGATGGCAGTCGTGGGTGGCAATGGTGATGGTGGTGGTAGGGTGGTGGGGGTGGTGGTAGTAGGGATAATTATGGGACAGTGGCGATAGTGGTAAGGTGGCAGTAGCTGTGGTAGTGTGGGGGGGGGGGGGGGTAGGGGTAGTGGAGATGGTGGTGGTGGGGCGGTAGGGGTGGTGGTAGGGCAGTGGGTGTGGTGGTGGTGGTGGGGTGACGACAGTGGTGGTGGTTGTTGTGGCAGAGGTGGTGGTAAGGTAGCGGCGTCGGCGATGGTAGTGATGATGGGGTGGTGGGTGGTGGTGGTGGTGGTGGTGGTGGTAGTGGTGATGGTGATGGGGCGATGGGGGTGGTGATGATGGTGGGGTGACGACAATGGTGGTGGTTGTTGTGGCAGAGGTTGTGGTAAGGTAGTGGCGGCGGCGATGGTAGTGATGATGGTGGTGATGGGGCGGTAGGGGGTGGTGGTGGTGGTGGGATGACGGTGGTGATGATAGTGGTGGGACGATGGGGGTGATGGTGGTGGTGGGCTGGTTTCAAATACTACTTTTTTTTAAAGTATTTATGAGAAATTATAAGTATTAAAAACACTTTTAAAAAGTAACCTCAAATACACCATTAATGACCTATTTTCCCTATTAAATTTAGAGTGTTAATATTAGCCGTCGAATTAACTTTAAAGTAAAATTGAAAGAGAACTCAACCGCGAATAACAAAAATCATATTGTTTATCTTTTGAAATTTGAATTGTATTGTATTTTATTATATAGATTATATATTATATATACATTAATTTCATATCAATTATATGTTATGTATACATTAATTTCATATATAGATATAATGGTAGAATATGTATTTATGTTTTTTTTTTAAAATTAAATAAATAAAAATATAAAACATAAAAATATAAAAAATATTTTTTTCATCTTACAAAACACAAAAAAAAAAAAAAAAAATATTTGCTACTTTCCATCCCTCTTACCAAACACAAATGATGATAGAAAGTGTATCACTCTCAGTTTTCATCCTTCCATTTTTTCATCCACTCTACTAAATGGACCATTAGAGTTTTAATTAAGTGTAAATTTGGTCATTACATCAAATTTTTATTGATTTATTATGACATAATGACCTTCTTAGTGACCAATGCATTACTTGGGTAAAGAGTTATATTTGTTTGGTAAACTTTTTTTTTACATATAAGGTAGAAAATATAAGTTTATTCATCTCTTTTTTAGAATAAAAAAAAATATAGCATGAAAAATTGAGAGATGTTGTGAGACACAAAGATAAATAATTTGTTTGAGATATATACTTTTCTAAACAAATATACCCTTATGGGCAAGTCTTATGATGTTTTTCTGTCGGAATATGAAATGACTAAATTGAAATTCGGTTAAAACTCTAAAAATGAAATTGTTTCAAATTAAATTTAAGGAATACATAGAAATTATGTGCATACTGAAATAGCATAAATTATTAATTACTCAAAAAAATATCACTAGACATTTGTGAGAAAAATAACAGAAATAGGCGTTGAACTCTTAAGGATAGAACAGTAATTAAAAAAATATAAATTTTATTCTGGATCAGTTGACGCATATTTTGCCTATAAATGTCCTTAAAGCATTAAAAGGTTTATGCTTATGAGCCTAAAAAATGGATAAAATATATTAGCCTCTAATTTTCACTAAATAATTAAGGGCATTCAAGTAATTTGCTACTTAAATACTAGTATAATTTTTTTGGGTTAATTACACTGGAGATCCCAAAAGTATGAGATTTGTCTCATTTTGGTCCCCAATATTTCAATTGCATTATTTTGGTTCCTGAAGTATTGAATATGTTTCTATGTGGTCTCTCAAACAGACAACATCTAAATTGCTAACAGTTTTTTATCATAAATTTGTCATGCAATACCTAACTATGGACAATAAATAATTTGGGTAGTTCTTGACCTAAATTTGGGTCATTGTTGACCAAAATGTGTAATATGGGTAACTTTTAACCAAAATTTAGATATCTCATGATCAAAACTGTATAATTTGGGTACCTCTTTAACCAAAATTTGCATAGAAATTTGATCAAGAGTTATCCAAATTATTTTTTTACTCATATTTAGGTATTACATGATAAGTTTATAATAAAAAATCGTTAACAATGTGGACGCTATCTGCTTGATGGACTACATATAAACATATTCAATATTTTACGGATCAAAATTATGCAATTGAAATATTGAGGACCAAAATGAGACAAACTTCATACTTTGGGGACCTCTAGTGCAATTAACCCAAAATTTTTTTATTTTTATTTTTTCCAGTGTTCCGGGCATCGCATAAATCGAACATATAAGCACACATTCCATTTTTGGTACAAAGGAAAGTCCAAGAACTCGCACTCTCGAAGAACTCGAACCGATTTGCAGCCAAAGGTGCGAAGATTCCCTATTTCTAAACCCTAATTCTTCCAATTCTTTGACCCCTCAAAAGCCCTAACTTGGTAAAGCTAAAATTCTTTGCTTTTTCATTCAAATTTCTTAGTATTTGATACTAATTGGATTTAATCTTTGAGTATACAATCTGACTGGTCTTTACTTCCTATAAGCCTTCAGTAATTGTTGAAATTCATAGGAATTGGAAGTTGTTTGATTGATTTATGAAGAACCCAAGTTCTCCATTTGTTGGTCTGGGATGTGTGAGTTTTATGATTTGTGGGGGCTTTTGATCAGTAGTTGATGTTAGTACATCTGAATCTATTGGTATTGGCGAATTCTTGAAACGGGTTTTGTTGTGTTGGTCGTTTAGGGCTTTACGGTTGTCAGAATAAACTGTAGGGTTTCAATTCTTGATAACAGTGTCCTCTTGGGGTGAAGGTCTTAATTTTTGTGGAAATTTGTGTATTGAGTTCAAAAGGTACTGGTTGCAGCATTCTAGTGAGAGTTTGTGTTGGCGCGCGGGCCCTTGTGTACAAAGGGTTTTCTACATGGGGAAACCACTGTTTTATGAGATTTTGGAAAAGCCGGCTACAAGTTGTATTATAGGACTATGTACTGCAATTTGGTTTTATATACAGAAGAAAAACATTGGATATTCACATGTGGGTTTGAGTTATGAACATGCCCTTGAAGGTCATTATTGGAGGGTAATAACATCTGCATTTTCCCATATAAGTGTTCTTCATCTAGTTTTTAATATGAGTGCACTTTGGAGCCTTGGAGTTGTCGAACAGTTAGAGCACATTGGTCTTGGGGTGGAGTTTTATCTCCATTACACCCTTGTGTTGGTTGTTTTATCAGGTTTGCTTGTTTTGGGTGCATATCATGTTTTGATACAAAAATTCAAGCTTGAATATTTCAGAAGAGTAACTGCTGTTGGATATTCTTGTGTGGTTTTTGGGTGGATGACGATTCTATCGACGAAGCAACCTTCTTCTAAGTTGGAACTTTTTGGGTTTCTTTCGCTTCCCATTAGTTTTGCACCATTTGAGTCCCTTATATTTACATCAATAATTGTTCCGCAAGCAAGTTTTCTTGGTCATTTATCAGGAATCATTGTTGGGTACTCTATTGCATGGGGTTTGATCCATGGGATGAACAATTACTGGGCAGTTTCAATGTTGGGATGGATTATGCTTGTGTTTGTGTTAACTTTGAAGAAGTCTGGTGCATTTGATTTCAACTTTCTCGAGATTGAACCCGTCACAGATCCTTCCTTGCCTTCTGTTCGATTTCTTGCTTCTGGAAATGGCAGAACCTTGCAGATGAGTACACTACCAGATACTGGTGCCAACCTTGTGTAGCTTTTGGTCAAGATCTTACCATATTCTTCATGGAGGTGGGCTGGACTTACATGAAGGTCATCCTCTTATCTTGTGCCCAGTCTTTATGCGGGACTGTTCATCTCTTGTACAAGATTTTTACATTTGCACTATCATCCACTGATAAAAACATGCGAGTTATCTGAGACTGCTCCTCTAGCTCTTTAGATTCTTGAATGTATGTCATGTCTTAAGCATTCATGGTATGTGACGTTACTAATCCCCTTTGTTATTTAATGCTTCTCTTTATGTGCTCGAGAAGCGTTTTCCTTACCTGTTGGATCTTGGACCCAACAAGTTCAGTTTTTATTCCTCCATTTTTAACTCAATGAAACGAGGAAAAAATGATTTTGTATTACGTTTACTATGTAATGTTAAAGTTTGCCCTTTATGATCTATCGCGTAAATGAAAAGATAATCATGTCCTGTATATATAATTCTTTCTCCATGTGTAATTTCATTGTGATTAAAGTTGTATTATTGCAGAAAAAGGTTAGAGTGGTATTTGTGATCTGTTTGCTCATGCACTCTATATGTCATATCTTTGAAACCACCAAATGAATTTTAGTATGTGTGAGTTTTTCATAAATGTTGCCAAGAAGATTGCCTGGTAATAATTGGCTTGTGACTGGGCTGTTGGAGTTGACTTAGGTCATAATGCAGTCTCATATATAGTTATAAGTCCTCTGAAAAGTAATGTTGTCATTATAATTGTATGGAATGGCTTGCAGGGAAGCTTAATGAGCTTTCGTGGAAAATAATAACATCTGTAGTTTTTTACTTGGAAAAAATATCAGTTTGGAAAAGTTCTAAATGCTGGCACAAATTGGATTCTGAGAAGCATGGATTGATATTTTCCTTCAATCAGAAATACTCTGGCCAGAAATGAGTATACTGTTTTTTCTTATTGAGCTTCCGCTAGGGTGGCTTCTCCTTTTGCTAAGTTCATGCTTCCCTCTTCACAATTTTGCACACTGCATTGTATCACCTCAATTGTTCCCAGTTGCTGGTAAAATGTCCTTCCCCAAATAGGAGAGCGACACAGACAGCGACATGCCCGATTAACAGAGAGATTTCTATTAGATAAATGGAAGATTTTCCATGGGTCTATTCACTTATCAAATGTTTGAACTTTGGATTTGAGATAATTCTCTGTAAGATGTTTGGACGTTTATGTCACCGATAGGACCTTTGTGAGGATTTTAGAACTATCTTAATGAATCATTCCATCTATTATGTGTTTTGATCATTTTAATCTCTCTCTCTCTCTCTCTCTCTGTTGTTGGGTTGGGGTTCTTTTTAATTATTCCATCCATCACACTTCGTCCTATTTATCCATCCGTCTAAAACTTCTTCAATTTCTATCTAGTTTTCACTGTGTGTAATCTCTGTTGGTTGAAATACCCTTAGGTAGGAGAACAAGTTTTAGGACTATTTTGTTGCTTGTAGCCTGATGTACCGCTTAGGGAACTAAACTCAATTTCAACTGTCTGAAAGGAGGGGAAAACAGTTATGTGCAGCCATAAATAATGTATCTGTCTCTAGGCAGTGGCACTACATTACATCTGGGGAATTTTTTTTCCTTATATTGCATGTTATTGCGAAAACAATCTCTTCGTATATGGAGGTGCATGTCGACTAACGATGCTTACATTTGATATTCTCTGAATCCCGGAATAGCACAAGCTATATCACATGTTACACGAGGTTCTATTGCAATGGGAAATAAAGATTAAAATTGAATAATTTTGAATGGTTGAGTTCCTATGTTTCTTATTCCCTCTCCCCCCGGGGGGGTTGCATTTTGTTCTTGTTACCAAACATGGTGAAGGCTTGAACCCTGGACCACATAGCAACGACATTGCCACCAAAATATATAGCCCCCCACCAAAAGAATTTATTTACATGGTTTTGTTGGGTTAAGTGCACTTTTGATTTATGGGAGGCCTATGAGGGGTGAGTTTGAATAAGAAAAAAGAGGATCGTAAAACGATTGAATTTGTGTTTGGTCATCTGACATAATATTGACACGATATTTTAAACGGATCAATAATATTGACACAAATACGTAATGACAAAACTCAACTAACGTCACTCTCATAGATTCATCGACACATTTTTTCCTATCCTATGCGAATGTGTCTATCGATTGACTTCAATTCATGGGACTCTTGCTATTGCGGAGTCTGTGGCAGAGTAAGATGTATGCAACTTTATTCCCATCATGCGAAGAGACTATTTTTGGAACTCAAACTATTGACGCCAATGTCTTGATGGAACGACCTTACTATTATGTCAAGACTCACCCTCCTATCCTATGCCTACCAAATGAAATTACAGATCCTCCGTAATATAGGAACCCTACAGTCGTGCGTGCCACTTTAATAACCACCATGTCAAATTTCAGTATCAATTTTTGCTTAAATAAGTTTTACCAAGAATACTGAACCTGTATTTCTCCGCTAAAAATACTATTTCAAATCAAAGATGGCAATTATCACATGAAGAATTATAATATAATCATAAGCAAAGCTAAAGCCATTGGTATATATCTTGTAACAATCAACCGAATAAGACTAACTTAACAAGAAATGCCAATTGAATATTATACAACTATAACCAGAATATGACTAAAGTTAACAAGAAATGCCAACAATTGGATATCCTGAAAATAAATCACAATTCTAAAGCCATGAAAATCATAGTGAAGACAGTGGGCTGAATTCAACCATACAAGCTGTCACACTGGAGATATAGGTAGCAGGACTACGGTCGAGTAAAGGATGCCGCAAATGCCACATGTTCCAAAACAATGCACCTCCAAGGGTGGAACATTCATCAAGGCATCTAGCTGATCTGCATATGTCAAAACAATTAAATAAATGTAAACATATCTAGTTAATTAAGTATAGAAGAAAAGAATTTGAACATATCATGCCGAAAATAAACACAACTATACGAAATCGAATCAGAGAGCCAACTGAAATGTTGATATGAATTATTGACTTCAAGACCACTATGTAAGAAGGTTGACATACTTTGATACTTTATTATTATTATTATTGGATAAGAAACCACATTTTATTAATAATCATAAGAAAATATTACAATTATGAAGTTGGACAAGAGAGGTCCAACCCAAATGGGGAGAATGATGCACTATGCAACTGGGAAAAACTGAATTCTTAAGTACAAAAAATGAAGTGAACAGACTATCTTTAATCTAATCACAAATAGGACAACCTTTTCCAAGTAGAAACCACCTAGCTTCAATCAACCGAGGGCACAAAATTTTTTATGACTACTTCTGATAGTTTCCTCCTAAATTTGGATAGTATATTTTAGTTTCCATATTTCAATAGAAAATGACATATTCAAATTCCAATCATAGTTCAGCATCAAAATAAACATGAAAGCACTGATATAAATTGGAGATACTGGGGTTTCTTTAGCCTTTACAGTCTGTCCTCAACTAGGGAATCGGCAACAAGAGAAAACGTGAAAAGGCACTGAAAGCAGTTTTTCAATATACAATTTATTTAAGAATGACTACTAATTTTTTTCCTTTGACAAGTGAAAGAGTTGGAGGAGAAAGCACATGATTTTTACAAACTGATCGAAATATTAGAGAATTATGGGAATCATTACTGAATTATGGAAAACATTCACAGTAGATCATGAGTGTAATGGGCAGGTGACAAAAAAAGAAAAACTCCAAACATAAAATAGGGACATTGTGTGTGTGTGTGTGTGTGAAGAGAGTATCATTATCTCCAATTTTCTGCATAGATAGAAAACATGTCGGGAATTAGTGGCCTACAGCTGTGGCCAGTTCACTGAAAGATAAACAAGAGCAGCAGTGGGATTATCAGCAACTTTGATGTATTAAGTAAAGCTTTACATTTAACATGGTTGATGGTAGTTATATATTTGCAGCTTCTTCTGGTGAAAGTGGTTTCCAACAAAATCAACCAGAGTTTTATCTAAACAGCTTGAGGATTGACTGATCTACAGGCATTCATTTTCACATAAAATATCTAAGAAAATTTCAATAATCACAAGTCTTACCATTCATTTACATTGTTGTCTCTCTTTTCATGATCGACAACCCCATTGACATGTGAAGAGCCAGAGACGGAGCCAGTTTCCTGAGCACCTGGATGAATAAGGTTAGAGAACCCCTGCCCAATTGACTTCCACAATCGTGTGGGCAAAGAAGATGGCAAATTACTGGTGCTCCCTTCAGACTCTGAATCAACTGGTGTTGCAGAATCAGTGTTCAACTCAGAGAATCTTACAGCTCCTAAAATCCGTTCCGGAAGCTCTGATTCATTTTGGCCCTCAATCAGAAAAGCTAAATCGACAGTAAGTGTTGTTAAGTAACCAAATGCCAGATGAACAATTGCATTTGCAACCATGGAAGATCCAATGTCTATATCTACCTCCATGAAATTTTCAGCTACACAATACTTGCACGTAAGTGCCCTGCCAATTATGCATATAGCCTGCTCCCCAACTGCTGCTTTCACAATCCAAGGTCCTTTGACAATGTTAGCAATCAGTTTGAGCCGTGAATTCCTAAACCCGTCATCCCCTTTCAAAAACTGGTCCATCAAAGAACCCTCTGGGACAGGCTCCGTAGCTACAAAATATGCAACAGCACTATAATTATCCTTACTTGGGACTTGTAGGTTGAAAGCCCAAACAAAAGGCTTATCACCTGTAGAAAATTCGTCCTCAACAGCCCTCCTAACACGATTTTTTGGATTACTTAACAGCTCAAAACTTTTTGTAGGACCCTTAATCCAGTCAAAACCAAGAGGTTTCAGAAGATAATCACCCCCGGGAATTTTAACCCTTGTTGTAAAGTACTCAGGCCCTCTGACCATGAAAATGTTTCCTGAAGGAGAAGCCCAACCATTTGGACAATTATCTGGGTCAAGAAGTGGAACAGCACCTTCAGATTTGACTCTCTCTATCCATTCATGTTCTCCACCAAGGTTGGCCATATACAATCAAAATCACCTGTCTGTAAACAATTCTAGAGTATTACTAGGCAGCAGTTACCATGACAAAAATAAATAAATATAAGCTAGTTGCAGAAAAATGACAACTACCCTTCACTTTTTATTCTCTCAGACAATCAAATAAGCAGTATATAAGCTGCTTGCATTCTAATCAAAACCAAAAACAAATCGGATGATAATTTTTCTTTTATAACCTTTTTTGGCCTCTTGCAGCAATGACTAGTCCTCAGATTACAAACCACCCCACAAGACTTGTGAATCGGGAAGCCCAGTTCAAAGTCTCTCCGACTCGGCCTAATTTCATTATCGATGACAAGTGTCGTTGTGCCCCTATTCACCAGACTCTCTGTGTGTGTGTGTGTGTGTGTGTGTGTGTGTGTGACAAAACCCAGAATAACCATGAAAAAAGGGCAGAACCAGAGTACGAATTTACAGCAAAATCAGGATCAGAACATTGAAAGCTATACACATATACGCATACAAAACAGCTAAATAATTGAAAAATATCAGAATAGCAAAATTGTGTAGAAAACCCTTACCTTCGTCTCTCTCTGAAAATCCCAATTCTGTGGTGTTGCAAGGTTAGGATTTCAATTGTATGTGTCTTTTGTGCATAAAGATGAGGGTGAGGGTTATTGCAGAATCTACCTTCTAAAGGAAAACAAAGGGAGAGGTTTCTTGTAAAAGCTGTTTCCTTCGATAAGAAACGTCTTTGCTGATTGGATAATTAAATCTCTCTCTCTCTCTCTCTCTCTCTCTCTCTTTCTGATTATTCGATGAAGAGACCAACCGGCCAAGGCAGGGACACGCAATTGAAGGCATGCTACAGTGCATCCAAGCCCAGGAATTTTTAGCTGGTGCTATTTGCTTTTAAGATAATAATAATAAGGGTAAATTACACTGACACCGCCTGATATTTTATTTTATTACAGGGACACCCCTCACGTTTTCAAAATTACACTGAGACCCCACAAAATGAATGCCATTAACGGCACAAACAAAAAGACTATTTTACCCCCTCACGTTTCCAAAGTTCATGTCATGTTTTGCGAAATTAGTTTCGATATATTTATTTGAAAAATCTAACGAGTTCACTTTTTACTAAAATCTAAAATTACTCTTTTCATATCGGTTTTACGAATCGTATCTAAAATTGATAGGCATAGAAAGAGGGGATCTCTCCACTTGTATGATGATTTCTTGCTTGATTAAATTTATGTTTTCTTGGATTTTTTTTCCCTTGTATCTCGGATTTCTTTTTTAAAATATTGATTGTGAGGTGTCTGACAAACAAGAATTTTTAGTTTTGAACAATGAATTAAAGCTTTGTTGCACTAAAACTTTATTATTTAGTCTTTTTTTTCAGTCGTCTTTGACATGTTATGCACCTATTCCTGGAGTAAGTTAGACTTGATTAGTCTTGGTCTTTTCTTTTTGCAGGCTTGTGATATTAAAAGAACCAAAGCAGAATATTGGTCTTAGAATTATTTTTGTTGAGACTTTGTGGATTTGATTGATCTCCCTCTGAAAAATTTGTGGTCTTACCAGTTGGAAAATGGACCTGTTAAAAGGACAGAATTTTAGTCTGAATCTGATCAGAATTGGAATTCATTTCGAATCCGAATCTGTTTAATTGGATATAAATCAATATTTTGTGGTCATATCAGTTTGGATTTACATCGTGTACTAATCAATTGTAAACTAACTCGTAAAATAATCTTTGTCAAATATCCCGACACAAACCCATCACATTTATTTGTTGGGTTCATGTAACCCACAAATAAAAAAAGCCTCATTATTTCTCAATCATACTCGCTACTCAATAATTTTTACATAAGACTAAAGTCACCGATAAAACTGCTACAAAAGATAAAATCAAGTTAAGATGATCAATTTAAGCTTAATAATGTAAAAAATAGTAGCTAATTTTCAAACAAACATATAATACGCAAATATCTGTTTTTTTGAAGTGCCTAAAACTAAATCAAACATCTCCAAATTACAAATACTTACTGTTCAATTTATGTTCTTTTGATCACTTTTCAAGTTGAATCAAATCCACAAGCTATGAGTTTACATCCTTTAATCGTGTACTAATATTATTTTTTTTGACAAATTTAAATGATATTTTAGTCGTAAATTGCGTATACTATTAATTTTTATGTGTTATACATGAAAACATTTTGAGAATAAATAAATTATTACATACTAAAGTTGTGGACACTTTTCCCCAAAAAAGCTTGTTGATAGTACATCTGAAAACTAACCCTTTGCTTAGGTATTAAATGATGCAATATATTCATGGCCACTCTTAGTCTTCAACTGCCACACTCAGTCTTCAATGGAAAATAAACTGTAACAAGGAGGCTCAGCTACTAACATATTCTGTGAAAAAACAAATCATGCCTGAAGTGACCACACAATATCATGTCTACATCCACATATATGTAAATCATATAGAGAAGATTTTGAGTTAGTCTTCTGGCAATTTGAAGAACTTTGTGAAATGCTCTTTCAAAGAATGCAATTCTAATTCTCCATTCAGCAATACAGCTTCCAGTTTCAGGTTGTATTGTCTAAGCAGTGACAAATCTTGGTCAAGCCCTTCAGTAGCCGCTTAGCCGCAGTGACAAATCTTGGTCAAGCCCTTCCAACTGCTTAACGTCAGCTGCAAAAATTATTTTCCAAAAAAGAGCAGAGACCCAATGTAAGCTGTCCTAAAATTCAAATAAAAACAGAGTCATGACTTTCAACAGAGACATGGGACTCTAAAGAGAACCATATACATATAATTTTCGTATGAGTGGGTTATGTTCTAGCAAGGAATAAAAGGGAGAAGAAAATGAATAATAGGAAACGAGAAAATACATCAGGAATGTGATCTTACCCAGATCACTACTTCCCTCGCTGAAGTGTTGGTCAGATACCTGAGTTTGCTTCTCTGTTGAATTCAATTTGGATTTCTTCAGAATAGCAGAAAAAAAAAATATTTGCAAAAAGTGACTATTGCTAGTTTACACTTTTTACGACTACTCCAATTCCTTAGTCATTATAAAGACAACAACAAAAGAAAGGAAAAAGTGGCAGCTACTACACAGCTAACTATACATTCTTACCATGGACTTAGCATCAACAAAAGGATCATTGACTGCTACCACCTAAACCAACCCATAAGAGCAAGAACCCCAAACCAAAACAAACCCCACAAATAAAAGTAAAATCCACATTCAAAAACGTGATGATCTAAGCACATAAAACGAGAACCAACCAAAACAAAGAACCACAAGCAAATAAAAGTACAGCTCAAAACGAATGAATTTCCATATAAGAGACTGAACATCACGTTAAGCCAGACTACAATTAAAGACAATATTGAAAATAACTGAGTCAGAAGGCAGAGGAATCTAAGTCTGATAAGCATTGGCAAATGCAATGTTATCGAAACAAATCCTCTCATGGCCATGTTATCTACGCCGCACATCCCCAGAGATTCATGTTAAATCCAAAAATCAGAATCAACATTTCACACATTCATATAATTATAATAACCCAATCAATCACATAACCAGAAATGTAATCACAAAAATCTTCCTAATTTCTTTAAAAATCAAAACCCTATTAACTGGGGGACTGACTTGGGGGAATTAAAGGTGGGAGGTGGGAGGTGGGAGGTGGGAGGTGGGTAGTGCTGTTAAACGAACCGAGCTACTCGATCTTATCTCATTTTGTAATATGAGCCGAATATGAATAATTTTGAGCCAAATTTGAATAATTTTGAGGCTAATTTTTAAAGGCGCTGAGCCCTAAGGCTTGTGCAAACTAAGCATTCCTACGTAACATATACATATTATGTTTTTCTTAAATATTTTTACAGCCATATCTTATCGTGTTGCGTGTTCACCATTAATAAAAGGCCGTAAAGTTTGTACCTTTCATTTAATGCTTCTTTCCTTACCAAGGCAGACCTCTCTCTTATCACTGTTTTTCACCTTGTTCATGCATACTCTTTCTCTCTCGTCATGGGTGCAGAGCTCTTTCCTTTCTTCCTTCCCATATTTCACTGACCACCGGGCACGCAGATGTTTCTTTTTCCTATCGTTCATTTTCTCTTTTTTATTTCCATTTTTTCCATGCTTTAGAGTTCAGTCCTCCATGTTTACGTATATTTGACGAGTCGATTTAGAGAGAGAACAGTGAGGGTTCGTGGCTTCAACAATGGATAAGCTAGGAGTAATGCTGGGGTGAGTTTGGGGTAGATCTGGGACCAGCTCTACACTCGTAGATCTAAAATAGGCATATGTGAGTTTCAATATTTGGAACGAGTTCTGGATTTATCAGGATTCAAATTTCTATGAATTTTATGTGAAATTTTCCTTGTTTCCACTAGCCAAATAGACTAAAAAGACAAGACTATCCTAAATATAATGTTTTAAGGTCTTTAATAAAACATTAGTTGCCAAAAAAAATAAAACACTAAATTGATACCTAAGATATTTCTTCTTTTTGCCTAAAAGTTACTACTCTCAGAAATGAAGCATTCTCATGCTTGGCAGTCTAAGTGTCTGATGCATCAAGCAATCTTAATGACCCCCACATATCCTAACTCAACTCAATTCCTAGCATATATAAAAGTAATTCTACTAAGAGGAAAATTCAAATAGCAAAACAAAGGAACTCCTTCTCCAAGTTATTCTTCCAGAAAAATTACCATAAAAATGAAACTTACAGTTTATATAAACACGTGACAAGTTCCTGCATACTTCCATGCAGACTTAAGTAACCTAAAAAAGTATAGTGACAAAAGAAATATTTCTTTACTACAAATATTCAATTAGAATGTCAGTATAATAGTTCAGAGTGTTTAAATTCTTTACAAGAACAGTGAACTTGCTCTCTTCAGGTACTGAAATCACAAGGCACTCTCCTTCCATTTTCTTATAGTGCCTCTTAAGACATGAACCATTAGCCATTTCCTGTTATTGCATACATAGAACAATTTCAAGTTGCAAGGCATTGAAAGCATGCAATGTAGGAATACTTTGTACACTTTTCAATTTCTAAAGTTGGCTACATACCAGAGTTGTACACAACGGCTCTTCTCTGTTTTTGATTTCCAAAATTGGCCACATACCAACCTGCAAGAATTCCAAGACAGATTTAAATCATGCTAAATCAATGTAGTCATACCAATTTGAAAACTACATATCTAAACATTGCCATTATTTGTTGACAAAAAAACTACAGCTAGATTCAAATCCGGTACGTCATGGTTGTAAGCACAACAAGTTCTTAGACTATCAATATCAATTATTATCTAACACCACTGTATTATTCAAACAGGTAATTTTGCAGGCAGTCCAATTGATATACTCGTTTTAATTTTAAAAAAATTAAAGGCAAACCAGATGACAGCACATGGGCTGACATGAATTTGATTGTTCCACTATTTATAAAGTTATAGCCTAACCCCTCTCCTTCATTCTCATTTTGGGACAGTTGTCGCTCCTTCTGGGCCAAATTGTTGGTTGCAATTTGAAGCCTCAAAGATTTGCTATTGCCAGGATTTTATGATTTATTGTTAGAGCCAGTAGTAGTGGACCAAGGAGAGATGCAGAATTGACTGTTAAGATTCTGACTCAATTTTAACATCACTATATAGACTAGCTAGGATTCCCAAGAAATAGGCAACAAAAGAGTTAAAATGTGTTTCAGGACTGCTTTAAGCATCTTTTTTCATCTGATATATGCTTAAGGAATACTTTGCATCTTTAAGTATCCCAAGCAACTAAGTCAAGACTCAAGACCATGAAGAACAAATGAAGTCATAAATCCAACTAGTTTTATCACACTAGATGACTGAAACCAAGATCATGGTTACCACAATTCACTAAATCCTTAAGGACCCACGATCTGGGTACATTGATCCTAAACGAGGTGGGTTCGCGATCCAAATTACCCAAATGGCCGACCTCAAATTGTAATACTAACTTTAAATCAATTCGCTTTAGAACATGTAACACAAATATAAAATATATATTAATTGACTACATGTATATAGATTTATAATTATATATTATTTTAAATAATAGAAAATCAAGCACAACCATAAGATAAATGGTAACTAACTTAATGTTTATGAATGTTCTGTAATATATAATGTTGTATAATAGTAAAAACGATCTACATAAGAGTTCTAAAACGAATTACGACCCAAAATACCGTACTACTTAAACCTACCCTCGCCGTATCACGTACCTAAGAAAGTGTTGTACCATGTACTCGTATCCGTACCACGCACCAAAGCGACCCACGATCCAGGTAATATTGACCAAGATCCAAGTGCTTCAATTTGGTACACTTCTAAAGATTAAGAAAAAAATACTCAACCAAACTCAAAGACAACACCAATTACTAAAGAACCAAAATTCACAGTTCACAATCATACGTAACAACCATCGTAGTTTTCAATCACATTTCAATTTTATTTTTCCCAAAATCTCCATTCCAAACCCAAACCACCCAAACAACCATCAATTCTCATCTATCCAAACATATCCTCATAACTATGTGCGACTAATTCACCTTATTAAACATGAACCTGTTAAGTTGAGAGAATTAACATAACACAATATTAGAGACAATATTAGAGAGAAAGAGAGAGGTTAAAAACTTAACCTAGCTCTCATACATCACTTGTATTTATAGTTGACTCACAATAATAAGAATTACACATACACCCTCTTGTATTTACACATAATACCCTAACACTATTAACAATTTACACATACTATCCTAATACTCTTAACACTTCCCCTCAAGCTGAACTATATATATCATATAATTCAAGCTTGGAACAAATCGCTGTAAGACGTGTACGACTCAGTGCTTTGGTAAACATATCTGCAAGCTGATCTTCAGATTTCACAAATAGAGTCGTAATCTCCCCAGCTACTATCTTGTCCCGAATGAAGTGACAATCAACCTCAATATATTTGGTTCTCTCATGAAACACTGGATTGGCAGCGATATGGATAGCTGCCTGGTTGTCACAGAACAACTGTAAAGGAGGTTGCACTGAAAACTCAATTTCTTGGAGGAAGTGTAATAGCCAAGTCAACTCACTCGTCGTATGCGTCATTGCCCTATACTCAGCCTCAGCACTGGATCTTGCTACCACGGGTTGTTTCTTACTTTTCCATGAGACAACGTTACCTCCTAAGAAAGTACAATAACCAGTGGTTGATCTCCGATCAGAATGAGAGTCAGCCCAATCAGCATTTGAGAAACCTTCCACTCTAAGATGTCCATTAGCTCGATATAACAGTCCAAGTCCAGGAGCTCGTTTGAGATATCACAGAATACGAGTAACTGCCTCCCAATGTGGTACTCTAGGACATCCTATGAACTGACTTACTATACTGACTGCACAGGAAATATCCGGTCGAGTAATAGTGAGATAATTGAGCTTCCCAACCAATCTGCAATACCGACCCGGATTCTCAAACAATGCACCATCATCCATCAATAGTTTCTGATTCAGATCCATAGGAACATCAATCGGTCTGCCACCCAGCAAACCTACTTCCTCTAGCATGTCAAGTACATATTTCCTCTGTGATAAACAAATACCCTGTTTAGATCGAGCCAATTCAATTCCTAAGAAATACCTGAGTTTTCCTAAATCCTTAGTATGAAATCGATCTTGCAACAAGATTTTTAACTTGGCAATCCCCTCAGAATCATTTCTAGTAATCACAATATCATCTACATAGACCACCAATAGAACAGATCTAGCATCCGTCTGTCTATGAAACACAGAATGGTCTGTCTGACATCGAAGCAGACCAAACTTTAAAACTGCATTTGAAAACTTACCAAACCATGCCCTCGGTGACTGCTTCAAACCATACAAAGATTTCTTTAACCGACATACACTCTTACCATACTCCCCTTGAGCAGTAAACCCAGGTGGCTGCTCCATGTATACCTCTTCAACCAAGTCACCATGTAGGAAGACATTCTTGACATCTAACTGAAACAAGGGTCAATCAAGATTAGCAGCCAAAGAAATCAAGATACGAACAGAGAAAATTTTGACAACAGGAGAGAAAGTCTCCTCATAATCAACACCATAGGTCTGAGTAAAGCCCTTTACAACAAGCCGGGCTTTGAGACGCTCCACAGAACCATCCGGATGAAATTTAACAATATACACCCAACGATAACCAACAGTTCGTTTACCAGGAGGTAAAAGAACGAGATCTCAAGTCCCATTATGATGTAAGCCATCTATCTCATCCTCCATAACTTTCCTCCAACTTGAATCAGATAATGCATCCTGTAAATACTTAGGAATAGATATAGTAGATAATTGACAGGTAAAACAAGAGAAGACAAGAAATAAGACATCATATGAAACAAAATGAGCAATGTGATGATTAGCAACACACGAACGAGTACCTTTTCGAAGAGCAATAGGTAAAGAGTTTAAATTACCTGATGGACCAGGATTAGAAGGCAGCAAGGAAGACGGTATGGGCACCTCAGTCGATGGTCAAGGACGACGAGAGTATACACGAAGAGGTAAAGTAGATGGTAACACGGTGGGCAGCAGAATATCTGAAGATGAGGGAAGAGATGGTGGTACAAGAGATGACCCAAAGTCCAGATCCAAAGACTAGAAGGTGCTGAAAAATATGGAACAGATTCCTCAAACATGACATCGGTACTAGTAAAGTATCCTCGCAGAGAAGGACTGTAGCAATGATACCCTTTTTGTGTGCGGGAATAACCAAGAAATACACATTTGGTAGCTCAAGGATCAAGTTTATCAAACCCAGGACACAAATTGTGAACATAACAGACACATCCAAAAACCTTAGGAGTTAAGAAAATAAGGGCTTATCAGGAAAAAGGACAAAATATGGACTTTGCCCATTTAACACAGAGGATGGCATACGATTAATAAGGTGACAAGCAGTAAGAACAACATCACTCCAAAAATATCGAGGAATATTCATCTGGAATAACAGAGCACGGATGACTTCCAACAAATGACGGTTCTTGCGTTCTGCAACACCGTTCTGTGGAGATGTGTAAGCACATGAAGTTTGATGAATAATGCCCGTTTTACTAAGATAAGCTGAAAAAGGGCCAGATTCATATTCCCGAGCATTATCAGAACGTAAAATACGTATACGACAACCATACTGAGTTTTTATTTCCTTACGAAAGGTCTCAAATATAGAGAATAATTCAGACCGAGCTTTCATAAAAAACAACCAAGTCACACGAGAATAGTCATCCACAAATGACACAAAATAAGGATATTTATTAGATGAAATATTCTTTATTGAACCCCATACATCAGAATGTACCAACTCAAATGGACTAGACACACGATTATTGACTCTAGACTGAAATGACATACGGTGATGCTTACTAAGCTGACAAGCTTCATAAGACAAAGACGACATACAACTAAGATTGGGAACTTGGCGCTTCAGATTCTGGAGAGAGGGATGTCCAAGACGACAATGCCATTGAAAAGGAGACAACGAGATCTGTAGGGCCAGAGTAGATGAATCAAAATCAAAGTAATATAGGCCACCAGCTTCATGTCCCGTACCAATCTTCCTCTTCGTTTTGAGATCTTGAAAGACACAATAAGAGGGATAAAATGTTACAGAACAATTGAGAGAACGGATAATCTTACTAATGAAAAGTAAACTAAAAGGAAACTGAGGAATAAATAACACGGAAGATAAGGACATATCAGGACTCAAGTGAGTAGTCCCGAGACCTGAAACTCTATAACAAGTACCATTAGCAAGAGTAACACTACGTGTGGAAATAGCAGACTGATAAGTAGAAAAAACATTAGACGCACCAGTCATATGGTCAGAAGTGCCAGAGTCTATGATCCAGGAGTGGAGGACAATAAACAAGTGGAAGCAATACCTGATTGGGCAAAAGTAGCAGTGGAGGGAGATAGGACAGCCTGTTGCTAGGACAGGAACTAAGCATACTCCTCTCGTGTAATAGTAACCGACCCAGTGTCTGGTGGAGCTGACCAAGGTATGGAAGCAACAACAGAGGTATCATCCTGATAGGAAGCCTGATTCGCAGCACTAGAAGGTTTTCCATGTAAATCTCAACAGAAATCAACAGTGTGCCCTCCACGGCCACAATGAATACAGGAACGAGGTCCACTACGGCCCCCACGACCACCCGTACGACCTCCTGTACGACCACCACGACCACCTCGATGACCATCACTATGGCTACTAGGAATCACAAGAGCTGAGCGATCAGTGGAGACACCATGATTGATGCCTGAAATAGACAAAGTAGCATGTTGTACACAAGAGAAAACCTCAAGTAGTGAGGGAAGACTAGAGCCACCCAAAATATGAGAACAAATAGCCTCATATTCAGGTTTCAATCCTACCAAAAACCTAACAACATTCATGTCCTCATGTTGCTTCTGCCAAATTGCTGCATTAGTAGTAAACGGATGGTAGGTCTTCATCTCCTCACAGACTCCCCAAACGTGAGAATAATAATCCTCAATGCTCAGAGTATTCTGTTCCAGCCGGAAGTACTCCTTGCACACCTCATAAGCTTGGGTAAAATTACCAGTACCAGAATACATAGTGGCCAAGTGATCCCATATCTCCTTGGCAGTGTCAAGATAGAGCAGAGTAGAACTAATACTAGGCTCAATGCTATTCAATAGTAAAGAAATAATTTGAGCGTCCTCTTGTTCCTACTGATCATACCCAGGAGTATCTTCCTTGGGTCTAGGATCCACCAAATATTTCTTAAATCCGTTGCCTCGAAGAAAGACTTGAACGGATCGGGACCATAAAGTATAATTGGTCCCATTGAGTTTAACAGAGGTCATGGGACCATTGATAAAAGTCGGAGGCGTAGAGGTGGGTGACAAAGATGGAGTAAGGGACCTGACATCTTGCTTGGGTTCCATAAGTGCAGCAAATAGAAAAAGAAAATCACTAGATCACTGAACCAGACAAGAATCACCTACTGCACTGCTGAACCGAAGAAGAGAAGGTTGTTGGATCACCGAACCAGACTGGAGAACCTAGTTAGAGCACTGAACCGGACCAAAGAAGTCCACTGGACCGCTGAACTGGACCAAAGAAGTCCACTGGACCGCTGAACCGGACCAAAGGAGTCCACTAGATCGCTGAATCGGAGACAAAACAGATGGAACCGGTCTGAACCGGTCTAAAACTGACTGAACCGGGATTGAACCGGTGCAAACTCACTGACCCGGGATTGAACCGGACTTGAACCGGTCTGGTCTGACGCTACTGGATATGGGTCTGAACCGAATATGGATTTGGAATCAGTTCTTGACTTGGATCTTGATTGGGCTAGGCTTGGATCTGGATTTGGATATGCTACCCAAACCCGCAACCGACCCAGAGTCGTCTTCTTCACCAACAAACTCTAATGCCCCTTCAATGGTCGACTGCGATGAACAACCAACAACTAGTAGCCACCGACGTCGACTACACCACCGAAGCAGAACCAGAAATCACCACCAAAAACCAGATACCAAAACTCGATGAACAGCACAACGTCGACCACACCAGTCGACTACCACCAATGTCGACCACACTAGTCGACTACCACTACTACCAGACAAGACCACAACGAACAGTACAACACAACGTACAACCAGATAGTAGTCATAGTGACAATAGTCACACAATCGCGAACCAGAATAGTTAATATTTGTATTGGTTTCGCTCTGATACCATGTTAAGTTGAGAGAATTAACATAACACAATATTAGAGAGAAAGAGAGAGGTTAAAAACTTAACATAGCTCTCATACATTACTTGTATTTATAGTTAACTCACAATAATAAGAATTACACATACATCCTCTTATATTTACACATAATACCTTAACACTATTAACAATTTACATATACTACCCTAATACTCTTAACGGAACAAATAAAACATACACACAAAACACACGTGCACAAAGAAAGAAATAACTCTCTTCAACTTCAACTAATTTAGGGCTAAGAGATACAACCAAAGAACACAAACAAATAAGATTGCTAACAACCACCACCACACAATTGTCTGATTGTGATCAAAGACTTTATTGCCTTCTAAATGTGAAGTCGTCGAAAAATAACCCCAAGCGTGTTTACATGCATACTTGAAAAATGTGAGGCAAAACCAAACAACTAAAAATTTGAAACCTATGGCCCCTTGCTTTTCACGTCAGTTGGAATCAACATAATTATCCAAAAAAACACTAATGAAGAACACACACATATCTGCATAGGGCGAGGAGAATTGGGGGGGGTGGGGGGGTGTTTGTGTGTGTGTGTCTATTTGTGTGTGGCGACGTGTGTGATATGTGTGTGTGTGTGTGTGTGTGTGTGTGTGATATGTGTGGGATGTGTGGTGACGTGTGTGATATGTGTATGCTGGTGCGTGCGTGTAATCTGGTGTGTGTCTCTGTGTGTGTGTGTGTGAGTCGTGACACTGGGAGGGTGATGTGTGTGTCGTGAGAGAAAGAAGGGGGATACCTGGGTGACGACAGAGAAGCCATGGCAGAGCGAGCGGAGAGAGAGAGAAGGAGAAACGACGCCTGGTCTGGGAAGAAGGTCGCATGCCTGGCTTGGGCTGTGTGTTAAACAGGGTGGATGGCGTGTGGGTGTAGTTAAATTGGGCGGGATTTTATTTTTGTGTGGGATGTATTGTGAGCCATTGGATTAATTTTGATAAATTTAGATGAAATCTAGACCATTTAATTTAAAATGAATTCAATCTGAGCCGTTATTGTACTTTTCCAATTTTAAAGAGGTGAAAAGATTCAAATTCACCTCTATCTTATTAGTATAGATGTGAGAGGGAGTAATTCAAACTGCACAACATCAACAGTGATTTGGCATCAAAATTCAACAATCACTTGCATTTAATTACTGGGAAGTAGTAATCAATGGAGAAAAAAACCAAGATCCTGCATCTAACATTTTCTATTCTTTTCACAAGCAAAGACCTCCACCTAATTGTGTCTAATACAACTGCTCTATATCCCACAATTTCCCCAACCAACAAAAACAACTCTAAGCATGAAATATTCATTCTCTATTCTTTTTGTCAATGTTTCCAGCATCCAAAAGAAACTATACCACAACTTAATATTAGTTTGATGTTTTTTTTATTTATTTAAAACTGATATCTCCAGTCAATGGTATCCACCTAAACTGTTTAGGTTACAGAATTTAGAATTCTGTTTCTTTTTTCCAAAGCAACACAAAGTACGCAACCATAACGGCATAACCTTCAAATTCTCAGTTTTTACAATTTTCTGAGCAACCAAAAGGAAATTTAAACCAAAAAGTGAAACTCACAGTAGAATTGTGACTGATCAACTTCTAAAAGGCATGCCTCAGCTTCAGTAACCCTCTAGGAGTCAACAAATCACACCCTCTAGGCTCCAAAACCCTTAATAGTCCAAACAGCCGCACTGACAGCTGTGTGGGATCCCTAGCCAGCGGTAGCGAAACTGAGACCACCATCAATGATGTCAGCAACCTCAAATTCTGCCACAGTTGCTCCAAAACTCAGTGGTTGCCAAGATCTTACACGTAAAAATGAAATTAAAGAGGGAAAGAGTATTAGAAAAAAGTAATTTTACATTGTAAGCTAAAAGCATGAAGATTTACATTGTGAGAGTCGTGGAGAGGAAAGTTGCAGAGTTTCCCTAGAGAGTAGAGTGGGAGAGTTGCTGAGTATTCGCAAATGAAAGAGATAAGTGCAAGGAATTCATGGTGAGAATGAAGAATAAACAGTTGCTTTCACTGGCACAACTTCCCCTAACATCTTCTTCCGCAAATTGGAAGCCTCAACCAAGTTTCCCTCCTTACAGTGAGTATCAATCAGTACATTGTAAGTGACTTCATCTGCCTCAATACCATTTGCCACCATCTTCTCAAACAAGGCGAATACTTCTGATGTTTTACCCAAAATGTTGTAACCATGCAAGATTGACGTGTAAGTTAAAGTGTCTGGCTTTAAATTTTTTTCCTGCATCTCCAGAAAGAGACGGTTTGCCGCATCCATCTTCCCTGCCTTGCAGTGCCAGTCGATTAAAATTGTGAAAGTCACATGATCAGGCATGATCCCCATACTAGTCATTTCTTGCAACAAGTTGTTGGCTTCTTGCAGTTTCCATGACTTGCAGAATCCATCAATTAAAGTGTTAAAAGAGAGAGTGGTAGCAAAGCCTTTCTGCACCATTTCATTAAACAAGCTTACAGCCTTGTCCAAATCACCTTCTTTGCAAAATCCATGTACAAGAGTGTTGTAGACAAAACTATGAGGTGGAATATCCTTCGACTGCATCTCATTAAATAAACAAAAAGCCTCCATCATATTCCCCAATTTGGAGTACCCATCTATCATTGTGGCATAGGTCACATTGTCAAATGCTAAACCCTTCTTAGGAATACCATCAAACAATTTTCTGGCCCTCAAAACATCACCGGACTTGCATAGTCCATCAATCAAAGCATTGTAAATAAAAATATTGGGATGAATACCCTTAGAGCACATCTCACCATGAAGTTGGAATGCTTTCTCTACTTCGCCTTGCTTGCAAAACCCTGAAACAAGAGAGCTGTAAGTGAACACATCAGGTGGCAAACCCTTCTCTTTCAGCTCTGTGAAGATCTCAACAGCCTCCTGAACCTTCCCATTCTTTGAGAGACCGTGGATGAAAACACTGTAAGTTTGCACATCTGGAAGCACCCGTAAGCCAAGTATGGTTCTAAATGTTGAAAAAGCTTCCACTAGATTTCCAGCTTTGAAATGCCCATCGATAAGGACAGTGTAAACGACATTGTTTGCCATTAAGCCATGATTAAGCATCTCATGAAAGAATTTATCAGCTTCTAACATTTTTCCTTCCTTACTATATCCACAGACAAAAGCCCCATATGTAACAGCATCCGGGGTTACCCCGCTGACCACCATTTCCTGTATGTATGACCGTGCTTCTTCCATCTTTCTCGTTTTGCAGAGATAGTTAATGATAGGATTGTAGCAAAATACGTCAGGCATAAACCCTTTTTCACTCATTTCCTGCAGAACCCTTTTTGCATCTTCAATCCCACCTTCACAGGCATAGCCTGCAATAAGATTCCTGTACATAATGGCATTTGGCTTTAAGCCACTTGCCATTATTTTCCCTAGAAAGCCTTGTGCCTGGCGAAGATCCTTGGACTGGCACAGCTCATTAATCACTGTACCATAAGTAACAACAGTGGGCACCAATTTTCTCTTTTCCATCTCACTAAGTAGCTCCAACACCCGACCTATATTATGCTCCCTGCAAAAACCCTCAATCAACACACAATAAGTTTGGGAATTAGGTTTGCAGCCCATTTCAATCATCTCATTCAAAATTTCATTTGCTTTCTCCATCTTTCCAGCCTTACAAAGACCATGAAGAAGTATATTATATGTAACAGGATTTAGCTGAATACCACATGCAACCATCTCATCCCTAACTCTCAAAACCTCATCAATGTCATCTTTCCTCATGAACCCATCAATTACAGTAGCGTACATTGCATAGTGAGGCTTCAAACCTATCTTTGACATCTCTTCCAACATCAATGCCACCTCTTCTAATCTATTCTCCTTGCAAAACCAATTAATGAATATTGTGTAGGTATATATATCAGGAAACAATCCCTTCTCACCCATAAACTTCTTCAGCTCCAGCGCCTCAGTGATAGCTCCAAACCTACACATTCCTTCAATTACCACATTGTAGCTAAACAGATTGGGATTGCATCCTTTCTCATTCATTTCAAAAAGAACCGTTTTGGCCTCTTTTACATCCCCAACTTTACAGAGTGCGACAACCAAATTCGTGTAAGTATAAACATCAAAACTCATCTTTGCATCTAACATTGCATTGTATACCTTCCAAAAAAAACCCATCATATTACCCTTCAATAAATCGTTCAACAACGAATTACAACACCTCAAACTAGCCAAAATACCACTAGATTTTGCTCCTAAAAACACATCAGTAGCTTCCACTAACCTACCCAACTTCTTGTAAGTGTCAATTAATATATCAAACACTATAGCATTAGAACCTCCACTAGTTGAAAACCAATACAAAATATTATTTAAAATCGCCGAAACTGGTGAACGGGTTCTTATCATCTGTGCCAAAACCCCATTTGCAGGACCAAACAAGTCCGAATTGCAAAGATTTATAGCAAGAATAGAGAAAGAATCAAGACTTGGAGAAAGACCCACTTTTGATTTGGACCAATAGAAGAAATCAACAAGACGTTTGAGGTCACCCGCACAGTTGTAGCTGTTGGTGTATTGTTGAAGAACTGTGAAAACCACACGTGGGTTCAGCTTCTTCGGTACCTCTGATGATTCCATGAGTGATTGCCAATTGGGTTCTCTGAGAAATTTCGATATTTCTCGCGCAATGTGCCGGGGTGGTTCTTCTTTGATAAACTTTGATATGTCCTTAATAGAGTTTGGGGACTCTTCTTCTTCGGCGGATTGGGGTTGTGAGCTGGAGAAGGCCTTAGATTGGAAGGAATATGATGGGTTTTCTCTTCGTCTCCTGAGGCCATTTTGATCTGTGAACAGAAGCCGTTTTCTATGTGAGAGTCTCCACATTCCCTTCCTTTGGTTAGTAAGGGATGGGGCGATCCTAGAAACAGGGTAGATCGGAAGTTGTGGGTGGAATTGGAGGTTCCGGAAGTGGCTGAAGAATGGGATCAACGATGGAGGTGGGCGACCATGGTGGCGTATTGAGTTGCTGGTCAGCTGAGAGGGAGTGGGCTGGGTCAGAGAGGGTGGTTATGGTTGCTGGTGTCAGCCGGCTAAAAGAGGGTTGGGGTTTTTTTTTTTTTTGTTGGGGGAGGGTGTGGGTTTGTGTGTCTTGTGGGGTTGGTTGTTTGCTAGGGATGCCAAATTTGGAATCTCAAATAACATCCCAAAATCCCAAATCGTTCAAGAGATTTGGATCAGTGAGTTTTATTGAGGAGTGTTAACCGAACCCACTCATTCATTTTAATAAAAAAAAAAAAAAGTTAATTGTACTAGAAATCCTCAAAATATAGAATTTGTCTTATTTTGGTCTCCAATATTTCAATTACATTATTTTAGTCCCTGAAATATTGAATATGTTTCTATATAGTTTCTCAAGCAGACAACGTCCAGATTACTAACGATTTTTTTATCATAAACTTGTTACGTGATACTTTAATATGGAAAAAAATATATTTTGGATAATTCTTGACCGAATTTCTACTCAAATTTTGATTAAATAACTACTCAAATTACACAGTTTTGATCATAAGCTAAAGTTTAGTCAAAAGCTACCCATATTACACATTTTTTATCAAGAGCTATCCAAATTTTGTTTGAGAGCTATTAAAATTATTTTTTGTCTATATTTAAGTATTACGTGACAAGATTATGATAAAAAATCGTTAGTAATTTGGACGTTGTCTGTTTGAAGGACAATATATAAATATATTCAATATTTCAGAGACCAAAATGATGCAATTGAAATATTGGGGACCAAAATGAGATAAACCTCATACTCTGAGGACCTCTAATGCAATTAACCAAAAAAAAATAAAAAATACCCACTCATGCTCCCTACACTTTTGTTTGGTTTTCTCTTTTTCCGAGAATAGAGATTAAAAGGCAAATTTGTCATTTTAATGAATCTTAGATAACTTGGCCAATTTCTATCTAATGGTGCTCAAAATCAACTTAACCAATTACAGAACAATTTGGGATATGATCCAGAGGAATGAGACTGTGCCTGTGTGACAGAAAGCAAGCTAGGGGTTGAAGGTGAGACAAAGACCATAATATGAGTGGTTCACCCTACCCTAAAGACTAAGGTTAAATCCACTATAATGAAGACTCTTGCTCCTTGGGAGTTATATTACTTGGAGAAGAAGATTTCTGTTACAAAAGGTTTGGCTGGAAGCCTTTTATAGAGTGTTTTTCTAGGTTCTTACTGTTGGGATATCTCTTTTTTACTTTCCTTCCTATAGTGGCATCATTTGCTATTTATACAACCCGTCATTAGGGTTTCGTGGTGGCTCATTTCCTAGCTGATTTTGTGGTTCCCTCCTTGTTTGTCATATTGTTAGGCCTGTCATCCCTAACACCCACTACGCCTTGAATGGAATAAATGAGTCATGCCTTGTACGAAATACGTGAGTCATCTCTACTGCCAAAAATATTCGTTCATTAGGGTTGTTAGGTATTGTCCCATTGTCTTCTATCCACGTGTCGTGGTACGGTCATTGGTGACTTGTCTGGTGCTGAGTTCCCCATTCCCAAGCAAGTATCCGTATTGAGTTTGTTTATGCCGAGCTGACATATATTCTAAGCTGAATTATGGTCCAGCTCGGGCCCAATGAATGCTACCTTGATGATGCACTTTGGTCATCTTGTGTGAGCCCAAAGAGGTTTTGGGCTTCAGAAGAGGCCCATATTTGAATCCATCATCATCAGTTGCCCCCCAGCCCCAGGTCAGGAGTATGACCTTCCAACTCCGTCTTGGTGTTAAAATTGTCTTTTCCATCACAATGATTACTTCTGCAGATGATAGTTTCTCATGATTAAAGGCACTGTCCCAGTGCCGTGTTCAGTTTCCCCATATTTGCTCCAATGTAAGAGACGTGCTAGGAAAGGACATGCGTCGCTTGGAGAGGGCTTTCCTTGTACGGCTCTTCCCCATGTCTCATCGTGGTAATAAGTGTTATAAAAAGGGGTAAACGCCTCTTTACTGATATTTTGAATTTTAGCCTTTTCGCACTCCTCTCCTCTCCTCACCTTCTGGACTTTATGGTGGCCGCTTTGTATTCCTGGTGGTTATGAGATTTCTAGGCTTTCGTTCTTCTACAAAGTGTTCTTAGCTCTTCATTAGGTACGTCCTCATCTTTTTCTCTTCATTCTGGATCCATTTTACCCCCACTGGTGGGGCCATGGGTTTTGTTTCATTATTTGGAGGTTTAGCTACTTTCAGGATCACTCCGATAGTTTTATTTTCCTTTCGTGATTTGTAGATTATTCTCTCTTATTGAGGCTGTCCTTGGTCAGATCCTAGTGTTTAGTCCATTTATTTTTGACGAATTGTGCTTTGCATTTGCCTCATCTACATTCCGAGTTGCAATTTGAGCCCCCAATGGGGAGAGTAGTTTTTGATACCCCTTCTGATTCTACGTCCAAGGACAGGAGTGATGAGAGTGTCGAGGAAGTTTCGGCTTCCTATTCTAGTGGACGTGTTGAGGAGGCCTCATCTCCCCCTGGTGGTAAGGAGCCCTTTGCCGACGATCATGTCTTATTTACGGGTGACCAATTTTCATTTGCTTTAGTAGAGAAATTCGAGTTTTGCCCTAGGGTGTTAGATTTAGGGGGCCCGGGATCGAATCCCACGGCTTCAACTTCAAGTCGGTCTGCCGAGCCTTCCTTGGCTTTGCCCTTTACTTCCTCGAGTCGTGCCAAGAAAAGGATGTCCAAAGGCGTTCCATCTTCTTCTGCCCCCAAAAAGAAAAAGGTCCGACGAGACCTATCTAATATTACTTATTGTGTCGAGTCGATCCCAAGTCGTATCGATGATGACGACTTGGAGGCCCTAAGGGAAGAGTACTATTTTTCAGCTTCTATTTTGCCTCACTCTCCTAGGAAAAATGAGAGATGTAACTTGCCTATACTTGGGATGACTTGTTTCTTCACTTCAGCATTCTGCGTTGGTCTTAAATTCCCTATTCATCCCTTCATTTGAGTCTTCCTTGCCTTTTATAACGTGTGCCTAGCTCAGGTTTCTCCCAATGGTTGGGGCTTACTGGACTGCTTTCTTGTTCACTGGCGCGAGAGTGGGAACACTTTTCCACGTACCATTCGCGAGTTTGCCCACCTTTTTTAGCTTAAATCTTCTCCAGTGCTAGGCTTTTTCTATTTTGCCAAGCGGATAAAGGCAAAGAGTTTGATATCTGGACTTCCTTCTTCCAACAAAGGGTGGAAGCCAATGTTTTTCTTTGTTCACGGTGATTCCTGGGAGTTTTCGGGAGTGCTTGGTGATATTCCCTGCATTCCCTGGTCTTGGGGAATCCCGAGGAACACACGTAAGAGTGATAATTAAATACTTGCCTACTGGCTGTGTATTTATCGTGGTTCTAAGCTTGACCTTTGGTTTGTGCACAGGTTTTCACCTTTCTCTTGACGCTGTGGAGGCTGGGAGGGTGGCTTTAGCTGAAGCCTACGGGCATAAATCTTTTTCTACTTTGGTGACCAGGGAGAAGCATGCGGAATACGGGCTCAGTCCCCATGTGGAGACACTGCCTATCTAGACCACCATATCATTGCCCTAGGAGTCTCCTGACCAGATGGATCCTAGCCTCATAATGGCGGCATTTATTGATGAGAAGAGAAGGAAGTTGGTGAAAACCTCCGAGCTTCCTTCTCCAAAAAAATTGATCCTAGTGGACGCCACCTCGAGGCAAAAACTCGAGGACTTGATCTTTCCCGAAACTAGCCTCCCCTCTTCCTCATTGCTTGAGTTGCCATCCAAGGATGAACAACTAAAAGAAGGAGTTGAACTTGTTAAGGCGACTTCAACTCTTCTTGAGGCGCCACCCACATGTGAGCTACGGATCAAAGGAACCGAGCTTATCGCGATAGCTCCAGCTTCTCCTTTGGCGACATTTCTTGAGGGAAAAGAGGTCGAGCAGGACCTTCCCAAAATGGATATGAAAAACAACGGATTCCACTGCGATCCTACCACAGCCGTGGAGGCATTGGCTAAACCTAGTTCCCTCCTCGGACCCCAAGGAGGCCATGAAGGTCAGCTTCAGAAAGAAGACCAAACACGTCATCCAAAGTTTGGCCGAGGTATTGTGTTCTTCTACTGCCTCTCCAAAATATTGTGTCGGGGTTCTCCCATTCCTTTTTATAGTATGTGCCTCTGTTGCTAGGCTTTGACATGCATTAAGATGATGGAGTTCCATCAATAACATGTTTCGAATGAGCTAGTCGGGTAGTCCTCTGAGCAGGCTCCCTTACATTCTAAACTTGAGAAGGCCAAACTTGCCGAGCAGCAGTTGAGGGATGATCTGGCTACAAAGGAGTGTGAGTTGGGAGGGGCACTAGATGCCATTGATACTACCAAGGAGGGAAGAAATCTAGCCGAGGAGAAGAATGTTGTCCTAGTCATCGAGCTGGCAGAGATGAAGAGGGTTTATGCCGATCTGGACACTCGTTTTCAAGACTCCATCAAGGGAAAGGACGTCGAGTTGAAGATGAATGATGAGGAGCTAAAGGCAAAAATGACGAAGCTGAAGTCCATGGACGAGAAGGTTGTTGAGCTCTTCAAGCGAACGCTTTTACTTTTGTGTAAGTGTTCATGAATTTCTAGGAGCAGATAGAAAGGTCATACCCTGACTTTGACCTGGACTCTTTCGTGCCGGAGGTTGAGGCGTTGAAGCCTAAGGAAGTAGCCAATGAAGCTACTGTTGAGGAGACTGAAGAGGCCGAGGAGCCCGCTACAAAGTTTTTATCTGTGGATTGTTGGATATTGGGGTGAACTGTAACTGTACTTTATAGCAAGTTTATGTATCCAAAACTCTGTTTTTGATTTTCAACGCTTCATGTGTACCACCCTTTTTGCCCTGGATGCTTTTTTATGTTTCCTTGTTTATCTTTTCTTTCTTTCCTCCCTTTTTTTTGGCACCCCTTTTGGCTCTTAGCCTTGGAGGGTTGGGTGGGGTGAACTTCGCTCATTCGGGTTGCCTTGCAAGCATCTCGAGCTATTCTGGATCACCAAGGTTATTTACGACTTTTTGCCCTATCTTTTCATGTATCCCAAGTTTGACGGCTTTTTCTAGTTGAGGCTATATGCCTACAGAGGCGTGGTGTGTCTCCTCAAAAATAGCGCCCACTCCCCTGATTCACAACATGTGGTCGGTGTAGTTAATGTAATAGACGCGCATTTATTGCTTCTTTCTAGAGGGATGTGTACCGCCTAAAATCCCTTTAAATAGCACATTCCATTTGCAGGTTGTTGTCACTAGGGCTTGAGTGTTTTCTTCTTCATTCTCTAAGTTCCTATTTCGATTTTATATATCTTTTTCCTGAATTTTCGTCATGGCACAACCCTCTGCTTCTGATTACGACGCCTTAAGCGAGACTTTCCTGGATGTCGAAGTTAGTGAGATCGATGCAACAGGGGCTTAGGTGTTGTCTAGCCGTTACGGTTTTCTCGTCGAGGTAACGGTTCATGCCGCCGGCAACGACCCCTATCATTGGTCCTTGGCTAGTTGGATTTTTTTTTTGAGGCACCCTTCTAGCTAGGCCTTAGGTTTCCTCTTCCTGAGGTTCTTCATTTCTTTAACTTCTATCCAGCCATGTTATTGCCAGAAGGATGGGCTGTTCTTTTGGCGTTCTCGGTCATGTGGGAACGCTTATTTATGTGGCCACATGCCACTTTAGCATAGTTTCTTAACCTTTTTCACCTTATGGAGCTGTTTGGGCTGTATTGCTTTGTAGGGAGAAGAGATGGAGAAACCCCTATTTTTGATCTTCCTCCCAAGCCTAAAGGTTGGAGGCGGAGGTACTTCTTTGTGTCTGGAACTGGCTGGGAGTTTGCTTCCCAGGCGATCTCGTCGATTCGCATTCCCATGGTCTGGGGGTGACATGCTCATCTTGGTGAGTTCCCCTACCTTGGTGAGTTATCTTTTACCGAGCTACCCATCTCGTGTTTCTATGGCTTTAACCTTGTCTTTCTTTTTTTTTTTTTTTTTTTGTGGGTGAGTACCTGAGCTTGCTAGAGATACGTAAGCTCAGTTTGATCAGGCTCATGCTCGACTATCCTTCTCCTATGTCGAGCTAAGGAGGCCTAACCCATCTGACATCCTGAGCCGTAGGTGCCCAGTATCTTTTCAAGGTTTGATTACCTTATCTTTAATAGGTCTTCCTGATCTGCTCCTTTAATTGTCTTATTTCTTCAGTCCCTACGTACCTGGTCAGCGAGAGGGGATGTGATCATGGAACAAGTGGGTCAAAGAAGGTCAGCACGAGCCCTAGGGCCTCCAGCGAAGAGGGCAAGGCTCACTGAGGATAACCCCACGCCAAGTTCTCATGCCATGCCCCCAATCCCGCAGACTACTGGGGGAATCACAGCCGAAGTCGTGTCCATTAATCCCGAGGTAGGCCTAGTTATATGTGGGCCTCTTCTCGGGGGTGTGGAAGGCTTTAGTTCGAGGCGTCCCAAGCTGGTTACGGTTAGTAGTCTAGGGTGAGTCTTTTGGATGATGTGGCTAGAGCTAGTCGAGCTTTCATGGAGTTGATCCCTTTGTTTTAACTCTACCGCTCTGTCAACCAATCTTTTAGGGCAAGAACCCATGACGCCTTGCATGCTCTTCTTGAGGTATGATTTATCGTTTCGCCTTCTCTGGCCTTAGTCGTGTAATCGCTTATCAACTTATCTTGGTTTTCAGGTTGCAGCGTATGCTTGTACATTTGGCGAGGAGATCTATCATCTGAAGGTAGAAGCCAACAAGGGGGGCAAGGCTTGCCGAGCTGCTACACTGGGGCTTAGGGTTGGAGGCTGAGCTGGAGACGACTCTCGAGTAGAGAGCTCAGGCCTTTCGATAGTTGATTGACACAACCACTTCAGAGGTCTCTTTGCGAGATCAGCTGAGTCAGTAATCGGATGAGCTAGTCAATTTGCAAGTCGATAACATGGAGCTGACGGCCCAGCTGGCTTAATCTCGTGCAGTCATTGCCGACTTGGAGGACTCGCTGAGCGCGGAGCAACGATTGGTTAAAAAGCAAAGAAATGAGATAGAGAAGACAAAGAAAGAAGCTGCCAAACTCTTTCTGGATGGGTTCTTTAACTTTGAAGAGAAAGCCCTTGAAAAGTTTCCTGATCTTGACTTTGACCAGTTTGAGCCTCGGTTCCACCCTCCTCCTGGAGGCTACTCTAGAGGTGGCGATGCTGATATGTCTTCCTCGAAGCCCTAAGGCTCTCTTCTTCTTTTTCCTTTTTCTTCTATGTACTTGTTACATATATTTATTTTCTTTGTGTATGTTAACCTTTTCCTTTAGTGGAATGAAAACCTCTTTTGTTTCTTTTGGATGTTTTTGGATGCTCAATATCTCCCTTGCCCCCTACTCCAATGAGGTCTTGACTTGGTTGGAGTATGATTTTTGGTAATCTTGTTAAATTTACAAGTTGGGTTTCCAAACTTTTCTTTATTCACTAGGACCAAGCAGTTTGTCCTTTAACTTCTTAAGTTTATTTCGCACTTGCCCCTTGTTCTTGAGCTCGTAATTCTTCGAGCTGGATGGTACGAGCTGTTAGATGGCTGATCTGGAGGTATGATCTTTGGTCCTTTTCAACCTTGATAGGGGCGCCCGAGATGAACAGTTTTTTTTGGAGAAAGACAATTAAATGCGTCAACCTACGCGCCCACCTAACTCCACCTAACTCTGCCTTGCACATCTCTCATTAACTCTTGTCATAATACCTTTTTATTGAAGAAGTCTAACGGTCGCCCTCTTGGCTCCATAAGTTGGTTGCTTCATTGTTCAAAAATCTTTCACCTTCGCATATTTATCCCTCTCTTGTGCTTCCCTTGGGTGGTACTCATCTTACAGCTTCATGGCTTCCTTCTCTGCTTCTCTGTTTAAGCAGCGTGCTCGTATTCTCATTGACGATCTAGGGTAGGCCTGTCAAAATCCAACACGACACGATTAACCGACACGAATCGACACGGTTTAAGCGGGTTTGGGTGAGACCTTAATGGGTTCGGGTGATAAACGAGTTGACCCGTTTAACACGTTTAATAATCGGATCGTGTTCGGGTGAGACATGTCAATCCGTCTATAACCCGTTTACCCGTTTAAATAAAATAAATATAATAATAAATTAATAATTATTTTAAAAAAATTAACCAAATTTTTTTTTTTAATGACAGCTACACAAAAAATATATAAAGTTATTTTTCCCTAACCCTAATCTAATTCCCATATATGCTGAACGGCTGAAGGCTGAAGGCTGAAGCTTTGGTCAGTTGGTGTTGTGCCTCCAGTGTCCACTCTCTCTCTCTCTCTCCCCCCAAGCTTTGGTGTTGCTCCTCTTTCCATCTACGTTGAACCCAAGCTTTGGTGTTGCTCCTCTCTCCATCTACACTGAACTGAATGGCTGAAGGTTGAGTCGCTGACCACGAAACGACTGAAGCTTGAGTCGCTGTATTAGATCTGTATTGATTTTAGATCTGTATTTAGATCTGATTTTAGATCTGTATTAGATTGATTAGATCTGTATTATTTATTCAGTTTTATGTTTTAGAATCTTAAAATCTTGCAATATTTTAAAATAAGATGTTTTCATCGATATGTTCATCATCCCTCATTTTATTGTACTGATCTTCACATTGAAATTTTAACATGCTTGTCCATGATTTGTAGAAACTCGTGGATCCCTTTTATAGTTGCCTATATGTTCTCATGAATTATCACATTTCACAACACCAACTAGCACATGACACCATTTTTAACAGTCCATAAGTACTTTCCAATAAAAAAAATTAACTCCTTCTTGATGCTAGAAGCAAGGCCTTCTTGAATGTTTCTGGATGTAGTAGACAACTGTAAAATAACGGTCATTAAGGAGCCCCTATTTTGGGGCTGATGTAGTTGCTGAACCTGAGTTTTGCTTAGGTTGCAAACTCTAAATAAAACTTCCCCATTCCTGCAAAAACAATGTCATTCTGAAAAAAATTAGAATATATGTATTAGCTCATTTGTTGAATTTAGACATAATCAGCACAAGTACTTTCTGGTTTTGGTAAAGCCAATATCATAAAGTCTCATGCAATCTGCCGTCCTGGATTATTGAAGTCTAAACAAAGGTCAAACTTCAATTTTAACATGCTTGTCCATGATTTGTAGAAACTCATGCATTAGCCCATCTGTATATAAGTAAAATTCAAAACATTTAGTATTAGTTTATCAGTTTATATTGTTTATTTTTCCTTATGTATCAGTTTGTGTGTTGTGTGTGTTGGGGGGTGATATCAGTTTAACTCTATTTTTTTTGCCTTAAATAGATGGATTCTTTCGAACACATTATAGTTTCTGATGAAGAAGATCAGGTCGGGCATGAATCTAAGGTAGTTGCAGCTCCAACAACACAGACATCAACTGGTACAACTACAGAAAAAGGTAAATCTAATCGTAAACGACAAAAGACTTCAATAGTATGAAAATACTTTATAGAATTAAATGAAAAATATCCAGACAGCAAGAAGCGTGTTGCATGTAATATTTGTGATATCAAATATTTATGTGAGTCTAGTCATGAAACTGGTAACATGCATACTCACATGGAAAAATGTGTGAAAAAAAACACCGGGGATATTGTACTAGAGATTGGATTCATGGGAAGAGCAGTAAGTTTGATTCCATTTTACTAGTATTATTTTTCTCATTATCCTAATTCATGTGATCATTGATTCATTTATGTTTTGCTGTGCTTAGTTGTAGATAATTCTAGTGATGATTCGGAAGGGGAAATATATGATGATGTTTTCAATCAAAATATGAAGTCTAATAAAGCTATATCCACTCAATGTTCTAATTCTATATCTATCATTGATCATGACTAAAGAGAGGTAATGCCAAGTTTTTGTTACTTATCTAGTTATAAGTCTATTTAATTATTAATGTTATATAATTTTCATTTTAATTTGTGTAGGGCATGGGAATTTGGTTGTTGAATCTGCTCGTTGTCATGGATGTAGAGATTTGATCTCTTTCACGGGATTTTGTGAATCATGGAATTTGTGGTTGTTTGGGATTGTGGTATGTAATATGATTGTTATTTGGTATAATTGTGTTATTTCGGATTGTATTTATGATTTGTAATATGGTTGTTGGTGGAATTTGGTTATTTTGGATTGTAGTTTGTACTTTGTAATATGGTGTGGTATCTCTAAATATCACATTTATTTGTGTTAGTTTGTTAGTTTTATAAAGTTATATAGCATTTTTAAATAAACAAGTAAATGGGTCAAACGGGTTGTTTACAGTGTTAAATGGGTCAAACGGGTGGTAAATAGGTAAATGGGTCAAACGAGTGGTTTATTGTGTTAACTCGACCCAACCCAAATCGACACGTAAAATTAGGCGTGTTAAACGAGTCGTGTCGTGTTACCCGTTTATTAAACGGTTCGTGTTCGTGTTTCAATTTTTTACCTGTTTATTAAACGTGTCGTATACGGGTTCACATATTTTTCATCCGTTTAACCCGACACATAACCGTTTAACTCGACACGTTTGACACCCCTAATCTAGGGTATGCGGTCTTTCTGTTTCCTAGCACTTTTACAATGGCTGATGTAGAGGAAGCTAGGAGGCGATACCTTTTTCCTATGGGTTTGACCATTCGGATTCCCACCCCCAATGAGCCTTGCAACCTTCTTCTTCGGATGGAGGTTTACTTTTTTGAAGGTGCATTTGAGTTGTGGCTTCGTCCACCCATTCACCCATCTATAGGGTGGATTCTAGCCTTCTTTGGGCTCTGCCCCCCGTGACTTTTTCCAGAAGGGTGGGGCAACCTTGTGAGTTTTTTTATCTTCTGGCATATGAATGGCCATGACCGCTTCCCTTCAGTTTCTGAGTTCCTTTACTTCTTTCGGTTCGATGACGACTTTCCTCCTTGTTACTACCGATTCACAGGAGGTTTCAAGTTCTCATGTTGGTTCTCAACACTCCTGGCTCCCCCGAGGGGTGGTTTCAACATTTTTCTTCATTTTCGGAGACTCCTGGTAAGCTGGCGAGGCACACACGGATTGTTTCTGAGTTCCTTGCTATTGGGGATGCATTATGGACAGAGGTAAGGAATTAGTTTGTCTCTTAGAGTCGACGATGCACCACCATCCTTCACCTCTCTTCTTGAGGCTAACAATTTTTTATGTTGATGTAGGTGATCCTGGGTTGACCTTTGATGGGATTACAAAGGTCTACCAACTTAGCCGAGCTAAGGTGGTTTCTTTCTCCACACTGGTCACAGCTCAGAACCTTTTCAGGTTTGGTTTTGACCCTAATCCAGTTGTCATCCCAGCTGCCATCTCGATCGCCCTTCCCCTTATTATCAACGAGGCTCATTCTCTTGCGGTTCTCGAAGAAGACATTGCCACCTCATCAAGAAGGAAAAAGAGAAGGTCCCAGGGGTCTTCTTCGACACATCCCTCGGACTCTTCGTCCAATGAGATGAGATTCATAGTTATAAAACTGGAGATGGCGTTTGGGAAAGTCATGCTGAAGAGACAGCTTTTTGATGCCGAGAAGGAAAAGGACGAGCTGAGGGCGGAAAATGCTCAATTAAGAATGGTAAACGCTCGGCTGGAGGAGGATATCTCAGAGTTGAAAAGGAGGAATGCAAAATCTTGAACACTTTATTTTATCTCTTGTAATCAACTAGCCTCTTGTTAATGTGACATGGTCCCTTTATTTTGTTATTGTTGTTGTTGTTGTTGCTTTGAAGCCTTTGATTTGGTGACTTATGTGCACGCAACCGAGCTACAGAGCTTGCAGGCTGAAAATTCTAGTCGAGGTCGCGCGACTGGAGAGTTCGCACCTTTGAGGGTTGAAGAACCCTTTGAAGGCTGAAGAGCCTGTGATCAATCGAGCTGAAAAGCTCTTAGGTTGAAAGCCTAGTCGAGGTCGCGCGGCTGAAGAACTCACGTATTCGAAGGTTAAAGAACCCCTTTGAAGGCTGAAAAGCCTATGATTAACAGAGCTGAAAAGATTTTAGGGTAAAAAGCCTAGTCAATATTGCACGGCTAGAAAGCTTGCACCTTTGAGGGTTGAAGAACACTTTGAAGGCTGAAGAGCCTGTGATTAACAAAGTTGAAAAACTCTTAGGCTGAAAAGCCTAGTCGAGGTCACACAGCTGAAGAGCTCGCGCCTTTGAAGGTTGAAGAACCCTTTGAAGGCTGAAGAGCCTGCGATTAACCAAGCTGAAAAGCTCTTAGGCTGAAAAGTCTAGTCGAGGTCGCACAACTGAAAAGCTCGTGCCTTTGAGGGTTGAAGAACCCTTTGATTATCATACAGTGTTGATGGCTAGAATTTTGAATTTTATTGATTGCGAATTGAGTTTTTACAACTGTTTTCTGTCATCTCGTACTATTACTCTCGACTACTTGATCCTATTGATAATATCGTTTCAGGTGATCTGCATTCCAAGAATGTTGCAGGTCTTTTCCCTCCTTGGTCTGCAATTCATAATTTCCAGCTCGGACCACCCTTTTCACTATGTATCGGCCTTCCCAGTTCGGGTCGAGCTTTCCATGCATGGGGTCTTTCCTTGTTGGTCGCTTGGCTTAAAATTCTTTTTCTTGACCCTATGTTGTAATATCGTGCTGTGTTCCTCTGGCAGGAGAAAATGCGTTGCAACACTTCATCCCACCTTTCGTCGAGCAAATCAAGGTTGATGAGCAGGGATCGATCATTCTGCTCTAGGTTAAAGAGCTCTGCCCTAGCTAAGGGAAGTCCAACCTCGACCTCGACTGGGACCATTGCTTCAATCTCATTGGTAAGGCTAAAAGGGGTCTCATTGGTGCCATTTTAATGGTTCGAATGGTGATCTCTCTTGTCCGTTAGATTATGGGTGTGCAGGTGCCAAGAAATAATTCTTGATGCCTAGTTATGTGCAGAAACCTGTGAACCCAGGGTTGTCGAACTGTTTGCCGTTGTCGAAAACTACAACCATTGGGATACCAAACCTACAGACTATTGATTTCCATACGAAGTTCTTCACCTTGCTGCGTAATTTTTGGGAATAAAGCACATCTAGATTAGAAGAGACACATCCAGACCTTCTTTATATAGGATGCTAGTGCCACAAAAATGAGAACGTGGATATTGCATTGATATGTCAAAAGTCTTTACAATCATGAAAAAAAGAACATTGCATAAAGTTTTAAGAAAGAGGCAGATCCATGTTCAGAGGCTCCAGACTTTCCAAAACACCCTCACACTCTGCGAGGAGATCCTTATACTAGGCTAGAGTGTCCTTCATTAACTAAATTCGATGCCTTGCCGCAAGATGTTATTACAACATGAAGGCGATGGACCTTTGCAAATATGCTCAATTGGCCACAAGGCATACCACGATCACACAGTTAATCAGAACCAGAACATTAAGTTTGAGATTTCCTAAGTCAAGAATAATGTTGAACAACTCTTGAGATTCCTCCTAACTCAAACTATTTTGAGATTTGATCTGGAGATCACCATGACAAGAAGTTAGAGAGCCTGCAATTTATCGCAACGACCTCGCACTACCATAGCATCCAAAAGAAGAGGATAAAGGGCCACTGGTCTTTCCAAAAGATGAATAATATGACGAGTGGCATAGTAGTGATGGTTCTAGAGTATAACATCTTCTCTTTGACCTCCTCCTTCATAAGGAGGAAAATGGGTACACCAGTGATTGCCCAAGAAGCAAAAGACCTTTATCTTTATAATCATGCTTAGGGAGAGTGCTTGTAGCAACCTCCACGAAGGGCACGACTGGAATGGTTGAAGGATTGGAAGATGTTCATGGACCAAAAGGTGCTAAATACAACCACTACGAAAGGGAGGTCTGCTAGTGACTACTAAAAACGCACTTGATCTGGGGAGAGAGCCGAGTAGGCAATCTAAAACTAAGGAACTAGTGGAAAATCCCTGGTGGCTTGAACAATGGGTAGTGACAATGTCAAAATTGAACCAAGAACCACCAAGGCAGGCCTAAATAATTAAGATAGAAACGCGATCGCTATAGGAGTCTCTGAGATGGATTTGGTTAGCCTAGTAGATGGCATGATCGCAACAACAACAATTGAGGCAATACTCGAGTTGGAAATACCACTGAGGGAGGTCCCCTCCAAACCATTATGTAGATAAAACACTATTATTGAGGGTAAAGCCATGTAGCGAAAAACCTACTTTGGGAATGGCAGGATTTGAGAAGGAAGGGCTTACCTGGCTAAGATTCACAAAGCTACTTTTGGGAAATATTGACGTAAAGACTAACTCCATTTTGAGATCATCTAGCATATCCCCCTCGATGGATGAGACCTTGACATAGAGCCCCCCCTCTTGAGTATAAGTTACCTCATCAATATTCGCAATAGGAACACCAATGTTCAAATCAACAACCCTAATGCTCTTGCCCAAAGAAGGGCTCAAGTTAGACTCTGGGACATAAAGGGCATCTGCGGCCAAGGGAGGAATGGATGGCATGATAATGGCCTCAAACCCATCATTATCCTTCTCAACCAAAGACGGTTGATACAGATCTAATTCAACCTCCTCCACTACGCCAGTAGCAACCTTGGGTACTTGGATGAGAAAGTGATCATTAGAAACATAAAATTTTCAAAAGGTCCAAGATGAGGAGACCACAAGCATAAAGAAGCTTGAGAACATGCACATTTCTTCTGCAACATCGCCTTAAGGCCCTTGCTACAAGGGGATCTTGGACCCTCCTTTGGATACTCTCCACCCACGGTTGTAGTCTTACCTCTCTACGAGCCTCCAACATCCATATTCGGATTGTTGAGTTCATCTTCATCCCCAATGGTTTGTGTCCTAGATTGATTGGTTCCCACAAGAATAGAAGCAAATAACCCCCAAAAAACCTCATACTCCTCCATTAACTTGTGCTTGGTTGAGACAAAGATTACCTTTAGGGGCCCCTTCTTGGCAAATACATAAAGCACTCAAAACCTTTGGTGCAAGCAGCAGCCAGGGCAGACCTAGATTTTGTTTAGCCATAGAAATCCCAATGTTAGAAACAATAACAGCAACTGTAGGGGTCTTCGAGAGAATACCAGCCTTCCTTAAATGAAGGTTCACGTAGGAGTGCAACTTAGACGAGCTAACCCGAACCCAACCCAAAATAAATAGTGTTAGGCTTAGGGTTTAAAACCTTTAACTTGAATTCAGCAAGGCTTAGGTTTACAGGTTTAACCCGAACCCAACCTGAATTGATAAAATCGGGTTCAACTCGAACTTAACCCGACTTCAACCTGAATTCATGTATTATATATATATAAACAACATAAAAATAAAGTATAAATATATTTTGTAATTATTATTATTTAAAGGAGGAGTGAAATATGATTTATAAGGACTACAGATGGTGAAATAATTTTACACAACCGAAGTAGGATAAGTAAAAACAGCAAAAGAACGAAGGAGTTGTCATCCCCATCGGATATGCAACTCAAATTACCTCTCCTCTCTCCCCTATATAAAGATGGTTCACCCTAACACTTTTAATAAGTTGTCCTGATGAGTTTCTTCTTAGTGGGCCATGTAAGCCTATGTAATGGTCCAACATTATGCAAAGACTAACACCTAATTTAAGATTATTATTTATTGAGCCCGAATTGGATAACCCGATTACAACCCGAGCTGGCCCAAAATCAACTCGGGTAATACTCGGATTGAGGTTGAGTTAGGATTAGAGTAGGGTTAAAAATTTTATTCCTAGGGTTGGGATAGGGTTGAAAGGCCATAGGAGACCTCAAACAATGTAACCCATGTATTTCAACATTTTTGGGATACTTTTGGGGAGTTCCTTAAGGAAAAATAAAAAAAGAAACGACCACATAGGCTAATAATACCCTATTATCTATAGAGAACATGTAACACAATGGGAATGGATAATCACGACATTGCCACCCATGAGAAACCATGGCCTATTTTCCATAATGTTCCATGACATGCTGGCAAGGAATCCTCTCGAGAGGACCTAATTGCAAAGATCAAACCTAGTTGAAGGCAAATTAACGTGCAACGTAGTGAGGATTATAAACCACCGCAGGAGGTCCTTCATCAATGAACACGAGTAGGTAACTTTTGGAGAGACATGCATTGAATTCATAGTCATGCTCTAAGACCTACCTCGCAAAATTGCCAAAAAACTATGGTCACCTCAACATGATAATAAGGGTGGACCTCGAGACCCATGATGTTAGCAATACAACGGTGAGGTACAAAGAAGGTTTCATCATCAATGACGTTTCCTGCCTTTTTTATGGTTGAAATCATAGACAACGGATGGCATGGGCGTAAGGACCCATATCCATTACATTATAAGGAGTCAAATGAAACTCCAAAAACCTTTCAAATAGTAACAATTGGAGGAAGAGAATGGGAAGATAACTCACGATGTTAAACTTGCCTACATGTACGCAAGTAACCTCCTAAATTTCATCAAGCCGAGAATAAGGATTGCCCAAACAAAAAAGGGCGAGAGGGACAATTTTTCAACGTGAAAGTTTTTCTTTGAGAGGGAACACCTTATTCCTGATGTTGTCCAAGGGGGGTGCCATGATAATATACCGCCATAGCTACATAGTGATTAATGCAACCAAGAAATGCACCCATCCAAATTCAGGGCCAACTTTTCCAACTCTCCCAAGCGTTTTGCCCTTGACAAGTTCAATGTCCCTAAGAAAGTGTCTAACCTAGGCTATATAAGTACATTTGTTGGTTCCTATAGTACCAAGGAAGAAGGCTTGTTGGCAGAATCCGTAAAGCGCTCGTTGAGGTGCAAGACAATATGTCCCTACTAAGGATTAAAGACATTGTTGCCAAGAATTGTCAACCTCATTAAGACATTGACATGCTAGAGTGTTCGGGTGAATTCATCCCAAGCAGTAATGAAAGTACGAGTATCACGGTTCCTAGGGTAAGTCACCTCACCCATTTTGAAAGCGAGTGATAGGACCTAGATTTGGGTACGCAACGTCTTTTAGTGCTGTGGAGGGATCCAAGTAAAAAGGACTTTCCAGATCCTCCTCTGTGTGGGCATAATCACGAACATAATCAAAGAAACGATCTTTTGTGTACCCAAGTAAGGAGCCCGATGCCACTCTCTGAGATGGACCATCAAATTCTCTTAAACATTCGGAGCTCAGCCATAATCAGATAAAATGAATGGAAATGGCTAAAGAAGGACTGCAAATGTAACAGAAGGGAATGAGGCCAAAAATACTATTTATAAGGAGGGAGATGAATGGACTTGATGTTTAAAATGATTGATGCAACGACTGAAATGACTATCGTGCATCTCAAAGGCCATCTATCGCGATTCATATTATCGATGTAACCCCTCATTGTAATGACTGATGCCACATATCGAAAGGCATGAGAAGCACGCTGAGCAAGAAACAATTGATGTTGATTTAAGCACTCATTATAACAACTGCCACCATTTATTGAAGATGCGAAAAATGCATCGAACGAATAACAAATGCAGTCCCAACTTATGACAACCACGACATTTCATTGAAAGCCATGAAGAGTGCATTGGACAAGACAATATCCATTATGGCTCACTAATAGCACCTGCAGCAGTTCACCAAAAGACGTAACTATCATTTTAGAGCAAGGAGTCATGATTGAGGCAATGCATCAAAATTCTAGAAGCATGCATGCAAAGGCCACCCACAGCAAACCCATGCCTCAGGACAACCACATCGAGAGCTCAGAGTCTACTTCTGCAAAAAGCATGGGAAGATGATAGCCTCATTTGTAAAAAAAATAAAAATAAATAATCTTCGACATTAACACCCACCTTGAGGTGCTTACAAAAGTCAAATCCTAATGGAGAACAATCTTTCACTCTTAGGAGAAAACAAATGATATGAACCATATCAAAGCATAAAATGAAACTATATCCACTGCTTGAATCATGAGAAACAACACATTCAGGCCATGGTCAACACAGATTCAGACCGAGAATAGTGGAGTGTACGTGTGGGTCATTTGCTATGACCCAATGCGCAGATGAAGCAAATGTAATAGCCCATAAAATTTGGACATGTGGACCTAACAACAGTGGACATGTGGCATTTGGAGGAACATGTGGCTACCTATTGTAGTGAGATCATACCCTTCCTCGAGTAACAATGACCTTACCTTCGAGGTAAGAGCAATACCGTGGACTTAGAAGGTGGCGCAGAGAGACAAAGTCTGCCCCTGAGGCTTATAGTGAATCATGACATCACAAGCACACATCCATGCATGGAGTACAACATCCTTATCTCCAAGACAAGAGAAATATTGCAGGGTTCAGGAGGCAGCCGATGTAGCAAGTCTATACCCCTCCTTGATCCTTGTCCAAAGGGACAAGCAACACCGTGCATATTGAGTATAACTTGGAGCAATAACCCAGTCCGCATCCCTTGCTGCATAAAATATAGACAGATCCTTGTCTAAAAGGAGAAGAAAGGCATTGACAAAATCTTGAGTCAAAGCCAGCGTGACCTAGTCTGCCTCCCCTGCCCCGAAAGTAAATGCCAATGGCTAGGATCACACAAATAGCGAAGAATACGTCCCTCACATATCCTTGAGCAATACTTTCAAAACAAGACTATTAGAGGGCACCAGAAACCCATTGGATGCCCACAATGGTAAATTCAACCAATGGTCCACCCTTGCTCTAGCCCAAGAGATCAAGATAAGAAGTCCCCGCCTTGAGACAAGGAAGTATGACTCTTCTCAAGGGAGATCTGAGTAGAGTTGATGGATGAACGGACGAGCATGATTATCACTCTCGACCTTGGGCAGGGCTTCAAGGGTTTAGTCTACTCGAGTAGACCTAGTAGTGTATCCAGAGAGACTCCTCATATACAAGGGGTCGATGGTCCATATCAACATATGAGATGTTAGGATATGGATTGGCGGCTAGAGAATAGAAACTGTGTGATGATATGGGAGTGCGAAATATGGAATGCCCTTGGAATGTTGGAGTAATGCAAATTGACCTAGAAGAGGGGGGGGGGGGGGTGAATAGGTCTTATGGAATATAACATTGAATTATGCCCAAATAAAACCCAACTCACACAACTACAAAATCAAACCCCTGGGTGGCGTAAACATTTTGACACCTAAGGTAAACCAAACTATGGAAGCTTGGTATCTAGATCAAGCTTACATCAACTAAGCTTGATAAGATCCAAGAAGTCTTCAATCATGTAGCAATGTAGCTTGAGCTTCTTCACCAGATCTTGCTTCAGTCTTTAATCTTCATTAGCCACTTGACCATTAATTTAATTGTGGTACAAGATACATAGTGACCTCATGGAATTCGCCAATTACAATATTTTCCTAACAATCTCCTATTTAGCAATCCCATGAAAAAACATGCAAGAGAAATTTTTTTAAATATTACAACTCGTAAACCACAACAAAAACGAATCATAACCTAAACTTATAGACTTTAGTACAATGTCACTTTCTCAATCCTAATGACAAGATTCATCTTCATGAATATGAACTAGAAAGATCTAAGTCCTACAAAACAAACAGTAAACACAAATCTCATGAAATGCATAAAGTTTTTCAAAGATAAATCATGGTCACAAGTAAGTGTTAGTAAACAAAGCACTAGGAGCTAAAGCTACCTATATGTGAGTAATATGCAAAATAAACAATCATGCAAACATGTTTTAACTGATGAAAATTTCACTTATGGCCAATAACAAAAACAAATATGTCAAAAAGAAGTAAATGATTTTCCCCCTTTGTTAGTGCTCTCAACAAAGAAAACATAACAAATAAAATTATCAACTATGAAAACTTTGCCATGTCATGATTTACTCTCCCTTACTCCCCTATATCAAAAACACATTCAATACTTCACAAAAATACTCCCCCTCAATCCAGAATTTTCTAGCCCTTTTTGTCACAATGTGCCAAATAAAGGTATATGTGGGAAAAGAAACAGGGAATATTCAAGGATGAATTACCAATCATGAGAATAAAGGTAAAACTACACACATTAGTATAAGAATCATGAAATGTATTATCAAGTTCCAAAGAATAAACAAATAAACCCAAGATCATAATATATATACATCTCAAAATATAACAACGATTACAAAACATGGATACTCATACAAGTAATCACTCATAGCTTACTCCAAACAAGTCCGGTAGTCATTCACGCATCTTTTTCTTTCCTTTCTCTTTCTTCTCCTTCTTTTTCTTTTTCTCTTTCTCTGACCTCTCTTTTTTCTTCTCTTCCTCATGCTTATTTTCTCCCTCTTAGCAGCCTCATCATCTCTAATCAAAGTCTGAACCAAGTCTCTAGTCAACCAATCTCTTTGGCTGCTACACTACCCATCCTCTATTATGCCTTCTCTAAGACATCAATTTTGGCTGACGAGCCAAAAATCACACCTGGCCCCGTTTGGTAACGTTTTCGTTTTTCAAAAACGAAAAACGAAAACCGAAAATAACTTTTTTTGGTTTTTGAAAATTGCCCCTCGTTTACAAAACGGTGGCAGAAAAAAAAAAACAAAATCGGTTACCAAACGAGTTTTTTTTTCTTGTTTACTCTAAAAATAAAAAAAAAAACGAAAAACGAAAAACGAAAACGTTACCAAACGGGACCGCATTTACTTTTGCTAGGATTTTTATCAAGCTTGTAGAGCTTTGATGTTTTTCTATCCACACAGCTCTTTTAGGTTTTTCTATATCACCTATCGAGTTTTGTCTATTTGGCATCATTTTTTTTTCCTGTAGATTTCAATCTGTTAGGTGTTTAACTTGTTTAGCTCTACTTTCATAAAATGGGCTCTTAGCCTTTGTTTGGACGTTCAGCTCACTAGGCTACCAACCTTTTTTTTTTTTTCCTGTAGAGCTCAATCTGTTAGGTGATTTACATATATGTGGATGTAGACATGATATTGTGTGGTCACTTCAGGCATGATTTGTTTTTTCACAGAATATGTAAGTAGCTGAGCCTCCTTGTTACAGTTTATTTTCCATTGAAGACTGAGTGTGGCAGTTGAAGACTAAGAGTGGCCATGAATATTGCATCATTTAATACCTAAGCAAAGGGTTAGTTTTCAGATGTACTATCAACAAGCTTTTTTGGGGAAAAGTGTCCACAACTTTAGTATGTAATAATTTATTTATTCTCAAAATGTTTTCATGTATAACACATAAAAATTAATAGTATACGCAATTTACGACTAAAATATCATTTAAATTTGTCAAAAAAAATAATATAAGTACACGATTAAAGGATGTAAACTCATAGCTTGTGGATTTGATTCAACTTGAGAAGTGATCAAAAGAACATAAATTGAACAGTAAGTATTTGTAATTTGGAGATGTTTGATTTAGTTTTAGGCACTTCAAAAAAACAGATATTTGCGTATTATATGTTTGTTTGAAAATTAGCTACTATTTTTTACATTATTAAGCTTAAATTGATCATCTTAACTTGATTTTATCTTTTGTAGCAGTTTTATCGGTGACTTTAGTCTTATGTAAAAATTATTGAGTAGCGAGTATGATTGAGAAATAATGAGGCTTTTTTTATTTGCGGGTTACATGAACCCAACAAATAAATGTGATGGGTTTGTGTCGAGACATTTGACAAAGATTATTTTACAAGTTAGTTTACAATTGATTAGTACACGATGTAAATCCAAACTGATATGACCACAAAATATTGGTTTATATCCAATTAAACAGATTTGGATTCGAAATGAATTCCAATTCTGATCAGATTCAGACTAAAATTCTGTCCTTTTAACAGGTCCATTTTCCAACTGGTAAGACCACAAATTTTTCGGAGGGAGATCAATCAAATCCACAAAGTCTCAACAAAAATAATTCTAAGACCAATATTCTGCTTTGGGTCTTTTAATATCACAAGCCTGCAAAAAGAAAAGACCAAGACTAATCAAGTCTAACTTACTCCAGGAATAGGTGCATAACATGTCAAAGACGACTGAAAAAAAAAGACTAAATAATAAAGTTTTAGTGCAACAAAGCTTTAATTCATTGTTCAAAACTAAAAATTCTTGTTTGTCAGACACCTCACAATCAATATTTTAAAAAAGAAATCCGAGATACAAGGGAAAAAAAATCCAAGAAAACATAAATTTAATCAAGCAAGAAATCATCATACAAGTGGAGAGATCCCCTCTTTCTATGTCTATCAATTTTAGATACGATTCGTGAAACCGATATAAAAAGAGTAATTTTAGATTTTAGTAAAAAGTGAACTCGTTAGATTTTTCAAATAAATATATCGAAACTAATTTCGCAAAACATGACATGAACTTTGGAAACGTGAGGGGGTAAAATAGTCTTTTTGTTTGTGCCGGTAATGGCATTCATTTTGTGGGGTCTCAGTGTAATTTTGAAAACGTGAGGGGTGTCCCTGTAATAAAATTAAATGTCAGGCGGTGTCAGTTTAATTTACCCTTATTATTATCTATACTATTTTTAAAAGCCATGTGAAAAATATTTTATTTCTAATTTTATCCTCTAACATTTTAATTATGTCATCTGTATCATATGTTTCTCAAACGTTTACGTGACTCCTCTATTCCTATATCACTCTGTTCCTATTTTCTCTCTCTTCTCTCTTTCTCTCCCTATTTCCTCAATCCATTCACAGCTGTTACACTCTCTCTCTCCTACTTTCTCTCCCTTTTTTTTCTCTCTCCGGCTCCTCTGCTGTTCAAAAGGAACAGCACAGCCTGCTGTTCGGTTAAAACGGTACCGTTTGGTGCCTTTTTTAAAAAACCAATCAGACCCAAAAAAAAAGCCCTAAAACTATCGAAGACCCAAAATCTGAATCCCCATGAACACTCCCTATACATCCTTTTGCAGCACCCCGACTCTCTTTCTCTCTCTAAAAGTGATGAACACAGATTGGTAGGCGATCACTATCCCCGCCGTCTCTCTCTTAACCTTGACATTCCCATCCACCGTTCCGTCACCATTCACCGGTTGCTTCCGTCGATCGATTGGATTCGGCACGCTGTTCGGGTTTCCGAGGATGAAATTCTTGAGAACTGTGGCCTCAATGTTCTTGTCTTCATCAGACTCTTCAAATTCGGGTCAGAAAATTTAGTACTGATGAAGAAATTTCTGGTGGTGGATCTGACCTGGCCGTCGGTGATGAAGAATCAAAAGAGGATCGAGGCAAAAATGGGATCGAGAATAACATGTTTTGCTTTCCTTTTCTTAAATTTAAAAATGCGTTATTATCAATATGTTTATAATTGATGAACTGTTAAAGTGGTGATGCTTTCTTGGCTATATTCTTGAATTGACTTGGTTTATTATTGGTTATTGCTCAAGTAGTTTCATTGAATTATTAGAGGGGCTTGAGATTTCGGCCTACAAAGGCATTCTATTTTTGTTCTGAAAGCTAGTAGATGAAGTGAATTACTAGATGATGTGATGGGCAAATCTCTGTACAGGTTGGTCTGCTAAATGTTGATGGCTACTATAACTCTTTGCTTGCGTTATTCGACAATGGTGTTGAAGAAGGTTTCATCAAGCCAGGTGCTCGGCACATAGTTCTCTCTGCTCCAACTGCCAAAGAGCTTTTAATAAAGATGGAGGTACTGACTTAGCTAACTGAATTTAGTCTTCCAATCCTATTTTTGCTTGAGTTTTGCTTGTCTCCAGTTTGGATTTCATGTGTTTGAAAAGCTAGTGTAAATGCAAAACTTTGCTGTAAAAAGTAATGGCTATTGTAATGTTGTGTTCTTCCATCAATTGGACTAGTTTAAGATAAACAACTTCACTTGATTTTGAGTATAAGTTTCAATTAAGTTGAAGGGATTCTTGACAATATAATTGTACAAGGATGTCAACCCTTCCAGAATTATGGGTTCAGTCAGCTTATTTGATAATATTAATGCAAGCAGACAGAATTTTGATGATAACTGGTAGTTGAATTTATGTGAGCTGAGGGCCTGAATCTGGGTTGCTGTTGCAGGCTGTACAGGAGGAAGTGAAACAATTTTGTCTGTTCTTTTGTAACAGAATGTTGTTTTCTGTAGAAGTTTTGTTCTGTCTACTGTGCTGGGTTTCCTGGGTTGGAGCATCTGGTGCAGTATCTATTGTTGCAGTGTGCTACTGTAAGCACACTCTGCTGTGCTGCAGGGTTGTGATGCTGTTTTATGCTGAACTAAGGCAGGGCCTGAATTCAACATATAGATTTCTACCAGTATCTGGCAGTTTGCTGCTGTTCACAGGTTCAGTCTGGGATGTTTGCTTGGAGCTGTTGTCTGAAGGCATGGATCTAGGATGTGAAGATAGGACCTAGTCCAAGTCAAAGATGTAACTAGAAATGGTTTTGATCATCTTGAAGGATTAAAGCCATTTTTATACTTTTAGAACAATTTGTTCTTTGATTCTTGTAATTTATGATTTTGGAAATAAAATTTCTCTTTCCCTAAAAAAAAAAAGCTATTTTTTGGGGAATAAACATCTGCTTGATATTCCAACTGTGCCTGAATTTTGGGGAATGAACATCCGCTTCCAAGTGAACATTGCATTAAAATGAGATGTTTAATATTTGTATGTTGGATGATGGTATGGATGATGATGGCATTGAAGGGATGACATTTTTTTTTTCGGTAAGTAAGATCAATTCCATAAAAGTCGAAAATGGGGTCATGTACACAGGTGTTTCCAAAGGGATGGTTATCTTCTAAAACAAGACAATAGAAGATCCACCATCCCCATAGCAAAAGAATACATTGTAATTTCAAATTTCAAAATGATCAAAAAGAAAGTGTCAAGATCAAGCATAACTGGACTTCAAAACTTGAACAGCAATTTGAAACACCATCCAGCACTGGAGCAGCAACATCAACATCATTGCAAAACCATTAGCATCAAGCAATAGCTAAAAACAGCACCAACAACTTAGCACCAAAGATCAGCTCCCAGAACAATAAGGAAGCTCAAACCAACAAGCAACAACACAACTTTTGCCCTCTTGTTCTTCAAATATCCTTGAAAAAATCGTAGAAGTTCTCGTTCATGAAGGAGGATTCCGCACCGAATAAATGCATTTGTGTTGCATCAAATAACATAGCTTACATAAATTAGAATGGATCAATGAGAATATAACATTAAAATTAATGTAATCAATGTATGAATAAACTAATATACCTGAGTATTGGATGCTTGTGAACATACTGGTTGTGTAGATAATGGTTGTGAAGGTAATGGTTGTGGACATACTGGTTGTGGAGATGAAGGTACCTTAATGACAAATAATCATCAAATCAATATTTTCGTATGTTAAGTAAATATAAAAAAATCATTCAATGTTCGATGTGTCATACCTTGGACATATTAGAATGTTGTGTAATTACTTTCTTCCTCTTAGATGGCTTCTCATGCCACGGCTTGAGTCGACCCCAACCTTTGTAACCACCATCCTTCCTTTTTATACCTTTCATTCGTAAAATGTTAGGGTCCACATTCTCCATTCCTTCATTATCCACACATGTGCTTTCAAATGAAGCACTACCTTCATCAATATGTGATGCAAACATTTTCTCCACTTGTTCAAACAAATTTTGAATGCCTTGTGTCACCAACTGATGTGCAGGTCCAAGTTCAGAGCAACGAGCTGCTAATTGTACCATTCTAGGACATAGTTGCTTATAACGAGATGCTGCCACCAACTTAGGATCCTCCACATTTGATACACTATACTCTGGTGTATGAATATTCCTTGCATCTCGTCTCCATCTCTTTATTATGTAGCCTTCAGGAATTTGCTTAATATTCATTGTGTCCAACACTTTAAGTGCATGACTACATAATATTTCAACCATTTCAAACTTCCGACAACTACAACTAACAAGTTGTTCAATAGCATTTATCCACACCAAATACTCACTCTCTTTTCCAAACAATTTAACAACAAATTGATGTTGTTGCTCCATAGTATTGCATGGCTTCACAACAGCACACTGGAATGTATCATACTCGTCATGAAATAAATCAAACACAGGAGGAGTGTAACATTGTCCAACTTGCACCAACATGAGAGCTTTTTTTAACTTCATTCTTGGCAACTTTTGCCTAGCATGGTACTCTTCCTCCGACTCCACATACCTCTTATCATTTACAACTATATCAAAGTGAGTAAAGAATTGAACAATATCATGATCTGGCTTTAAGTACTTTCGCAATTTTGCATTCAAACTCTCACTAAGCTGGGTGCCCCTCATACCTGCTGTAAAAGTTCTCTTAATATACACCTTAGCCCATTTCTCCCTCAAAGTCCAAGTTGTCTTCATCCAGGTATTATCCCACAAATTATACTCATCAAGCAACATATTCCAAGTCTCAAACAATTCATTTTCCTCCGTATATTCGTAGATGCATTTTTGCAATTTGGTGACAAAGTTAGAACCATCCTTGTATATATTCCCTAGATGCTTTAAAGCATTTTGGGAAAGATGCCAAGTACATAGCCCGTGATAAGTCTCCAGCATCACTTGGGTTATTGCCTTAGCCATTGCTTGATCTTGATCAGTTAAGATGGTGATAGGCTTCTTCCCAGACATTGCTTGCAAAAATGTCTCAAATAACCATTGAAACGACGCTGCCGTTTCATCATACAATAATGCAGCACCAAAAATCACAGTCTTCCTAAAATGATTAAAGCCAACAAAACATGCAAAAGGTCGATAATCCTTGTTCGTACGGAATGTTGTGTCAAATGAGACAACGTCTCCAAAGTGACCATAGTCAATAATCATTTTCGGGTCAGCCCAAAAAATATTTGTAATATGCTCCTCAACATCCAACTGGATACCATAGTAAAATGATGGACTTTTAACCGCTTCTAACCGAAAATAATTCAACAAACTACCAGCTTCACCATATCTTAACTCTCGTCGTCTCCTATCACGAATGTAATTTTTTTGGTCTTGCCGAGTGAACCCCAAATTTTCTCTTCCACCTGCCTAGGTACTCATAAGTTCATATGAATCTTTAAGTAATATCCCACAATCCGATGCCATGTCAACATGAATGCCTTGCACAGTAGAAACTTTCCTTTGAGATGGCATCATATGTACACATTCCTTAAGGTGCAATGGATGATTGTGATCATCCTTCCATTTGACCACGATAAATTTCCCAATTTCCCGATTGAGAGATATGCACATGTGAGCCGGACATTTGGTTCGTGTCTCGGCTCGCGATTTTATTACTTTCCAATCCCTTTTATCCACATCTCTTTGTCCCTCTTTGCAACAAACATACTTTCTATAAATCATGATCTGATCTTTCTTACTTTTATTGTGGTAGTCTTTTCTCACACTAAATCCGACCGAACCTCCATATTTGTTATAAAACTCATAAGCATCTTCATCCGAGTCAAATTGCATACCAATACTTGGAGTGTTCATAATTTCATTAACTACAACGGACTCCATTATCGATGTCAATACCTGCAAAAAAAAAAGGACTAACTAGTGTATCAACACTAAAACAAGCTTCAATGTATTTTTTTTTTTAATTTTTTTGAACATTATGTTACATGGAGAAGGTGGTGATGAGGCTCGAACCCACGATCAATATAAATTAACAACAAACCAAAACATCACAATTAAATCATATCATAAAATTTAATAATGATAAAAAAAATCAACAAAACAATCGAAGATTCAAAATTTTAAAATTTAAATTTAAATCAAGAAAAATCCAACTAAAAAAATTGTACAATTTGTGGGTGTGTATGTGTATATATATGTGTGTGTGTGTGTTTGTGTGTGTGTGTGTGTAAACAAGCTTCAATGTATTTTTTTTTTTAATTTTTTTGAACATTATGTTACATGGAGAAGGTGGTGATGAGGCTCGAACCCACGATCAATATAAATTAACAACAACAAACCAAAATATCAGAATTAAATCATATCATAAAATTTAATAATGATAAAAAAATCAACAAAACAATCGAAGATTCAAAATTTTAAAATTTAAATTTAGGTCAAGAAAAATCCAACTAAAAAAAATGTAAATTTGTGAGTGTGTATATATATATATGTGTGTGTGTGTGTGTGTGTGTGTGTAAACAAGCTTCAATGTATTTTTTTTTTTAATTTTTTTGAACATTATGTTACATGGAGAAGGTGGTGATGAGGTTCGAATCCACGATCAATATAAATTAACAACAAACCAAAACATCACAATTAAATCATATCATAAAATTTAATAATGATCAAAAAAATCAACAAAACAATCGAAGATTCAAAATTTGAAAATTTAAATTTAGGTCAAGAAAAATCCAACTAAAAAAAATGTAAATTTGTGGGTGTGTATATATATGTGTGTGTGTGTGTGTGTGTGTGTAAACAAGCTTCAATGTATTTTTTTTTTTAATTTTTTTGAACATTATTTTACATGGAGAAGGTGGTGATGAGACTCGAACCCACGATCAATATAAATTAACAACAAACCAAAACATCACAATTAAATCATATCATAAAATTTAATAATGATAAAAAAAATCAACAAAACAATCGAAGATTCAAAATTTTAAAATTTAAATTTAGGTCAAGAAAAATCCAACTAAAAAAATTGTACAATTTGTGGGTGTGTATGTGTATATATATGTGTGTGTGTGTGTTTATACATATATCCACTTAAAAATATTTGAAATGAACATAAGAATACCTGAAATGGACGAAGGAGAGGAATCGCAAAACAAGAATCGCAAAACCATGAATCGTAGGAGCCTTTGTTGTTTTTGGTGTAGGACTGTTCAAATGGCGCAAGAATGGAGCAAGAATGGCGCCAATACTTTACTGCTGCTGGACTGTTGAAGAAGAAAATGGAACGGTGCCGTTTAACGGCACAAAGAAAAAAATAAAAAAAAGAAGCCAAACGCCGTCGTTTTAACCGAACAGCAGGCTGTGCTGTTCCTTCTGAACAACAGAGGAGCCAGATCCATCACTCTGTTCCTATTTTCTCTCTTTCTCTCCCTATTTCCTCAATCCATTCACAGCTGTTACACTATCTCTCTCCTACTTTCTCTCCCTTTTTTTTCTCTCTCCTATAAATTTATAGCCGTTCTCTTCATCTTCCTTCTCTTTCTCCCTATTTCCTTTCTCAAATTCACTGCTCTGGATTTACTTGTCAGCCGTTACACCCAAATTCACAGCCCCACCGATTAGAGAATAGCACACCACCCCCTTCACCGTCCTCCTCCCAGTTTGTCTCTCACACCGTCATGGACCCCTCTTCACCGTCCCCTTCTCAGTCTCTCTCTCCTCAAATGTATTTAATTACATGTATTCAATTACAAAAGTCAGTTATCCATTATAGATTTCAATTAGACATCCATTTTCTTTGGTTGTGGTTATACACATCCCAACAATTAATTTGTTTAATTAAAAAGACTGTTGAGCTTCTTCGTAATCCTATTTACAATCGCTATTTTCTGTCTGAAAAATTCTTTGAAATCCTATTTGCCAGCAGCGCTTGTGTCTTGGCATTATACTTTACACAACAAAATTGCATCTTCTTCAAGCTTTCCACCGCTACAGGAGCTCTACCCTCCCTCTTACCAGGTAACTATTGTGTTAAAATTATTAGTTCTGAATTTTTTGTTTATTTTTGGTTTCAATTACTACTGAATGAGATATGATTTGGTTTATTTCCTTCAGATTTCTGACCGGACTTGTACCGGTGTTTTGTGTTCACATCCTCTTTGTCGGGACATCCGGGTGAGTAATTGGATGATAATGTATTTGAATGTTAAATGAAATTTGATGGTTTAGCTTTCATTTAATTTCGATTGTATATGTTATTTAGGATATTTTTGTTTTTATGTGGAAATTTCCTTTAAAATAATGAGATTTATTCTTGGTGGGAAGTATTTTCTCAGAAATAATTGGACACTTTGTTCTTGTATTTCCTTTGATGTGCCTCCTGTCAATCTATAATATGAAGAATGATATCACATTGTTCTATAACCATTTAACTATAGCACCCCAAAATGAGCCAAAACACCCATAGTTACAGTTCACAACTATTCATTTTGTCCGGGAATAGCCCCAAAATATTGTGCTCTTTTAATATTATAACTCCCATAACAGTTCAATTCCTACAACTCCATGGAGTTGCACACCCCAAAACAATGAAAACCAACAACAATTAGCCTCATGAACTCCCTTTTGTTGTTGCCGTTCATCAATTGCTGGCTGGGTTACAGTGATGACTATGCATTCCATGTAGTTAGCAGATAAGTCACTGCCATGTAGTAAGTGGACCATGGAATTTAACAGTTCGATACAAATTTTCTAAGTCAGAGTCAGTGAGCTTTTAGATATGGAGTCTAAGTCCTATACGCATCGAAATTTTCCTTTAATGTATGGCCATGTAATGCTTTCCATTTAAACTTAAAAAAAAAAAAAAAAGTTTTAGGAGTAAGGAGTAATAGTCAGCTTGCTGCATTCCCAGTCATATTTGGCAAGATCTCAAAATGTGAGCTGATGGTAAAGCAGTCTCTTCTCATCATTTTCATCAAAATCAAGGCTTTCCTCTTGTTCATAACCGATTTAAGTCACACTCCTCTCTTTCCATGTAGCTCATCTGATTCTGAAATACGAGTTTGGGAGTATAATTGTCCTGAAGGATTGTCCATCTCCATGTCTTGCATTTCTGATTCTATTAAGGAATCCATTCTTGCCCGTTCCGTATCTCTTGGATAAGTAGAGTATAAGAAGGAGTAGATGAGGCAACAAATAGCCATTGGAATGCCAATCACTGTGTAGAGTGCCTTGGCAAGTGCTGCAGCATTTTCTCTATCTGTTTCAATCTCTTGCGAATCCATTGCTCCTTTTGTAACTGGTTTGTAACCATAGACATGCTGAGACAAAATTCCAACTATAGGAGGAGCAAATGATGCTAATATGGATTCAAAGGATCGATCGAAAGCGTAGATGCTCATTCGAGATCTCTCTGGAACTATCTCTGCAAATATTGGACTGTAGACATAAAAACAAAAATTCATGGCTAAATAAATCATCAAAATTTCTGATGTTGTTTCATGCCTAAATGCTACATGTGATGCATGGTATAGTAGTGCATTTGGAAGAAGCGATTTCAATCGCTCTTAAAGTATTCCCCTTCAAAAGCCAGAAACACTTTTAACCATAAGTTGGGTTTTTTCAGAAGTTTTGTGTGGCATCTAATAGCTCTAAAAGTAATTTAAGGCTCCCTATTATGATTATGCCCCACTTCTGTTCATGTGAATATTCACAAGTGAAAGCTAGAGATTCGAAGATCATGCTTTCCAATATTATCCAATATGACATAGAACCCAACAAATTCTATAGTGGCAATCAGAAGTGTGAAAGTAGAGAGATTCAAGTTTTAAGAATTATTTGTTTGACATATTCTTTAGATGTTTTTTTTTAATGTTTATATTTAAAAGACTTGACAAGAATTTGAAAAGATTAAGTGATACAAGAGAATTAAATACATTATTTGTAAATAAACTGATAAATTGAACATCACCTATTTGAAGTTATTTGCAGAATTTTAAAAAAAGTGTACACAATTGTAAAGAGAAATTTAACAAATCGTGAAGGATACGAACGCCATTCAATTTCATCAATGCTGCCAAGCTCAGACATTGTATGTGGCAAAAATCATTCAATTTCATCGAAATCAAATTAAATATAAAAACACTAAACAAGTATGGATGTATGTGCTTATCTTGTCTCATTTTTTTTTTTTAAAGAAAGAGAGAAATTTTATTTCCAAAATTGTTGAATTTACAAGAAGCAAAGAACAAAATGTTCTAAAAAGTATGAAACATGGCTTTAATCCTTCAAGATGGATTAAACCATTTGTAATTACATTTAAAAGCCTCTGTAAAATGAAACAATTCCTGCCTCCAGCTCCATATCTCAGATTCCAAGTCAGATCAGTGCAACACCCTCTGAACAGACTGCTAAACAGGCAGAAACAGCTGCCTGATTGTTCTCCGGGCAGCAATTCCAAGCAAGCATCCCAGACCCATGCTTTTGAGTGACTGATCCTACTATAATAGCAGTCTTCCTTTTGATGGCAGCAAAAACTGATGCTATTTCATCATGGTAAAAATCTCCTCCAGCTCACTGATGCTAAACTCAGACATCCCAGCAGAGGAGCAGAACTGCAGCACTGCATTTCATTTCACTGTTCACTGCAGCCCCTTTGATCAGTAATCATAGCCCTCATTTTCCTTGCAGTTGGCAGGCCAGATTGGTCCTGTTGCAAAAGCAGTCTGCCAGACAAAGGCAAACTATGTTGCATTAAAAACTCAGTATATACTCCAGTCTGAACAGCAAATGTTGCCAAAAAATCAGCAATCACATTCCCTCAACAACTACAGCAATACCCAGTACCCACACTCCCTCCTTGTTCTGAATTCTATAAACTTTATTTCTAACCCTCTTGCTTTTAGCTATTGCTTGGTAGAATCTGGTATTTCTTTCCCCTTCCAAAGCCCATCTAACATTAGATTTCTGCTTCCAATATATCTCCTCTTCCTGAGCATATCATCCAGTTCACCTTTGTAGCTTTCCAATTCCACAGATTTAGAATCACTAAACTCTTGGTCCAAACTCAACTCAGCTAACTGAATTTTCTGCTCTAGACTCCTGATATTATCAAACAAATTACCAAAAACCTCCTTATTCCAAATTTGTTTCTCTATTTCTATAACTAAGCCACAAATTAAAATAACGACAAATTTTATCTTGTGTCATAGTTACACTTTTGTCTCTCTATTTCTATATCTAAGGCACAAATTACCTTTATATACAAGTTTGGAGTAACTACAAAAATACAATTATCTCATACTCTTACCAAAAGTTACAAGACGCTACGTTTTTTTTTTTTTAATCTTAATGCTACTGATGATAGACTACTTCCATAGTTTTAGTTGATTTTTTTTACTTTATGTAATTTTGATCTTCAAAATTGGTATAGAGTGTTTTTTTGTCCGATAAGTAAAATTGATTATCTTGTGTCATAGTTACACATTTGTCTCTCTATTTTTATATCTAAGGCACAAATTACCTTTATATACAAGTTTGGAGTAACTACAAAAAGACAATTATCTCATACTCTTACCAAAAGTTACAAGACGCTACACTTTTCTTTTTTTATCTTAATGCTACCGATGATAGACTACTTGCACAGTTTTAGTTGAATTTTTTTACTTTTTGTAATTTTGATCTTCAAAATTGGTATAAAGTGTTTTTTTGTCCGATAAGTAAAATTGATTGGGACATAAGCAGATCATCGTATGTATATATGAGCTATAAAGCGTCTAAAGAGTCCATTCAAACAAGTTTACAGAAATCACTACTATGCTTGTCCCGGGATAGCCTGAGGATATTTTTTTCTTTTAATAAATTAACTCCCAAATATAGACGTTATGAACAATGAGAAGTGACAAGGTTTGGATTGGTAGAAGAAACATGAAACTGAGAAAGCAAGAGCTGAAGAGTGAATGCACATTCAATACTAATCAAGCTAAGGACTCTTGTATATATGGTGGATGGTATTTGAATGCATGACGAGTAATTTAATATTAAGGAAAACTGAGCAAATAAGCATCAAAAGTGATCGAGTCCCTTAGGATTGAACCTGTTCACTTACTCAAAACAAAAATAAAAAATTTCCTCTTCCACCTTCCTGATTAACATAACAGGTCCGTCAAAATTCAGTTATATGAAATTTATATGGGAGGATATGATTCAATATATCAATCATTTCTCATTCTTGACCCTTACAATTCAAGTGCAATGCATCTACACATAACCGATTAGTACTATAAATGACAATTGTGTCCTACAACCACTAGCAACTAATAGCTTCCTCATTTAAATTTAAACCTGAAGACAGATGTTTCAATGTGTAAGTTACAATTTGGACACATTCCAGTCTCTCTCATTTAATTGGTACCTAAAAAAAGTGAGTTCAGAAATGGTTTCAACTCATGGATTTATCTGAAAATACATAACCCTCCACCACCACTGCTTCATTAGACTGTAGACAGTCTAAGCACACTTTTGTGTTAATCTTTTTATATAAAATGCATCTTTTATAATTTATTGGATTTCTCTTTACAACAATTGCATATTTTTTAATCTTTGTTGATTAGCTACTTGGAATGGCCTAAAAGTTTCTTCTAACACATTTGGCTTTCAGAGTAGGATGGTTATATATGATAATTTACTGAACTATCGGCCACCGTCTGATAATTTTCTAACACATTTGATAAGCACGCTATAAGCAGCACTCAGAACTATCGGCCACCGTCTGCTAATCAGCCATTAGCCTTTAGGATTGTTTTGTCCTTTAACTCAACATCTAAAATCATTAATTTTTGTCTCAATTATTCTAACAACCAGCTTCTCAAAATTGATATAGCCAATCATTTCTTAAACCAAGCCAATTCTATCCCTTTCCATAACTTATCCATAATTTAGAAGCTTCCATAGATTTTGCAAGCATAACCCCAACCATATTTTCTAAGCTTCACTTAGAGCATCCCAGTGCACTCACATATAGCAAACATAAATACATTATAATGAATACTTAATTGATGATGGATAAAGTTCAGAAATAAGCATAGGCAATTGAGCACTCATCACTTAATTGATGATGTATGTTCATGTGTACATGCACTTAAAGTTTCTTTACTTTGCTTCTAGAAGTTGTGAATTCCGAATGGATATTAATTTACACTATTTCTTGGAGAAATATGTAATATACAAAAAAGAAAAATTGGTCTTTTTTTTGGCATTTTTAGTTGCTTGAGTCTTTAATCACAATGTCAAGTAATGGGTACTATATCCACTTTACTGCTTGGCAGAGAAGTGAATATGTACTATCTACTCCTGTCTAACCCCCAAATTAGCAAGTGCATCCACACATTGATTTCCTTCCCAAAGAATATGCCTCATAGAGTTGTTTGAGTCTCCAAGCAATCTCTTGCAATTCGCAATACACATTGTTGGGATTAGTATCCTCCATCTGGTACTCCAACAGTGTGTAGACTTCATAAGAATCTGTTTCCACCTCAAATATTAGCATACCTTTCAAATAATATTCTCATTGAAAAAAAAAAAACATTAACATTAACAGTTCCCAAAAGAATAAACATATATGAATAGAGAGATAGAGACAAATCTATCAAATATGCTCCACATAATATACAGTCTGCAATGTCGTGTGATAATCTCATGCAGCATCAGCAACAACCCACCTCAATATCATTTTTCTAAGTTGGCTAAACGACGTGAATGAAATCCTGAACTTAAAATGTTCATTTTTCTTAATAAATATGACTAATCGTAAGAAATCAGATGAATTACACACTTTGTTCCTCTATATATTCGCTTAATCTTTCCAAATTCGTTTCGTGACTTTTGAAAAAAAATTAAAATTATAACTCATAATTATACGTGTAGCATTTTTCACTGCATTGGATATTTTGTTATTTGCATCTGTTTCTAATCAGGCTATTTTTGCAATTGTTTATAATTTTTGTGGTTTTCTTCCTAATTTTTGGTTTGCTGCATAGTGTTCCTAAATACTTTGGACTGACTGTTGCAGGTCAAAGGGCTTTCGACAGAAGAATTTGCTTCCAGCAATGATTTGGTTCTTGCACTACCTGATAGGATTCAAGCCATACCAGATGGGACTGCGGGTGCACCTAAACAAACTGGAGGCTGGACAGCTTCAGCTTCTCATACGGAAATCAAGTTCGATTCAGGTGATTGACTCACTTGGTTCATTGATAGAAATTTTTACTTTCTTTGCGATCGTTTATTTCTGGTAGGCTTCACCTATTTTGTTGTTCACTATGGGTCTCCCTTGTATCATAGATGGACGGTTTGATGGTCAATATTTCCAGCAAACCGAAGAGTCAAGTCAATTTAGGCAAGAGTATGAGATGCAGAAAATGAAACAGGCATGTGTTTGTTTGTAAATGTGTATTGTTTATTTGGCTTGCTTCTGATTTGGAGCAAGCATGCATGTCTTTGTAGTTATTTATATTGCATTCTTTGCTGTGGTTTCTGCATTTGCTCTATGATTATCTTTGATGCTATCCAGGACCAAGGTTTGGATGTCATAGCAGATGGTTTGGATACATTGAAAAACATGGCCCATGATATGAACGAGGTTTGCTGCGTTATGCTTTGCTATCTGTTGCTTGGCAGTATAAATGGATGCTAATTCATGATGTTATGCAATGCTTGCAGGAATTGGATAGGCAAGTTCCTTTGATGGATGAGATTGACACTAAGGTCAGAAAATTTAACTTGTCCTCGTAATTTTAATTTTTGCTACAGCAAGATTTGTGAAATTATTCACAGCATGTCCAGCTTCATGTCTTACAGGTGGACAGGGCAACATCTGACCTAAAGAATACCAATGTTAGACTTAAGGACACTGTTAACCAGGTGATTGAACTGCGATGGATTCAACTCAGATTTCCATTTCTATTTAGCTTTACTCGAGCATATTTGTATACTGGGAATAATGGAGTTCTGGTCTGGTGTTGTTTCAGTTGAGATCGAGTCAAAATTTCTGCATCGATATTATCTTGTTGTGTATAATACTGGGCATTGCAGCCTATTTATACAAGTAAGTTCGATATCTCTCTTTATGTCTAGAAGAAGGTTTATTATAACAGAACATATATTATATCATTCACTCTCTGACACTATCTGTTAACCTTACATGACACAGTCTGTTAAAAAAAAATACCATACAGATTTAGGTCTATTAGCAAATAGAAAACTAGCGGAAGCTATTCTTCATGCTCCTCAGGTATCTCTTTGGGATGCTGAAAGTGAAGGGTACTTCATTCTTTGCTCAATGTTTCTTCGTAGTTCTCTTGTTATGGAGTATTTACTTGATTTTGAACTCATCTGTATTTCTATACATGATTAGCAGCCTTGATAACAGTTCTGCAATCTTATTGCTTTTTTTTTTTTGTACCAGTTATTTTCAAATATTTATGTAGTCCTGTTCAACTGCATTTTGTTTTTCTATCACTTGGCGTCATTCACACTGGCAGTACATACTTCACTTTATGTTCCTTGTAGCTATATTAGTATTCAATCGTCAATGTTTGAACTTCTAAATTGCATTACCTAAATTTATATGACAGCTTTGGAAGTCCTACATAAGAAGGTTGTTGATATTAGTTGGACCAATCAATGCTATCAACTCTGCAGCAATGATGGGTCAGCTAATTACAATGGGGGATGCGGAGGACATAGACGACCCTAAGGACGGGGTCTTGTTAAAAGGCCAGATATACACATTAAAGATTCCCCAGGTTGCTACCAATTCATATTGCATGATGGCTTATGCCTCTTTTCTCACGTTTGCTTCCTTAAACTGAAACAACATGTGCTTATGATTTTGTTCAAGGTTGATGGGGGAACCAGTCTTTCTATTAAAATCAGTTGGTCCCAGAAATTGTCATATCAAGATGGTCAATTATGCCTCAGTGTTCCATTTAGCTTTCCTGCACATGTCATACCTGTTGGAAAGAAAATGTTTAGAAAAGCAAAGATATCGTTAAATGTGAATTCAGGCTCTGGGACAGAGGTTTTATGCAAAACTACTAGCCATCCTTTAAAGGTATGCCATCATTGAATGTTTCATTTAGGCCAAGGATATAAATAGAATGACGGTTTTTATTCCTTTCCAGGAACTAAGACGTCAGGCAGGGAAATTAGGCTTTTTATATGAGGCAGAAGTTCAGACATGGTCCACTAATGACTTTAGTTTTCTGTATACTGTAAGACTGCCATCTATTTTTTTTCGACTGTATGTGACTTACTAAACCTTCACAGTGGTTTGAAGTAGGTATGTGGTCTGTAGTTCATCACAAACTAACACAGTAGAGGTGTAGGGACCTTCTTTAGTTAGTAACTCATTCGGTATACATCCAATTGTTATTTTCTTGGTTGGCCACTTTGTTTTCAGGTTTCTTCAGGTGATATATTTGGTGGCCTGCTGTTGCAGTCTCCATCTCTGGATGATTTTGACCAAAGGGAAATGTTTTGTCTTTATCTATTCCCAGTGATCAACCACGGCAGGAAGGTTAGTAAGCAAACCAGAGCTTTATTTTAACAATTCCTATTCCATCAGACCTTCTAAGGATATGTTCTGTTCTTTTTTCTGAGGGGCATGTTGTTGCGTGAGGTGTAAATTTGATTTTTGAATATGCTTTCATTTTCATTCATGTTGCATTCAGGATGTATGTTATTTTTTGAGTTTTACACCAAACAATCAATTTTTTTTTATGTTTTTAGTTACAACTTGGAATTGGGTATAGTGCCTACTGAAATCGGAGTATACACCTGAAAAGATACAGAGCATTTACATGATTTCCATACAGGATCTTCAAGAACAACTTGACAACATGCTGTAGGGTAATTCTGAAGGGTTGCATTTCCCATCTCCATCATTTGTGTTTTTTCATCCAATTGCTTGTTGTGAAAGAGGCCATGAAATTATGACTTATGAAATTCTGAGTAGAGTTGTAGGCTGGCCCAATTTTCTTGAGTGTGTACTACAAAAGAAATAAATTGTTGTATGATATGCATCTACACCCCTTTCTCTCTCCAAAAAAAGAAAAAGAAAATCCCTACAAAACAACATTTGACGTAAGTCAATGTGCCCTTGCTTAAACCACATGGTCATTAGGCAGGTCAATCTCTACACAAGTTAGGTTCTCTATCTCTGAAGGGTAAAACTCAACCTTGATGGACATGCCAAAGGCAAAACCTGAAGAGGTTGTGGGTTGTTTCAACGGAAGGGCTTCAGCTAAAGGCAATCAGGAACGACCACTCCATCATCATGAAAAAGTGCAATTCTAAAGTGCAATCTCAAAATGGTCCACGTGCAACGCACGTGTGCACCAACTAGTTATCTTAAAAGCAAATAGCACCAGCTAAAAATTCTTGGGCTTGGATGCACTGTAGCATGCCTTTAATTGCGTGTCCCTGCCTTGGCCGGTTGGTCTCTTCATCGAATAATCAGAGAGAGAGAGAGAGAGAGAGAGAGAGAGAGAGAGAGAGAGATTTAATTATCCAATCAGCAAAGACGTTTCTTATTGAAGGAAACAGCTTTTACAAGAAACCTCTCCCTTTGTTTTCCTTTAGAAGGTAGATTCCGCAATAACCCTCACCCTCATCTTTATGCACAAAAGACACATACAATTGAAATCCTAACCTTGCAACACCACAGAATTGGGATTTTCAGAGAGAGAGAGAGAGAGACGAAGGTAAGGGTTTTCTACACAATTTTGCTATTCTGATATTTTTCAATTATTTAGCTGTTTTGTATGCGTATGTGTATAGCTTTCAATGTTCTGATCCTGATTTTGCTGTAAATTCATACTCTGGTTCTGCCCTTTTTTCATGGTTATTCTGGGTTTTGTCACACACACACACACACACACAGAGTCTGGTGAATAGGGGCACAACCACACTTGTAATCGATAATGAAATTAGGCCGAGTCGGAGAGACTTTGAACTGGGCTTCCCGATTCACAAGTCTTGTGGGGTGGTTTGTAATCTGAGGACTAGTCAATGCTGCAAGAGGCCAAAAAAGGTTATAAAAGAAAAATTATCATCGGATTTGTTTTTGGTTTTGATTAGAATGCAAGCAGCTTATATACAGCTTATAAGGCCAGTAATTGTTCATCCCATGGATCAAACCCCATGCAATAGAGTACCCAACAATGATTCCTGATAAATGACCAAGAAAACTTGCTTGCGGAACAATTATTGATGTAAATACAAGGGACTCAAATGGTGCAAAACTAATGGGAAGCGAAAGAAACCCAAAAAGTTCCAACTTAGAAGAAGGTTGCTTCGTCGATAGAATCGTCATCCACCCAAAAACCACACAAGAATATCCAACAGCAGTTACTCTTCTGAAATATTCAAACTTGAATTTTTGTATCAAAACATGATATGCACCCAAAACAAGCAAACCTGATAAAACAACCAACACAAGGGTGTAATGGAGATAAAACTCCACCCCAAGACCAATGTGCTCTAACTGTTCGCCAACTCCAAGGCTCCAAAGTGCACTCATATTAAAAACTAGATGAAGAACACTTATATGGGAAAATGCAGATGTTATTACCCTCCAATAATGACCTTCAAGGGCATGTTCATAACTCAAACCCACATGTGAATATCCAATGTTTTTCTTCTGTATATAAAACCAAATTGCAGTACATAGTCCTATAATACAACTTGTAGCCGGCTTTTCCAAAATCTCATAAAACAGTGGTTTCCCCATGTAGAAAACCCTTTGTACACAAGGGCCCGCGCGCCAACACAAACTCTCACTAGAATGCTGCAACCAGTACCTTTTGAACTCAATACACAAATTTCCACAAAAATTAAGACCTTCACCCCAAGAGGACACTGTTATCAAGAATTGAAACCCTACAGTTTATTCTGACAACCGTAAAGCCCTAAACGACCAACACAACAAAACCCGTTTCAAGAATTCGCCAATACCAATAGATTCAGATGTACTAACATCAACTACTGATCAAAAGCCCCCACAAATCATAAAACTCACACATCCCAGACCAACAAATGGAGAACTTGGGTTCTTCATAAATCAATCAAACAACTTCCAATTCCTATGAATTTCAACAATTACTGAAGGCTTATAGGAAGTAAAGACCAGTCAGATTGTATACTCAAAGATTAAGTCCAATTAGTATCAAATACTAAGAAATTTGAATGAAAAAGCAAAGAATTTTAGCTTTACCAAGTTAGGGCTTTTGAGGGGTCAAAGAATTGGAAGAATTAGGGTTTAGAAATAGGGAATCTTCGCACCTTTGGCTGCAAATCGGTTCGAGTTCTTCGAGAGTGCGAGTTCTTCGACTTTCCTTTGTACCAAAAATGGAAATGTGTGCTTATATGTTCGATTTATGCGATGCCCGGAACACTGGAAAAAAAAAAAATTGGGTTAATTGCACTAGAGGTCCCCAAAATATGAGGTTTGTCTCATTTTGGTCTTCAATATTTCAATTGCATCATTTTGATCCCTAAAATATTGAATATGTTTATATGTAGTCCATCAAGCAGATATCGTCCACATTGTTAACGATTTTTTTATTATAAACTTATCATGTAATACCTAAATATGAGTAAAAAAATAATTTGGATAACTCTTGATCAAATTTATATGCAAATTTTGGTTAAAGAGGTACCCAAATTATACAGTTTTGATCATGAGATATCTAAATTTTGGTTAAAAGTTACCCGTATTACACATTTTGGTCAACAATGACCCAAATTTAGGTCAAGAACTACCCAAATTATTTATTGTCCATAGTTAGGTATTGCATGACAAGTTTATGATCAAAAACCGTTAGCAATTTAGATGTTGTCTGCTTAAGAGACCACATAGAAACATATTCAATACTTCATGAACCAAAATAATGCAATTGAAATATTGGGGACCAAAATGAGACAAATCTCATACTTTTGGGATCTCCAATGTAATTAACCCAAAAAAATTATACTAGTATTTAAGTAGCAAATTACTTGAATGCCCTTAATTATTTAGTGAAAATTAGAGGCTAATATATTTTATCCATTTTTTAGGCTCATAAGCATAAACCTTTTAATGCTTTAAGGACATTTATGGGCAAAATATGCGTCAACTGATCCAGAATAAAATTTATATTTTTTTAATTACTGTTCTATCCTTAAGAGATCAACGCCTATTTCCGTTATTTTTCTCACAAATGTCTAGTGATATTTTTTTGAGTAATTAATAATTTATGCTATTTCAGTATGCACATAATTTCTATGTATTCCTTAAATTTAATTTGAAACAATTTCATTTTTAGAGTTTTAACCGAGTTTCAATTTAGTCATTTCATATTCCGACAGAAAAACATCATAAGACTTGCCCATAAGGGTATATTTGTTTAGAAAAGTATATATCTCAAACAAATTATTTATCTCTGTGTCTCACAACATCTCTCAATTTTTCATGCTATATTTTTTTTTATTCTAAAAAAGAGATGAATAAACTTATATTTTCTATCTTATATGTAAAAAAAAAGTTTACCAAACAAATATAACTCTTTACCCAAGTAATGCATTGGTCACTAAGAAGGTCATTCTATCATAATAAATCAATAAAAATTTGATGTAATGACCAAATTTACACTCAATTAAAACTCTAATGGTCCATTTAGTAGAGTGGATGAAAAAATGGAAGGATGAAAACTGAGAGTGATACACTTTCTATCATCATTTGTGTTTGGTAAGAGGGTTGGAAAGTAGCAAAGATTTTTTTTTTTTTTTTTGTGTTTTGTAAGATGAAAAAAATATTTTTTATATTTTTATGTTTTATATTTTTATTTATTTAATTTTTAAAAAAAATATAAATACATATTTTACCATTATATCTATATATGAAATTAATGTATACATAACATATAATTGATATGAAATTAATGTATATATAATATTTTATTCTATATAATAAAATACAATACAATTCAAATTTCAAAAGATAAACAATATGACTTTTGTTATTCGTGGTTGAGTTCTCTTTCAATTTTACTTTAAAGTTAATTCGACGGCTAATATTAACACTCTAAATTTAATAGGAAAAATAGGTCATTAATGGTGTATTTGAGGTGACTTTTTAAAAGTGTTTTTAATACTTATAATTTCTCATAAATACTTTAAAAAAAAGTAGTATTTGAAACCAGCCCACCACCACCATCACCCCCATCGTCCCACCACCATCACAACTACCATCACCACCGTCATCCCACCACCACCACCACCACCCCCTACCGCCCCATCACCACCATCATCACTACCATCGCCGCCGCCACTACCTTACCACAACCTCTGCCACAACAACCACCACCACTGTCGTCACCCCACCACCATCACCATCCCCATCGCCCCATCACCATCACCACTACCACCACCACCACCACCACCCACCGCCCCATCATCACTACCATCGCCGACGCCGCTACCTTACCACCACCTTTGCCACGACAACCACCACCACTGTCGTCACCCCACCATCACCACCACACCCACTGCCCTACCACCACCCCTACCGCCCCACCACCACCATCCCCCTACCCCCCCCACTACCACCGCTACTGCCACCTTACCACTATCGCCACTGTCCCACAATTATCCCTACTACCACCACCCCCACCGCCCTACCACCACCATCACCATTGCCACCCACGACTGCCATCATCACAATCGACCGTCGTCACCCATCATAACCATCGCCATCTTTCACCACCACCACTACCACCGCTTGCCCCAACTACAACCTGATGCTTAAATTCTTTTCTCTTTCCTCTATCTTTGTAATTTGATTTTGGGTACAAATACAAATATATTTATTATTGATCATTTTTTTATTACTGCGTGTCTTCAGGTACGGAAAATAACTTTATATATATATATATCAAAGGATATATAGACAAATAATATGCATTCTAACACACATAATTAACTTTCTATCAACTTTTTCTCCCAATTTTGGAGGGATTGATTTTGGTGAGTTGGAAAGAAAGTTAATCTATCCACTTTTCCATCCTTTCTATTTTCTTTTCTTTTTTTATCAAACATGATATTTTATCTATCTCTCAAACTTTTCATCTTTTTAACTTTTCATCCTTTCATTTTTTCTTCGTACCAAAGGAAGCATAAGGATTTGATTTTGGCAATTAGAACTTCAAAGACTAAATAAAAATTATTTACATACTTTAAGGGCATAAATTACTATTTCTCCTATTTTTTTCAATCTTTTCGACAAATTTGTTCTTCTTGTTTTTTTTTTTTTTAATCTTGTAGACAGATTTTAGCATATCGTTGAACTTTCCATATTCGATCAAATTCAATTTCTTGCTCAGCTAATCTTCCGGATCTTATATTCTCTGGTTTGTAGTAATAAAAAAATTGTGTGTCTGAGATATCGTTTGATTGTTTGTATGTTTCGGCTTTTTCTTTGATCATATATTCCAATTTCAAAAAGAATTTGAGGAATTTATCCTTGAATTTGTGTTTTGGTTCATGTTTTCGTCTGATTCCTTACTTCGCATCATTATACGGGGATGAAACAATATTTTATGTTGTGTTGTTCATTGACGAAACATTTGTATTTGATGTTACTGTATTCAAAAAAATTCTTTTTCTTTTTATCATTTGTTTGTAGCGCAAATATACAGAACACCTATTGATGCTACTGTATTCAAACAACACCTGTTGATATTCCTGTATTCAAACAATTATGTTTCTTTGAAGATGTTGTTGAAGAAAAATTTTCTCCTTTGGGATCCATATTTGTTGGACATCATTAGTGGGCTAGATGGTTTCAACTTCTTTGAAGTGTCAACAGTACGTCGGACGGGTGATAAAGTGGCACATCAATTGGTTAGACATGCTCAATTTATTAGTGGTTTGATTGTATGAAAGGAGCAGACACTTGACTTTGTAATGCATCAGCTCCTTACAAATGTTTCAAATCAATCAAATTATAAGTTTTCATTTAATAAAAAAAATATTTTTGTTTCTATTTATCATTTGTTTGTAATGCAAGTATACATCACACACACACACACAGAGACATATAATCTATTTTGTATCATTTAACATGTTTGTCATGAATTGTGATAGTCACTGTCTTCTTTTTATTTATATGTCATTGTCATATTTACCTATTGATATATTGCATCCATTTTGTCGATGTTTTTGTTATTTTGATTCATTTACCTATTTTTTTGATTCTCTTTTCTTCTTTGTATATCATTGTCGTAGTTTACTGCCAAGGTTTATTGACTATTGCTTTATTTTGTCATTAATTTTTTAGTTATTTTAATGTATTTAATACATGTAACAATCTTATTTAACTGTTGATATATCGCCTTCATTTTTTGGATGTTTTGTATTGTTTTCATTCTTTTTTTTTAATGTGAGATTTAATTGTATACTTGTTGTATTTTACTATAAATGTTTATAGGTTTATATGATAGTGAATTCATTTTACACTATTATTTTCTTTTATTTCACTGGTCCAATTTAATATGTTTTCATCCTTGTACTACTTCGATATCGTCATTTTTCAGTGTTAACTTTTGGCCTTTTTTTATAGATGTATCATGCATTGTTCCTTGTGTGGGTGTTCTAGGTCTCAACTCGCATTTTCATCCTTGCCATTCCTGCCCATTTCATAAAACATATTGTTGAAGCCATCATTGGGATGCAATTTATAATGCAAAACGTCAATGTTTTAGATAGTGACAAGTAAATCTCCATTATTTTCCATTGTCACTTGTTGATTTCCAATGTGTACAACACATTTGGGCTTTTAAGTCCGGATGAAAGAAGACTGGTAGAGATCCAAACAAAGGGAATGTTGCACTTAAGCCTAAGAAAGTCATCAAAAAAAAAAAAAAAAGGAAGACGAGTTGGCAAGAAAGACAAGTCCCAGATGACTTGCTACAATTATGACAAATTGGGCCACTTTGCTCATGAATGCATCGAGGCAAAGTAGGTATTCCAAAGATCTTATTTGCTCTACATGTTTTGTTACATCTAGTGTATGTGTTGTTGAATCTCTCCTTGTGTGGATTATAGACTCAGGGGAAATAGACCACTTAGCGAGGGATCGGAATGGATTCGTGTACTTTAGTTGAGTTTTGAATATAAATAGGAGAGTCTATATGGGGAATGATTCCAGTTTGGAGGTGCAAGGCATTGACACTTACAAATTGGAGGTGCGACATGAGCACACATTATATCTTCATGATGTACTTTATGCTCCAGGGATTCAGTGAAACTTATGTTCCGTTCTTTCTATGCTTAGCTTAGGTTTTCACTTTAGTTTTGAGAGAAATAAGGTTGACATTTACCATGAGATGGTTTATTATAGTAGTGGATTTATTTCGGATGGGTTTATGATTTTGGATATTCTAGTATGAATAATGATTCTTTTTCTCTGCTAACTTATGTTGATAACTCTCACATTGATTTTGTAAAATATTATGCTAGATTAGGCCATATTGGACAAGATAGAATGACTAGATTAGCTCGAGAAGGTCTTTTGAGCCCACTCACTAAAATTAATTTGTCCACATGTGAACATTGCTTAGCAGGAATAACAACCAGAAAAATGTTTAGAAAAGCCACAAGGGTAGACATCCCATCGCACTTAATTCATTCAGATATTTTGTGGCCAAATGAATGTGAGGGCAAGGCATGACGTGGTTCCCATTTCATTACTTTTATAGATGACTACACGCGCTTTGGGCCTGTCTATTTGATCTCCCATAAGTCAGAAAAATTGGATTGCTTTAGAATTTACATGAATGAGATTGAGAATCAAATGGACAAAAGAATTAAAGCTTTAAGAAATGACTGAGGCCGCGAGTATCTATCTCATCAGTTCAGGGAACTATGTGAAGAAAAGGGAATTGTTAGACAGTTAACGACTCTCAGCACACCACAACAAAATGGTGTGGCAGAAAGGAGGAATTGGATCTTGCTTGACATGGTTAGATCGATGATGGTGCAAGCTAATTTGCACATCTCATATTGGGAAGATGCTTTACCGACTGCAGCTTATATTCTTAACCGTGTACCCTCCAAATCAATACCTTTCACTCCTTATGAGTAATGGACCGGTAAGAAGACTGATCTAGGTATCTTGTGGCCATGGGGATCGACAGTTTATGTACACAATACATCTCATAAGCATAGGAAGTTAGGACCTAGGAGTAAGAAATGTATCTTTATAAGGTACTCTGAACACTCCAAATGTTATGTATTCATTAGGGAACAGCCAAATGGAAGTGTGACTGAAATTAAGTCACGAGATATGGATTTTCTCGACAAGGTGGGTAATAGGATGGAACTCTATGAACTGGATGATCTGGAACTTAGCGCATCTATCAGTCTAGTTGAGATAGAGAAAAAATTTCCTCAACTCCCTGGAGATATGGGAGCGACTTACCACCTGGTGAATCATTGCCAATGAATCCAAATGTCCTGAGTTTGAATCTTGAGAACGTTTTATGGCCAGGCCATGAGGGATTTATTCCTCATGAATACTCTATTCCCGGTGTAAATGGTCTGCTTTGACCAAACAAGGGAGGGGATTATGCGAGGTGTGTGCAAGCTGTCCCAGAACCCTCGACCATTGAAGCAAAAAACAAATCATTGCCAATGAATGAGAGTTTTTATGGTACTCATCTATGTAAGAGCAAACATGAAAGCAATCCCCGTCGTTGATTTTAGATTGAAGGGGAAGCTTTCATGATTGTTGTACATGATAGTGATGAACCTAAGACTTATCAACATGCTATCTCATCTGCTGCTAGAAAAGAATGGATAAATGCAATGATTGAAGAAATGGGGTCTATGAAGACCAATCAAGTTTGGGACTTGGTTGACCTTCCTCTTGGGTGCAAGAGCATTGGGAACAAATGGGTTCTCAAAATCAAACCACAAGAAAAATGGTTCCATTGATAAGTACAAGACACGTCTTGTAGCAAAGGGTTCTACCCAACTTGAGGGAATAGACTATGAAGAAACCTTCTTACCGATATTGAGGTTTGCTTCAATTCACCTCATTTTAGCTATATTCGCATACTTAGATTTGGAACTTTACCAAATGGACGTTAAGACTGCATTTCTCAATGGAGAACTAGATGAGAAGATCTATATGGATCAACCATATAGATCTATCTATGACTTAGATCTATCTATGCACGTCGCGCAAGTTCAATCGATCTGTCTATGGCTTGAAGCACTCATCTAGACAGTGGTATTTGAAATTTCATCGAGACATCATTGGTGATGGGTTCATGATGGTAGAAAAAGATCATTGTGTGTACATTAAGCGATCCAAATGAAGTTTTATTATCATCTCTTTGTAGGTTGACGACATTCTATTGGTCGGGAATAACAAGGAGATGATTGTCACCGCTAAAGAGTGGTTTTCCTCACATTTCAAGATGAAGGACATGGGTGAAGCAAGTTAAGTGCTCAATGTGAGGATCTATAGGGATTGTTCAAGACAATTGCTTGGTTTGTCCCAGGAGACTTACCTGATGCAGGTTTTTGAACATTTTCAAATGCACAATGCTAAACCCATTGAAACTCTTGTAGTTAAATATGAAGGCCTAAGCCAAAAGGATTGCCCATTAACTCTTGAATAAAAGGAGAAGATATCTCATTTCCCATATGTCAGTGTAGTTGGTAAGTTGATGTATGCTATGATGTGTACTCGACATGATATATGTTATGTAGTTGGGTTAGTTAGCCGGTTTCAAGCAAACCTTGGGATTCCTCATTGGAAAGAAATCAAGAGGATACTTTGCTACCTTAAGGGGACTTTGGATTACATGTTGTGTTATTAGGGTTTGGATTTAAGGCTTATTGGTTACACTGATGCTAATTGGGGTGGTGACCCAGACGAGCGTAAATCGACATTAGGGTACACTTTTTTGCTAAACCATGATGCCATATCTTAGAGTAGTAAGAAACAGACATGTGTAGCCCTTTCCACTATGGAAGCAGAGTTCATTGCTTGTACGTCAGCGGTTCAGGAAGCAATGTGGTTAAGGAGGTCCTAGAGGATCTTGAATTTGTCATGGATGCATCAAATCCAGTGACAATACATTGTGATACCATAGAAGCACTTGCTTTCTCCAATAATCCAAAGTATTATGGAAGGACCAAACACATAGGCTTGAGGAATAACTTTATTTGAGAGGTAGTAGCGCAAAAGGAGGTGGCCCTGCAATACATTCCTACGAGCGACATGGTTTATGACCCCCTAACTAAGCCTATTTCTAGAGATGTGTATAGAGCTCATGTTAGGGCATTTAGGTTGCGTAGTATTTGATTATATTAGTTGACCATTTGTTGGTTTTTCTTTTCTATCTGATTAGATATCTTATTGCTTATGAACATGACATTTTTTAATTGTCATGTCTTATTTATGTGGCATAAATAAAATTTAGCACATATATATTATTGGAAAATAAATAAATGTATGTCATCAAGTTTGGATTGGCTCACTCACACAAGCAATCACTTATGGCGCTTGAAATAGCGAGCAAAGATGAGACGTTATTATTTGACGCTTGAGATAGCGAGCAAAGAACACATATCGTATGTTTATATATGTCGCCTTAGTTGGAACCAAGATAAGGTCTAGTGATAGATACCGATAATGGATATATGTATTGATAGCCAAATGTGAGATCTTACATTTTTTGCACCACGAGTGGCGAGCAATGTGAGGATTCGGGTTAGACGCTCTGGGAGTGACTAGACTAAGATCTGTATAGTGTTCTCTGGGAGAGTTACTCCACTGTAACATGTACTTCATACTACATGTGCTTGACAACTGAGACAAAGAGGTGAGTGAATGTATCTCTGCTTCCTCACTATGTGAGTCCTAGAGGATAATTTTTTCATGAATATAAATAACGTCACAGTTTGGTGTAACTGTAACAGTTTGGTGTAACTGTTTGAATTAAACACATAAACAGAACATGCAAATTTTTTCAAAAAGTTTTCCAAACCTCTTCAAACTATCACAGATTGTAAAAACAATTTTTTAACAATTTGCAATATTTTTGAATACTAAAACATATATCAGAAACACAACAAGTAATTAAACTAAAGGAAATCTGTCTTAAGATTGTTGTTCGTGTGGTATTCCAGATATCAAATATAGTGAAATCACTTATTGAACTTTATGATATGAACCATGTAAAATAGAATCAAAACAATAACTATAAAATGCGATACAGTTACGCAAAATATCGTTTGAACGAAACAGTTACAGTATACAGTTACACGTAACAATTCGTATAATCCAATATAATTACTAACCCAATTGCAGAACAAGAACTGTTATTGAACTTTAGGTAGATCAAGGCTAGTGTTTGACACTATGTCCTTAAGACAGATTTTGCCCCCACACACGGTGCTTATGGAATCTTGAGCGTCTGCCTCCCAAGATACAATGATCTTTACACAGATAAAAGTAGCACTCCAATCTATCTGTCCAGCGAACCAAACTTGTGTTGTGTACTCTCCAAATGCACTGCCTTAATGCCGAAATCAGACTGCCTTAATGCAATGCACAGTCTCCTAATGTAATGCACTGTCTTCCTTAATGAATGACCGAATGAATTAAGTGTCTAATGAATGGTAATGATCCTGGGTAGTTATTGAGTCTTTGGTGTCTTTCCGGACAGTCACCACACTAAAAGACGCACCCTAGGAAGACTAAACAGAACAGCCATTGAATAACTGTTCACCATGAACAGACACAATCCAATTTCGGATAAATCCGAACCATTGCGATCCATGGATACCCAAAATTAATTTTGGGTTAAGCCCATTTATTTAAATGAATTTTGTCCAAAAAGATAGGGCTCGGTCTAACCACACCCGTACCCGGCCGGGTCGGGTCGTGGCGTGACGGGCGGGCGGCGCGCGCGCGCGTGTGTGGTCGAACCGAAGGCATGTAGGTGCTCGCTCCGCTCATAAAATTGTGGTACCCCTTGGGGCCCAACCCATGGAGCAAACTTGGCCTATATATGCCCATGTTGGATCTCTTCCTCAACCAATGTGGGATTGGTGTCAAATCCCACATTGCACTTTGCTTTATTTTTCACTCTTCAAGAGGGTCACTTTGGAGCCTATTTTCTCATTCATTTCTTACTCGATTTGAGCAAATGAATATACTACATTATTCTCCTCACGGAGTAGAATATGAACCCACGAAATTTTATTCAAAATAATAATCGGGTCCCACTTTAATTTAGGCTCAAAGTCGACCAAAAATATGTTTTGGTCCAACAATAGGTATGGGGTATAGTGAATCACTTTATTCCTTTACTTATTTTCTAAAGGGTTGATGTCTCTATGTTGGTATGAGAGGGTTTCTAGTATAGTGCTCTTGATTGTAGGTGGACTTAGCAGCCGCACTATTCTTTAGTCTGTATGAATAGTCACGATGATAGAGTTATGCAGAGAGATGAATATTGCAAAGTTGTCCCCACCATGTGCGAGTGGGAGATGTTAGCATGTGGATATGGAGTCGGACTGGCAAACATGGGCGGACACAATCTGGATAGATAAGGATGGATTAGTGTTTGAATTAACTTAAATTTGGCCAGGCCAAGATAAGGATGGGTTTGGTTCCTAAAATCTCTCCACCTTATCTTAGTTCGTAAAATCTTACCACCTTATCCCCACATGTGTTATATATCTCTATATATATTTTGGGATTCTACCAACACATGAGATATAGGAAATTACTACGATTGATGCTCTTCATTCTATCTTTATATCGTGACTTGTGTGAAACTCTAGAACGGTGGAAATTGAGTTTGGTTTGTGTGGCTTACCTTACTGTGAGTCAAAGTGTTCGAATTCAAAGATTTTCGTGATTATCAAGGAGGGTCGTAAGGAATAGTAAAACAGTATCTAAATCCACTGATTCGTTGTGTTCGGATCGTAATCGGATATGACTTACGTTGCCGCATTCCCACAACGAAAATGATTAAGATATTATGTTTCATAAATAGTTTGAATATACGATAATATAATAATTCCAACAATAAGTATACACATAAGGAATATTATTTTTATTGTTTGCATCAATGAAATGTTGTAGGTAGGTCTTTATACCAGACTCAAGTCTATCATTAAGTTATAGGTAGGTCTTGATGGGCCAAGCCCAAATGGCCTAATTTATGTGAAAAGGCCCAAAAGGCCCAAAACCATACTGAAGCCCAGTTGCAATTAAAGGCTCAAACTTATGAAGACTCAGGCCCAATAAGACTCAAGCTCAATTAAGTGCACCATGGAGCTGCCTCGGCTTAGCTACAAAGATCCAGAGAGCACCCTTACCTTCTCTACCACCTTGGAAGCAGTCAACTTGGACCGAGTCTTGTGGGGAGCTCCTCAACGGCCACACCCGTTGAGGAGAATCTGCAAGTTCCACCAGGATAGCCAGATATTTACCACTTAATAGCTCCACTCTGTTGGAGAATGACTATAAAATGTAAGCCCCACCAACACTTGGGGGGCATCACTTTCTACAGAGCATAGAACTCCTCTTCCTCTCCAATCTGTAACACTCCGTTCACCGGAATCAATAAAATACCGGCAACTCTCTGCCATTCCAAAGTGGACGTAGGTCAAATTGACCGAACCACTATAAATCCCGTCTCTCTCTACTTTAATTATTGCTTAATTTCCAAATTACTTGACTAGTGGTGTGCAAAGTCGATTTTGTGCATCATCAGTTTGGCGCCGTCTGTGGGAATCGACAAAATTCTCATTTTTAAACATTCCATTTACTGAACCAATGGCAATCTGTGACACCCCAAAATCCGGGGGTCCGTTGATTACCCATCAACCCGCGGAATACCTGTAGATACCTAGTATCTCGATATCACACTGTTATGCCCCATTTACTGGGGTCCATAACTTAACGAAATTTGGGCAGAGTCTCCTTTGTATGGGGAGCTCTACCCAATACCCAACCTGTGCAATACACAATTACCAGACCCATCCGAGGTCAAATATAAAGCAAAGGCCGCACCGGGTCCATGTATAAGTAAACATTAGCCACACTGGGTCCAATTAACCATACTTAAATCAAAACATGAAAGACTAATCTAACAATAGTCTTTATAAGTTCTATTACAATTATTTTACGTATTACATGCCCCAAAATATAGTTTCTAACATGTAATTACACAAAACATTAAGTAAAGCCACATGCGGCTTTCTTCAAGCATGAGGGTCCAAAATGGAGCCATCCGCCGGTGTATCTCTCCCACCTGAAATGTGTTCCCGTATAGGGTGAGCCAACGCCCAGTAGAGTATTTCCTACAGAGGCTACTCCTCAACCTATATGCATATGAAATGTTCACATGCAACATCCATAAATCCGTAATCATTCCATCAAATAATATACAATTAAATGATGTAATGCTATAATGTCATGCCATGAATGAGGTGAGACCCACCCATGTGCACTCAACCCGAGTCCACTCTGACTCCCTTTACATGTCAATGCCATGTATGTTAAACCGGGCTACCTAAGCCCCATGAAATGAGATGAGACTCATGTACTCAACCCGAGCCCTTCCCGGCTCCTTTCCCCCATGCAATGCCATGAGTATAAAAACCGGACTTCTCAAGCCTCCGCCATTGGTATTACTCACCCAATAACTAATTTAAGAAAATCTCCGGGTCTTTCTTTGGGGTGGACGTTTATGGACTTCCACCAACGGAACCCAACCGACACGGGATTTATGGACTCTTTCCACCAACGGTGCCGCGTACACCAACACACTTTATGGACTCTTATACCAACGGAAGTGCGTATCCGAAACACCGGGCCTTGCACCCGAGAGGTCGTCTTGCCCCTTCTTGCTAACCCCGACCCAATCTTTTTCTTCTTTTTCATGCAACCATGCGACTCAGTTGAATAATCAATCCAACTTTCCCGAGCCCATCCACCAACCACCAAGCATGATGATTGATATATGCAACTACCCTCCCACACTCATGCAAGTTTCTCATGAATGTGACATCGCCTTATGCCCAATATGTCGTGAATGCCAATGAGCAATTTATCTCCATATTAGACTCCCATAATACCACATAGCTTGTGGTACAAACACCCATGCACAACATCATTATGACACAATGTCCATGTATGTGATGTTCCCGTACATATGCAATGTAATGACCCATTGCTTCTCTCATGCAAGGTTCATATGTAATGAATGTCATATGAACTGTCTCTACCACATTCCAACATATGATATTAACAACAACCATGCACACACACACACCACTCATGATGTGAATTCCCCGTGCATATGCAATGCGATGTATCATTGCAATAAAATTATGTCACATATGTAATGCATGCCATATGGACTAAATTAACATAATCAATTCCATCCCATGGCAATTTACATTATAAACGTATAAATTTCATGCTTCATCACAACAATTGATATATCAAAATATATATCTGACATTCACAATTTCAACATAAATCATATCGTACACATATGATTTTCATTTACCACATAAGGCATAACATGTTATTTATCATATAACAATTTCAATCCATTTAGGTATTTTGTCAAACACCTTCAAGGCAAACAACATGGTAACACATATCATGCCCAATTTCCACATAATTCAAGAAATTCCAATAGGCAATTTCTACATACCAATTTAGGATAAAATTATTTTACCTAAATTCCACCAATAGGCAAGTGTAATTTTCTAACAACCTACCCACCATCTTCATTATTCCATAACCATATATATATATATATAATAACATAGGCATTTCTAGGTAAAAAATCAACCCAAGTAAGAGAACCCCTACCTCTTGTAGCGTGAGAATCCCGTAGGAAGCTCCCAAGACCCGAAAACCCAACTCGAAGCTTGATTTTCCCAACTCCCGAAATTTCACCTTCGGTGAACTTCGTTGTTTTTGGTACCCACGCGTAGCCTTCGTCGACGTGATCACTTCTCCCTTCTAGCTCAACGGAATCCGAGCAACAAAATACAACTCGAATCTTGATTTTCGTATACCCTCATCCGTTCACCTTCGGTAAAACTTGTGGTTTTTGGTACCCACGCGTAGCCCTCGTCGCGTAGATGAACTTTGCCTTTTGAATCGACGAATTCCGACAGACGGAACTCCCGGAATCGGAGCGGGAAGTTTGGAGATGAATTTTTTTCCTTCTCTTTTCTCCCCAACGTCCAGACCAGTAAACACACTGGTTTTTGTGTCTAAAACACAGATATTTGTGGATATTTATAACCCCGATGCGCGGTGCACGTGCGCCACATGCCCCCCTTGTCCGGGTCCGTTTTTCGTCCCGAAATGATTCATTAAGTCCCGGATTAAGTCCAAATGAATTTTATTGGAACTTTAATCCAATTATAAGGAAATTTTATAAAATCCATTATTGGGGACCTTTAAAATTACATTCGTCACGCAGTCGCCTCGAACGACGTGCAAAAATTCGACTATCTCGGAATTCGACGAAATTTCTAGTGATTACTAGATTTCGCGTTGCGAATCCAATGGCGCACTCCGTTTCCTCATCCGAAGTCTAGAACATGATTATTTCAAATACGCATAAGGGTGGAGAATTACCATTTTGCCCTTTTTCAGAAAAAGTTCAAATTTTCCCGGGTTTTACACAATCACTACTAGGTCCATGAACCAACATGAAGACAATCCTACACGAGAGGAGGAGGTTGCTCCTCCAGTTACCAACCCTGTCCCGAACGCTCCAGCACCAAATTCTCAGCAGATGTTGGAGACCATGCAGCAGCTGATGGCCCAAAACCAGCAGATACTGCAACTCATGCTCGCTGGACAAGGAGGAGCACAACTTGGTGGAGCACAGCTCGGAGGACCTCAAGGAGCTCCACATCCGGAGGGCCAAGGAGCTCCGCACCCTGCTGCTCCACACCCTGCCGCTCCACACCTAGGCGACCCTGCAGGGCTGGGCGCCCCCTTTGGAGTCCCCCTGGGCGCCCCACACAGGGGAGCCCATCACGAGGGATTTCCACCTCCTCCTCCTGCTTCACACGGTGGAAACCCTCATCTCCAAGAAGATGAAGGCGAGAATCAAAGCATGGAACATGGGAGTCACTTCCATGTTCATTCCAGAGGAGCCCCCAATCATTGGGATGAGAAAATCAAAGAAGTACAAAATCAGCTAGGTGACGTCTTCAATGCCATGAAGGCGCAAGGACCTGAGACTGTGGACTATCTTGTGAGGCGAACTGACACGCCTTTCAAGCCGGACGTGGCGAACTACCCCCTCCCTCAAAAATTTAAAATGCCATCCGTGGAGACCTTTGATGGTACGAAGGATCCACTGGACCATCTGGAAACTTACAAGACCTTGATGCAGCTGCACAACGTCCCTGACGAAATCATGTGCAGGGCGTTCTCAACCACCTTGAAGGGATCAGCGCGACAATGGTTCGCCAAACTCACCCCGGCCTCCATAGGCTCTTTCGCCGAATTGAGCAGATCTTTTGTGACACAGTTCATTGGTGGACGCCGCCAGCAGAAACCTGTCACCCATCTGCTCAGCATAAAGCAGGACCAAGATGAGAGCCTGAGAAGCTACCTAACTCGTTTTAACGAGGGGGTTCTTCAGGTCGAAGAGCCCGATGAAAAAGTCAGCATGACCGCCTTCTTGGGAGGCCTCCGATCATCGAGCTTCCTTTTCTCCATGATGAAACGCCCATCAAAGAGCATGCCAGAACTATTGGCAAAAGCTCAAAAATATATAAATGCTGAGGAAATCAACAGGTCTAGGCGAGATGAATCATCTCGCGGATCGCCAAAAGCCAGACCTGCCTCTGCACTGTTCTCAAACAGGCATCCTATCTCCAGCTTAGCGGCTCTCTCGCGGGTCGCCAAAAAGCTTAACATATCTCTGCTATGCTCTTAAGCAGGCAGCCTACCTCTGCACTGCTCTCAAGCAGGCAGCCTACTTCTGCACTGCTCTCAAGCAGGCAGCCTACCTCTGCACTGCTCTCAAGCAGGCAGCTCACCTACCTCTGCACTGTTCTCAAACAGGCAGCCTATACCTCAAGCTTAAGGACTCTCTCATGGGTCGTCAAAAGCTCGGTCTTAAAAGGCAGGATATTGAAACTCAGGTAGTCTGCAACCCGAGGGACTACATTAGATTGAATGTCAACAATCGGGGCCTCTCCATTGGCACCCAACCTGAGTAGCCTAAACCTTACAGCACTCCTCGGGCGCCCAAACACCTCTCAGGCGCCCAAACCTCTTAGGCGCCCAGCAGTCTCAAGCTCGCCCAAGGTAGCCCAGGCTCGCCCAAGGCACTAGCCTGCTCGCCAAAACAACCCAAATCAGCTCCGCCTCGGCTGCACGCCCAAAGGGCTGCTCCGCCTCGGCTGCACGCCCAAGGGGCTGCTCCGCCTCTGCTGCATGCCCAAGGGGCTGCTCCGCCTCGGCTGCACGCCCAAAGTGCTGCTCCGCCTCTGCTGCACGCCCAAGGGGCTGCTCCGCCTCGGCTGCACGCCCAAGGCGCCGCCTCCGCTGCACGCCCAAAGGGCTGCTCCGCCTCTGCTGCACGCCCAAGGGGCTGCTCCGCCTCGGCTGCACGCCCAAGGGGCTGCTCCGCCTCCGCTGCACGCCCAAGGGGCTGCTCCGCCTCCGCTGCACGACCAAGGGGCTGCTCCGCATTCCCTGCACACCCACTTGGGTTGAAGATCTTGCCAAAACTGCCCAAAAGCAAAAATGCATCGTGTAAGGGAAGAGTCATCTAGCAAAGGAAGTCTCCACCACCTAAAACTCAAGATGTAAACTAATGCCCTCTTTTCCAAGTTTCCTTGAACACAGGGGCATTGGGGGGCAAATGATGGGCCAAGCCCAAATGACCTAATTTATGTGAAAAGGCCCAAAAGGCCCAAAACCATACTGAAGCCCAGTTGCAATTAAAGGCTCAAACTTATGAAGACTCAGGTCCAATAAGACTCAAGCTCAATTAAGTGCACCATGGAGCTGCCTCGGCTTAGCTACAAAGATCCAGAGAGCACCCTTACCTTCTCTACCACATTGGAAGCAGTTAACTTGGACCGAGTCTTGTGGGGAGCTCCTCAACGGCCACACCCGTTGAGGAGAATCTGCAAGTTCCACCAGGATAGCCAGATATTTACCACTTAATAGCTCCACTCTGTTCGAGAATGACTATAAAATGTAAGCCCCACCAACACTTGGGGGGCATCACTTTCTACAGAGCATAGAACTCCTCTTCCTCTCCAATCTGTAACACTCCGTTCACCGGAATCAATAAAATACCGGCAACTCTCTGCCATTCCAAAGTGGACGTAGGTCAAATTGACCGAACCACTATAAATCCCGTCTCTCTCTACTTTAATTATTGCTTAATTTCCAAATTACTTGACTAGTGGTGTGCAAAGTCGATTTTGTGCATCATCAGGTCTTATTTTTTAACTGTTGTTACATTTAATACAGATGTAAATGTTTCAATACTCGAATATTCCTTTTACAAATTGATTGCAAACCAATTTCTCTGTGCCCCATTTGAGTCAAATATACTTCTAATTTCTAACTTGCGTAATTGTACCTTCTTATATATATACTAGATAAACTAATAGAAAAAATTATAATCTTGCAAGGTTATTGCAACTATGACATAGGAAGTTCAAATTCTCCTAATTTGCAAGACATGAATCAAGCATTTCGGGACAATAGTTACAATGTCAATTGAGTGAAAATTGTAAATCAATGCATTATTTTGGATAAATTACATGTTGACAATGCTAATTTAGACTGATTTGGCCAATGCTAATTTACATTCATGTGAAAAATATTTTGGACGTAATGAAAACGTAACTTTAATGACATTACTTACCCAAAAAAAACTTTAACGACATTAATGTAGCGGTGAGTGGTGCTACCATTGGGATTATTGTGCATATATTTGTCGACATTTGTGGAGCTCATTGATGGTGTTATTGTAAGATATGGATAGAGCTAGTGGTCTTGCTTGTGGCTGTTCGAAAAAACAAAATTTGTCGATCATTCTCTAATGGATTAGTTTTGCTTTTGCAGTGATATTACTTCTTCAACGTGGTAAAAACAATGTTCATGAATTTTTTTTTATTGGGCAGAGCTAGTGGATAGAGTTGGTGGTATGACTTGTCGCTGTTCAAATATGTACCAAAAATTAATTTATCGCATCATTACTCTATTTTTGTTTAATAAAACCGCAACAACTATAATTTTTTATCTTAATTTGTCATTTTTATGGTGTCAAATTCTTTTTAATCCTATAGACATTTCCTAATTCTTCATATCAAAGAAAATGGGTTACTTGTGGGATAATTTAGCATACTTTTTCAAATAAACTAATGAATATTTGTTTTTATTAGGTCTCTATGTATTAACAGGACATTATTTAATTCACTTATCATGTACTTGTCATTTATTTAATAAGATGGTCACATGTACCTTCCGAAATTTAATAAGATGGTCACATGCATGTACCATGACATTCATAAATCTCACCCACCTATACATATACGCATGAAACACACACATGCACTGGTAAGATGAGAGTTGAGATACACCAATACGCAATCGGTGAAGAAGAAAAGAAAATCATATGGTTTGTGACCTAACAAGAAAGAAAAAACTAAGTTATAAGAGTTAATTATCTATTTAATCTTTGAATTATATTATTTGTGTTAATTGAGTCCCTAAATTATGTTTTATGTGAATTTAGTTCCTAAATTATACAATCTAACTCAATGTGGCTCTTCTGTCCAAAGTCGCTAAATTTGATAGATACTTTCACTGGCACATAACATGGCCCCTGATTTATAACCTAATCTCTGACTCATGTAATATACACGTGAGGGTTTCCATCAAATTTAACATAGAATTTAAATGAAAGAGCCACATTAAGTTAAATTGCATAATTTATGGGTTAAATTGACACAAACAATATAGTTTAAGGGCTAAATAAATAGTTAAATTTTTATTAGATAAAAAGTGAAAATGTAGTACCAAAAATCACATTTTGGCAAAGAAACACTAAGAGCAATTCCAATAGGCATCTCAAAAGCCGATTGGAATTAAGATTGATAATTGAGCCGAGTTACTTGAGCTTGGCTCGGATAAGGTTTAACTTGAGCTCGGCTTGAACAATTTTACGAGCCGAGCTTGAACAATTTTTTAGACTAACTTAAAAAACAAGTCTAATAGACGCGGCTCGTTTATATGTAAAATAGTCGAGTTATTCGGGTTCGACTCGGGTTCGAATCGTTTTTTGCTCGGTTCGCGCTCGACACATTTTCTAAACAAGTCAAACTTAAACAATTTTTTAAATTTGTTTAAAAAAATAACCTCGACAAGCTCGGTTTGATTATCAGCCCTAACTAGAGCTCTCAACTGTCATATTTGACAATTGCTACTTCTCCAATGGAGATGCTAAATACTTAGGTGGCAAAATGAAATTTGGTCGTATATCAAATTTGACATATCTTTTTTTTTTTATGACAAATCTCTTAAATGCATTATTTTATTCAGTAAAAAAAAATTAATGCAAAAGCTTCCAAACAAAATGTGAAGGTAAAAGATGAAGATATAATAAAATAAATTATTTTGATATATCAGTTAAAATACAATGAGGTGAAAATATCAAATTCTACATGTAAGTCTTTAAATTTAAATTTGACATCTCAATTTTAACATCTCGGAGATATTCTAACCAGGCGGAATGAGAAAAAGTGACACGCAGAGGGAGATAACGAAAAAGAAACTTTTGTCGCTTCCGTCAATAAAATCTACTAAAATGACTGGATTTAACAATTCCTTGATACTACCCGACATTTTATTGAAATGACAATTTATTATTGGCGTTGAGTAATACAAGTGGGTACCAACTTGGTACTTACAAAGTATGTAATATTTTCTCGATTCTATGACATAACAACTGCTTTTTGGTAGCATTGCCACCACATAAACATTGCATATCTAGAAATCTGCAACTTAACTTGAAAGGAAAAGGCAACACTTTCAACCTTCAATTTCACCAACAATATGAGTGTTTACTATCCTTTTTAACGAATGTATCATGTATTATAAGCTTAAAATTTTTACTTTACCCCTTTAAAAATTAAAAGTCTCATATTACAATCTAAATTTCTTTAAATAGTAACAATGTGAAACATCATCCTAAAAAAATCTCTGTCACCATCACACATGACACACTTGGTTCCAAACAATAAAATTTCAAGGTTAACCTTTACTCCCTAGGACTTGTTTGGATGGATTTTTGGAAAGGATTTTGATTGATTTTTTCAAACCCTTCCAAACTCAAACACCTCTTTACAAAGATGAGATTCAACATTAAATACAATTCATACCCATGTTTGGTATGTCCACGAATATATCACTATTATGATAGTATATTTATATATAAATGACTATTTTGCCCCTTCACCAATCTAATCTAAACCCATGTTTACATACATATGGGGTATAATTGTCTTTTTGTATCCTGAATCCGTTAACCCTCATCCGAAACCCACCCCCTCATGGTTTGATGAAACCCATAATTTAGGGTTTAAGATCCGGGCCAATAACGGGCTGAGCTTGATAACCAGACTTTAAATTTTTGGCCAAACATGAGTTTTGTGTGTCATTTGGACTATTTTTTCCTAATCCATCTTCCAAAGCGCCCCCCCCCCCCCACCCCCCCAAATCCCACTTACCAAACAGCCCCATAGGGCATTCTCCAACAAGTGTATGAAAAAGCTAGGAAGGGGAGTGTTACATGTCAACATGAAACTTGGTAATACGCCAAAACGGATTTATCATTGACTAAGGTTTAGGTGGCAAAGTGATATTATGATTTTTGAGTAGACAGAAATCAAACAACGTCTCATTGTTAAGTCCATTATCATTTTGAGAAATTCAAAGTGAAATGTAAGTCTTTTAAACTTTGAAGGGGCAAACAGAAAAATCTTGTACAAAGTGATAAGATCTATTTAGTGCCATTTAAAAAAAAGGAGGATAAATTCCAAAAGGTTATCTTAATGGTAGTTCGATCACTTGATAAGTATCTTCACAGACGTAGGATAAGGGTTCGAATATCCCACGAAGTGTTCATCTTCTTAGGGCCACCATTTATAGATTTATCCCGTTGTATAGAGAGGTTGTTTTATACAAGGTCCAACATTAGTCCGGTGAGTGAGCAGGATAACGTATTATTTGTGATCCAATATGACAGCTGGGTTATCATAAAAAAAGAGGATGATTGCACATATTGTAATCATACTAGAGGTAACCCATGCCTGAAAGTACGGTACAATGTGAATGGTTTTGAGAGAGATGTTCGTGACCATTAGATGAGTCTTATTGAGACCGTCGAATGAACTCATTGAAATTTTTTCTGTTTTATATTATAGATATTAAGTCAACGTCATATATGTCCAACTGGTGTCGATATACAAATTATGTCCAAAAAAATTATTTTTTTGTATCTTGAATCCGTTAACTCTCCTCCGAAACCCACCCCCTCATGGGTTTGATGAAACCCATGATCTAGGGTTTAAGGTCCGGGCCAATAACGGGCTAGACTTGATAACCCAGACTTTAAATTTTTGGCCAAATATGAATTTTGTGTATCATTTAGACTATTTTTTCCCTAACTCCCATCTTCCAAAGCCCACCCCCCCCCAACAAAAAAAATCTCACTTACCAAACAGTCCCATAGGACATTCTCCGGCAAGTGTATGAAAAAGCCAAGAAGGGGAGTGTTACATGTCAACATGAAACTTGGTAATACGCCAAAGCGGATTTATCATTGACTAAGGTTTAGGTGGAAAGTGATATTATGATTTTTGAGTAGAAAGAAATCAAACAACGTCTCATTGTTAAGTCCATTATCCTTTTGAGAAATTCAATGTGTGATGTAAGTCTTTTAAACTTTGAAGGGGCAAACGGAAAAATCTTGTACAAAGTGATAAGATCTATGTAGTGCCATTGAAAAAAAAAGGAGGGTAAATTCCAAAAGGTTGTGTTAATGGTATCTCAACCACTTGATAAGTATCTTCACAGACATATTGTAATCATACTAGAGGTAACCCATGCCTGAAAGTACGGTACAATGTGAATGGTTTTAAGAGAGATGTTCGTGACCATTAGATGAGTCTTATTGAGACCGTCGAATGAACTCATTAAAATTTTTTCTGTTTTATATTATAGATATTAAGTCAACGTCATATATGTCTAACTGGTGCCGATATACAAATTATGTCCAAAAAAATTGTTAGAAAGTCCGAGAAATATTTGAATTAATCATTTTGCCAAATATCATATCATATCATATAAAATTAAAAATATTTGGTGCCACTCATTTTTTTTTTTTGTGTTTTGTTTAATAAGAAATTGAAATCTACTAAGCAATAGCGTCAAGGTTAGTATTTAATCATCAGTGCATAACAAATAAATAAAAAATTAAAATTAATTACAAAATTATGAAAGGAAAGTGTAATAGATATTTTTATGGGATCTTGAAATGTATAAATCATGAATTGTCATTATCCAAGCCAACTCATTCCAGTTGATCCTGACCAGACATATTGTATAATGATTGTAGTGGAACAAATAAATATAACTCTTGTTCAATTTCAATACTTGAAAGTCTTGTTTCATTTAAGAGAGACAGCTAATAACCCAGATTGAACCATGTCCCCCTCTGCAATAAATAATTAAATTTGTTTATTCTTTGGGGGGGAAAAAAAAGCAAAAAAATATTTTTTTCTAGTACCATACAAAACATTATTTTTAGTCATATGTTTTGATTTAAATTATTTAAAGGTGTTAATTGCCACAATTATAAAATAATTTATAATAATAAAATTTTACACTTGTTAATTATTACTTAATTATAAAATATATATATCTAAAATTATTTTTCTTGCAATATTCTATGCCCTGATTTAGCTATGCACACAAGTCGGCAAGATTCAAGATACTTCGAAGATCTTAAAATAAAGCCAAATATTTTTGGCCATTTATACTGTTGTGTTGTCCACAGCCACATATGGGTGACCCCACGTAGCTGTGCTGCTTCAACGAAATTTCTAGCAAGTCATATGCGGATCCAAATCCTTATCTCCACTGCCTCAGCCTCTTAAATTCTGCACCATTCACTTCACCTTCTCAACCTGTCCAGATTCTTCATATGATCTCTCTCTCTCTCTCTCTCTCTCTCTCTCTCTCTACACTCCCATTTTCTCTTTCTTCTCTCCTTCCCCCACAACCAAGCAATACTTTTTCAGGCATGTGTTTGTCTGAACTCAGATTGTCTAGCAAAGCATTAGGAAGATCTTTGTAGAAAAAAATTTACAGGTAGCAACCTTTCTCTTTTTCTGGGGAAATTTTATTGAAGTTTAACCATTCCAGGGCTTTCCAGCAATATTTCTGCCTCTTACATTATATTCTTTTATGTGGGTATCTCTTAAATCTTGAAAAGAAACTCTCTCTCTCTCTCTCTGTGTTCCATTTTCCATATGGGTGTGTCTTGATCTATATAGATCACTGAAAAAATTGGAGAAACATAAAATATAGATAGATAGATAGATACACATACAAAACAAGAAGTGAAGATCAGTCATAGGAAGATGAAAATCCAGTGTGATGTGTGTGAGAAAGCTCCAGCAACGGTTATTTGTTGTGCGGATGAGGCGGCACTATGCACAAAATGTGACGTTGAAGTTCATGCAGCTAACAAGCTTGCAAGCAAGCACCAGAGGCTACTCCTTCAGTGCCTCTCCAACAAGCTCCCTCCTTGTGACATATGCCAAGTAAACGAAATTTCTTATTTTCTCTCTGTTTTACTTGAATTACTGTTTCAGAATTATTGTCTTTCATATTTAATATTCTTTACCTTTTGTAGCCTTTTGCAATTGGGAAAGTCTACGGTACTGAAAAATAATTTTCAGTAGTTGTAACTTCTTTCTTTTGAGATGTAATTTGACCTTTAAAATTGTAACTTAATCTATGAAAGTTGTAACTTTCAGGATCGATTGTAATGCTTTACGATCGATCCTGTCTTTCACAAGTTGTAACTTATATTTCAAAAAATTATAATTTTTGGTACGGTGGCTGTACCGTATCTTTTGTTTGCAATTTGATAGGTTGGTCAAATTGATGATCATATTTTGTTTGAATATATTAAGAATATCTTAGATCAGATAGGATAGACCTGTTTGGTAGCAAAGAAATAAGAGGAATAGGAGTGAAGAACCCCAAGTATATGGATTTGAAAACTTTTAAGTGAAGATTTGATTGGAAAAAATAGTGGTTATAGATTTTAATGAGGTTGATTAGTCATTCCTCTGGTGAACCTAAAAATAAGATAAATACAAGAGAATCAGATGTTGTGCTACTTATAAGTATTAGAAAGTGCCGATTCATCTATTTATGTAGGAATTTTAATATCAACATATCTCGAGAGTACTGATAAATTAAATAGAAGGGTGTATGCTGTCAAGTCCGCGGCGACCCTTACTATTAGGTGCTGCAAAAATTCTAACATTTTGGAATCTAATCACATAATTAGGCACATCCATAAGTGATATAAACAAAGTCCGAGTAGAAAATTTCAGAGACATTTGGGAAAAAGTTAAGAATAACACCTTCAATCAGAGGAAGGCAATTCAATCTTTAGAGGAAGTATACGATGTCATAACGGAGGATTAGCATGGAAAATGGTTGAAGAACTATTCAATGTTGTCGATGATTATTGTTCTTTGAATTTGAACAGCAAACAATGCTATTGTGCCATGTATGCTCTCTTAAGAGGATTTCTACTTGCAATTTAAGAACATGATTTTGACATGAAAAACTAATGTCATGAGACGTTGACAAATCGTTTTCCCATTCCTAGAAAAGAAGAATCAAATCGATATGGTCATCTTTTTAATGATCAATCGATATTGAATCTGCTCAATATATCATTTTGAAGGCTTTCGTAGTGTTATTGGTTATAATTTTTTTCTCCCTACCTGAATTCTTCTCATGTAGGAGAAGGCAGCATTCATTTTCTGTGTTGAAGACAGAGCTCTCTTTTGTCGGGATTGTGATGAGCCAATCCATTCAGCCAGCAGCCACGCTGCAAACCACCAGCGATTTCTAGCCACTGGAATCCGAGTAGCTCTGAGCTCAAACTGCACCAAGGACACAGAGAAGAGCTGCTTTGAGCCACTGCCACCCAATCACACTGCACAAAAGGTTGCTATGAAAAAGCCTACACAAAACAGTTCTGGTTTAACATCACCGTCTTGGGCTGTTGAGGACCTACTACAGCTTTCAGATTTTGAATCCTCCGACAAAGTAAGATAGCTATAGGCATATCAAGTTTTTATGCCATAAATTCATTAGTTTATGTTTGCATGCTCGTCATACTGTCTTCTAGCATGACAAGAACAAAGGACTAGAGAAGAAGCGAGAACCTCTGAAGTCTACAGCCACAAAACTACACCTCATCCTTGGCGGGATCATACTCATTTTTTCAAATCTCTGTGAGTGGGTCAGAAGAAAAAATATATAGATTTCTATAGTTTGTTCCAAAATTGGTGTTCTGAATTTTGAGGCCTCATTTCACTACAAGCCGTCTAAAAGTTTTTGCTTTTGTACATACAATAGTTTTGCTGTTTTATAATATAATATATCTTGTTAGTTTCATCTCAATTTTGAGCAGTCCTATGAAAATTCTTCTTTGAATGACATTTGAACTATTGTTATTCAAATGTTATTGCCTTGTTCTTCTTAATTATTTGTTTGTCTGGCTCCTACAAATGCCAGTTTGTTGACTTCTGCTCAATTTGTGCAGAAGGAACAGCTTGAGTTCGGAGAGCTTGAGTGGTTGACAGACATTGGTCTTTTTGGTGAACAAGTTGCTCAAGAGGGCTTGGCAGCAGCGGAAGTTCCTCAGCTTCCAGCATCACAGTCAAGTAATGTTACATCATACAGACCAAACAAATCCTACATGCCTCACAAGAAGCCCAGAATTGAAATTCCCGAAGAAGACGATGAGCATTTCACTGTCCCTGATCTTGGTTGAACTTGCACATTCAAATTCACGGTGGATATGCATCAAAACATAGATTCATCTGTGTCTGTTTATTTATGTTTATTTGCATTCAGGTAATTAGGATAAGGGTTTGCTATAGACTGTTTCGTTTTCTCTATTTGCTGTGCATTTTCATTTACATTTGATATAAGAAGCCATTATTGGGAATGACAAATGCACCTAGGATCTAATACATACCATATAGTATGGCTGACTCGGTGAAAAATACTGTTTTCTTGTACCCTATGTTCCTTTTTTTGCTAAGAAACATAATATATTTGAGTTTGTTTTGCTTTCTTTAGAAGTTTATTGGATATAATTTTTCTACATATCATGTCTCCACGTGAATATTGGAGATTTTTGAACAAGATTGGCGGAACAGTGAAGGCAAGAAACCATTGTTGTGTATGTGATCAAATGTGATATGAAACCTGGACATTCACTCTACAGCCATACCAAATTGTTCTGGTTAGAACGCCAGTTCATGGTTATGATTGGTACTTAAATCTTGTTCGAGATATGCAAATGGGGTTAGTTTTAATAGGATGGTTTCGATGGTGTAATATTGCTGGCAAGTTCGAGTTCCAGTTCAGTCTATGTAAGTCGGCTATGGATGATTATGTGCATTCCAAGTTTATGTTGTGTTTACAAGTCTCCACAACCATTTCTTCATTATACCCACCAACAAAAACTCGGCTACCCAGCTGATGTATTTATTTACGAGACTAAGAAGCAGAAGCAGGGGCCATGTGAGGCCCTCAAATCTGATCTGCTGTACACTTGATATGGTCACAGTTTCCCTTTGTTCAAATGTTGGGTTTGAGGGTTTGACAAAAAAAAAAATGTTGATAATATCTAGGCGCACAGGCAAATTTTTTGTTTCATTTCGGTTGTTTTAACAAAAACGAAGAGGCTTTGGAATGTTCTCTCTTCAGTCTCACCCAAGTGAATTGGTTTTGAGAATGTTCCACCAGTTTTTGGCGACTTTCACTTTAATCCAATTCACCAGCTACGTGCCTTTTACACCTAGTCATTTTTAAGAACACATCCCTTACCATAGTTGCTAACACAGACGTTGTTGGAAAAATAATAATTGATGAGCCCGAAATTAACAGTGTCAAGCCCGATAAAAATAAGTCGGGAAAAGACCCAAATACTAATGGGCCCCGGAAATAGCCCAAGTCGCCAAAGCCTGTCAAGCCGGGTCATCCTATCTAAGGAGAATGGAGAAGAGGCGAAGGCATCAAGAGAGGTCACCCAAGCCATATGGGCGCTGCCCACTAGGGACTCATCACTTGGACCTCATCACTTGGACTCATCACTTGGACCTCATCATATGGGCGCCGCCCAATGGTTGAGCTCCCCACTCCTCCTCAACCTCTCACTTGTTCTCTCCTCATCCATGATGCTTCAAGTCCAAGAAAGAAGTTGCCAGAAGGTCAACACCTAAGCCCAAGAAGACACCAAAGGGGATGACCACCCTTGGGCGCCACCCATAGGGCGCCAACCATGGGGTGCCGCCCATTGGGCGCCTACCCCTTGGTGCCCACTTGCCTTGGGACTCCGGTACTCCTACTCCAACTCAAGGTCCAGCCTAAGGTCCAATCCAACCAGGACTCTCCTCCGACTAAATAGGAGCACGAGGGAGAGAATGACGGAATACGAAGATCAACTCCTACCCTAATTGTGTTTGCCAAAGAGGTCCACTCTTACCATGATTGTACTTACCTAAATAGTGGAAGACCTCTTCCTCACGACACCGCCTCACCGCCTCAACATAGCTATATAATGTAAGCCCTCTCAAGGGTAAAGACACGCTTACAACACCTTGATACATCTCAAACACCCAGAGGCAGCTTCACTACACACTTGCTCTTTCTCCCTATCTCTCTCTCTCTCAAAACTCTGTAACACTCAGGTGACCCTTATTCATCAATAAAGAACACCGGTCATCGCTGCCATTTCAGAGAGTGGACGTAGGTCGTCTGAGACCGAACCACTATAATTTTCTGTGTTGATCTGTTGTTTATTGCTTTAGGTTGCATTGATTGCCATTGATTGCTTGTTAATTACCCATTAATTACATACTTGACTGTTGATCTTGCCAAAGACAATTTTGTACATCATCAGTTTGGCGCCGTCTGTGGGAACGACAAAGTTTCTATTGCTCTACTTCTTTGCTCATTGAATCCATGGCAATCACCACGAGATCAAGGTCTCAACAACCCGGCTCACCGGGAGGAGGTCCGCCTCCCCCTGCACCTTCGGGACCTTCTGCCATGGCGACCCCCGTCGTCGGACAACAACAACTCTTGCAGACCATGCAGCTGCTGGTGGAACAGAACCAGCAGATCATCCAATTGATGCTCGCCCAAGGGGGCGTCGCCTCTCACCCTGCGGGAGGAGCACCTCTCCCTCCAACAGTAGAGGGGCTGGCAGCCCCTCACCCGGAGGTCCTTCGCCAGAACGCCCCGAGGCCACATGGCACCCCTCGCCCAACAGTCCCTCCTCAACGCGCAGGCAGCTCGCGTGCTCCTCCTCTCTCACACGTACCTGTGCAGGAGAATGAAGACGGTGAGAGTCAATACGGTGACCATCAAAGCCAGTACCATCCGACTGGAGATGTCCCTAACCAGTGGGACGAGAAGATTAAAGAGGTGCAGAACCAGCTTGGTGATGCCCTCAACGCCATCAAGGCACAGGCACCTGAGGCAGTAGACTACCTGGTAAGACGTACTGATACGCCTTTTACTGCTGATATTGTCAACTATCCTTTGCCTTCGAAGTTCGAGATGCCCAATATCGAGATCTTCGATGGCACCAAAGACCCCCTTGACCACTTGGACACCTACAAATCACTCATGCAACTCCACAATGTGCCTAATGAGGTTATGTGCAGAGCCTTCCCTACCACCTTGAAGGGGTCTGCCCGCCAGTGGTTCTCCAAGATCAAGCCTTTCTCCATCCACTCTTTTGCAGAGCTAAGCAGGTCCTTCGTCTCCCACTTCATTGGGGGACGCCGCCACTAGAAACCAGTAACCCACCTGCTTACCATCAAGCAGGACAGGGACGAGAGCCTCAGAGGCTACCTTGCCCGCTTCAACAAGGAGGTCCTCCAGGTTGAGGAGCTAGATGATAAGGTGGCCTTAGCCGCTTTTATCGCTGGACTCTGCTCCTCTAGTTTCATGTTCTCCGTACTCAAAAAATCGCCCTCCAGTATGCCCGAGCTGCTGTCAAGGGCACAAAAGTACATAAACGCCGAGGATGTCACCAAGGCCAGACGAGGTGAGTCCTCCTACGGGGGTGAGAAAAGAAAGGATACCCGCGAAGACATGAGAGAAGCAGAGAACAAAAGAAATAGGACAGAGAGAATCTCTGTCAAGGACCGTCTTGGTCCCCCACATTTGAGAGAGCGGCAAGCTCTCAAGCCACTCAATGCCTCGGTGGAGCACATCCTATTCCAGATATAGGATGACCCCACGCTCCGCTGGCCCGAAAAAATGAAGTCTGCCCCAAACCGCAGAAATCCCAGCAGGTATTGTCGTTTCCACCGCGACCATGGCCACGACACTGACGATTGCTTTAATCTTAAAAGGCAGATTGAGGAGCTCATACAACGTGGCCACTTGAGGCAGTACGTTGCTGGCAGAGGACAAGTCCTGCCACCTGGTTGGGACCAGGATGACAGAGAACGCCAGCAACCCCTCGGAGAAATCCATACAATCGCCTAAGGGCTAAGAAGAAGTGACTCCAACTTCACCAGGAAAGTCTTGGCCCACTTACGGGACACCGAACACCTAAAGATTTTATCTATCCTTTATTAGTTGATTTATCTTGTTATTTGTTATTTTATGAAATAAAATTTTGAGGAGATTATTGTATCCAAAATTGTTTTGCCTTCCTAAAATTTACAAACAGCTCCAACCAGCGCAGGCGCTCAGACGAGGGGTCTCGCCCTCTCCACCTTGGGCGTCTCCTGTGATGCCGCCTAGACAAGGGGCCTTGCCCTCTCTACCTTGGGCTCCCCATGATGCCAACGAGGGGTCTCGCCCCCTCTCACAAGGCACTCAGCACTAGGCGCCCAATCTCAGGTGTCCAGCAGCAGGTGCCCTGCCTCAGGTGCCCGATCTCAGGCGCCCAGCGCCCAGCAGCAGGCGCCCCACACCAGGCACCCAGCAGCAGGTGCCCCACACCAGGCACCCAGTAGTAGGTGCCCAGCACCAGGCGTCCAGCACCAGGCGCCCCACACCACCAGGTGCCCAGCTCTTCAGCATCATCTCTCATCTCCTCCATCTCTATGGAGTGAGCCTTTGGCCTAGTAGCTCTCTCAAGTGCTACTCGAAGGTCAACCTCAAGTTGAGCAGCCCTTTCATGCACTAGCCTCAACTTCTCAGCGGCATCCTCTCGTGCCTGCTGCTCGAGCCTTAACAGTTTCACGGCATCCTCTCGTGCCTGCCGTGCAAGCTATGCGGCATCCTCTCGTTCCTGTCGCTCAAACCTTAACTACTCTTCAGCAGCCTCATGTGCCCGCCTCTCCGCTGCCTAGACATCGATTGCCTCATTGATCTTCAGCGAATTTGTAAACATGCAGGGCAAAGCAGCAGCCACCTATAGGCATTCAAAGCCAAAATTATAAAGAAAGAAAGCCAAGTACAAAGTCAAATAGGAGTGCGGGACACACTTAGTAAGCCTCTGCTACGGCAGCCATCTCCCGAGACTATACGTAGCTCGACCTCTATAACTCTGCTCTCGTGCACGCAGTCACCAAGTAAGCCTCTGCCACGATAGCCATCTCCCGAGACTATACGTAGCTCGGCCTCTATGACTCTGCTCTCGCGCAAGTAGTCACCTGGTAAGCCTCTGCTACGGCAGCCATCTCCCGAGACTATACGTAGCTCGGCCTCTATGACTCTGCTCTCGCGCAAGTAGTCACCTCTACTACGACAGCCATCTCCCGAGACTATACGTAACTCGGCCTATGCAGTCTGCCACGACAGCCATCCTCCGAGACTCTGAGTAACTCGGCCTCAGCTTATGCGGCCCTCTCACGGGACGTCCACATCTCTGAATTTTCTCTCATGCAAACAGCCCGCCTCTCTCTCTCTCCAGGTAATCATGTTAGATATTTTAATGTTGAGATAACATTATCTTTGCCAGACACACTTTTGAAGCTCAAGCCGTCTGCACTGGAGCCCCAACTCCTACAGCAATACAACAGCTAGCTCTAATACACACATGAGTCACAGTCAGAGAAAGAGTGGGGGCACCACAGGGTCCATCTGCCAGGAAGCAATCTAGCCATCGAACCTAGACCGAGAAGCACTGGGGGTATCAAACATCGCCCTCTCGGGAGGAGGAGAAGACACCACCCTAACTCGCCCTATCAACAGGACGCCGGCAATCAGAGACAAGGTCAGTTAATGACCAAGCAGCAGAGAGGCGCCGCCCATAGCAAGACTCAAGGCTTTGCTAAAACATAGCAGTGCTCAAAGCCTCTGGCGTCGCCCTGCCAACCTCTTGACGTCACTCAAAGCACCCTACCAGTCTCCAGGTGGCGCCCACAACGGCTCTCCCTGTTGCCCAAAGGAGGTGCCCAAGTCTCCTCGCCCAGGGAGTTAAAAAAAAAAAAAAAGGAGAAAGAGAGCCAGCGCCCAGGTGGCGCCAAGAAAGAAAAAAGAAAAAAAAAAGGGAGAATGAGAGCCTGCGCCCATGTGGCGCCAAGGAAAAAAAAAAAGGGGAGAATGAGAGCCTGCGCCCATGTGGCGCCAAAAAGAAAAAAAAAAGAAGAAGGGAGAATGAGAGCCTGCGCCATGTGGCGCCAAGAAAGAAAAAGAGAAAAGAAAAAAAAAGAAAAGAAAAAGTCAACAATGGTGGGCTAAGCCACCAAAATGCATATATATATGTATATGTATATATAATTTACCTAATATCAAAAAATTCAGTGAGTTCCCGAGAATAAAAAGATATCGTGGGAAGCAAGAAAATTCTGACTCACTCAGATGAAGACGGAGCACATGCCCTCAACCCCTTCCTCTCGCAAAAAATCAGAGGTTTGGGGCATGGGGGGCAAATGATGAGCCCGAAATTAACAGTGTCAAGCCCGATAAAAATAAGTCGGGAAAAAGCCCAAATACTAATGGGCCCCGGAAATAGCCCAAGTCACCAAAGCCTGTCAAGCCGGGTCATCCTATCTAAGGAGAATGGAGAAGAGACGAAGACATTAAGAGAGGTCACCCAAGCCATATGGGCGCCGCCCACTAGGGACTCATCACTTGGACCTCATCAGTTGGACTCATCACTTGGACCTCATCATATGGGCGCCGCCCAATGGTTGAGCTCCCCACTCCTCCTCAACCTCTCACTTGTTCTCTCCTCATCCATGATGCTTCAAATCCAAGAAGGAAGTCGCCAAAAGGTCAACACCTAAGCCCAAGAAGACACCAAAGGGGATGACCACCCTTGGGCGCCACCCATAGGGCGCCAACCATGGGGCGCCACCCATTGGGCGCCTACCCCTTAGTGCCCACTTGCCTTGGGACTCCGGTACTCCTACTCCAACTCAAGGTCCAGCCTAAGGTCTAATCCAACTAGGACTCTCCTCCGACTAAATAGGAGCACGAGGGAGAGAATGACGGAATACGGAGATCAACTCCTACCTTAATTGTGCTTGCCAAAGAGGTCCACTCTTACCATGATTGTACTTACCTAAATAGTGGAAGATATCTTCCTCACGGCACCGCCTCAACATAGCTATATAATGTAAGGCCTCTCAAGGGTAAAGACACGCTTACAACACCTTGATACATCTCAAACACCCAGAGGCAGCTTCACTACACACTTGCTCTCTCTCCCTATCTCTCTCTCTCTCAAAGCTCTGTAACACTCAGGTGACCCTTATTCATCAATAAAGAACACCGGCCATCGCTGCCATTTCAGAGAGTGGACGTAGGTCGTCTGAGACCAAACCACTATAATTTTCTGTGTTGATCTGTTGTTTATTGCTTTAGGTTGCATTGATTGCCATTGATTGCTTGTTAATTACCCATTAATTACATACTTGACTGTTGATCTTGCCAAAGACAATTTTGTGCATCATCAATAATAAACATGACTTTTCATGTTCTAGGAGTTATTTTTATACATTTAGTTTTTTGTATTAGTGGATCATCAAATTGGTATTAGTGGAGGACAATTACTAGTGGAGGACAAAGTAATTGTGGTATTTAAATTCTCCAAGTAATGGAGGAGTGAGGTCTTTATTATTTTTATTATTGCATTATGTAGTAGAATTATTTTGTATGTCATGTGTTATATATGAGAGTCTATATATATCCTATGTAATACATCCATTTGGATATGAGTGAATAGAAAGAGTTCTTCCTATCTTCAATAGTCTCTTCTATTATATTTTGTGAGTGTGTGATAGTCATCTAGATTTTAACAAGTGGTATCAGAGCTAGGCTTGAGTGTCGAAAAAGAGAGAGTGAAAGAGAGATATCGAATGGAATGCTTCCATTTCAAATGCGTCGATTCACCAAAGATAACTATGAGAATTGGTGTATCCGCATGAAGACAATTCTTGGATCTCAAGACTTATAGGAGATTGTAACAATTGGTTACACATCACCGCAAGATGAAGCTTTTTTAAGTCAAGCCCAAAAGGAAGTCTTGCAAGCTACAAAGAAGAAGGATCAAAAGACTATTTCACTCATCCATCAATTCTTGGATGATGTTATGTTACAAAATGTTGCTAGTGCAACCATATCCAAGCAAAACATGGGATGTTCTTAAAACCGCTCATAGTGGAGTGGAAAAAGTCAAGAAAGTTCGCCTCCAAACTCTACGAGGTGAATTTGAGGCTTTACGCATGAAAGAATCCGAATTAGTTTCAAATTATTTCACAAGAATCTTGGTGGTTGTGAATAATTTGAGAACGTATGGTGATGATCACTACGATGATACCCGGGTGATAGAAAAAAATCCTCCGTTCATTGGATCCCAAGTTTGACTATATTGTTGTAGCCATTGAAAAGTCTAAAGATTTAAACACAATAGCAATTGACGAACTCATGAGATCTTTGTTAGCCCATGAAGAACGGCTATGCAAGAAGAAACAAGAGCCGTTGGAGCAAATGCTGCAAACCAAGCTTTCTTTCAAAGAAAAAAAAAGAAGGTAAGATGGCAGTCAAAGATGTAGAGGGCATGGACGTGGACATGGAGGTTGTGGTGGACGTGGTTGAGATAGAGGAGAAAACTTTGGCCAAAATGCGTCCAATAAAGAAGAAAGAGGCCAAGAATCACACCGTGGAAGAGGCAACAATTCAAAGTCATATGGAGGGAGGTATGACAAATCTCATATTCAATGTTATAATTGTCACCGATATGACCATTTTACTTTCAAGTGTAAAAATAATTTTGTGGAAGAAAGAACACACTTTGTTGAAGACAAAGTTGAAGAGGTAGAGTCAACCTTGTTGTTGGCATACAAAGAAGAACAAAAGGGAGACAAGAACGTGTGGTACCTTGACTCCGGTGCTAGTAATCATATGTGTGAAAATAAAGAGATGTTTGCGGAGCTTGATGAATCGGTGAGTGGAAAAATCATTTTTATAGATTTTTCTCAAATTCCGGCAATAGGAAGAGGTAATATTTTGATTCGTTTGAAGGATAGAAGACACCAAGTTATTTCTAATATTTTTTATGTGCCAAACATGAAAAATAATATTTTGAGCTTGAGACAACTCTTATAGAAAAGTTATGATATTTGCATAAAAAATCATAGTCTTTCAATAAGAGATGAAAATGAGAATTTGGTTGCTAAAGTGCCGATGACAAGAAATAGAATGTTTTTGTTAAATATTCAAAGTGATGTGGAAAAATGCTTGAAATCATGTGTTAAAGATTCTTCTTTGTTATGACACATGAGATTTGGGCACTTGAATTTTGGAGGACTATGATGTCTAGAAAGAAGATGGTGAAATAATTGTCTTCTATCAACCACCCGGATCAACTTTGTGAGGGATGTCTAATTGAAAAGCAAGCTAGAAAGAGTTTTCCCAAAGAATCCATTTCAAGAGCAACTAAACAACTTCAACTTGTTCACTCGGATGTTTGCGGCCCTATAGACCCACTATCATTTGGTAAGAACCGATATTTTTTCTCTTTATTGATGATTTTAGTCGGAAAACGTGAGTTTATTTTCTAAAACAAAAATCGAAGGTGTTTGGTGTTTTCAAAAGGTTTAAGGCTTTGATTGAAAAATAAAGTGGGTATGAAGTTAAGGCAATTAGATCCGATAGAGGAGGTGAATTCACATCAAATGAATTCAAAATTTTTTCTGAAGAAAATGGAATTCACCATCCTCTAATGGTTTCAAGATCACCACAACAAAATGGTGTTGCCGAAAGGGAGAACCAAATCATTCTTGACATGGCTCGGAGTATGTTGAAGAGTAAGAAAATGCCCAAGGAGTTTTGGACGGAAACTATTGATTGTACCATCTACTTGTTCAATCAGTGTTCCACTAGAAGTGCTCAAGAAAAAACACCACAAAAAGCATGGGGAGGAATCAAAGCAAATGTTTCTTATTTGCGGGTCTTTGGAAGTGTATGCTATGCATATGTGCCAGATGAGAAATGGACCAAACTAGATGACAAGAGTGAAAAGTTGTCTTCATTGGCAATGATTCAAGAAGCAAAGGTTACAATCTTTACAACCAAAGCAATGGCAAGATAATCATTAGTAGAGATGTTGAGTTTGATGAAGAAGATGAATATAATTGGAACACTTCATAAGAAGACTATGATTTTTTCCCATTCTTTGAAGAAAATGAGGAGCCCAATGAGATAATGGAGCTTCCCATTTATTCTCCTCCACCATCACCATTCAATGTGCAAGCATCTCCATCATCATCCGAAGCAAGTTCAAGTGAAAGGCCACCTCGCATGAGGAGTCTTCGAGATATATATGAAGAAACCGAAGAGGTAACTCAAAGATTTAGTGATCTAACACTCTTTTGTCTATATTGCCGATTGTGATCCCATAGACTATGAGAAAGCGACACAAGAAAAGAAGTGGAGAAGTGTCATGAATGAAGAAATTGAAGCTATTGAAAGAAATGGAACATGGGAACTTGCCACACTCCCTAGAGGACAAAAGGCCACTGGAGTGAAGTGGGTGTACAAGACAAAGAAAAATGTCAAAGGTGAAGTGGAGAGGTACAAAAGGCTATAGTCAAAGATTGGGTATTGACTATGATGAGGTATTTGCACCCGTTGCTCGTTTGGAAACAATTAGATTGATTATTTCTTTAGCCGCTTTAAATGATTGAAAAATTCATCAAATGAATGTGAAGTTTGTTTTTTTGAATGGATTTCTTGATGAAGAGGTGTATGTTGAACAACCCTTGGGTTATGTTGTGAAAGGGCAAGAAGAGAAAGTTTTGAAATTAAAAAAGGCTTTGTATGGCTTGAAGCAAGAACCAAAGGCTTGGAATAGTAGACTTGACAAGTACTTTCAAGCAAATAATTTCACCAAGTGTCCCCATGAACATGCTCTTTATGCAAAGGTGAATGATAATGGTGATATACTATATGCTTGTTTGTATGTGGATGACTTGATCTTCACAGGAAATTGTTCAAGAATGTTTGAAGATTTCAAGAGAGCAATTGTTAAATAATTTGAGATGATCGACACTAGGCTTATGTCATACTTCCTTGGCATTTGAAGTGAAGCAGATGAAGGAATGTATTTTCATTTCTCAAGAAGGTTATGCTAAAGTAATTTTGGCAAAATTCAAGATGCAAGATTGTAAGCCGGTATGCACACCCGTTGAATGTGGTGTAAAATTGTCAAAATATGAAGATGGAGAACATGTGGATTCCACCAATTTCAAGAGCCTAGTTGGAAGCTTGAGGTACTTAATATGTACAAGGCCGGATATTCTTTTTGGTATTGGTCTTGTACATTGCTATATGGAAGCTCCTACCATGACCCATTTGAAGATGGCGAAAAGAATTCTTAGACACATCAAAGGTACACTTGATTATGGATTGCTATATTCTTGTTCTAACAATTCCAAACTTGCGGGTTATTGTGATAGTGATTGGATCGGAGATATGAATGATCGAAAAAATACTACTAGGTATGTTTTCTTCATGGGAGATACTACATTTGCTTGGAGTTCAAAAAAGCAACCCATTGTGACTCCTTTGACTTGTGAAGCCGAGTATGTGGCGGCTACATCATGTGTTTGTCAAGCCATTTGGCTTAGAAATTTGTTGAAGGAGCTTCATTTGCCTCAAGAAGAATCGACAAAGATCTTCATTGACAACAAATCGGCACTAGCGTTGGCAAAGAATCCGGTGTTTTATGATCGTAGTAAGCATATTGACACAAGGTTTCATTTTTTTAGAGAGTATGTGACCAAGAAAGAGGTGGAACTCAAGTTTGTGAAGTCTCGAGATCAAATTGCCGATATTTTCACTAAGCCCCTCAAAGAGGATGTCTTTTGCAAATTGAGAAGTTTGCTTGGAGTTGAGAAGAAAAATCATGTTTAAGGGGGGGGGGGGTGTTGGAAAAATAATAATAAACATGACTTTTCATGTTCTAGGAGTTATTTTTATGCATTTAGTTTTTTGTATTAGTGGGTCATCAATTTGGTATTAGTGGGGGACAAAATAATTGTGGTATTTTAATTCTCCAAGTAATGGAGGAGTGGGATCTTTATTATTTTTATTATTGCATTATGTAGTGGAGTTATTTTGTATGTCATGTGTTATATATGAGAGTCTATATATATCTTATATAATACATCTATTTGGATATGTGTGAATAGAAAGAGTTCTTCCTATCTTCAATAGTTTCTTCCATTATATTTTGTGAGTGTGTGATAGTCCTCTAGATTCCAACAAAGGTAGCCCGAGACTTATTCCTCGAGTCTCAACAAAAGGGTTTTACAAACAACATTACCCTTCTTCATTTGCATAATATTATTGGATCAGGGTTTCACCCATTGTCCAAAATTCCCTACTCTACGTTCCGAAATCACAATCCCATCTCTATTTTTATGTTGTTTCTAAAATATTTTTATTTTTAAACTAACCAAAATTATGCACTGAAACTAAATTTTGATCCTTAGCACGTATGCCTACATAATTAAAAAATGAAAAGCTAATGAACATGTGAAAGAAAAGAAAAAAAAAACCGTTGGTTGAATGCAACTAGTAAAAATGACTGCTTAGTGTACATTATTAGACATATACAACACCTACCAACCTACTTTCGGGAACCCATTTTACATGTTGAAACCTCTCACAATCACAACCTCTCATCCCTTTTCTCAATCTCTTTTCTCTCTAAATCTCTCAATCTCAACCTCTCTCACTCTCGATCTTAGTCTCTCAATGTCAACATTTTCAACCTTAGTTTCTCTCAATCCCAAGCACAGAAGCTATATTTCTCTCGCTCTCTTTCTCTGGTACAGACGTGCAATGGTGTGTGGATGCGGTGAACCAGTGTTTTATGATGAGTTTTCTTGCAAAAACCTATTCAGAAAAAGGGTGTTGCAAAAAACCAAGGGTTTTATTGCAGATTTAGATGTTGGGTGTAGAAGACTAGGGTTTTGTGGTCGTGGGTTTTTATGACAAACGGTCTGTAATGGGGGAGGGTTAAAAGGGTTATCGTGTGCATCCGAATTGACCCAAAATGACTTGTTCATCTAGCAGGTTATACGAGTTGTGTTGTGTAACTCGGTTAATAAAAAAGTCCTATTCGGTTTTGTGATTACACCCATTTAATAAATGAATCGTATATGTATTGAGCAATTTTTTATATGAACTTGTTAAGATCCAACATAATTGCAAGCCTTTTGACATCTGCATACTTTCTTCGACAGTTATGTCGCCAAATTTTTTTTCCCAGGCTAATGAACTATAATTAGAACTAGTTATCAAATATGTTCATTTAGAGGCTCCACTTATAACGCAAATATTTACCAACAGGGCATTTCTAACTTTAGTTTAAAAAAAAAAAAAAAATTAACTACATAAATATAACAAAAAAGACATGATTCTAGGACGTAGGCCACAAATCCCTGACCATATTTTGCATGTATAGACACCATAATTTAGCTCTAAGCTTACAACTATCTTGAAAATACCAAACTCATTTATTGAGAAACGAACCCCAGAATAAGGAATAGAATAAATAGCTACAAAACTAAAAAAAGAAAAAAAAAATCAAACTCTTAGCAAACTAAGGGCCTAGTTAGTGTCTGAAAATCTGTTTTTTGTTTTTGAATAAAAAAAAAGTGAAAACATGTTTGGCTAGATAGTTTTCTAGAATTTTTTTTGAAAAAAACAGAGAATTAAAGAAGGTTTTTAGAGAATAGGTAAAAGTAGTTTTGAGTGTTTTGATGGCAAAATAGGAAAAACACGGAGAACAAGTAATAACAATTTACTGTGCACTTAAGTGGGTAGTATAAAAGCCCGCGCTATTTTCTTTTTCTCTCTCCCCAACTTTTTTCTCTGTAATACATCTCTCTCTCCCCCGATGGTCAATGCGACTCCAGCTGTTGTTCAGACAACCTCGACGACTAATCCATCTCCGGCGAAACTTGGTCAACTGAGAAGGCGTCATCTCTAGTTGTTGTTCCAGATCTGTTCTTCGGCGATTGATACTCCGGTGAAACCTTCTCAATAGATCTGATCTTTTACCTATGAATTTGTTCTAGATCTGTCACGCCCCAATTTTCATTAAATCGTGATTTAATAAAAAGTGATATTTACCTCAAATTCTCTTGCCGGTTTGCAATAATAATTGATGAAATGAAACATTTGGTTTTATGAAAACATTTTTTTTTTTTCAAAAATTTTGGGAAAGTTTCTTTTGAAAATCGGGCTTCCAACCAGCTAATAAGAGCATTCCTATGAGAGCATAGCATAATTTAAACTAACTAAATATCCACAACATGCCTCCATCAAAAACATAATCCAACTAAATTCGGGGTGACAATTAGAGGCGCACAAAGTCCTCACAAACCGAGATATATTCAATACAAATATACACCACAACTTAATACACAAAGTTATAACTTTACATTACAATACCCAAAATAATAATCCCTGTATGAGATGATCAAGTGTACACCACAAATGTCTCAAGGCTACGTTTTCAAATACAATGTTTGTGTGCTAATATTTCTACATAAGTTCTAAAGGTAAACACAAAAAGACTTTAAAAGAGATTCTTCCTAGTTTAGGCTCTCACAAGCATTCCATCACCTATGCCCCAGAATGTATGCTAGTCTCTGAAAATATTAGTAAGGGATGCACAACCATAGCTCAGTAGGATAATTCTTTTCCCAAGCATTTACAAAGTTTTAAATACCAATATTCCACAAACCATACAAATAAGTAATGAAAACTTTCTATAATTAAATATAGGTACAAGATAATAAGTAATTCATTTGTAAAAATCTCTCAACACCTCATCATTAGAAATATACAAGATTCAAATTAAATGTTTATATATTTAAAGTCAAACTATCATAGTAAATACTATGCATGCCTCGCATACGAATAATATAATTAATCACACCGATTCACACATGAACCATCTGCGGGGAGCTTTTTGGGTCTTGTACCCTAGGGTCTCATCGCCCTTCTTACTTTTCAAGGGGAACGTGCAGGGCACAATTTGTGACGCCACATAAGCCATCACCGAAAATCACTACCATAACCAATCTCCCTTATGACTAATAGCCGCTTTGGCAACCCATTCAATAGGCCCCAACTGTCTACTAACCTTGTCTGTCAGTATCAAGCATACATTTTCCAAAAATCATTGTTTTCTATATCCATAAATCCTTTTGAAAACACATGTCATAACCTTGACATTTTATCAAACATGTAGTAGGCTCAAATCTCAAAATTTGTATTTTCAAAGCAAAACAATCATTTCCAAGAGAATAAGTCATATATATTATGTAGAAGATCATAACATACTTCAAAATTCTCAAATTATAGGTTTAATCAAATATCCATAACTAAAATCAAATTAGGGTTTCAAACCCACAACACTAAAAATCATTTCCATTTTCAAGAGAACAAGTCATATATATTATGTACAAGATTATAGCATATTTCAAAACCCATAAATCATAGGTTTAATCAAATACCCATAGCTAAAATCAAACTAGAGTTTCAAACTAATAACACTAAAATCATTTTTATGCATGTAGGTTCGTAATTCATAGCATACTCAACACTAAATCAAAGTTTATAACAAATATTTTGCCATCAAACACATAGTAAGTTTTAGCTAAAGAAAATACATGAGATGTACAATGTAATTGCAAGAGAAAGGAAAACCCCACCTAAGAATCAAGAATTTTAAGCCAAGTTCCTAGGATTTTTAAGTAAAGCCCAAGCTTTAGAGACATTCTTCTTCATTTTTTCTCTTTTCTTTTATCTTCTCCTAGGGTTCTCAGAGGTATTAGGTGAGAGTAGAATGAAATAATAGAATAAATGGGGCTGAAATTTGGGTTTTAAACCCAACAGTCCCGAATTTTACTGTTCATGGGGTAAAAAAAAATATATTTTCTCCAAAATTACGATTTTGCCATTAAACGTCTCCAATTTGATCCCTATGACTACCCTAATGTTTTTCGATATTCTGGATTCATTTTTAATGTTATCTTAACCTAAAAACATTTAGGTTTATGATTTATCTCAAAACTAAAGTCAATTTACACCCGAAATACTAAAATTACTATTTTACTCCTCCGAACCGTTATATGAGCTAAACATCTATTCCAAGTTTTCGGACTTCACAGATTCAATGGTAATATTATTTTGACCTAAAAAAATTAATATATTTACTTAGTTACCCTTATCAACCTTAAACACCTCCAAAAATTAAATTTGACTCAAAAGTCAATACGCCCGTACATCAAACTTACGCGACTATTCTTTTAACAACGATTCGAAGTTTCTCTCATTATTTTAATCATTTTAAAAAAATTAGCAACTTAATATCATTTATATTTATATAACACACTGGATCTCACAAGATCTGATCTTCTATTTTTGAATTTGTTCTAGATTTGGTAAGATAATGTTAGATCTATTGTGTTCGATTTTATTTTTTTTTACATTTTTTACAGATATGTTGTGTTCGAATTTTTTAAAGTTCTGATGTGTGATAATGTGGATTGTTGTGTGTGGAGTTTGATCTTATGAATTTTTTTTTTTTTTTTTTTATCTTGGATTTTGTGTGCTATTGGTTGAAAAAAGAGTGATTTTTTTTTTGAAGCTGTGATCCTCTTGAATCTATTAATCTAAGCTTCCGATCTGTGTAGATCTGCTGATCTTGCTATTGGTGGGTTCTTGGACCTAACCTTTGGCATTTGAATAAAACCTACTATTTTTCCCTTCAATTGTTATTTTCAGATTTTTATAGGTTTCAAATTTGAATATAATCTACTATTCGCTGTTATTCAATTTAATTAGATGATTTCGAGTTGGATCCGAAGATGACAACAGTTTTTGAGTGTTCTAGGGATTACTGCAATCTGGGTTCCAGCAGACCTTGACTAAGATAAGAGAGATGCCAAGGTAGAGAATCTAATCATATACTTACAACTACTGAACATCAAATAGTAAGGTAGTTGTCTAATATCTAACTTTGCTCACACATACAAATCATATATTTTTGTATCAAATTGAATGGTGGTTTGGAATTTTATAACACCATTGTGATTGTGTGATGGTTTCTGAAACATGGCCAGACCAGTGCACTTTTTTTTTTTTTTTTCTTTTTTTAATTGGGGCCGCGCGAACGCAGACCCCACTATCACAAATTATGACGTAGGTTCCATCACTTGGACAGACCTTAGGCGGGCACCCATCCCAAGTGCAATGGAGGTCACCAACCTAGACCATGGGCCTTCATGATCACCCATTGATCCCGTCCAGGTAAGTAGCCAGACCAGTGCACTTGGACTGTGTTCACATGATATAGCTTAATCCAATTGCGTTCATGTTTCTCTGTTTGTATCAGTAGGTGTGGAAAAGGGTCCAACCCAATTCAAATGCATTCTCATTCTGTTGAACATTATTACATGACTTCGTTTCCAGTTAATCTAAACATCATCTCAAACTAGCAACCTAACTGTTCAACCCTTGAAGCAGCAATTTCTACAATTCTGTAAGCAGTACAGGATCAAGGTTTTGCCCAATATCTATGTTCATCTGATAATCATTCCCGTCAAGCAGCATCATGAAACATGAACATTAAAAGAGTCTATAACAAGCATCGACTTAGAACAACAGTGAATGAGATCATACCAGGGGAAAAACTGAGATAGTGTAAAAGTAATATATCAAATGTGATTGAAAACAAGTTCTCACTCATATATAATTTAAAATGCTCACTTCAGTACTGCTTGTGATTGGAAACAGATAAACTATCAATAGCAAACAGATTTGACTTGCAACCAAGAAGTTTTAGACTAAATCTCCAAAAAAAGTAAAGTAGATTGTTCATCAAAAGTTTACTCGCTCAAGAAAATGGCTGTAGGATTCCCCGGGGAGGGCGGGTTTTGCTTCAAGAGTGAGGCATGAGGGCCAGCTTTCATAACAGCATTAGAATCTGTCGCGGACAAAATTTCCACCTGTTCAAGACCTAGCTGTCGTTTTATCAACTCTGAGTTCTCCTTTAGGACCTCGATTTCACCAAAAGGCAACTTTAAATCCAAGGCTTGAACCCCAACAGTAATAACTTCATCTTTCTTGAACCTCAAGAAAGGCATACAGAGTTTCTGGATCTGCTTGAAATTGCCTTCCCGCCCTATTTCACCCTGCTGCAGTCCTTCCAGGATCTCTTGGTCCGGTGAAAATGTGTGGGTCTTGCTGTCGAACTTGCTTTGGAGTATGTTCAAACATTCTTTTTTCCATCCATCATACTGCTCGTTCACAAATATTAGGCCAACTCTAGGCTTTTTTAGATTACTTGACACATTTATATTGCCTTTCTTTACACCAGAGATCTGCTTTTGGAGAAGCTTCCTCATTGAGACAATCGAGCCTTGCAAATATTCATTAGCTTTTTTAAGGGTAAGATCAGGCACAGAAGCTTCAGGCCATCCCGCTTTAATGATATACCCATCCTTTTTCAAAAGCTCCTTCCAAACATACTCGGCATAATGAGGGCAAATTGGAGCAATAAGCCGTGTTTGAACATCCATGAACCACCACAGCAGATCATGGTTCATGCCACCCGAGCTACAAGAAAACCTATACTCATCCCTGGCAGCTTGAAAGTCATAGAACCCTGTCTTGAGAGCCTCCCGAAACATACACTCATTGTAGTTCTTCTCTGTCATCTTGACAGCAATGTTAATCTCATTGGCAAATACATGATCAGCGTAAGTCGAAGGAGGACCACTTCTTAAAGATGACTCCGCAGCAATGACCTCCTGCATCCAGGTTAGCTCTTTCGTGAGCCGCAGGATTGCAGCATTAGCTGTCTCAAAAACAAAGTTGGCGTCATCCATGCCATCACCTGCATCAGCAAGAGAAAATCTTGTGGCATCTGCTGAGAATTCTTCAATAGCTTGGCGAATTGTCCTAAAATTCCCTGTTGACTTGGACATCTTCTCAGAATTGAGCATTATGTGCCCATTGCATCTAAACCCCCGAGGCCAATGGTGCTTGGGCATAAGGGCTGTGTGGTTATAGATGCAAAATGTGAGATGGTTCTGAATCAGATCCTTACCAGAAACCCGGAGATCAAATGGATACCAATAATCAAATTCCCGCTTCATCTGTTTGAGAAGAGAAGAAGATATATCTGATGACTCTGGGTATGATCCACCGCAGAATAAGAAATCCCAGACCTCATCTGTCAACTGTTCCGGTCTTACAGAAGAAGTGTCAGAGCCATACATATCTCCTTTCTGCAACAGATGACATACGGTATAGTATGCCATATAAAGAGTGGAATCTGACAAAGACTCAACCAAAAAATCCTCATCCCAAGGAATACGAGTCCCGAGCCCAAAATTACGAGAACAGGCCCATTGATTAAGCCAGCTCAATGTGTGCTCAAAGCCATGTCGTGTCTCATCACAGAAGAGATTCATGCTGGCCAGGCATTCCTCTGCAACATTCTTCCAATCGGGTTCCCCATAAGTGATATACCACTGATCAGTCAAAGCCACGACACACTCGTCCCCCGATCTAGACATGACCTTCTTCTCAGGTTCGCAGTAAACAACCGCTTGCCCAAGCTCTAAAAGCTTAGTCTTTATCAAACTCTTAGCCTCCTGCACTTTCAATCCAGCATACTCTCCAACAAGCATGGTACCAAGATAGAAACCACCCTTGTAAACTTCTTTCTTGGCCTTATCAAGCTTATCCCTCTCATTCTGACTCTTGATCTTCATCTCTTTGCAAATCTTCTCAGCAGACTTATCTCCATAATCAGGGTGGTTGATGATAGGTATGATATCAAAGGGCAAGACCCACTCATCCTTTACACCGAACTTGGCCCTGAAAGCTGGTTTTGATTTCAAATCCTGCAGAGCCATGTAATCATCGGGAGAATCACTGGGCACACTGGTAACAATCCCAGTACCCTTGTCAGTGAGTACAGACAACATAGGTAGCGAGTATATAATCTCATTAAATGCCAAAGGAGATCTCAGAGGCAAACCAATCAGATCCTGACCAGTCAGCTCAACTAAACAAGTCAGCTTTTCTGGGACATGTGATAACCCCTGATATGCAAGATTTAGTGCTGCTCTCTCGGTTAAGATATACACCTCAGTCTCGTTGATCTGAAAAGCTCCATACTTCCCTTCCGGCAATACCCATGAATTTGTTTGACCATACATAGTTTCTGGCCTCAATGTAGCTGCTGCAAGATAAACTTTCTTGGCTTCCAGAACACCTAACTTCAGAGGAAAAGGCGGGACAACCTCCATTTTGATCAGAGTGTACTCCTGTGGAATAACACCTTCACCTGAGGCCCGATCATGATCTGCACATGGCTGGCCATCCAAAGGAGAATAGACAGTGTATCTCAAGTCCTTAACAATCTTCCCTATTGCTTTCAACTTCCTCATCTGCCACCGAACAAACGAATCAAAAAATCGGTTCATATCAGTAGTTATAAATGTGCGCCTCCAATCACAACCCAACCCAAAAGCCTTCAAGTCTTCGATTGCCAACGGAGGAAAATACGTCAGCCAATAATATGGGTCCTGGAACTTGGAAATTTCCTCATCAGACAGGCCATAACTCCGCATTATCTCCCACTGGTACTTGTCACCACCAGACTTTGCCGCTGCTTTTGATTTCTTACCCTTAAATTTATCCGGTGGACCCTGATTTCCTTCAGTTTCTGCCCCTGGTCTAGGTTCTGAATCATTACTATCCTCCTCATTAACAATCGGAAACACGGGTGGAAAACCGAATTTCTCAATCTCCCGTTTGAGCTTATCTGCCGAGGCCTTGATGGGCATTCCAGTACAGTGAAAAGCAAAAGGTAACAACACATTTGCACCACATAATCGCTTATATGCTGCAGCAAATTCCAATTTGGACAGAGAGAATGCATGACCCAAGTGAAGATACCCATTCATATAAGGGAACGGAAAATTTCCAAAGAATTTTTCGCCAGGTTTCGGAGGTTCTGCTTTGGAATCAGCCCTGAACACATCACCATCTTCCCACCATTTCTGGACCTGAGACTGAATTTTCAAAAGCCAATGTCTCCGGGCAAAGCTCTTCCCACTCTCATCAGCCATTTCCTTACAACAACAAAAACTGCACAATTATCATAAAAAAAACAATCAAAAGTTCATAGACCAACATGGGTCTAAACAAACCCAGTAAAAACCAGTCAAATTTTCCGGTTATTTTCTTGATAATTGACAAGAATTTGCTAAAAATACGAACATAATAGAGAAAGTAAGCGACCCAGACAAATGAAAAAGAAAGAACCAAGTAAAAGGGTTTCAAGATCACACCTTCGATTGGAGTTGAACTGGCAAAGAACTCGCCTTGAAACCACAGGATGTAGATAGCGTCGCAAGGTGTGAGACGCCACAGTGAGACTGAAAAGAAAAGAGACAAGAGGGGAGAACACGCTAGGGTTTTTAGTTTAGGTACACAATATTCTGGGTTTGCTCCATATTTTCAAAACCCGGCCCAACATGAACCCAGGGACTGAGTCAATGGGTCCCTGGTCGGACCCGTAATGTAATAAAAATAATTATAAATAATTTAAAAAATCACTATAATTATGAAAATAATTTAAAATTAAGTAAGAGAAAAATCATCATGCATCCAATGCATTCAATTTCCAATTCAACTTGTAAAGTTTAGAGAAAAATGTCTAATCTGTAACCATCGAGTCAGTGTATAAATCATCCATGTATAAATCATTGAATTATTCAATGTATAAATAAATTTGAACAAGAGCTTCCATCCATGTATAAATCATTGAATTATTAAAGATTCAAGCGTCATTGATTTCAAACCCTCAATTGCCTCCTCTTTCAGCATTTTATTCGCTTCCGAGGATATAAATTTCTACACCCACCAAAACCCAGTTCATTACAACCCAAATATTAACTTACGACACATACAAATACTATAAACTTTCAGAGAGAGAGAGAGAGAGAAATTGTGTAGCCGAGAGTAGAGACTGAGTAGATAGATCGAAAGAGAGGCCGAAAGAACGAGAGAGAATTTATACCTGCTGTTGTCAATGGTAGTCGTCGAAGCCTCGATGGAAGCTCTTAAGCAGCCTTCTTGTTCGAAGCAGGCGCAGTAGAGGTGGGTGCCTGGGTGGGAAAGGATTTAGGGAAAAATGCCTAAAAGGGGGAAAGCCCAGCCTTTTATACTAATTAGCAATGAATATATTTAATTAATAATATTTTTGTAAATAATTTTAAGTTATATTTATAATTAAATTAAACAATAAATTATATTTTAAATAATTAATTTTTGTTACAATTATTATTAAATTTAATTATTGATTTATTTTACTTCTCTCTGAATACGTATTATGTCACTTTTTTAGGTATCTCTCCGACTTTTTTAGGTATTTTCTCTTTATTTTAAAATAATGGATCTTCATTCTCAAATATTAATTCTTTAGTAGTTGACCATCTAATTATAATATTAATTTATTATATTATTTGTCAAAAATATTGATTAAATTGTAAGATTATTGTTTGTATTATGATTGATTCGCACTTTTTAGTGTGTCTAAATTATATTATTATTTTACACTCAAGTATAAGTGGTCAAATTATAGTTTTCTCGGTTTTAAGTCCAAGTATCGATCCCACAAAGAGTTGTTTAGTAATTTAAAACTTAAAATAAAATAAAAATATTAAAGGTGTTGTTTGAAGCAGAATATCGTTTGATAGCTTGTGATGTGAGCTTAGCGTGATAATGATGAATTAAATAAAGTGCGTAAATAAAGCAGAGTAATGACAGGAATATAAAATATACCCTTCAGTTTAGGGATCCATATGCTTTGTATTGTTTAAGTTACTGGAAATGCTACCTCACAACAATTAACTCTCATGTTACTGGTAAGTCAATCGGCAGGTCTGATGTATATAAATCATAACACAGCAGCTTCTTAGGCTAGCTGGTGGTATAAATAATAACTCAGCAACTTCTTAGGAAAACTGGTTATATCCACTTCAATTGATTAACCCAAGCAAACCAGAAGGACAAGCCATTCCAGTGGAATACTTGAGTTATTCCCTTGATGTTATGATTGTTACTTGTTTATATAATAAACCATAACGCAGCCGCGTCTTAAGCGAACTGGTGGTAGTATAGCATAACCCAGCAACTTCTTAGGAAAGCTGGTTACATAACCGCCAGTTAAACATCCTCAGTATTCCAGTGGAAGCAGAGTCATACCAATAGGAACACCGTGGTTGTTAGACTGTCAGTCTATTAATATAGTCTATATATAAATATATATATAACATATATAATATAACCCAGCAACTTCTTAGGAAAGCTGGTTACATAACCGCCAGTTAAACAGCCTCAGTATTCTAGTGGAAGCAGAGCCATACCAATAGGAACACCGTGGTTGTTAGACTGTCAGTCTATTAATATAATCTATATATAAATATATATATATAACATATAAACATGTAAATACAACATCAACATTTCCAGCACTTAAGCAATATTATACATATGTTTACCCTAGTTTGAAGGGTATAACCGACTACTCACACTCCATTACTATAGAAAAGCAAGAAGTGCGGGTAGTATTCATTACAACAGAAATTAAAATATAACTTCTTTCACAAAGAACACTTGAAACACAACCACCTTTATTATCATTCAAGACACAAAAATGGAGGTAGTTCAACTGCCCGAATAGAAAGATTACAACAGAAATGTAGAAATACGGAAAGGGTGTCACACACCGGCTATTCCTTTCTCTTTTCTTTCTATCTTTCTCTAAGGTATTCTTCCTTTGGAGCTTGGAGGCCGGCTGGTTTTGAGTGGTTAAGGGGCTGATTTTGTATGTTGGAAGTAACAAAGGAAGACTTGGTGTTGAAAGGCTAGGCAAGGTGTGAAGGCTTTTGTGTCTTGTGTTGGTGTCCTTTGGAAATGAAGAATTCAGCCCCTATTTATAGGGGAGGAGGTGCACGGCAAGGGGGGGGGGGGGGGGGGGGGGGCCTTTAGGAAGGTCATCAACCCTTTAGGAAGGTTATGTCTTGCAGTAAGGTTAGGTGTCGCCGTCCGGAGCTGCCACTTCGCAACCTTCCAGAAGGTTTTGCTTTGCAGTGATGCTAGGTGTCACCGTCTTGGGCTGCCACTTGTCTTGCTTCCATTGGTACACATGTCTCTTCCTTATTGGTCCAAGTGTCATGATCCCATTGGTCCAAGTTTCTTTATTGCACTTTAGTCCTTCGTTATTTCCAGCTTTGCAAAATTGTCTTGTACTTTCCAGTATTTCTGCATTTGACCCTGCAATCTTTAACATAAGTTATTAAAAACTGTAATTCACACCCAAAACATAATTCATAATATTTAGTTGTTTCATTTTTACAAAAGTGAGTACTTATCATTTTAATTTACACACAATTTAGGGTTAATCACACCAACCAACTTAAACTTTACTAGTCCCTAGTAAACATAAACTATAATACATCATAAACAGGAGTAAAATCATTTTCGTAGATCTTTTCACGATTGCATTTAGCATATGCAACAAGCCGTTAAACCCCTAGGTGATCCCTAGTGGACGAGTTTTGTCTCGTGAAGGTTTTCAGTGAAGCTACCTGCAAACTTCAGTAGTTAGGAGTTTATACTTTTCACAATCAAAATTAAATCAATATTCCTGTGTATTGCTAAAATGCTTCTTTTTTTCTGATCACTATAAGAGTAACACATGTTAGTTATAGTATTATCTATATATTTTACAAAAACTTGTGTGTGTGTGTATTGATTTCTTTTGTTTCACAAATTATTTAGGAAATATTACCCTCTTTTATGGTAGTCTCGATGTCAATCCTTTCTGGAAATACACTCAGCAAAGAATTCATATACGTTATGGTGACTATTCTCTTAGTAATTACATGTGATTAGATTATTGTAAACAAAGTAAATTATTTCACATGTAATATATTTGAATCAACGGATATTTGAATAAAATTTGGAATTTGACATAATCTCATGATAGGATATCAACACTATATTAGCTATATTATTAACATTCTCCTTTTATAGATAGATAGGACAAATACAATTGCATGATTTCTGAAATCAAAAAGGACATTCATTAGGTTGTACTGTGGCCATTGGGTTTAAGGGTTAAGAAATGACGTCTATGGGGTTCAAAAGCTACCTTTTGGCACACTTCTTAAAACTTTATTTATTTATTCTTTCCATTTTTCACTTTCTTGGCTCTCTCTCTTTTTTTTTTTTTTTTTTCCATTTGGTGAGTGCATTTTATGCTCCATCTCACTTTTTCTTGAACAAGTGCGTTTTACACTCCATCTCGTTTTCTTCAACACATGCCCTTTTTTTTTTTTTTCACTTTTTTCTCTCATTTGGTGAGTGCATTTTATGCTCCATCTCACTTTTCTGTATCCTGTTGATTTAAAAGAGGGTGCAAGAAAATTATGTAGCACAGGTAGGTTTAATATATTTTTATCTGGCTCGGGTACTTTTCTGGTTTCATGAAAAGAATTTATATTATTTTAGGCTCAAACATGGCTGACTAATGATATAATTTTGTAAAAGAAATGGTTAAGGCTCAAAATTAATCAAACATGGCCTAAGATCATTTTCCAGAAATTATTCATTTGTATCATTCCTATAAAAAGAATTTCAAGGATAATGCAAGTAATATAGTCTAACGAGTGCTAATCAAAACAAAATTAATGAGATTATTCAAAGAAAGTTTACCGTAGAATCGAAGATGTTTACTTGAGTAGATGTAGAATATCTCTCCAAGGGAGATTAGCTCAAATTCTGCAATTGGTTATACATCTCCACTATATATGCAAAGAGTGTAATATTTCACAAGGGTTCTGAAATAAAAGAAATCTATTTGTGCTTGTAAAAGTAAGTTTTAACAAAAATATTAAGATAATATATAACTACAATATGAAAATCCCGCGTGATCAGATTAAGGTTATTTTTACAAAGCATAGGAATATTAACCTAATTTAACTGTAAATTATATGAAATACATCTCCTAACAATTTTTTTTTTTTTCCAGAACTTAAATTAAAACACACAGCATGTTTAAAAACATAAAGTAAATTGTATAAACAAAACATAAAGTAAATTGTATAAACTAAAAGCACATAATGTAAAGGCTGAGTGAAAGAAAGTAAAATTTTTTTGTAAAATCTCCAGTCGATTTAAGAGTTAGAAGATTCTCCTCTGGAATGGTCTTGAAACAACTGCCGCAGCTCAGCTTTATATTCATCCATGCGTTGATTGATCTGAATAATGCTGGTCTCTACTTCTAACAAGACCTGTCTATCAGTTCTGTCATCCATGGGGATGTATGGTTGATCTTCTTGTGGCTGCTGTTCTTGTGGTATGTACTCTTCAAATACCCAACCTGGTTCTTCAAATGGTTCCTCTTCATGTGATGAAGATATTCCTTGTTGGTTTCCTATTTACTCTAATAGCTATTTATATTTATTTACAGCTATACATATATTCCCAAAAAGCTATACATTTCATTGATCATATCTAGTCTGTATCAGAACTATCTGGTTCAGTAACATTAGTGACACGGTTAATTTCAGATCTCACGTATATGTTTAGCATCGGGCCGGAATAAGATGGTGTTTCAGGGTAATCCTTGCTCTGCCCATCCCTAATCCACCGTAAACGATCTAACGATCGACCTGAAATTGGTTCCGCACACTTATTATACCGTCTCAGATGTTCTGTACGACCACATTTTACACAAGCACAAAGATGATTTGCTCTTCGATGTTTAGCATATGTGCTTTTTTTTTTTTTTTACACAGGGGTCTTGCCTGACTTTCGAATATTTCTTAATTTCTAACATGTCTAGCTTTTTGCATGATCAACATATGTATATTTTTTGGAAAGTGACGTAGTAAAATTAAACTTGACCAAAATAATTTTTCGTCCATTTTTTAACTTTTAAGAAAAGAAATTTAAAAATGACTCAAAAAATTATTGAAAATTGACTCACTATCCGGTTCTTTAACGTCTTCCAGTTACAAAGACGAACATAATTTTTAAATAAAAAAAACAAAAAGTAACTTCACACCCATACCTTCCCAACTTAATTTAAATATTATCCTCACTATATAAGATGAAAATAGAAAATTGCTAATTAGGTCTTGCAGCGAGAGATATTTATAGTATAAGATTCTAATATAAAAGACAAATAAAGAAACTATACAAAAGACATAAAAACATAAAACAAAGAAAACTCTAACTACTATATACAAGAAGTGCATAGAGGATAGATCAATCGGGCTTAAGTTCCCAAGTAGAGTTTCTTACATTCCCTGATACATTCGGCGAAGAATTTAACAAATCAGCATAAAATTGTACCTCAGGATTTCCATTATCAACAATATAATTAATTAAACAGACTTGTAGAGGGTTAGAATAAGAAGAGGTGTTAACTTTCTCTTCTACAATTTTATCAATTTCATCTTCTCCTAAAAAAACATATTTTAAATTGGTTGGAAGAGGTTTTAATTTTGGCTTAAAAACTTTGACATTAGATTCCACAATTGTTGGGGACAATTCTTCACATTGTATATCTTTTACAGATGTAATTTCAGATTCAGTATCAAGTATTGATTCCAATACAAATAACTCTTTTTCTAGAAAGTTCTTTTCAAAATAATTTTGAGTTAATATCTCAACACAATTTACTTCGTATGGTTCTTCTTCTTCTCTAGGTTGTTTTGTTCCTTCAAAAACATTTAATTCCAAAGTCATGTTTCCAAATGAAAGTTTCATGACTCCATTCCTACAGTTAATCAATGCATTTGATGTAGCTAGGAATGGTCGACCTAAAATAAGAGGTATGTATTGAGAGGCATACATCTGACAACTTGGTTCCGTATCTATAACAATAAAATCTGCTGGAAAATAGAATTGATCCACTTGGACAATAACATCTTCCACAATTCCTCTTGGAATTTTCACTGATCGGTCTGCTAATTGTAATTTAATATTAGAAGGTTTTAACTCACTTAGTCCTAGTTGTGTATAGACTGAATATGGCATTAAATTACAACTGGATCCAAGATCTAACAGAGCTTGTTCAATTTGAAAATTTCCAATAAGACATGAAACTGTAGGACTACCCGGATCTTTGTACTTAAGAAGTGTATCATGTTGTATTATATTGACTTGCTCAGTTGCAAATGCTTTCTTTGGTACATTAGTTCTTCTTTTTGTTGTGCAAAGATCTTTTAGGAATTTAGCATAAACTGGAACTCGTTTTATTGCATCCAATAAAGGAATATTAATTTTTACCTGTTTAAATAGCTCGAGAATATCAGATTGATCTTTTTCAGTTTGAAGTTGCTTGACTCTTTGAGGGAAAGGTAAAGGGATAGGACATGGCAGATCTTTTTCACTTTGTACTCCTGGTTGCTTTTTGATTAAAGGTTCAGATTCAAGTGGTTCGTTTACAGGAATTGACTCACGTATTTTCTTTGAAATCTTAGGTTTGATGGTTTTATCAATTACCTTACCATTTCTTAGTGTTGTAATTGCTTGTACTTGATTTGACGAAGATTCAGAGGATACAGAATTAACATGACTCTGACTTTGTGGAGGTTTAGTTTGAGAAGGAAACTTTCCTTTCTCTGACGTACTCAAGGACTGGGTCAACTTAGCAAGATGACTCTTAATATCTTCAATACTCTGGGAAGTTTGAGCTTTAAAATCATTAAATGCTTGAGTTGTTTGAGTATTAAAACTCATTTGACTTTGAATAAATTGATTCATAGTATCTTCCAGAGCTCTTCTTTGAGGAGGTTGATAAGGTTGGTACTGTTGTTGATTTTGTGGCTGTGGTGGACCTTGTGTTTGATTTGTAGGTTGTGTATTTCTCCAACTAAAATTCGGATGATTTCTCCATCCTGGATTGTAAGTTTCAGAATATGGATTTGAATATGGTTTATTATAAATTGGAACAGCATTTGATTGTTCAATTAAAACTTCTTTAAAGGTAGGTATAGTTGGACATTCCCCAGCAGGATGTCCTGACAACGCACAAATTTCACACACTTGATCAGTAGAAGTTACAACAGATACTTGTTTAAGTTTTTTCATTTCTAAGGCTTCTAATTTTCGAGATAAATTAGCCATTTTAGCTCTTAAATCATCATCGTCTTTTAAAACATATTTCCCTCTTTCAGATATAGATGACCTATTTTCCACAATGTTTGAAGAAGTCGAGTCCCACATCTGGGAACTCTCTGAAATAGTATCAAAAAATTGAAATGCTTCTTCAGGATTTTTACTCATAAATTCTCCTTGAGCCATCATTTCAACAAATTGTCTTATTGCAGATGGAAGAGCATCATAAAAGAAACCAACTAAAGTCCAGTTTTCAAATGCATGATGTGGACAAGCTTGGAGAAGATCTTTAAATCTTTCCCAACATTGATAAAAAGTTTCTTTTTCCTTTACAACAAAATTCATTATTTTACGTCTTAGTGCATTAGTACGATGCACAGGAAAAAACTTTTTAAAGAACTCAGTTTGTAAAGCTTGCCAATTTGTGATAGAATTTGCTCTTAAAGAGTTAAGCCATAGTTTAGCTTTATCTTTTAACGAAAAAGGAAAAAGTTTTAATTTAATCATTTCAGAATTATCTTGCAAAGTTCCACAGACTTCTTCAAATTCTTTCATATGAACATAAGGATTTTCATCTTCCAAACCATGGAACTGTGGTAGTAGTTGTATTGTTCCTGGCTTGATATTAATATTTGGAGCGTCTGTTGAAAAAGCAAAACATGATGGAACATTAGTTCTAGTAGGATGTAAATATTCTCTTAATGGTCTAGTATTTTGAACTATTTCTTGTTCTCTAGCCTCTTCCTCCCTAGGTACATTTTGAGCCATACTTAAGTTAACTGATTCTTGTGTAGATGCAGATGAAGAAGATGAGGAAGATGAAGGAGTTGACTGATTTACAGAACCTACTGATGAATGAACAGACATAGACTAAAAATAACAAACTATAAACATATATAACAAACAAACAAATAAATTTTTTTTTTTTTTTATAAATATTATTTTAATTATAATTTTATATTTTATATTTTTTTTTATTTTTTTTAATTACCTTAACTCCCCGGCAACGGCGCCAAAAACTTGATTCGCACTTTTTAGTGTGTCTGAATTATATTATTATTTTACACCCAAGTATAAGTGGTCAAATTGTAGTTTTCTCGGTTTTAAGTCCAAGTATCGATCCCACAGAGAGTTGTTTAGTAATTTAAAACTTAAAATAAAATAAAAATATTAAAGGTGTTGTTTGAAGCAGAATATCGTTTGATAGCTTGTGATGTGAGCTTAGCGTGATAATGATGAATTAAATAAAGTGCGTAAATAAAGCAGAGTAATGACAGGAATATAAAATATACCCTTCAGTTTAGGGATCCATATGCTTTGTATTGTTTAAGTTACTGGAAATGCTACCTCACAACAATTAACTCTCATGTTACTGGTAAGTCAATCGGCAGGTCTGATGTATATAAATCATAACACAGCAGCTTCTTAGGCTAGCTGGTGGTATAAATAATAACTCAGCAACTTCTTAGGAAAGCTGGTTATATCCACTTCAATTGATTAACCCAAGCAAACCAGAAGGACAAGCCATTCCAGTGGAATACTTGAGTTATTCCCTTGATGTTATGATTGTTACTTGTTTATATAATAAACCATAACGCAGCCGCGTCTTAAGCGAACTGGTGGTAGTATAGCATAACCCAGCAACTTCTTAGGAAAGCTGGTTACATAACCGCCAGTTAAACATCCTCAGTATTCCAGTGGAAGCAGAGCCATACCAATAGGAACACCGTGGTTGTTAGACTGTCAGTCTATTAATATAGTCTATATATAAATATATATATAACATATATAATATAACCCAGCAACTTCTTAGGAAAGCTGGTTACATAACCGCCAGTTAAACAGCCTCAGTATTCCAGTGGAAGCAGAGCCATACCAATAGGAACACCGTGGTTGTTAGACTGTCAGTCTATTAATATAATCTATATATAAATATATATATAACATATAAACATGTAAATACAACATCAACATTTCCAGCACTTAAGCAATATTATACATATGTTTACCCTAGTTTGAAGGGTATAACCGACTACTCACACTCCATTACTATAGAAAAGCAAGAAGTACGGGTAGTATTCATTACAACAGAAATTAAAATATAACTTCTTTCACAAAGAACACTTGAAACACAACCACCTTTATTATCATTCAAGACACAAAAGTGGCGGTAGTTCAACTGCCCGAATAGAAAGATTACAACAGAAATGTAGAAATACGGAAAGGGTGTCACACACCGGCTATTCCTTTCTCTTTTCTCTCTATCTTTCTCTAAGGTATTCTTCCTTTGGAGCTTGGAGGCCGGCTGGTTTTGAGTGGTTAAGGGGCTGATTTTGTATGTTGGAAGTAACAAAGGAAGACTTGGTGTTGAAAGGCTAGGCAAGGTGTGAAGGCTTTTGTGTCTTGTGTTGGTGTCCTTTGGAAATGAAGAATTCAGCCCCTATTTATAGGGGAGGAGGTGCACGGCAAGGGGGGGGGCCTTTAGGAAGGTCATCAACCCTTTAGGAAGGTTATGTCTTGCAGTAAGGTTAGGTGTCGCCGTCCGGAGCTGCCACTTCGCAACCTTCCAGAAGGTTTTGCTTTGCAGTGATGCTAGGTGTCACCGTCTTGGGCTGCCACTTGTCTTGCTTCCATTGGTACACATGTCTCTTCCTTATTGGTCCAAGTGTCATGATCCCATTGGTCCAAGTTTCTTTATTGCACTTTAGTCCTTCGTTATTTCCAGCTTTGCAAAATTGTCTTGTACTTTCCAGTATTTCTGCATTTGACCCTGCAATCTTTAACATAAGTTATTAAAAACTGTAATTCACACCCAAAACATAATTCATAATATTTAGTTGTTTCATTTTTACAAAAGTGAGTACTTATCATTTTAATTTACACACAATTTAGGGTTAATCAATGATATTATGATATTGTTACATATATTTGACTACAAAATCCAATCTATCGAGCACATGTGTATAATAATAGAATATATATTACATTTTACTTCTTTACATAAATATAGGCATAGACAGAAAATAGGTCGTTATGGTGATTCGAGTTTGATAGTTTTTTAGGGTATGATTATAAATTGTATATCGGTTAAAATATATGTAAGAGGATAAAAATACCTTCTAAGCTGCATGAGAGAATTAACCTTCCTTGAAAGTGCTTCCTTCCTTCAAAGTACTTCCCGCAAAAAAGAACAAACTGCATAGAATTGAAGTGCTTTGATCAAAGGCACTCTGATACTTAAATCAGTAAAAATGTATGTGAAAAGAATTCAACATACCTCTTGCCGTGCATCTTTATTGCTTTATATAGACTTCACCTTGCTTCAAAGATTCTCTTTATCATTGTGGAAGATCACACATCTCCCTTCCTTCGGGATTGTTTGTTGAGAGTTTGCAGAAATTTCTCAAACATTCTCTCAATCACAACTCTTCTGAGAGAATGACTCCACCTAACTGTTACACCTAAATGCCTTGATTATAGGCAACTGTCCCGTTGAGCGATTTGTGCCACGCTTTCAAGTCGTGTTGTGCACTCCTGTTCGGTAGCATGAACCAAGCTATTGCAACTCGGTTCGGTTGCTTCAGATTGCTGATACTTTTATCCACGTGACATGTCTCTTCATGACTACATGCTTATTTCACCTGCCTATCTACGTGACATAATTTTATGTCATTCAATATATATTTCTAGAGTTTTATTTTTAGGAGAAATTTTGCCAAATATTTTCAGAATTTATTAGGGCAGATTGATTTGAAACTTAAAAAAGGCAACTAAAAATGAACCATGCGAGTTCAACTTTTATATTGTCATTTTTTCGATAATACCCTTCAGGCACGGGCATTTGTCTAAGTAATATAACATAATTCAATTTACATCCTTGCATTTACTATTAGATTTATTTGAGTCTTGGGCATAGTTGGATCATAAAAATTTCATAAAGCAGTCAAATAAATTGAGGGTTAAAAAGAAAACGGACTTCGAAAGCTTCATTCAAAAACAAATAGACTTCCAAAGCTTCCGTTTCTAATTTTTAAATAAATATAGGAAAAATTTCAGTCATATCCCATCTAGTTTACTATATCTTCAAAGACATCCTCTGTATTATTCAAAATATCATTGACATCATTTTTAGTTTATATTTAAATATCATTAACACCCCTACCATTAAACCACCATTTCTAACAAAAAAAAATTCATTTAAAATATCAAAATTACCCCTACATAAATCTCAAACAATCTTTCTACATAAAATTTGATTAAAATTCGAGCCGTTAAAGTTTATTGTTTTACATATTAAAATTTGAGCTGATTAAAATTTATTTTTCTACATATTAAAATTTGAGCCGAATAAAATTTGATTCGAACTTTTAAGTATTAAAATTTGAGCCTATTAGATTTTTTTTTACATATTAAAATTCGAGTCGATTTAAGTTCAACCTGAGCTGTTAACGCCGATTAAAATTTATATGTTTTACTTATTAAAATTCATGCCAATTAAAATTCGATTCAATTTTATTAAAATTTATTTTTTATGTATTAAAATTTGAGTCGATTAAAATTTATAACTTTTTACGTATCAAAATTCGGGTTGATTAAAATTAAATGCGAGTTGATTAAAATTTGATTCGAGTCGATTAAAAACGAATTTTAATCGGCCCAAATTTTAATACGTAAAAAAATTCATAAATCAAAGGGGCTTTCATTGAAGATATGTCTATCTAGAGGGGGTGTGGATGAAATTTTTTCTAAAATATATCATGACTAATTTAGTAAAATTATATTCTAATTAAGATCTTTAATCTGACATAGGTGTGACTGAATATTCAAAAAATAGAGGGGGTATACTTAAAAATGTGATAAACTAGAAAATGTGTGGCTGAAATTTTTCCATAAAATATATTAATAACCTTCAACTTCCTAAGTGTTTAGAAAACGCACAAAGGAGGAAAAAAAGATACTGAAAAAGACAAATTGAAAAATGTTATCCAATCTTGTGAAGCTAACTAGAACAAAAAAGTTCAACGTTCAAACTCAAGCTCAAGCTGTATTCGCATGATTAATTTGGAAAATTAGTAGAGATATGCAAGAACAAAGGATTTTTATTGGAAGCACTTTTCTAATTAATTTTGGGAGCTTCTATAGTAAACAAAATATATAATTGTGATCAATCAAATATTGCAAAGTTGGGATATTTATTATAGCAAAATCTCCCTTGTGCCTATTCCGACCCTTCCAATGATTAAATTTTTTTTCTCACATTGCATTACAAACTAATGGTTTGAATTTTATAACGCTCCTATAGTTAATTATTGCCCAATTTTTCACGACAAATCAAAGTAAAATTAAAGTTTGACAATGATAGGAGACGTGGTATTTTCCGGTTCAACTAGGAGTAATCCCATTTTTGCTCTGATGTACCATGAAAAATTGGACATGAATTTACGACTGGGCAATAGGAAACCCAAATCAATAGTTTAATGTGCAATGTGAAACAGAATATAGTTTAGGGGTGATATAAAATGAGGAACATAATTTAAAGGGTCTAAATATAATTTTCACTTAAATTTACTTCCCAAGATAAAGTTTTAGTCTTGGGGAATCTGAACAAATGCACATCCCACACAACAAAGGAAGATTTATTCGAAAGAAACATTAGTGTTGGAGGAATAAATGCAAAGCAGAAGAATTTCTAACCCACTTTTTCATGATTTGTAAACTATCGTGGTGGTACAGAGGCGGGCTAAACTTCAGCCAAAGAAACCAACAGAAATTTCTCTAATGGTTTCAAAACTAGCTCAACTATGCCCTAGACAAGGAAATAGTTAGATCAGTGGCTATCTTGTGGCCAAAATTAAAATCCAATTCGATACTGCAGACTTCATCCCATCACAAGCAGCCAACATGGTTATCAAGCTATCTACAGTTCTTAGTCGTATGTCGAAGTGGTGCATGGGAGAGAATGGCCGGTTAATATCAGTTTAGTGTAGACAATTCATTTTCAAATTACTTAATAAAGGGTTAACACAGAGGGCCCGTTTGGTTGTCGTATTAGAAATGAATGGATTATATAAAATAATTCAGTCTAATACAATACAGCAGGACAAAAGACAAGATTAAATAGGATATTAGAATAATACTTAATTTTATCTAGTGTTTGACAATATATAACATAAACGTTGGACAGTAGTTATTTAATCTAATCAGTTGTTTGGATAAGGAATTATTTCATCGTATTAATGTTGAATTAACAAAAATACCCTCAATCAGTGTTTGTTACATTGATGACAACTTGATTTTATTTGTTGGAGGGTTATAATAGTTATTGTGTAGAATAATACGTTTGAGTTGGATTATGATATTACCTCTCTTGGTGGTATTAAAATACTTCCATAATACAAGTCTATCGTATAAAAAATATACGATTAGTATATGAAATTAATACGATATCAAATTTACTTATCAAACAAAGTATTGGGCCTGATTAAATAAAAAATAGTATAAACTAATATTTAATCCCTTCATAATACGTCTACTAAACGAGCACATATTGTTTTATAGGAAATCGAATTAAGTTCACCATATCAAAAAAAAAGTATATAATCAAAATACAACGCCACCAACATCATCCCACCACCACCCTTAGCACAAACACCACAACTGATGTAGAACAAGTGGTTGTTGATAACTTGGAGCAGGAAGACCGCCATGCGTTCAAGGCTCAAAGAAAAGCAAAAAGGTGATAGTAGAGACAAAATGACCCGGACTTAATATGAGTTCTAAATGGATTGGGTAATATGATTCATTTTAATTAAGCGAGTTAATATGGATTACAAATGGGTACCCATTGGGTTGAGTATTTATCTTTTTATTAAATAACACAAGTAATAAAATTAAATAAATATTCTAATATACCAAAAAATACACACACTATTACACCAAAAAATAAACACATATACATTAATACACCAAAACATACACACACTAGTACACCAAAAATACACACACTAATACACCAACCATGACCCATGGGTTGACCCACGACCCATGTGTTTACCCATGACCCACGACCCATGGACCAACCCATAGCCCAAAATTGACCCGACCCATTATGTGTGTATTTTTTTTATTAAATGTGTTTTAATTTTTGTGTTAGTATATGTGTGTGTATTTTTGGTGTATTTTAGTGTATTAGTGTGTGTGTATGTTTGTATTTTGGTGTACTACTAATGTGTGTGTGCATGTGTATTTTGGAATACTAATGTGTATATTAAGAATTTTAATTATTTTATGAGTTAATCGATTTAACCCAACCCGTTATCAACTCAACCCATTATAACCCATTTATTAGGTGAGTGAAAAATGGATTAGATTTATTTTAGCTCAATCCAATTTAACACAACACATAACCAACCCAACACACCCATTTGCCACCCCTAATCAAGACTCATCGCTTCGCCATGAGCTTCTTCAATTTTGAGTCGAATTCCATCGTTTAGGCTCTCAAAACCTTATTTTTGCCATTTTAGGAAGAATTCAAAAATTAATAATAAATCATAGGAGATTCCGAATTTAGTGCCGTCAGTTGGGTTGGATTCCAGACGACACGTGTTTTTATGTTAATTAGTTAGCTTGTAATTTTTTTGTTTTTGGTAATTTTTATATAATTAGAGATTTTACCTTTATTATGGGGACGATTAGGGTTTTGACTGTTCCTATATATATTCTCTTATGTAATATGGATTATTCATTGAATAATAAACCTTTTTCAAAGTTGTTCTCTTGTTACTTTTTCTGTGGATTCAGAGTACCCTTTGTTATATGCACTTAGAATTGTAGTGTTATTGGTGTTTCTTTGTTCCGCTGCGTCAATTGGTATCAGAGCCTTGACTAACCTAGTGTGATGGCCAATCAACGTGGTGTTAACCAGGGGTGGGCACCGACTCCAACTTCAGTCGGAGTGAGTTTTCCCCTCCGAATCTGACTCCGCAATACATTGCCTTCGCCTCCGCCAATCGGAGTCTGAAAGGAATTTCAGAAATTAACATTATCCAAAAAAAAAATACCAAACAACATACATAAATTTTACAATGTAAACACACTTAGATAAAACTTCAATCGAATCTGAAAACCATATAAATGTAAACACATAAACACAAACACACAGACACACATACATATATATATATATATATATATATATATATATATAGAGAGATAGAGAGTTACTGTCTGAGACTGAGAGAGCTTCGTCGGAGATGAGACCATCGTTGGAGTTACTTCATTGAGATCTCAGATCTGCGGATCTACGATTGAAAATAATCGACTAAGAGGGAGAGAGATAGAGGGGCTGGGCTGGGCTGTCCGCGAGAGAGAGAGAGAGAGAGAGAGAGAGAGGGACGGAGGGAGATGGAGGGGCTTGCCGGTGCTGCGTCGACTGTGTTTATGTCTGAGTGTGAGAGTGAGAAAGAGAGAGAGAGAGAAAAAAAAAGGGGGATGATTCGACGGGTGGTGGGGGGGGGGGCTGTATTGTTTATAATTGGGCTTAGGGTTTGGGCTTAAATTTTTGGTGGGTTTGGCTTAGAATTTTTTATTTATAATAATATATAATGTAATTTATAATTTATATAAATATTAATTAATAAAATTCAGAGACGGAGTCGGATTTTCGGATTCTTGCACACCCCTAGTGTTAACAATTTTCCTGATGGTGGTGATCATGTGGAAGGGGTTCTCTCAAGAGCCGAATTCTTGGACTTCTAGTGACAACAACAACAACAATCCCAACAATTCCAGCAATGCTTGCAAGCACTGTAGCAGGACATGGTTGCCTAGTTGATGACGGGTCCAAACTAGGATTCATATTGAGAAAGGGTGAATGGCGATAGGGCTCGTGTTCAATCCAATCAAGATTGAAATCTTGTCTATCCAACAAGACAAAACGTAAGTGGTGTTCCTCCTAGAGCAGCAACCATTGTAGATTCCAATGATGACGATGATGATTTCCTGGATAACGTTGCAGATTATAGAGATCCTGGCCATGATTCAAAAGATTTTCAGATGAGGGTTGACCTACCCAATTTCAATGGACATTTTCATATTGAAGATTTCCTTAACTGGTTGGTAGAGGTGGAGCGATTCTTCGACTATATGGATATTCCACAGGTGGAGAAGGTGAAGTTGGTGGCATACAAATTAAAAGGAGGAGCTTCTGCCTGGTGGGAGCAAATCCAACTTGCCCGTACTAAGGAAGGCATGCATCTGATCTGTGCCTGGTTGATGATGAAGAGGTTGCTTAGATTGAGGTTTTTACCTTCAGATTACGAGCAGATCATATTCCTATAGTATCAAGATTGCAAGCAAGGCAATAGAATGGACCAAGTATATATAGAGGAATTTCAGAGACTTTCTTCCCGCAACAACCTGACTGAGACCGAGTCCCAGAAGATCGCTCGGTTCATTGGGGGTTTGCATTTTTCCATTCAGGATAAAGTTTCTTTACAGACTCTATTATCTTTGACAGAAACAATCCACCTAGCCACGAGGGTGGAAACACAGTTAACAGGGCAAGGGCCCAGGTGTAGAATCGAAGTTCTTTTGATCCATCGCGTTCTATGGTGAACCGAGGAAAACAGGTTGTGAGTAACCCGAGCCTTTTTGTAGTTCCAGGGAGAGATTCTAGTAACAAAAGGGTATCTACAAGGACAGTAGCCTCAGGTTCTGGTTCAGTAAACAATGAACCACCGAAGAATCCCTACGTCAGACCCGGAGGAGATAAATGTTATTGATGTGGTCAGTCAGGACATTATTCTAATCAGTGCCCTAAGCGGGGAGCAATAAATCTAGTTGCTATTGAAGAGACTAACCAGGAGGAGGAGTACTAGGCAGAGGAAGACGTTTTCGAGGAAGAGGATGAGAGTGCATTGACATATGGTGATGAGGGGGTCTCCCTCATTGTTCGTCGATTGATGTACACCCCTAAGATTGAACATGACATTCAGAGACACAATATCTTTTGAACCACATGCACCGTGAACTAGAAGGTATGTCAATTGATCATTGATGGTGCTAGTAGTGATAATATTGTCTCCCGAGTGGTGGTTGACAAGATGCAACTACAGACTGAGAATCACCCTTCCCCCTATTCCATTAGATGGATCAAAAGCGTCGGCGAAATCAAGGTAACAGAACAGTGTTGTATCCATTTTTAAATTGGCAAGTATAAAGATAGTATTATGTGTGATGTTTTGGATATGGATGCATGTCATATTCTGTTGGGGAGGCCGTGGTATTATGATTTAAATGTCATTCACAGAGGCAATGATAATACTTACACCTTCTTCAAGGATGGTGTTAAGGTTGTCATTGTCCCTACAACACAAGAGATTCGTCCCATAGCACCTCAGGCTAAGGGTGAACCCTTTCTTGTTGTTCCAGCCATCAAGGAAGATGTAAAGGAGAGTGGGGAAGTGTATGCCCTGGTGGTGAAGGGTGAGGAAGAATAGATTGTTGAGTCCAAAACAGTGCCTGAACTATTGAGCCATTACTTGATGAGTTTCGGGGAATCATACTGCAGGAGTTATCGGATGGTTTACCTCCTCTAAGGGACATCCAACATCATATTGACATCGTGCTCGGGGCTAGTCTTCCAAATCTGCTCCACTATCAGACGAGTCCCAAGGAGTTCAAAATATTGCAAGGACAGGTAGATGAGTTACTGCAGAAAGGGCAGATCAGGATGAATATGATCCCTTGTGTTGTTCCTACTCTACTCATTCCTACGAAAGATAGGAGTTGGCAGATGTGTGTTGATAGCTGAGCCATCAATAAGATTACTATAAAGTATAGATTTCCTATACCTTATCTTGATGATATGCTGGATATGTTGAAGGGTGCTAAGGTGTACTCCAAGGTTGATTTGAGAAGCGGGTACCATCAGATTCGTATCCGACCAGGCGATGAGTGGAAGGCTGCATTTAAAGCGAAGGAGGGTTTGTATGAATGGTTGGTCACACCCTTTGATTTGTCTAACGCTTCTAGTACTTTCATGAGAGTTATGAACTAGGTGTTCGAACCTTTCATTGGAAAGTTTGTGGTTGCCTACTTTGATGATATATTGATTTATAGTCGTAATGAGACTGACCACTTGCAGCACTTGAAAGCAGTTTTTGCATCTTTAGAGGAAAACAACCTATTCGTGAACATTAAGAAGTGCAGTTTCATGACTTATAGTTTGGTGTTCTTAGGCTATATGGTGGGTGCTACTGGGATCTCAGTTGATAATAAGAAAATCTGGGCGGTTTAGGAGTGGCCCACACCATGAACAGTCAGTGAGGTTCACATTTTTCATGGTTTTGCAACCTTCTGTCAAAGGTTTGTAAGAAACTTCAACACTATTACAACACCACTTACCGATTGCCTAAAATAGAGGCAGTTGTAGTAGACGGAGGAAGTAGCAAAGAGTTTCTAGCTGCTTAAGGAGAAGCTCACCACAGCTCCCGTGCTGGCACTACAGAGCTTTGTGAAGCTATTTGAGGTAGATTGTGACGCCTCATGTATGAGCATTAGAGCAATTTTGTCCCAAGAGAGCATACCAGTAACTTTCTTTAGTGAAAAGCTTATTGAGGCAAGGTAAAGATGGTCTACCTACGAGCAGGAGTTCTATGCGGTTGTTAGAGCTTTACAACATTGGTAACATTATTTGATTCAAAGGGAATTCATTCTGAATACTGACCATCAGGCGTTGAAGTATCTTAATAATTCTACTACCCCTAACAGTACGTATGCGTGGTGGGTGGTAGAAATTCAGAAATTCACCTTCACCGTGAAGCATAAGTCAAGCCAGTTGAACAAGGTAGCAGATGAATTGAGTCGACGTACTATGTTGTTGACTATTGTTTGTAATGAGGTGATTGGCTTTGACTATTTGAAAGAATTGTATGCATGAGATGAGGACTTTCAACAAATCTGGGCCCAGTGCTCGGATACGCATGGAGTTTTTGGGGATTTTCAGGTCCATGAGGGCTTCTTATTCAAGGCTACTCGATCTTGCATTCCTCGAGGATCCCTATGTGAGCATATCATCCAGGAACTTCATAGTGGTGGTAGCTTAGGAGGACACATGGGCAGAGATAAGAGCATTGCTTTAGTTGAAGAGCGTTACTACTGGGCTCAACTAAAAAGAGATGTGGAGAGATTTGTTAAGCAGTGCTACACATGTTACACTGCTAAGGGACATGCACAACATACTGAGCTTTACACTATTTTGCCTATTCCGGATGCACTGTGGGAGGATTTGCCCATGGACTTTATGTTGGGTCTTCCACGGACTCAACATGGTATTGACTCTATATATGTTTTGGTTGACAGGATTTCCAAAATTGCACACTTTATTCCATGTAGGAAAACCTCATATGCTTCTCATGTTGCCCACTTATTCTTCTGGGAAGTTGTTCGTTTACATGGTATTCCAAAGACAATTGTTTCTGACCGTGACAACAAGTTCCTTAGCCATTTCTAGCGAACTTTATGGAAACAGTTGGATACTTCATTGCAGTACAGCAGCTCGAGTCATCCGCAGACTGATGGACAGACAGAAGTAGTGAATCGGATTTGGGAAATATCTTGCGAAGCCTTTGCAAGGAGTATCCGAAGTAGTGGGATAATACCTTATCCCAACATAGTTTGCCTACAACAATGTGCTGAATAGATCCACCTGCTAGTCTTCATTCAAGATTGTCTATATTCGAGTGCCTTTACACACACTCGATATAGTTCAATTACCAAAGCTCCCGGAGATGAACATTGTGGTTGAGTATATGCTAGGGAAGTTGACAAACATGCATACAGAGGTGAGGCAACAATTGAAGGTGTCAGCGGCTAAATATAAGGAGGCAGCAGAAAAGCATCACTAGCAAAAGATTTTCAAGGTGGGAGACAAGGTTGTGATTCACTTGCGTAAGGAGAGGTTACCAGTTGGGTCCTACACAAGCTCAACCAGAAGAAGATTGGTCCCTTTTAGATCTTGAAGAAGATCAATGACAATACTTATGTTGTTGATCTTCCAGTGGATATGCGCATCTCTAGTACCTTTAATGTGCAAGAATTGTTCGAGTTTTATTATGATTCCATAGAGCTTCCACAAGTTAACTCGAGGACAAGTTGTTTTCAAGAAGGAAGGACTGATGTAGAACAAGTGGCTGCTGATTACTTTGAGCAGGAAGACTGTCGTGCGTCGAAGGCCCAAAGAAAAGCAAAAAGGTGATAGTAGAGGCAAAATGACCCAGACTCAAAATTGAATGAGACCAGTGGTGTTTGATCTGAATCGGGCCAACGTTAAAGACTCATCGCTTTGCCATGAGCTCCTTCAGTTTTGGGTCAAATTCTATCTTTTAAGCTCTCAAAATCTCCGTTTTACCGTTTTAGGAAAGAATTTAGAAATTAATAATAAATCATAGGAGATTCCGAATTCAATGCCATCAATTGGGTTGGACTCTAGACGACACGTGTTTTTATGATAATTAGTTAGATTTCAATTTTCCATTTTTTGTAATTTCGTATAATTAGGGATTTTACCTCTATAATGGGGATGATTAGGGTTTTAGTCGTTCCTATATATATTCTCTTATGTAATACAGATTATTCATTGAGTAATATACTTTTTTCAGAGTTATTCTCGTGTTACTTTTTCTGTGGATTTAGAGTATCCTTTGTTCTATACACTTAAAATCATAGTATTTCTTTGTATCGTTGCACCAACTATTGTCATCGCACCAATGTTGTTACTATTACATTGATACTGCCACCATTAACTCAATCTTTATTCCATGCAATCCATTGGGCCTGCATTAAGTAACCCTCCTCATCCATTCGAAGAAACAGACAACATCGCATTTAATTAAGAAAATATGTCATAATGATGTAGAACGAGAGTGGTAACTTTTATAGCATAGGTGCATGTGGTATGGTGAGCAAGGAAAACACAGAGAGAGAGAGAGAGAGAGAGAGAGAGAGAGAGAGAGAGAGAGAAATGGAGAGCTGTTGCGAGATGGTGCCATTCCCCTTGCTAATGACACCAATCGAGTCCAGTTATAGGGCATGCACCATCCCTTACAGATTCCCAGCGGACAATCCCAAGAAACCAACACCCACCGAGCTCTCTTGGATTGATCTCTTCCTCAATTCCATCCCCTCTTTCCGAAAACGGGCCGAGAGTGATGATACCGTTTCTGATGCTCCCATCAGAGCTGACAAGTTTGCTCAAAGGTATGCTGAAATTCTTGAGTATTTTAACAAAGATCCTAAAAGTCACGGTGGGCCACCTGATTGCATTCTTCTTTGCCAGCTTCGTGAGCAAGTCCTTAAGAAAGTGGGATTCAAAGATATATTCAAGAAGGTTAAGGATGAAGAAAACACCAAGGCAATATCCTTATTTGAGGATGTAGTTCATCTTAATGATGTTATAGAGGATGATGCCAAGCGTGTAGAGAATCTGGTTAAAGGAATATTTGCAGGGAACATATTTGATCTTGGTTTTGCCCAACTTGCAGAGTTATTCTCAAAGGATGGAATATCCTTTCTCGCTAGTTGTCAAAATCTTGTCTCTCGACCTTGGGTAATTGATGATTTGGACACTTTTATATTAAAATGGGGCAGGAAATCTTGGAAAAAGGCTGTCATTTTTGTGAATAATATTAGCAAAATAACTACAACAGATTAGAAAACTTTGATCGTGTATTCACTCTCCTTAAGGAAATTATGCCCCCACTATGTTGTTGCTTAGTTTGTGGCAAATTCCTCTAGGGTTAACAAAGCCAAATAGAATTTTAGATAGCAAATTCTAAAATTCTCCCAAGAACAGAATAGAGAAACGTTTTGTATATATATATCTTTATTGAAAGATTTGTATAGGTTTTTATAATACCTTAGAGATTCAAAGAAGAGACACAACTCTTAGGCCAAGACACATGTAGCAGTTAATTAACTGCTTAATTAATACAAAATAATTAATTGTTTATAAGCTTCAAGCCCTGGATACAAAATAATTAATTTCGGCCCAAGCTTCAAGCCCAAGATGCTCAAGTGCCCATCTTTTGACTTTAAATATTGTTTTATTTAAAGCCTAATCAAGATCCATTGATTTGAAATATTTGGAGCTTCCCTCCAAATCTTCCCACCATCCAAACTTATAACATTTAGGTGTGTTCCTTCTTTTAAACTCTTACACTCCCTTTCAACTTTTCCAATGTGGGATAACTTACATTACTAAGAGCAACTCAAACCGGCTCAACAAATGACATTTTTTAGCTATTTTGCTGAGCCAATCCAAAAAATTTGGCTCCAACCGGCTCTCTATTTCACTCGCTAATCTGCCTCCCCCCATTCTAACTCATCAGTTGTGGCTAGCAACACTCTCTCTCATCAGAGCTCTCTCCCCCCAATTTTGGTTGTTCTTCATCAGAGTTTTGCCCGAATAGAAAGGTCTCAGTCTCTCCTCTGTTGTTCAAAGTGAAGATCTGAAGACTTCTCCGACGACTAAGCCGACAATTGCTCCGGTTCCAGGTACACCCAATAATGTGCCCAATTGTGCTCTTTATCACCACATGCTTAATACCTATATGTGTAAAACTGTTTATATTTAACATTTTTCTCTTCGGGGTCTCTGGATTTGTTCATGATTCTACATCATTCATTAATAAAAAGTTGATTTTGAATAAAAAAAACAGTGTTAAAAACTGCTTATATTGAGAAAAAATCGGTCTTTTTTTATCGGTAAAAAAATCATTCTTTCTTTGTGTTTTGATCTTGTCTTTTTATTTCTTGAATATGTATTTGATTGGTGAACTATCTTTGTTTTTTGTAATAGTACTAGTGATTTTGAAGCTGGTTTGTAACCAAATATATAGAAGCTGATACAAGTGTTTTAGTGTTCTGGTTTGTGTTAATGTTTGTGCATGAGATGTGTTTGATGAAATGCCCATGAGTCCCTTTGTTAAAAATTTTGTTATTCAACATAATTTTACAGGTCAAAAATTATATTTTTAATGACCCTCTAGTGTAATAGACAACATACACATATTTATCCTCACATTACCTTTCACGGCCCATCCCAGAAGGGTCAGGCCACACCTTCCCTAGGATGCAGTTTCATAGGGAGATTGGATGGTTATGCATGGACATATTAGATAAAAGGTAACTTTTAATTCTTTTGTATATCACAATAGAGCTTTGATATAGCCATATCATTTTTCTGGAATGTTTCTTGTAATTTTCCAGTTTGCCTTTTGTTTGCTCTTTTTGCTTTTTTCTTTTGTTATGCTCTTATGTTTAGTTTCTTGGTGTGCATGCCATTTATATGAGGGTCCTCTAGTCTTTGGTGATCTTTATCAAGGAAATGAGAAATAAGAAATGAAAAGATTCCATCCAATGTGCATGCAAAACTATAGTGGACTGATTTTGATACTCTTCATTTGGCCAAAACATCATTTGTAATTAAAGGTATGTGCTGCATCTAACTAGTTGAGCAATAATTTTCTTAGGGAATATGATCATTGATAGTAAAGCCCTCATTTTTTGCTCAATTTCAGCAGTGAACCTTTATGCACCTTTCTTTTGAACTTTTTTCATCAACAATGTAGGTTTTCTGATGGATGAACATGGATATTACTTCACCAATCTCTTGAACGACGGAACAAACGTAGATGAGTTTAACACTCAATCAGTAGACCAAATAAGTCATTCTTCACCAATATCACCTCAAATAGAATCCACCACCAAAAAGGTTCGAGGCGGCAACTTTTCAATTGAGGAGGACTTAGTTTTAATCTCAGGTTGGCTTAATCTTAGCGTGGATGCCGTGCATGGGAATGAGAAAAAATCTAAAAGGTATTGGCAAAGGGTTTGGGAGTACTTCAACGAATACAAACTCCAGTCAAATTGTAATCGCAATCAAGTTTCTTTGATGAATCGTTGGTCAACAATTCAACTAGCCACCAATAAATTTTGTGGCTGCTTTGACCAAATTGAAAGGTTGAATCAAAGTGGTCTGACTGAGAAAGACAGGGTATGAGTGTATTTTAATTACAAGTGTGAAAATATGACATTTTTCTTTTATGATACATAACATTAGTGTACAATTTTCAGGTCCGTGATATAAAGAAAGTGTACAAGGAACTTCATAAATCCTCTTTTCCATTTGAACATTGTTGGAATGAGTTACGGTATCACCCAAAATGGATGGAGGATTCTCAATCCAAGAAACAAAAAACAAAAAGTGGTGCAACTCCTAGTAGCTCTAATCCTTCAACACCAGAATTGGTAAACATAGGAGACGACAGTGGGGACTTGGAGAGGCCAATTGGAAGGAAGACTGCGAAAGAGCGAGCAAGAAAGTCAAAGAGCAAACTCTTTGAAGGCGATAATTCAAGTTCAACCTATTTCGTGAAATTGCTTGAAGAAATGAAGGAAGACAAAAAGAAGATGAGAAAGTTGATTTCATGGAAAAAATGATGGATGTTGAACAAGAGAAGGTGGTTGTTGAACAAGAGAAGGTACAACTCAAGCAAATGAAAGAGGAACATAAAATAATGTTGATGGATACGAGTGCCATGCCTCCGATTCAAGTTGAATATTTTAAGCGCTTCCAGATGGAAATCATGGCAAAGAAAATGTAGTTTTTTCTTATTCATAGACTAACAACTTTTAAGTAGTAGAAAATGTTAGAGTTTGTGAGATTCACACTATTTGGTTTTATTATTTTTATTTGAGTGTTTTTATTCTAATGTTGTGCTATTATAACTTAAATACACAAAAAGGATTCACATTATATTGTGCTATTATAACTCAAATAAAATTATTATAATGTGTACACTTGTTGGGTACCATTTGAATAAAGTATGACCGTTGTAAATATAACCGTTAAAAAAATGACCGTTGTAAAATTTAAAATTTAAAATTTAAAATTTAAAAATTTGATGATGTGGCATGACACGTCATCATTATGACGCTTACATGTTACACCACGTGACATTTTTGAATTATATTATTGAAAATTAGTTAAAGTTAGTTGAAGTAATTAGCTAAAATAGAGAGTGTGGTTGGAGTGAATTTTAAAAAGTAGCTAGCTAAAGTAGAGAATTTAATATTTAAATATATTTTGAGTAGTTATTTTGCTGAGTGTGGTTGGAGATGCTCTAACTAACTATTTCTAACAGATAATTCTGGTGCTGACATAAAATTGGGTATATTGCCATTTGCAAGAGAGTTATTTCGCCGTGGGACACAGGTTGTGTTGGCAGCTAATGACTTACCTTCTATCAATGATGTAACTTACCCTGAACTAATTGAGATTATTTCGAAGTTGAAGGATGAACATGGGCATCTTGTCGGTGTTGATACTTCCAATCTTCTGATTGCGAACTCTAGCAATGATTTGCCGGTTATAGATCTTAGTAGAGTATCGCAAGAGCTTGCCTACTTGGCCAGTGATGCAGACTTGGTTATTTTGGAAGGAATGGGTCGTGGAATAGAGACAAATCTCTATGCTCAATTGAGATGTGATTCACTCAAGATTGGGATGGTGAAGCACACAGAGGTTGCTCAGTTCCTAGGAGGAAGACTGTATGACAGTGTCTTCAAGTACAATGAAATTTTGAGTTGAAAATATATTCTAGTCAGTGTCAACTACCTAATTGTTTGCATTTGAGCGTATTAACAGGTATAGAATGAGGTGCTAAGTAATTGTGGAGCTATCTGTGCAAATTGCAAAAATCAGTTGAAATTGTAGTTTTCCCTCATCAAAATACAATTTGAATTCTTGATGGGCAAACAATAGAGTTTTTCCTTATGCACGTTTGGGGACGTGTGCTTTGTCATTCTTCAATTTAGAACTGTTTAATTGTTAAAAAAAAAATAAAGTGGTAACTTTTATATTTTTATTTTATTTGATTGCATTGTTAGAATTAAAATTTAATTAGGAGTATTTTAGGATCTTTAGTTTTCTAAAACATGCCAATTTTTCTAATTATATTAGACCTTTTTTTGTTCTTTTTGGTAACAATATTAAAATTAGGGATTTGTCTCCATTTGGGAAATTTTAAGGTTTTGTGTTTTCCTATAAATTGTCATACGTACTACAATTCTATCTAGTTAATCAATTGAATATTACAATATTTCAAGAGTTCACTCTTGTTCTTTTCTATTGATTCAGAGTGTTCTTGTTCTATATGCTTAGAGACAGTGATCTTTTCATTTTTCTCATTTACCGCCGCTTCAATTGGTATCAGACCGTTGACTGACCTGATATGATCTCTAATCAACAAAGTGGTGACAACTTTTTCCATGACAATGATCATGGGAAGAGGGCTCTCCCAAGAGCCAACTTCTTGGATTTTCAACTACAACAACAACAGTTCCAGTAGTCCTTGCAAAAGTTGCAGGTTACGGTTCTCAAGTTGAAGTTGGGTCCAAACCAGGATCTCTATTGAGATAAGGTGTTGAACGGTGATAGGACTTGTGTTCAACCTTTTCACAATTGTAATCCTATTTATACTATGAGACGGTGTGTTCGTCGTATAACTACCCGAGTATCACTATTGCATATTGTACTGATGTTTAGGTGCATGGTACATATCAATCTATGAAACAACAAAGTGAGTTTGGGTTGGGACAATCAATTCAACGTAATACTGGGTCACAATATTTTTCTATCATATAATGATTATTCTGTGCATCAAATTTCATATCAAAAATCCATGAATGTGAATTTTTCAAGCATCTCGAGGGATCAGAAAAGTAATGAGAAAAAGACTGATTCAAGTATTCTCACGTTTAATAATTATGCAAGTCTAGAAAAGAGAAAAATTGAATGTTATTAGGACTCAAAAATTGATGACGATGATGAGACAAAATGGATTTATGGTGATGTTGGAGAGCCACTTCAAAGTTATGAACAGAAAAATATCGACAAAAATGATGAAGCAAATAACGATCCATATGTTGATGTACTAGTCACTGTATGTGACCCCGGTACATCGGAGCTTGATGAAATCTTCGAAAAAGACAAAAGTTGTGAAGAAATTTTGCATGGTGGCAGTTTACATATCAATTTGGTTGACTATCACTATAATTCAAGAGAGTTGATGGGCATGCATAGTGAATTTATCAAAATATACTCAGATGCTGAGAAGGTTGTGGACAAGTATCATGAAGTGATCCAAGTTGATTTGGTTATTGGGAAACAATTCAAAATAAAATCCAAGTTGATTTTTGGTTCTTGGACCAGGGGAAAACAAAGATATTATTTTCATCCATGAAATTTTTGAAAAGTTAAACTTAAGTCTAAGGTAGATGCAGATAAATACAGACTTGCATAATTACTTCAAGAAATGGAAACTCGATGATGAGTTTTTTTAAGAGAGAGAGTCTGATGTAGAACGAGATTGGTAACTTTTATATTTTTCTTTTGTTTGACTGCGTTGTTAGAATTAGAATTTAATTACGAGTATTTTAGGATCTTTTGTTTTCTAAAACATGTCAATTTTACTAAATATATTAGACGTGTTTTTTTTTTCTTTTTGGCAACAATATTAAAATAAGGGATTTGTTTTAGTTTTGGAAATTTTAGAATTTTGGGCTTTCCGATAAATTGTCCTATATACTACAATTCTATTCAATTAATCATTTGAATATTACAACATTTCAAAGGTTCTCTCTTGTTATTCGCTGTGAATTCAAAGTGTTTTTATTCTATACGCTTAGAAACAATGATTTATTCGTGTCTCTTGTTCACTGCTGCGTCACATAATCAATAAGAGAAGTGGTAGAGAAATGAAATAGCTATTGTTATATGAATTGGGTAGAGTGTAATGTCAAGTGGTTGTGTGGGTTTTCTTTTTTTCTTTTTTCTTTTTTTGTGCATTGTCATGTGCTCATTAGCAAATTTGAGGGTCGGTCACTGTTCCGGCACAGTACAGTGACCGGCAGCTGTTCAGACTATTCATTGTGCTTACCTTTTACAATCTAAGATGGGTTTAAGGCTCTTGGGTGTGGATTGTGGCAGTGTGTTGGGACTTGATTGCTCCAGTGTGATGGGAAGGCTGATTTGCGATACTCAGCCCTCTTTAGCCGGCAGGTACTATTCCGAAGAGCCTACAGGTAACGAGTTTGTTGTGTTTTGCCCTATTTTAAATATTGAATGCAATGGTGATAACAGGTCAGGAATGCTGACGTGGTATCACCAACCAATAATAAAATATCAAGTGGGTAAGGTGAACCCTACTTGTGTAGTTATTTATCTTCATGGAGGGTTGATTATTAATTTTAATGGGACTCATTTACTTATTTATTTTGATATTATTGATTGGTGATATCATGTCAGCATTGACATGTGTTATCACAGTTGTAATGAATATTTTCTCCTATTTATTTTAGGCTTCTGAATTTTGTGTGTTGGTTGGCTGCTAATGGAATTGGATTAGCACAATCTCCTATTCCCTATTCCAACCCTTCCTATGGTTAAATGTTTTTTCTCACATTATACCTCAGCTAGAAGGAATTCTATTTTTGCTCATATACCACGAATAGTTGGACAAAAGTTAACAATTGGTCAATGTGAAACTCAAATGAATAGTTTAAGGTGTAATATGAGAAAACGGATATTTTGAGGGAAAATGTGGAATGACGGGGTAAAATTTAAGGGTATGAGTATAATTTTTCACTTCAAATTACCTTTCAAGATTAAGTTTTATTACTTGGAGAATATGTAGAAATGCACTTCCCACAACAAAAAGAAGACTTTTTCAAAGAAACATTATCGTTTGAGGAATAAATGCAAAGCAAAAGAATCTCTAGCTCACTTGTTCATGGTTTGTAGACGAATATCACAGTAAGATAAGTGAGGAATAAAACCCAATTTGATAATGTAGACTTCATCCCATCAAAAGTAATACTTGATTATCAAGTTGCATACAATTCTTAGTTGTACATAGAAGTGATAAATTGGTGGGTTATGGTCGGTTAATAATGATTTAGGCGTAATTCTTTTGCAACACATTTTCAAATTGCTTAATAAAAGGTTAAAATACATTGATTTACAATATATTGGATTAATCTCACTATACTATGAAAAATGATGATGCACAAATCGGTCTTCGTGCAAGATCAACAGTCAATAATGTGTACGGGTGTGATTAATAAGCAATCAATGACAATCAATGGCAAAACAATAAATAATAGATCAACACAGAGATTTATAGTGGTTCGGTCCGGTTGACCTACGTCCACTCTCGGGAACGGCAGCGGTGGCCTGGTGTTCTTTATTGATGAATCATGGTACTCCGGAGAGTTACAGCGTATTGAGGGAGAGAGACTTGGTATAGAGAGACAAAGCTCTCGGTGGAGAGAGGTGTAGTGTGTGTAGAGAGCTCAAGGTGTAGAGGTCTCAAGGAGGTGATGAACATGCCCCTCCATGTGGAGAGGGACTTACATTATATAGGTTCACCAAGGCGGTGACGTGAGGAAGAGGTCTTCCACTCTTTTGGTAAGTACAATCATGGTAGGAATAGATCTCCGTGTCCCGATGTTTTCTCCCTCGTGCCCCTATTCCTTCGGAGGAGGACTCCCAGCTGGATTGGGCTTGATCCTCGTCTTGAGCTCGGCCTTGTCTTGAGTTGGTGTGACTTGGACTTGGACTTGGATTGAAGTATCAAGGTGAAGAGGAGCAAAGAGGGGAGGAGAGGACCAAGGAGGGAGGCCATGGGCGGCGCCCACTTGGAGACCAACATAGGCGGCGCCCCCCTTGGGTACCCTTGGGCGACGCCCATTTGGGTCCCTTGGGCGGCACCCACCCCCTTGGGATCCTTGAGATGCCTCTTGGTTCCCTTGGTGCCTTGGAGCTTTGGGTGTTGACTTCTTTAGTTCCTTTTCGATTTTCTCCTGATGGGTTGACCCTAGGCCTAGCAATCGTGTCGGGTGGAACGGTTTCGTGTCGAGTGGAACGGGTTTGTATCAAAAAAGCCCTTCATCCATACCCCATTCATTTATATAAACATGTCCAAATATATCACCCATACACGACTCATTTATTAAACGAGTTACCCGGCTTAACCCGTGTGTTACCCGCTAAATAAGAGAATTAGTTAGACCGTTTTAAGCCCACATGAAAAATTATTAATTCACCACACATTACATATGTTTAACCTATTTATTATAATAATAAATCATGATTGAGCAAATAAAATTAAGACAAAAAATAAACATTAAATTACTACCAAATTCAAAACTCACATCTAATCAATTTAAAGTTCAAACATACCACATTTGGTATCAGTATACCACTACGAATAACTTACTATTTATTGCCAAGTACCAAAAAAAAGTTCAAATTCTAATTTCCATAAACAAAAAGCAAAGTCCACCAAGACAGTAACCCTTTATTCTTGCAAGTTCCCAGCAGGTCACCATTAGTTAATCAACTGCACCCTCAAGTCAAGCCCTATGCATATGAAATACAAAACAGAAGTTAAGAAACCATAAACTAAAGATAAAAAAGAAGCTTAACATTAGTATCAATAAAACTTTAATACCTCTCTTTAATCATGATCAGTGCTTGATATGGTATTAGAACATTGCATTGATTTAAGTACATCATCTGCCACTTCTTCCACGACATCCATGGAATCATCGACAACTAAGCCAAGTAAAAAAAAAACAATTTATAAATGATCATATTATGAGAAATAAGAATACTAGTAAAGGTCAAATGAAGCTTACTCTTCTTCCCAAAGATCCAATCTCTCGTACAAAGCAAAGCTTGCACAGTATCAGGCGAAAGTGAACTGCGGTACTTATCCAAAACTCTACCACCAATACTAAATGCCGATTCAGAAGCAACAGTAGAAATAGGAATTGATAAAATGTCACAAGCCAATTGAGAAAGTATAGGATGGCGAAACTGCTCTCCCTTCCAAAAATTTAGAATATCTAAATCTTTCTTTCGATCTAGCCTTTTTTCATTAAAATATAGTTGCAACTCAGATACTCGAGCAGAAGGAGAACCTTCCTCTTCAGTTTCATCAAAATCCTACATTATATGAGAGATTGAGTCAACATTATGAAAATAAATTTATTAACAAACTTCAGCAAATTATATATCAAAGATTTTACCTCAAAAAGAGTATCTTTACCCTCATCAATCCCATGGAAGTCACTAGGAACACAGCTCTTAGAAGTTGAATTACTTGGAATAGCAAGATTGGATAAGTTTGTTGTATACAAGTCAAAAAGAGCAAACAAACAATCCCGAACACGCTTCATCTCATACGAATCACTACCATAAAGCCTTGAGTAAGCCCACTCAACAAATCGAATTTTGTACCGAGGATCTAAGATGATAGCAATTGCAAGAATTACACTGTGATCTGACCAATACTTTTCAAATTTGGCATACATCTGACTTCTCATCTTCCTTATAAAACTGTCATTGTCTTTTAGTGCATCTTTCAATGTATGTTGAATCAGATACACTTGGGGGAAATACAAATTAGCTGTGGGATATGTGGTTCCAGAAAATAAACAAGTAACTTTATAAAACAACCCCAAAAACTTTGAAATTCTCTCTATTCTATTCCATTCTTCTTGGGAAGGACATTGTCTGTAGTTGGAATCACTCAATTGTAAATGAATAAAAGCACGACGATAGAAAAGAGCACTCTCAAGCATAATATAAGTTGAGTTCCATCTCGTAGGAACATTGATTAACCATCAAAAGTGCTATTTTATTATATTTAATAATTGGTTAATTGCATATTATTTGTGATTAAATGTGTTAAATTCCTTGATTTTCTAATTTGATACTTTTTCTAGTTGTTTGGTTTATTTTGCAGGTAAATTGGTTGATTTAAAGTAATAATGGATAATGCAAGTGAAGCAATCACTAGAGGAAGAATCACAATTGATAAGGATTGAAGAGTCAAGATTGGGATAGGAAGACTTGAAGATAAATCAGAATTTTAATCCTTATAAGAGTTTAAGTGAGAAGAAAACTCATTTAAAGTTGGATTATGAAAGTTTCCTAAAAGATAAGGATTTGACACGTCTTCAGTATTTCATTCATAACTTTTGACTCCGATATCTGATTGACCTGATTTTTGTGGGGTTGGAAAGAAGACTTCAAGGGCTACAGAAGTTTATTTCACGAAAATTTCGTGATTCAATCTCTAAATATGCGAAATTCAAGCTCGAAGTCTGGATAGATTTTGTACCCGCGGGGCCCAAGATTTATGCACGGGATTTAACCTTACAAGACATCTTTTTGGGAAAGGAATTCCTTTCAACCTGTATTTAGGATTTATTTTATTATAAATAGAGGCTCTCATCTATTGAGAGAGGAGGAATTAGATTAGGATTTATTTTATTTATTCTTTTTTCCATCTTTTTATTTTTAGTTCATCATGTCTGGCTAGAAGGCTAAGCTAGAGCTAGGGGAAAACCTCTCGACGGAGTACGGTATTTTTATTGACTCTTGTACTTAAGGATTTATGTTATTGTGTTAATTTAATCCCTAATCTTTTAGCAAAGTGTTTATGCTGTATAAACTCCTGAGTTGTTGTGCCACGTACATCGATTGCTTGAGTTTCCCTGCGTGTAAATCACTGGTTATTCCACGCTGGAAGGATTAACATTATTTCATAAAATAATATGATTGAATGATTATTCAGGTTCCTGGTAGTCTTTTGATTATAACCTTTGGATTTATCACTTGATTTGTTAATCGGATTAACTGACATTTAATTTCTGTTTCAAGTCAAGTTTTGAGTCTTTAACTATTATTGTATGAAGTTGAGAGAGAGTACCTGATGCTCTAGTATTTATTTTATTACTGTTTTAATTACAAAAAATCACTTTTCTCCAATCAACAACTTTCCAAACAAATCTTTTTCCTTTCAAATTACTTTTATTGTTCGTGTGATTGTTTCTTGTTTTCATAATTCCCTGTGGTTCGACCTCGGATTCCCGAGAAATTTATTACTTCGCACAACCTGCACTTGGGTGATCAATTCTAAAGTTGTAGCAAACATCTCCCCGCAAACCTTTTCTACTATCTAGAGAAACTTGTGCAACACAATCAAAGAACTTGTTTTTTCTTCCCGATGAACCTTTAACATATTTAATGCTCTCTCGAATCTTTATCACCGCGTCATCAATTTCTTTAAGTCCATCTTGAACAATCAAGTTAAGAATGTGTGCACAACAATGAATATGAAAAAAATCACCATTCCTTAAGAAAGCATTTTTCAAATTAAGTTGACTCTTTAGGATTTCAACAAAGCAATCATTATTGGAAGCATTATCCAAGGTCAAAGAAAACAATTTCCTATCAATTCCCCACTCGATCAACAATGTGTAAATTTTCTCAGACAATGCAACACCCGTGTGTGGAGGGGGCATAAGACAAAAGTTCAAAATTTTCTTTTGCAATTTCCAATCTTGGTCAACAAAGTGAGCTGTGAGAGTAACATATCCATCAGTCGCTATAGAACTCCACAAATCAGATGTCAAGCAAATTCTACCACTAAGGGAATTCAACAATGTCTTAAGATTCTCCTTCTCCCTTTTATACAGTTTAAAAACATCTCCCTTTGCGGTATTTCTACATGGTAGTTTGAGATCCTCAGAAATATACTTAAATATTTCTCTAATACCCTCATATTGAACAAATTGAAATGGTAAATCATGCCTAAGAATTGCTGCAATAACCAACTCACGGAACTTTTCAGGATCAAATTTTGGTGATCGCATTAACATACTTCCTTGACTGTGAGACATAAACATTTGCCCAATATCAGCAGTGTTATTTTTCACACAAATGTTCATGTGGTTCAGCATGTTACCTGTCCCATAATTAGGTTCACATATATATACAACACCGCATTTTTTACATTTAGCACGTCTCTTATTGTCAGAACCTGGTTTTATTTCCTCAAACAAAGTCCAAACAACAGAAGTTTTTCTGCGCTTACTCACTTTACGACGAGGGTTACCATCCTCATTTTCATCTTCTGAATCATGGATATCGATTCTGGCCTCATGCGCATTATCATCTAATTCATCAAGAACTTCATCATTTTGTTGGGTAGAATCCATCTGCAGGTATACCATACCAGACCATAATTTATGTGAGAGCCCAAAATTGAAAACTCTAGAAACAACCCTAATATATCAAATTATTTGCAATACACACAAATAAAAAAATTTGATAGCCTGGATTTAGAAATAACAAAAGAAAATCAACACACACTTCACCATGACTTTTTTATATTAGAAAATTTCATTTAAATTTAAAGGTAGTGCTTAGTACAACGTCGTATTATTGTAATAGGGTTCAGACGACGTCGTTTCTATGCCATACTTTTACTCCACCGAACTGTCGATCTACAGATTTATGGTGGTAATTGATAGATAGAGACAAAGAGAGAGAAATCAGAAAACCCACAATCTATTATTGCAAAAGAACTTTGTGTCATTGTGTGTACTCCTCTGAGTCTGCTCAGAGCAAGAAGAACTGAAACCAAAAGGGTTTTGTGGGAAGGCCTAGTTTCTCCAACTCAAAATAATAAATAAATAAATAAATAAATAAAAAGCCCTAGTTTCTGCAACTAAGAGAGCGAGGGAGAGAGAGACATTACCTGTAGGCTTAGTCGATCGATTGTCATTGTCGCAAACTATCAGTGAGACTGTGTGAGAGAAAGGCTGAGAGAGGGACGAGAAGAGATTATAGATTAGGGCTAGATTTATAGATGAGAGGCATGAAAGATGCAATTGTAGAGGAGAGGTGAAGCAGAGGCAACCGTGAGACAGAGTCTGAGAGATGAAAGGCATGTTTGAGAGTGAGTCTGAGAGATCAGAAGCGTGTTTGAGAAAGAGTCTGAGAAGCGTTCGTTAGAGAGTGAGAGAGAGGCTGAGAAAGACCAATTTTTTGGGGAATTTATACTGACATAGTTAACGGGTTAAACGGGTTGAAACGGGTTAATGGGTAAAACACAAAACCGATTCGTTTATTTCACGGGTCTACCGAGTCAACCCGTTAATCACCCAAACCCGTTAAGACTACACCCAAACCCGCTAAATCCGTGTCGGGTTCGTGTCGGTTTCACGAGTCGTGTCTAAGATTGCCAGGCCTTGACCCAACTCTGATTGGGCTCTTCTTTGGGCTTTCTCGGTTTATTTTTATTGGGCTTGACCCAGTTAATTTCGGGCTCATCATTTGCCCCCCATGTCCCAAGCTTCCGACTGTTTGCGAGAGGAGGGTTGAGGGCATGAATTTTCTTGGCTTCCTTCTCTGTTGGCACCTTTTGGTCTTATTTTTCCAAGCTAGTCGAGTTTCCACTATGCTATCACCATTGGAGTAGACTTTATCCTCTTCATATTTAAAGCCTCCCTCTTTCAATGAGTTGAATGGGTAACTTCACTGGCAGCTGTTTGGACGAGGACCCCTCTAGCGATGCTAGAGACTCCTTAGGCGACGCCCATAGCTGGATTTGAGGTCCCTTTTTCGCTGTCCTGGGCGACACCTAGTATGGCAGAGGCGATGTTGAGGGAGGTAGGGACCTTGGAAGGATTTGGCGAGGCAAAAAAAAAAGAAAGGCCAGGAGGGCGATGCCCACGAGATTGTTGGCGACACCATATAGGCATGGAGGGCGGCGCCCATGGGAGGCCAGGAGGTTGGCGCCCATGAGAGGCCATGAGGGCGGCGCCCATAAGGCCATGAGGGCGGCGCCCAAGGCGTGAGGACCGCTGGGCGTGGGCGCAGGTGCTGGCTAGGCGCTGGCGAGGCTGCTTGCACGATGTGTGTCCGTTTGGGCGAGGCTGAGGTGGGCGGCCGTTTCCTCTCAAGGCTACTGTTCATCACCTTCAAGGTTACTGTTCATCACCGTTTCCTTTCAAGGCTACTGTTCATCACCTTTAAGGCTACTGTTTTTTACCTTCAAGGTTATTGTTCATCTCCGTTCCTCATGGTTTAACGCCATATTGCACTATTCAACCCTTTTTTTACTATTCAACTCCATTTTCACTATTCAACCCATTTTTTTACTATTCAACTCCATTTTCACTATTCAACCCCTTTTTCACTATTCAACTCATTTTTCACTATTTAACCCCCATTTTTACTATTCAACCCCTCTTTTCACTATTCAACTCCTTTTTTCCTTTAGTCTTTTCCTTCCATACCGAAGCGAGGCAATGGAGACTAGGGGCTTGAAGACTCGCAGGGGAGAGGAGCAAGGAAAAGGCGGCGCCCAAGGGGCCTACCCAGGCAGCGCCCAAAGGGCTGCCATGGGCGGCGCCCAAGTGGGCGGTCATAGTGAGGGCGACGCCTTGTTCCTCTTGGGCGCTGGGCTCGCTGGGTCAGGTGGAGCTAGTTTGGGCGGCGTCCATTGCGTGGATGCAACAGCAGGCAGCCTTCGTGAAGTCCCTACAGGGAGCGAGAAACCCTTTGGCATTATTAGCCCAAAACTAGGTATGGGCAAGGAGACTTCAGTTAATCCTTTTGGTGCATCGAGAGGGACCCCAGACATAGGTGGGCAGCTGAGCGGATTTTCAAAAGAGGCAGAGGGAGTCCGTCATGGACTGGGAGGCGCCCCAGCCCTCTCAGGCGGCGCCCATGGTGAGCTGGGCGGCGCCCAAGGACACCAAGAGGTTGGCAGGGCATTTTGGACGACGCCAGGAGGCCTTGGGTGATGCCAAGAGGTTGGCAGGGCACCTTGGGCGACACTGGGAGGCCTTGGGTGACTCCAAGAGGTTGGCAGGGCGCCTTGGGCGACGCCAGGAGGCCTTGGGCACTGCTATGTTTGGGCGACGTCTTGAGTCTTGCTATGGGCGGTCGTAAAGGCGAGCCGGGAGACTGGGCGAGATGGGAGGACCCATCCCCATGGGCGACGCCAGCGCTTTATTTGTTGTGGACCCCTGTATGGCATAAAATGTAAGGGGAGACTTGGTGGGTGACGCCAACTTGACAGACGAGGCGGGAGCATTGCAGGCGGTTTTGGGCGACACCAAGAGGTTGGCAGGGCGCCTTGGTTGACACCTTGAGCCTTGTTATGGGCGGCGCCTCTCTAGTGCTTGGTCATTAACTGACTTTGTCTCTAATTACACGCGCCCTCTTGATAGGGCGATGGTGGAGATCTCTGCACTTTTAGGGTGATGTCTCCCCTCCTACCAAGAATGCGATGTTTGATGCCCCCACTTAAGGTCCAATGGCCAGGTGCAAGGTCCGGTGGTGCCCCCACTCCTTCCCATACTGTGACTCCTGTGTATACCAGAGCTAGCCCTTGTACCGCTGCATGAGTTGAGACTCTAGTGCGGTTTCTATGGGGATTGTAGCTAGTTGCCTTGCTTCTAGTAGTGGTTTTGGCCAAGGAGCAACTTTGGAGGTCTGTGACTCCCAGGGATGTCAGAGAGGCAGGCACTGAGGGCTGCTGAGAGCAGTTAGTGCTTGAGCGGCAAGCACGAGAGGATGTCGCGAAGCAGTTAGGGCTCGAGCGGCAGGCACGAGAGGATGCCGCGGAGCAAGTAGGGCTCGGGTGGCAGGCACGAGAGGATGCCACGGAGCAGTAGGGCTCGGGCGACAGGCACGAGAGGATGCCGCTGAGCAGGTAGGGCTCGGGGGGCAGGCACGAGAGGATGCCACGGAGCAGTAGGGCTCGGGCGGCAGGCACGAGAGGATGTCGCTGAGCAGGTAGGGCTCGAGCAGCAGGCACGAGAGGATGCCGCTGAGCAGTTGAGGCTAGCGCACGAGAGGGCTGCCCATCTAGAGGCTGACCTTTGAGTAGCACTTGAGATAGCTACTAGGGCAGAGGCTCATTCTACGTAGATGAGGAAGGCGCCGACGAGCTGGGTGCCTGATGCTTGGTGTTGAGCGCCTAGGCGCCTGGTGAGAGGGGGCGAGACCCATCGTCTAGGTGGCGTCGAAGGATTCGCCAAGGTGGAGAGGGAGAGGTCATCATGAGGGCGCCCAAGGTGGAGAGGGCGAGGCCATCATGGGGGCGCCTGGTGGAGAGGACGAGGCCGTCATGAGGGCGCCCAAGGTGGAGAGGACGAGACCCCTTGTCGGGCGGTATCAAGAGGAGCGCCCAAGGTGGAGAGGGTGAGACCCCTCGTCTGGGCGCCTTTTGACTTTTGTCTACCTTGTTATTGTTAAGTCGTAGGCTGTTTGAGATGAAAACAAGACAGTTATAACAACAATAATCTTGCAAAATTTTATTTCATAAAATAATGAATAACAAAATAAATCAACTGAAACTATAAAAGATAGATAAAATCTTCAGGTGGGCCAATGTTTCCTTGGCGGAGTTGTAGCCCTCAAGAGATTGTCTGAATTTCTCCAATGGGTTGTTGGCGTCCTCTGTCGTCCTGGTCTCGGTCAGGTGGCAGGGCTTGACCTCTGCCAGCAATGTACTGCCTCAACTGGCCACGCTGTATGAGCTCCTCGATTTGCCTCTTGAGCTCATAGCAGTCATCAGTGTCATGACCATGGTCGCGGTGGAAGTGACAGTACCTGCTGTGATTTCTGCGGTTTGGGACGGACTTCATTTTTCCGGGCCAACGGAGCGTGGGGTCATCCTGTATCTGACATAGGATGTGCTCCACCGAGGCATTGAGTGGCGTGAAAGGTTGTCGCTCTCTTAGAGGCGGGGGACCAAGGCGGTCCTTGACAGAGATTCCCTCCGTCCTATTTCTTTTGTTCTCTACCTCCCACCTGTCCTCGCGAGTGTCCTTCCTTTTCTCCCCTCCTCGGGAGGAATCACCTCTATGGGCTTTGGTGACGTCCTCGGCGTTCATATATTTATGTGCCCTAGACAGTAGCTCGGGCATGCTGGAGGGCGGCTTCTTGAGGACTGAGAACATGAAGCTGGAGGTGCGGAGGCCGACAATAAAGGCGGCCGGAGCTACCTTATCATCTGGCTCCTCAACCTGGAGAATCTCCTCATTGAAGCGGGCAAGGTAGTCCCTTAGGCTTTCATCCCTATCCTGCTTGATGGTGAGCAGGTGGGTCACTGGCTTCTGATGTCGGCGTCCCCCAATGAAGTTGGACACGAATGACCTACTTAACTCTGTGAAAGAGTGAATGGAGGAGGGCTTGAGCTTGGAGAACCACTGGCGAGCAGACCCCTTCAAGGTGGTAGGGAAGGCTCTACACATAATCTCCTCAGGCACGTTGTGGAGTTGCATGAGGGACTTGTATGTGTCGAGGTGGTCGAGGGGGTCTTTGGTGCCATCGAAGGTCTCAATGGTAGGCATCTTGAACTTCAAGGGCAGAGGGTAATTGGCAATATCATAAACAAAAGGCGTATCAATACGTCTTACCAGGTAGTCTACGGCCTCAGGCGCCTGTGCCTTGATGGCGTTGAGGGCATCACCGAGCTGGTTCTGCACCTCTCTAATCTTCTCGTCCCACTGGTTGGGGACATCTTCAGCAGGATGGTGGTACTGGTTTTGATGGTCACCGTATTGACTCTCGCCGTCTTCGTCCTCCTGCGCAGGTACGTGTGAAAGAGGAGGAACATGCGAACTTCCTGCGCGTTGAGGAGGGACTACTGGGCGAGGGGCGCCCTGTGGCCTCGGGGCGTTCTGGTGAAGGACCCCCTGGTGAGGGGCTACCTGTTCCTCTACTGTTGGAGGGAGTGGTGCTCCTCCTGCAGGGTGAGGGGCGATGCCCCCTTGGGTGAGCATCAGTTGGATAATTTGCTGGTTCTGTTTCACCAGCAGCTGCATGGTCTGCAAGAGTTGCTGTTGTCCAACGGCTGGAGTTGCCGTGGCAGAGGGTTCCGAAGGTGCGAGGGGAGGCAGAGCCTCCTCACGGTGAGCAGAGTTGTTGTCCCCTGGTTGTTGAGACCTCGACCTCGTAGTAATTGTCATGGATTGGAAAAGTAAGAAAGTAGAAACTTTAGTCGTTCCCACAGACGACGCCAAACTGATGATGCACAAATCGGTCTTCGTGCAAGATCAACAGTCAAGAATGTGTACGGGTGTGATTAATAAGCAATCAATGGCAAAGCAGTAAATAATAGATCAACACAGAGATTTATAGTGGTTCGGTCCGGTTGACCTACGTCCACTCTCGGGAACGACAGCGGTGGCCTGGTGTTCTTTATTGATGAATCATGGTACTCCGGAGAGTTACAGCGTATTGAGGGAGAGAGACTTGGTGTAGAGAGACAAAGCTCTCGGTGGAGAGAGGTGTAGTGTGTGTAGAGAGCTCAAGGTGTAGAGGTCTCAAGGAGGTGATGAACATGCCCCTCCATGTGGAGAGGGGCTTACATTATATAGGTTCACCAAGGCGGTGACGTGAGGAAGATGTATTCCACTCTTTTGGTAAGTACAATCATGGTAGGAATAGATCTCCGTGTCCCGATGTTTTCTCCCTCGTGCCCCTATTCCTTCGGATGAGGACTCCCAGCTGGATTGGGCTTGATCCTCGTCTTGAGCTCGGCCTTGTCTTGAGTTGGTGTGACTTGGACTTGGACTTGGATTGAAGTATCAAGGTGAAGAGGAGCAAATAGGGGAGGAGAGGACCAATGAGGGAGGCCATGGGCGGCGCCCACTTGGAGACCAACATGGGCGGCGCCCCCCTTGGGTACCCTTGGGCGACGCCCACTTGGGTCCCTTGGGCGGCACCCACCCCCTTGGGATCCTTGAGATGCCTCTTGGTTCCCTTGGTGCCTTGGAGCTTTGGGTGTTGACTTCTTTAGTTCTTTTTCGATTTTCTCCCAATGGGTTGACCCAACTCTGATTGGGCTCTTCTTTGGGCTTTCTCGGTTTATTTTTATTGGGCTTGACCCAGTTAATTTCGGGCTCATCAAAAAATATATAATCAAAACACACCACCATCGACCTCATCCCACCACCACCCCTACCACTATTGTGAACACTACTGCCGCACCAATGTTGTTGCCAATGGTCCAACATTACTGTTGTTGCCACTACCTCACTATCGCCATTGTCGCCGCCACAACACCCCCTGCCACCATCGCCGCATTCCAAGAAACAAACAAACAACATGACATTTACTCAAGAAAACCGCAACTGGTGAGAGAAATAAAATAGTCATTGTTATATGCATTGGGGAGATTGTAATGTCAAGTAAGTGGGTTTGCACATTATCTTATTTTTGGGTTTACCCTAAATGGAAAGTCTACCATACTTTCCACTAGTATATTACGTGATTTAAAAAATCACTAAATTAGCTGAAAGAAAAGACGAGAAAAAGGAAAGTTTGCAAAATTTTTCAATAGGTTTATTTTGCAAAAGTTAACGATTGGTCAATGTGAAATTCAAACCAATAGTTTAAGGTGTAATATGAGAAAACGGATATTTTGAGGGGAAATGTGGAATGATGGGTAAAATTCAAGGGGTCTAAGTATAGTTTTCACTTCAAATTACCTTTCAAGATTAAGTTTTATTGCCTGGAAAATCTGTAGAAATGCACTTCCCACAACAAAAAAGAAGAATTATTCCAAGAAACAGTAGCGTTTGAGGAATAAAAGCAAAGCAAAAGAATCTCTAGCTCACTTGTTCATGGTTTGCAGACAAATATCGTGGTAAGATAAGTGAGGAATAAAATCCAATTTGATAATGTAGACTTCATCCCATCAAAAGTAGTACTTGATTATCAAGCTACATACAATTCTTAGTTGTACATAGAAGTGATAAATTGGCGGGTTATGGTCGATTAATAATGATTTAGGCATAATTCTTTTGCAACACATTTTCAAATTGCTTAATAAAAGGTTAAAATTAAACTTATCTTATAAGCACCTAATTCCAAGAAGATTCAAGCCTAAATTTCCTTTGTACAACTATTATAACTCCCAAAAGATTCAAGCCTAGATTTTCTTTCATTCTGTATCTAAATCTCTAGTGGTAATCCACAATGTACAACTCACATGTAAGACATAATTCCCACGCTCTAATACAACTTCCCTTGGGAGACATTAACTAACTACACAACATTCAATCATGAGAACATCTGAAAATCACCATTTGATTAATAAACCATCCATTAACTCGATAAATAATAAAAGCAATGTCAATAAACATTTTTAATTTCTCAAACTTACAATTCAAAACTAAATAGCATCTTGCAGTGGAATAAATAAAACTATTCAAAACATTGTTTCATAGCCAACTCTCAAAATATAAACTAGGAAGAATCATCTCTAAGCCCCTATATTGGGATCCACATACTGATCCTCCTCAGCCTAGAAGTTAACCTGCTCATCTAATTCGACATCCTCATCTATGCCAAAATCTGTAAATGTTATTATAGGGGGTGAGCAAAATCTCATAAGAAATTCCTCTCAAATCCAAATAAGGTTTTTAAAGCATAAAGTAGGGAATACTATTTTGAAAAATGGCACATATAACTTTTAGAAGTAAAATAATGTCAGTTATAATGATCTCAAGTTTACAGATATTAATTCAATAACAAAAGTAAATATTCAGGAATAAGAGTAAATAAAGAATAATTTAGTAAACATCATTTCAAGTGTCTCATGTATGTTGGTTGCTTCTTAGGAATGTACACAACCAACCTACCTCGTTCACCCACCAAAAACACAAACAATCTCAATCATTTTCCACAGGGCCACGTCACAAACAACTTTAGGAAGGCCGTGTACTGTCTCATATGGCATTAACGAATCCACTCCTGGGAAAGTTATACCATCCATCAGCCTCGGACCTACGTGAACAATATTCGTATCACCTCCCACTAGTATAGACTAATCTCTAACACTCTATGACAGCTTTCGAAGGCAATCGAAGTCTGACACACCCAAATCATAGAAGAGATAAGAACCACACTTAATTCAGAAACCATATACTCAACCACTCACAATTTTCATCAAAATTCAACTATCACAATTTCATAATTCTCAATGAACAAAAATAAAAGAATTAAAATATGCAAAGATCGTATCAAGAAAGTCTTCATAATTGCGATATCAAAATCTCTAGGGTTTTGCCAAAAATCTCAATTTGTTGGAGATAAAATCAGTATTTGAATATAAACATGATTTACTCAAGAAGTGGAAGTTAGAAATCAATAATCAATGAATTCTTCGCATAAAATATGTATTTTGCAAAACTAGGGTTTTGAAAATCAAGAATGAGTAAACTTTGTATAAAAACATTTATTTTCTTCAAGCACGATTCATATGTTTTCAAGAAACCAAAACAAGATGTTTTTTTTTATCACAATAATACTATTTAAGAGTAAAAACATACATAAAAGTATTATTCCTAGCCTCAATGAAATATTTCAAGAAGAATCCCCTACCTCAGTTGGATGTTGGAAGATAACCATAGCGTGCTTGAATCAATCCCGACACGAGAATCCTCCCCGTTCCTCCTCTTTTACTTCCTCTCAAGCTCTCTAGGGTTTTCTAGGATGAATAGCTTCTGAAAATAGGACTAAAGGTCATTCCCTAGGTATTTATAATGCCAAAATGGGAGAAAACGTTCAACACAGGTTGTCCAAGGTCTGCCCCGTGCATCCGGATGCATGTTTCTCTCATCCAGACGCGGTTGACAGTCTGCCCTAGACTTCCTGCTTGATTTTGACATAGTTAGAGACCGATTCATGAAATTTTCGTGAAATCCACTTTTGTAGCTCTTGAAGTCTAGTTTATATTTAAAGAGTTAAGATCAATAGGAAATTGGGGTAAAGAGTTATATCCAAACTACTAAGGTAGTGTCAAATTTCCTTCTACTCGAATTCTCTCCAAAATGCATTTTAGTTCTGGAATACTTCCAAACCACTAATACACTCCATATAACCTATCTCAAAGTTTCTCGACCTCTCGAATTAATTTTTGATATTATTTTAACCTAAATACATTTAAAAACTTACCTATCTACCCTTTGCAGGCTTAGATGTCTTCAAGACTAAATTTGACCTGAAAGTCAATACGCCCGAAACTCAAACTTCATGATCAATCTTTCAACAATGATTCGAAATTTCTACGATCCTTTTGTTCATCCTAGGAGAAATCTTAAGATGATAGTATTCTTATTTAATTCTATGGAGTCTTACACAATTAATCATAATAATATTAAATCTAATCAAATGGTTCTTCGCTGCAAACTTTGATATAAATTATAATCCGTCAATTCACAAGTCGAAACTAGTCACAAGATAATAGCTCCCTTAGATTCAAAGGGTTTGTGAAAATATGTTGGATTCTACCAAAGTGTACAATTGAAATTTAACCATCCATGTCCTCCGAGTATATCTTCTAAAATGTATATACTAACGGTCCATCTTTTTGCTCCAAACGGGACTCTATCAAATAAACCAATATAATAGTTTGGCTAAAATTCAAGTTATATCTACAAGATATTTGTTTTTAGTCCCTAATCGAAAATCAGTAAGTCTTGCAATCCCCTCCATTACTTCAACTCATCTGGATTCATACTTTTAGATCAATCTTAATAACTCCACTTTATTTACCAACTCGTTTAAGCCCAATATTTTCTACATCTCCCAAATATTCATTCTCAATCTCTAACCTTAAGCTAGAATCAATAAACTATTTAATCAATCCTTAGTAGCTTTCATTAACTTCTCCATTCTTTTCATGATACATATACTCTTGAATCCCTCTAATACAATCTGTTACATTATCTTCAAAGTGTGTTCATTTGAAAACTCTTAGAGTCAGAACATTGAAGCACTTTGTTCCCAGAAGCAGTAAATTGATCCTATCTCAACCTCCTCATCTTCTTTTTTTTTGGTCAGACCATCCGGTATCCGAAAGCCACTTTGGGCTCCGACTAATCCGGATTCGAGCCGGGTAGGACCACAAGGGCGGCAAAGCTCTCCCTACCGAGCGCAGCTGCGTTCCCAAGACTCGAACTCGAGATCTTGGTTAAGCTAGAACAGTCCCTTACCAACTGATCTAACGCTCTTGGTTAAGCTAGAACCTCCTCATCTTCATTAATGCACGAAGTTTCATTTTTTTTTTTTTAGTTGTTCCAACCAAACAACTATGAGTATTCAATCAAGCATTAAAACAAACACATAGTGCTCGTGAAAGAATGACCACAAACAATTTGTTGACGCGAAAACTCTTCTAAAAAAAATGTGGAATTACTCGAGATTCACCTAGCCTAATCCACTATCCCCAAGTCAAATTACAAGTACTCGAGACTTATACATCAACCAATACCATGGTTATACGCTTCTTTTCTTCAGTAAGCCTCTCCACCGGATACACCCATCGATGTCTTGGATAGCTCCACTTAGATTCCCCAACCCAATGGATCCTCTAGGCCTCGAGCAATCTTGAGCACACTAACTATCATCGGAATGCATACTCCAATGGGCTTCAATTAGCACAATTGTGAATTTTGTATTTTTACAATTATGCTTCTAAACGTGTTTAGCCTAAGCTCTTTGAATTTTACAAATAAGCAATAATTATTAAGCATAAGTACTCTCAACAATTCAATAGCAATTGTTCTTAGCCATTTATTTTATGCCTTACTTTTTTAAGATTGGACACATTGGGCTTGCTAAGTTTAGAGAGTTAACACAATATTAGAGAAATACGGAGAGTGGTCAAAAACCTAGCCTACCTCTCACAAACTTCATGTATTTATAGTTAACTCATAACCATTCAAAAGACGTGTATACCCTCTAGTGGTATACTTATTATAACTAGTATTTACATAATGCTCTTAACACTCTCCCTCAAGCTGGACTATATATATCATATAATCCAAGCTCAGAACAAATGACTATAAGACATGTTCAACTTAGATCTCACAAATGCAGTTGTAATATCTCCAGCTATTATCTTGTCTCAAATAAAGTGACAATCAAACTCAATATATTTGGTACTCTCATGAAATACTGGATTGACAGCGATATGAATAGTTGTCTGATTATCACAGAACAACTGTAAAGGAGGTTAAATTGGAAAGCCAATTTCTTGGAGAAAATGTAGCAGCCATGTCAACTCACTAGTTGTATGTGTCATTGCTCTATACCCAGCCTTAGCATTGGATATTTCTACCACAATTTGTTTCTTACTCTTCCAAAAGACAACGTTACCTCCCAAGAAAGTACATTAACCAATGGTTGATCTGCAATCAGAAGGAGAGACGGCCTAATCAGCATCTGAAAAACCTTCCACTCTAAGATGTCTATTAGCTCAATATAACAACTCAAGTCTAGGAGCACGTTTGAGATATTGTAGAATATGAGTGACTGTCTCTCAATGTGGTACTCTAGGACATCCCATAAGCTAATTTACTACACTAACTGCACAAAAAATATCCAGTCGGGTAATAGTGAGATAATTGAGCTTCCTAACTAACCTGTAATATCGACCCAGATTCTCAAATAATGCACCATCATCCATCAATAATTTCTGATTTAGATCCATAGGAACATCAATTGGTCTGTCACCCCGCAAACCTACTTCTTCTAGCATGTCAAGTACATATTTTCTCTGCGATAAACAAATGCCCTGTTTAGATTTAGCAACCTCATACCCAAGAAATACCTAAATTTTCTAGGTCCTTAGTGGGAAATCGATCTTGCAAGAAGGTTTTCAACTTGGCAATCCCTTCAGAATCATTTTCAATAATTACAATATCATCTACATAAACCACCAATAAAATATATCTGGCATCTGTCTGTCTATGAAACACAGAGTGGTTTGTCTGACATCGAAGAAGATCAAACTCTAAAACTGCATCTGAAAACTTACCAAACCATGCCCTCGATGACTGCTTCAAACCATGCACTCGGTGACTGCTTCAAATCATACACAATTTCTTTAACTGACACACTGTTACAGTACTCCCCCTTAGTAGTAAATCCAAGTGGCTACTCCATGTAGATCGCTTCAACCGAATCACCATGTAAGAAGCATTCTTGACATCTAACTGAAACAAGGGCCAATCAAGATTAGCAACCAAATAAATAAATATATGAACATAAGAGATTTGGCAACAGGAGATAAATTATTCTCATAATCAACACCATAGGTTTGAGTAAAGCCCTTAGCAATAAGACGGGCTTTGAGACGTTTCACAGAACCATCTTGATTAAATTTAATAGTGTACACTCAGTGATAACTAGCAATCTGTTTACCAAGAGGTAAATGAACAAAATCCCAAGTCTCATTATGATGTAAGACATCCATCTCCACTTTCATAGCTTTCCTCCAACCCGGATCAGACAATGCACCCTGTAAGTGCTTAGAAACAGAGATAATAGATAGTTGAGAGATAAAACAAGAGAATGTAGGAGACAAGACATCCTATGAAACAAAATGAGCAATGTGATAGTTAGTAACACACGATCGAGTACCTTTTCGAAGAGCAATAGATAAAGAGTCAAAATTACTTGAAGGACCAGGATCAGAAGACGGCAAGGAAGACGGTACGGACACCTCAGTCGATGGTCGAGGACGACGAGAGTATACACGAAGTGGAGAAGTAAATGGTAGTAAAATAGACAACGGAATATCTGATGGTAAGAGAAGAGGTGGTGGTGTAGGTGCCAAAAACTGCAGAACAGATTCATCAAACGTGACATCAACACTAGTGAAGTACCAATGAAGAAGGGGACTATAGCAACGATACCCCTACTGTGTGTGAGAGTATCCAAGAAAGACATATTTGGTAGCACAAGGATCAAGTTTATCAAACTCATGACCCAAGTTGTGAACATAGCAGACATACCCAAAAACCTTAGGGGTTAAGGAAAATAAGGGCTTACCAAGGAAAAAGACAGAATATGAATTTTGCCGATTTAACACAGAAGATGGCATATGATACGTATCTGTATCCATGCTTCCTAGGTTGTTCCCCTTTGTTGAATTAACTCGTAACAAAACAAGTCTTAAAATTCTCCCACTTGTTATGATCTTCGTTCTACATATCATTGAATATAAACACGTATTTTCTCTCTCCCAACACAATTCTTTCTGAAGACACTCAAGTATTGCACTACTAAATTGTCTCTTTATCTGCTCATTATTATAGATCTTTCCAAGGCCAACCATTCCCACAATAAGAATAACATAAACAACTTCTTGATTTCCTAGGCGTTAACATTTTTAACTACATTTGATGCATCGATTTCGCTTGTTACGATTACTGGTTTGATTTCGCTTGTTACAACTATTGGTTTATCAAGAAGTGAGTCAGTCTCTCGGTCAACAATCACTTGAGAATCAACAACTTGAATACTCCTTTGAAGTACAAAATCATTTGTTTCTTTGTTAATCTTATCCAAGATTATGTTGATGTCCTTGATTTTACAATCCATATGAGAACGGAAGAAAATAGGGTTCAAATTGTAAAGAAGAAGCATACCTTTTTCCTTATTTGATTTCGATTCTCAACCTTACTTCGAGCAATTTCATAAGTGAAATCATCCTTAAGCTTATCTAGCGATTGCTTAACGGCCTCCTCACTAACTTGTTGTCTTTCGGCATCAGCTAACACTGTTTGAATCATTTTAACTGATTATTCGAGCCTACCTAGATCTCTCTTGAAATCCATACAAGGCTGGTGTATTCAACTGCAAGAGAAAGCCCCTTGTTCAATATTTATTTCACAAAATCGGTATTTACTTCTACTGTTCAGTGCTCTCTGTGTGGGAGAGAGAGAGAGTTGTGCTTGAAGACTAAGTTCACAGAGGATTTGGATCCATTTCTAAAATGAAGGGTTGGTGATTAAAAAGTGAAGGACGGGTTTATTCCCACCCAACAAATCTTCATTCTCACCCCATTAATAATATAAAACAAGTAGGCTTCAACAAACACATTCAAATATCGCAAATAGACTCATCCAATAGCCACCAACATACTTCTTAAAACCATTCACATTGCACCGTGCCTGCAGGCATAAGTTATCCCTAGTTCAATTATCATAAAACTATGAAGTTACTATTTTCAAACTCAAACCCCTCTTTACAAATATGAGATTCAATGTTGAATCCAATCCATACCCATGTTTGGTATGGAACACATACACATGTAGGACCCACAAATATATCACAATTATTAACAACCATTTGTCCTATAAATGACTATGTTGCCCCATGGTCAATCAAATCCCTACTCATATTTGTTTACGTACATTTTCTTGTGTCCTTATCAATATTTGATTTTTTTCCTTCCTAACTTATGAAATAAAATGTGAATATTGATAAAATATAACTAGAAAGGAAGATACCCAAGACAACTTTCAACTCCTATAACAAAATTTCTATTAAGAAATGAGAACATTTAAGCAAGATAAAACAGAGAATGTTCTAAGGCGTAAAATTGTATTTTGCCATCATTAACCCGTTAACCCTCTTCCCACCCCCCTCCCCCCCAAGTTGGATGAAACCCATGTTCATGGGGTTCAGTCTCCGGGCCAGCTACATGTTGGGCTTGGTAACCCAGACTTGAAAATTGAACCCAAACTTTGGGGGGGGGGGGGGGGGGGGGGGGTTGGAAGAGGGTTAACGGGTTAATGATGGCAAAAGACAATTGTACGCCTTAGAACATTCTCTGTTTTATCTTGCTTAAATGTTCTCATTTATGGGGTTTGGGGGTCTATAAGACCATTTTCCCTAAACCCTGGACACCAATCCCCCCAAACCCACACAAAAAAAAGCCCTTAGGGTTTCTTTATATACCTATCTCATATAATCTATACACAAAATATACTTAATTGGATTCCACTCTAGATTTCTTTCATGCAAATTGTTTTAACTATTGTCGTCCGATCTCTATCTTCTCCAATCTCTTCGTCGGAATAATATTTTGATTCCACTATGTGCTTCTCTTTCTTCCTTTTTTAATTGTCGATTGAAGGAATTCACAGAGAAAAATATCTTCTTTACACGCAATTTCTCAATATATAGAAAGAAATCTCTTGGAGTCTTTGTTAGAGGTTGCATCTAAAGCAAAGCTTCTTGAAAAAGAAAAGAAAAATATCATTAAGTCTCTTTCCTCAAATCATACAGTCTATACATAATTGTTTGTTTAGTTTTAATAGATAATCTAGTTGAATATATTTTGTATAGACTGTGTGAGATGAGGTACATAAAGAAATTCTAAAAGTAAATATTGACACATTAAATTATTCATAAATAAAATTAAAATTATAAATAAAATTATTCATAATTTACTTCTTGTCCATTTTGACTTTACTTTTAATTCAAAAATGTAATTTACAAAAATTTAATTTAGAAATAATTTCAAAGGCTCTATGTATGTTTAGAGGCTTGTAAGAGGGGTTTACTTGGAGCTTGTAGGCCATTAATTGGTTTGGATGGATGCCACCTCAAAGGCTCACATGTAGGAATATTATTATTAGCTGTTGGTGTTGATCCCAACAACTGCATGTATCCAGTTGCTGATGCAATTGTTGAGATTGAGAATAAGGACACATGGACATGGTTCTTGAGTATGGTGATTAGAGATCTTAGAATCAGAGGATCAACCGAAACTTGGACTATAATTACAGACAAACAGAAGGTAAAATTTCAATAATCATCGGTCACCCTATTTTTTATAAGTATATATGTTAACTGTAGAATTATCACTCTTCATTTTCTTTGTCTGTAGGGTTTACTGCCTGCAGTTTATGAGTTGTTACCTGAAGCAGAGCATAGGCATTGTGTTCGACATCTGTACAATAACTTTAACAAAGAATTCAAAGGTTTACCTTTAAAGGACAGATTATGGCAGTGTGCAAAGGCTTCTACTGTATAGAATTTTACTTATCAGATGGAGAAGTTGAAAGAAGAGGATAAGGAAGCCTTTAAGTGGGTTGCTCAAGAACCACCAAGACACTGGAGTAGATCTCACTTTAAGACTTTACTAAAGTGTGACATGCTTTTGAACAACAATTATGAAGGATTCAATTCAGCAATTCTGCATGCAAGGGATATGCCTATATTGGAGATGTTGGAGAGGTTAAGAGATTATGTGAAGAAAAGGATGCTTGTGAGGAGGGAATGGATCAAGAAGTACACTGGTGATATATGTCCAAAAATTGTAAAGAAGCTAGAGATTTTGAAAGCTGAAGTAGCATACTGCATTGCTGATTGGTATGGGGAACTGAAATATCAAATAAGGTGTCCTTATGGAGATCAATACATAGTTGACTTAAATGCACACACATGTCCTTGTAGAAAGTGGGATTTGACAGGTATACCTTGTCCACATGCTATTTCAGCCATGCAAGACAAATGTATTGAGTTGGAAACTTATGTGCATGAGTACTACAAGAAAGACAGTTTTATGAGGGCCTATGAGCCAATGGTTGAACCAATAAGTCGTTACAATATATGGCCTAGGACAAGACTAACACCAATACTACCCCCAGTGGCAATTAAGCAACTTGGGAGGCCAAAAAAGCTAAGGAGAAGGGAACTAGATGAGCCAAAAGCTGGTTCAAAAAAACTAAGGAAACTTGGTCAAGACTCATTAAAATGTAGGAGGGGTGGAAAGAAGGGGCACAATAAGAGGACTTGCACTATTAGACTACCTGATACACAAAATGAAGGGATTCCAGCAAGTGGAGGGACAGGGGCTTCACCAAGTGGAGGGACAGGGACTGCACCAATTGCAATTAGAGGTATGTACTCTACTGATGAAGGGTTGAGGATTACAACAGATTCAAATGGAGGGACAGAGAGGACTGCAACTGCTTCAAATGGATGGACAATGACTGCAGCAAGTGCAACTAGAGGTCTAGACTCTACTGGTAGAGGGTTAAGGAATACAACAAGTTCAAATGCAGGTTTAGGGACTGTATCAAGTTCTGGAGTACTTTCTCTATCATGTGGTGCAACATTTAGTAGGGGAATGGGTTTGAGGATAACTAAAATGAAGTGTATTGGAGATAAAGCTAAGGCCATGCCAAGCAACACCACTGATCATTAAAGACAGTTGAGGAGCTCTTTTTTTTCATTCTGCCCAAGAGCTCTGCTTGTGTCTAAGAGCTTTGCTTTTTGTTTCTAACAACTCTACTTTTTTGTGTCTAAGCTCCCTTTTGTTATGTAAACAGAAAAACTATGTATGTTTTTGGCATTGTAAATATGAAGGATGCATTGTTAGTATTTAACTTGCAGTGATTTTGTCTTTATATTTATTGTCCACATTGAATCTCAAAATTGAAGACAACAAATACCACTGATAACTTTCATCGAATTTCAAAATTGCATTGGTATATCCAATGTCTTCATACATACTAATACAATACTATTCACAGTACCATAAGGGCATTTCTCCCATTAAAAAGTGCTCAGACCAACATACAAACTATATATTTATCCATATAAAATTACCCACTAATCATCCTGGTAATGCCATCAAGTTCTCTTCCACTTCAATGTCTTTAGAAGCCAGCCACATAAACAATATGATCAAGAAAGATACCATCAGTGAAAGCCATGCACATCTCTCCCTTACTTTCACCTTTCTTGAAATATCCTCGTTCTTCCGCAATGAGTAGTCCAGAGATCACTGCCTTAGACCTTTTGCACATATGGGGGTCATACCATGAAAAAAAACCCACATCCACCAATCGGTTGCAACAAAACTATGAGATTAACAATCCAGAAATTACAAAATCACAAATTCTAAGAATTTTAAAAATTCAAGATTTAAGTTTGCAGAACCACACCACATTTTGTTTGCAACCAAAAAATCTCCTCCCAGGGTTTGCATCAGTCCAGAAGGTCTTCATTTGTGCAACATGCCCACAATAGTAGAAAGTTAGAGGCATCGCAAATGGCTACACAATCTTCAAACACTTTCAAAATCTAGTTGGCTTAAGCTGCAGCTTCAAAATCATTATCTTCACTATACAAACTGAAGTGCTTCACTTCAAAGCCCTAAGCAGCAACTTTAGAATAGAGAAGGTAGAGATGTATCATGACAGCTTCACTTCAAAGTCGATGTATCATGGCAGCTTCAAAATCGTCCCTTCGATTGTGTCTCCAAGCAGCTTCAAAATCTTCCATTCGATCTCTCAGAACCCTAACAAATCTTTACCCTAATAACCCTAACAAGCTTTGCACAATTTTCCCCCCAATTTCCCCAAATAAACAGTAGAACAAATATTGTTGGCCAAGTTTGCCCCTCATAGCAGGTCACCTGAGAAGCACATGTCACGGTTTCTATTATGGATTTGGACGGAGGTTAGGAAAAGGATCAATTAGACACAAACTTAAAAAGTTAGGTACTAAAATGACAAAATTGAAACATAGGGGCTAAAATGACAAACAACTAATAGTGTCGAAAAACCATTAAATAAAGAGATTGAAAGCGAGAAAAAGAGGATAGCTCGTTTCTTAAACTACGGCCTGCGACTCTGTATATCAGCAAAGCACTGGATTCTTCGATGGAGGTTTCTGGGCTGGAAGAGGCATTGAAGGTGTTCGAATCCTCTCTTTCTCAAACCAAATGGCGACTTAAAGCTTCTTCAAAGCGTCGGCTTGAGACAGGTTACTTTTTTGTTTCTATCAACCACTCTGCAATTCTCTCAGAATCTCAATTCTTATCTCCATCAAATTCTAGACCCAACTCTTTTTATGATTTTATTTCTTTATATATACACGATTTGATGCTATGTTTGTATATTCTGTATAATACTTACATGGTTTTGTGCATTACTTTAAGTTTAGCCCTGCTAAAAGAAAAACTTTTGGATACTGTATATTCCCTTTTGGTTTTTTTTTTCGCCTGTATGAAATGGGGGTAGGCTTAGTTTTTTTTTTGGGTAGCCTTAGTTGAATGGCTGCAATTGTTTTGCTGTATTCTAAATGGTGCAAAGACGAGATTGCAATCTTTTGACTCTTTCAAACTTTCAGCATCTATATCGATCATCAAGACTTTTGACTATTAGTAATCCTTTGTCAATTTTAGAGTAAGATCCAATGAAATACATGAGTTTGTTAAAATATTGCATGACATTGATTACATACCTTCCGGGCGAGGATCAAAATTTTCATTGTTTTGATCATCTAGAAACAGAAACATTTCTGAAATAAAATAGAAATGGAGAAAAAAATTGAAATTTTATTTCCGAAATGTTCCGAAACAATGGTTGAAAATTGAAAATATCTTGCAACACCTCGAAACATAGAAAATTCAATATTCAATCACTACTTCATTTTTGGTTTCTATGGAAACAAGCACATTTCGATCGTTTTGAAACAAAATTTAGATTCTTGCTTCTAGGATATTCTTGGATTTATATTATAAATTGAAATTATGTATATAGTGATTAAATGTAATTTCTTTGGGCAGATGTCCTTGCCTTATGCGTGGGGATGAGGCCAGTTATAATGGTCGACTATGGTGGAAAGATGCCAGAATTGAAAGAACGACTATGCGGCTTCCTCAAGTTTTGTCAAAAGGTTTGACTCCAATCTAGAATATATATGAGTTGGTTGATGTTACAACAGAAATTTGTTGTCATTCTATCATAGTTCATAGAATAATTCATTTGTAACAAATCTGTGCCTTATGATTTTATATTTGAGTTCTTCAATAGTAGTATGAAAATTAATAAAAAACATATATCGGTTGTCATAATCTTGAAATTTCTGGGTCGGTTGACGTCAGTGGAGAAAATGAATGCTCCTGACCAACCCTTAGTAGTTAGAATTTAAGGCTTAGTTAAGTTACACTTCATTCTGTCATCTTTGTGCACATACTTTACTTGTGCATTTGATTACTCCGAAAAAGCTGTTCTCATTTTTTCCTTTTTTTATAAGTAAATTTGGAGCCACTTTCAAAAATTCTGGTTGTAATAGTCCAAACCTAGAGAGGAAGAACAAAGGCGAACTGAAAAGGCCAGATTTTCGCAAATATCTATGGAATTTTTAAAAGTTGGTTGATATGGAGGTCAGTCTGTAATTAGTTTTAAAAGGTACAGTTCAAAGGGAAAATAAATCATTATGCAAATAAAAATGGAATCTGCCAAATGTTCTTTCATGTATTCCTCTTTCATGAGAAATGTCTGTCAGTATCTTGTTTTTCATGGTTGATTTGAGTTGTTGACGCTTGGATTTCTTCTTTCTTGAGAATTGCTTAGATCTCTTCTTTATTGAGGATTGCATATTGATTGGCCTTGACGATGTACGGGAAGTGTGCGGTCCTTGTAGCTATGTGGAAGATTTGAGTAGAAAGTAAAATGTAACATTTGTAAAGGTAAATATGCAAAAAACGTGAATGTGGAAAGAAGTTAAAGTCCTGCAAATTTGGATGCTTCTCAATGGGTATTAATTATTTCATAGATCCCTTCTTTCCCTTGAACAGTTGTTGATTTTGCAGATGGCATTTAAAAGAGAGGGGTGAGAAGACCCACATGAGTTGTGTCATGCATGGATAAAACAGAGAGATAGAGAGAGAGAGAGAGAGAGTGGTCCAAGGATACACTGTGTTTTCCCAAGAGCAAAATAGGGATGAGAGTTGAAATACTGAGGCACGTGCCTAAAATCAGTTCAAATAAAAGGCTGCACGTGTAATGTGCTGGCTGATAGGCATTTAATGTATTAAAAATCGAGTGGCTCAGGCTTGGATAAAAAACGAGGTTGAAAAAATGATCAGAGTGGGCTCTTATTGTCATACGAACAGGTTTGAATGGTGAAAAACAAGCCTAGCAGAGTAGCTTGAATTGTTTAACGGGCCTAAGAGCACATGGCCATGAGTCGTTACTCTGGTACTCTATTTCTATGGAGAATCATCCTAGTCTTAATTCTCCACTCCCTACTTCCACTCACAGAATCCCCATGCGGTTACTCACCATCAGTTCTGACAACCTCCAACTAGAATTTTTATATCAGATCCTTGAGAAATCACCACAAATCTGAGTTGTCCTGTAATTGAGACTATAGAAACTGTGAGAAACCTTCCTCTTAGAATAGAATTCAGTTCTATTCATAGGCTATTAGTATCTCCACGGAGTTGCTTAAAGAATGCCTCAGGAGAACTCCAATTATCAGCCTCACCAATCTTCTTGCCCAGCCAAACCAGACTCCTCAGACCCATGGAGATAAACAGCTTGCAAATTTAATTACCTTAGTAAACTTTTTGACTTCGCCATTCAATTTTTGATTAACATCCAGCAAGTATTTTTTTCCGATCATCTTGATCGCATGAGGAAGGTTTTTAAACTTTTTCATCATTATCAATCATTCAGTACCAGATTGAGTTGTGCAATGCATCTTTCCCAGATGTGATTCTCACCAGAATACTCATGGGACATTTTTAATCTCTCTTGATGCTATGTAATAACTCATGAACTTCCTATTGTGGTGAGATTTAGCTACAATATAGACTGAAGCTTGGTCTATTAGTTGCAGCAATAACACCGGTGTATCATTTTAATCCCAATGTTTGCCAAAGTAGTAAGTGATTGCTTAGCTGATGAGTAACATCAATAGGGTTACCTTATCTGTCATTATGTGGACAGAGTTATTCCGTTGACTCTTTATATATGATTATTACCATCTGTTTTTGACTCCTTTGGATCTTCATCGTGATGGTTGTGTATGGTCTATAATTTCAATTTTCTTATTGACGTCAGATGCATAGATGCATTTTTGTAACTTCTATGTATTGCCCCTTTTCTGTTGGTCAGGAGCTTCATGCCAAGAAATGATGCATCTTTTTCTAATTTGAAATGTATCACTTATAAAGAAAATATTTTCTTTTCGTTTTTCAACTTTAGGAGTCGTCCATTTTCGAGCATCTGCGTGTCATGGTTATAGAAGATATGATATATTTGATACATGTCAAAGGTCTAGCCGAACTTGTGAAGTCGACTTTAAACATGGAGACAGATCTGCTTTTTGTGGACATTGAGCAGGACCCTCCGAAGGTCATTTCTCATTGAAGAATTATATTTCTTTTTCGCATTTCCTGTACGGAGACCCTCATGTCGTTGTCATTCCAGATGATAACACAAGTGCAAGAAAGCTTGGTAGCAATGGAGCTTATCTCAGTTCAGAAATTGTTTTCCTTGGTCTTTCCCTCTGATGACATGAACAATGATGTCTTGCAATGCCACAGGACAGATTCAAGAGCGAACACTGAGTCATCCTCTGTTGAAGAGCTAATTACTTCTCAGTCTGCTGAGGTTATTGATCTCAGTAGCTGCATGCAGGAAACTAAGGTCACAGTGCCAACTCTTAATGGGTAACTCCAAACTTTCCCCTCACAAGCACTCGCAACCATTATTGGGTTCATGTTACTTGTAACATATATGAAGTGTAGCTTTGGTTTAATTATTCCTTCATAACTTTCGTGTTTTGGTTCTTCCAAGCTTAAACAATGTAAGCTAAGATGTTTCTGAAACTTTGAAACGAATTGTAATGCACCTTCTTAGAATGATGCATTTAAAGTGAAAGTTTACATCTTATATGATTCAGTTTTGCAGTAGAGACCCTTATTGTATCCACAACTTCCATTTAGGATTTCGATTTCCAGGTCTCAGAGATATATAGAATTGATAAAAAAGGGAAAAAGAGGAGAGAGAGAGAGAGAGTGATGAACCGGTGAGAACAAGTTGGGATGATGAATTCACAAGTAACTCACTTTTCTCTCCCTATGTCTCTTGTTCGTCATATTCTCATACTCGCTACTCTACTTAATTTTTCAAACATAGAAGAGATGTTACCCTTTTAACTATATTCTCAAAAGAATTAGGAAAATATTTTGTCAAAGATTCGTCATGGATTTTGAGAAATATATTATTTCCACTCAAAGGAAATCATTTCAGTGTCTGGTTCACCACAACTACTTTGTTCCTCGCAGTCTACCCTGAAATATGTTATATGTTGTAGGAATATGTAATGTTATGTATTATTTTAGATTAAGTGTATTTATTGATTTATATATAATTTTTATATTCTCTTCTCCTCTCTCCTTTCTCAAACCTTTCTCTTCTCGTTAAAACCATAGAACTACAAAATTCAATTTTATATCACAGTATCAATCATAGCCTAAGGCCTCAAGTCTCGTTGGAACAAGTTGGAGTCAATCATATTTTCGTTTTAATGTCAACATTTGATTTGTTGATCCCAACACTGACCTGGTTAGAAATTACATGGTTTGTTTTGCCCCTAATTTTTAGTAATTAATGTTATTGTGTTGTCTTTTTTTGGAAATCTTTTAAATACATTTTTCCATTTTGAGTGATTTTTCTGAATAAAGGTTGTTGGGTACACATGTGCACAAATGAAGTACTCTTTTGTTATTATTTCTTTTGAAGGGATTTAAACTTTAAGAAATGACTTAAAGATTGTCCTATGCTTAAAAAAAGCTTAATCTGAGAGATTATGAAATCAAACCTTGCAGGTCACTTGCATGTGTGTTTCTGCTGTCAAAATCTTAATGAACTTTGTGAAGAGAACTATCTCATATCAAATATACTTGAGGGGCTATTCCACCTATTGCGGATTGGTTTTGGGTTGGATGCTCTAATATGGCATCTGAGCTGGGCTTTGGGTGATTGGTGGGCTAGGTCTCTCACTTAGTTGAATTCACCGATTTGTTTATTAGTTTATTTTAGTGTTGCTCTGTCTATGAAACACAAATATTTTTTTAAGGTCGGCATACCCATATTGGCTACCGTATCAAATACGATATTTGTTTGATACTCGAGAATACATATCGAATACGCCCCTTACCTATCTAATAATATTAAAATATGTGGATACTTTACAGATACTTTTATAGTGGCAAAATATGTATAATGTTTGAATTTAATTTTTATCATCTCCTGTGCAATAAATCAATACAAATTCATACGATTTTAAAGACGCTTAAGCGTTTTTTAAGTATTATTTACTATTACATGTCAAAAGAGCATTAAAAGAATTTATTATACTATAATTTTAGGGACAAATACTTCGAAGCAAACCAACAAAGTAAATATTGATTCTAATTCCTTTAATTAGTCACCTTCACTTTTTGAATATGCCTTAATGAGTAAAAAACTGCTAATTTTTCTTGTTATTATTAAAGAATTACAAACATATATTTATTAGTAAAAATATAACATATTTTATTGTAGACATATCTTAATCATATGTATATCCTACTTTTTTAGATTTTGTCGTATTACCAATCTGTATTTTATCGTAGCTGTATCTCGATTATGTTTTTGTGCTTCATAGGCTTCAGGATGTTTGTCTATCTATTTCAATTCGGTTTGTTAGCCCACGAGTTAGTCCGAGTTGCACATGAGGGATGGAGTGAAGATAGCTATCTCACATCAAAAAATTAAGTAAATCTAAGGTTAGTTTATATGCTTTAGGGGCACTCCACGAATTTCCAATTGATTTTGGGTCGTATCCTTTAACACATCTTAAACACCTAAATTTGGTTATAATACGTAATGTGCACTATATGCTTCGTAAAGGTGGTTGGATTAATTACAAAGTTCGAATCAAGTGGCTAGCCCATGGTAATTGTAATTGGGGTGATGTGGAATCTTCTTGTGCATAACACGAACCCTATAGGACTTAATAGATGACAGATCGTGATTGTAAGGCTTAAAAGTGTCTTACATAGCTACTGCCTGTTGGATCTTTTCTAAAATGTTAGGTAGGTGGTTGAGTCGAAGCAGAAAAGTTCAGTTTTCCCTGCAAGTACCATTTAATTTCTGTCATGTTTATTTTTAATCTTTTCTATGAAGTTAAGTGCTGCTCAATTAAGTCTTATAATTTTTGCTATTAATACTGCAGATGGCTTCTTGGTTATCCAGTGGTGTACTTGTTCGGCAAGGAGCACATTGCAGATGCTATATATAACCTTTCAATCAAATCTCTTCATCTTTTCAAAATTTTAGTCTGCAGGTTTGTTGTCCCAACTTCTTTTTTCCCATGTTTTGTTCAGAATTTGGTGCAAGAGGAACAACTTCGCATGGTCACTACAGTGATACTTATGGCCTACTTGGGAGTCATATATATTGGGATCAGTGTTTTTATTCTGACTCTTGTAGATATCTGCATCCCATGCTAATATTATTTTGTGATGATTTCCACCTTTGTGATGATATGAGAACTAGTTCAGAATCTATTGTTTTTTAATAGCAAAGTTTATTAGTCATTGAAAAAAGTGAAGGGAGATTTTTCGTTTTCAAGGATTTTCATTCTTAAAAAAAAACTCAAACTGCAAATATAGTTCTTGGGAATATAATTTCGGGGAAATACTACTGCTCAAACCCCAATTATGGTCTCTTCGAATTTGCCAAATCATATGCACATTAGGTCCTAATGACTGAGCACATCACCTATGCATATGGTCTCTTCCAGTTCCAGATCTGCCGATGCATATGGCTGTTGGTCTCATGATGCACTATTGCATACCACGTACTTCTATTCTTTTAATCTCTACAGAACTTGGCTTTCATTTCAAGTACATTGTTTGTAGTAGTCTATACTGTTCATTAAGGCATAACTTCATTTTGATACTGAATTTTATACTGTTGCAGGAATGGCACCTCCAATAGAGGATCTCCACAACAAGAACTAATGAGGTGAGGCTCCATAATCACAAATTTGGTTTAGTATCTTTCCATCTAATACAAGAAAACAAGGTTAAAGAGGGGATTTCTATTGGAGGAAATCCAAGTTTGAAGCTGTAAAATATAATTTTTGGAAATATTCGGTAAACAAGGGGAAGAAAGGAACTATAAAATTTTTTGGTTCCTTTGTATGATTTCTTTTTTATTCCGTTGAACAAGTATTTATTTTTTTTGCCATCAACGTTGTTACAGTAAGTGTTCAGAAGATGGTTCAATCATGTGACTCATCAGGTGAATAGATGACCCCTAACAAGTCATCCATTTGGTGTGGGTTCAATACAGATGGGCTTTGTGAGTTTATATATTACTATTCAATTGCCGCCCTTTTCACGACCTGTACATCTGGTGACATAATCCATAGTGCTATATGATATGGAGTGAGCTTCTATTATCTCGTAGCTAACAGGAGTGAGCTTCTATTATATCGTAACTAACATAATTATTAGAATGCCCCTGCTTTTAGAACAAGAAGTTCCACCGGTACAGTGAATGTGGCTTGTAGTTGGTTATGAATGAATTGTTGCCTGTTCAAAAATAAGCTGCAAATAGGAAAGCTGAACTAGGATGGCTGCAATCATTTCATCAGGATAATCTGGAGCTGGAAACTCCTAGAAAACTTAGTGAAGTCAGCCTAGCTATATACTTGCTTGAGACATGTACGGCATGATCTTGGCCAAGTTATGTTCCAAAGCTCCCTGCCCCCCTGCTGCTTTTTTTTTTTTTTTTTAATAAGGCAACATTTCACCTTATTGAGCTGCTTCTTGTTTATCAGCAGTTTATATACATGTGTAAATGTACATTAGCATGCAAGGGATATACGTTTGTATTACTTTTTTTATGAGAGGGATATTCATGCACATCTGATTTGATATAATTTCGAGGTTCAATTTGTAATATCACAGTGGGGGGCAAATGTATTGATATTTGCTTTTAGCTTTCTTCTTGACTTTATTGTCATCGAAACAAAAATTTAGCATGGAAATTTATGTAGAGAAGACTAAAGATCAGACTAAATTCTTGAGAGGTATCATGGATTTGACATTCAAACATTAGTTGAATTTGGAACCTCAGTGCAAACATAATTTGAACTACATACATAGTACAATATTACGTGGCTGGCATGAAAATTCTGGTGTACGGCACATTATCCCTGTATAAGTGGGAGGTCTAGAGTATTTGGTTCCACTAAAATGTTGAATATACCAAAAGAGGGTTTATGCTTGTTAAGCGTATTAGGATAGTATGTGTAGATTGTCTATAGTAAGAGGGTGTATGTGTAATTATTATTATTGTGAGTTAACTATAAATACAAGTGATGTATGAGAGCTAGGTTAAGTTTTTAACCTCTCTCTTTCTCTCTAATATTATGTTAATCCTCCAAACTTAACATGGTATCAGAGCAAAGTTACAATCCTAAATATATTTTTTGAATATATTTGTGGTCTGTTTGTGGTGGTGTTACTGTTGTTCGTTGAAGCTACAGTGGTGGTGGTACTGGTGTTACTGTTGTTCGTCAAAGCTACAGTGGTGGTGGTATAGTTGTTGTGGTATAGTTTTTTTTTTTTTTTTGGTTGATCTGCGTTGCTATGGTGGTGTTGTCGCTAGGTGTTGTCGCTGCTTAGAGTGGAAGGTTTCTCAGATGCTGATTAGGCTGGCTCTCCTTCTGATCGGAGATCAACCACTAGTTATTGTACTTTCTTAGGAGGTAACGTTGTCTCATAGAAAAGTAAGAAACAATCTGTGGTAGCGAGATCCAGTGCTGAAGCTGAGTATAGGGCAATGGCACATACGACGAGTGAGTTGACTTGGTTACTACACTTCCTCCAGGAAATTGGACTTCCAGTTCAACATCCTTTACAGTTGTTCTGTGACAACCAGGCAGTTATCCATATCGCTGCCAATCCTGTGTTTCACGAGAGAACCAAACATATTGAGGTTGATTGTCACTTTATTCGGGACAAGATAGTAGCTGGGGAGATTACAACTCCATTTGTGAAATCTGAAGATCAGCTTGCAGATATGTTTACCAAAACATTGAGTCGTACACACGTCTTACAGCGATCTGTTCCAAGCTTGGATTATATGATATATATAGTCCAGCTTGAGGGGGAGTGTTAAGAGTATTAGGGTAGTATGTGTAGATTGTCTATAGTAAGAGGGTGTATGTGTAATTATTATTATTGTGAGTTAACTATAAATACAAGTGATGTGTGAGAGCTAGGTTAAGTTTTTAACCTCTCTCTTTCTCTCTAATATTATGTTAATCCTCCAAACTTAACAATGCTCACTAAATTGTTGGTTCTTTTTCGAAATTATTAGAATATATATGATACACCTTGTAAACATGTTGATAATCCTCCAAGCTAAAACATTGGTAACTTCAGAGTTTGTTGATGTTATTATCTATTCCCATTACGATTTGAAATTTTACTTGCCTTAACTGCTTTAAACAGTTTTTCAGTGCCTTATGACCTGAGCATGGAAGGTGCCAATGAACCATGGGCGAAAGCATTTGTGGCTCGCATGCAGGCAAGGTGGGAAAAATGCAGGCAAGTTTGGGGATCTCTGGAGATGGAGGTTAGTGGTTGCTATCCACAAGCAATCGCATTATAGTTTTTGTCTTCCAAATGAATAAAATTAATCAAGATTTTTGTATAGAATATATTTTATTTTCAATAAGTTATATTAAACCAGGAGACCCGATTAGTGGTTTGCGAAAAGAAACATTAGCAGTAATGTAATTATCAACTTAAAACGTTTCATATGAGCATAAACAAGTTTTTTCCGTTGTTTAACCAAGTGTTTGGAGACAAGCTATTCAAAAATTACGTATTCAATATAGCTTTTATATGCTACGTGTTGCTCATTACAGAAATTGCAATACACTCTTTTTGCTGCACATTGTTCATTTTTAGTAATTCATAGATTACATTGTAATATAGCATCATTTGTGGTAGCAGCTTTAATTTTTGTAATTCTCTCCATACATTTTGGACAGAAAAGCCTCATTTCATAACCATTCTGGCAGACAAAGTTTCTTTGCTCTATTACATCATCGGTCCCTTGGGCAACCTCAGATAATTATTACACACATTCATCTATCTCCTAAATCTTTTTCTAATGCTGTTGTACCCCTTTTCAAATTTTGAACTACGCTCTAGACCAAAAAAAAAACTAAGCTGAAACATTTGTCTGCGAAGTTTTTTGATATCCCCTGTTACTGTTTATTTCTTTAGCTTTGTTCCCTTCAAACTTATTCCCCTACCTTCTCCCCCTCCTTTCCAGACCCCACCCCTGTCCAGAGGGGTGGGCATAAAATATCCATGCACCCTCCCAAAAGAGACTTTCAAAGAGGTGTTCAACTGGCTTGATCTGGAGGTCAAAGAGACTTGACTGATCCCAAATCATGCCATTTCAAGAATGAATTGCAAGTGTGCAGGATCCAGATTTCTCTTTTTGAAAAATAGAAAATATTGAAACAACATACTCTTCTGGGTCAATAAATCTGCCCAACTGGTCAAATTTTGATATATAATAAAGGTAGTAGTCCAATGTACAGGGTTCTGTCATTGTGGAGTCTAGGGAGACAAATATAACTTGCGTCCTTTTCACTTTCCAGAGGATGATGATGATGGAAAGAGTGGATTGAGCTGAAAAGCTCGTGCAACTCTATTTTTTCAATATTTTAATTGTTTTTCCTAATATACCAGAGGAGCACTCTTGACTCAAATCAGACTCTTATCCATTCTTGATCAAAATTGGCCTTAAAAGCGTAGTTTCTCGACAATTTTAAAAAGACAGATTTTGGCTTGAATACGACTCTTTTTTGGTGGTGGTGTCTAACTCTTGGAAACAACTGGCCTGAAATCCCCATTAAACCGTTTCTTTTCTAAATCATTTACCTTGTATCTAGTCATGATTGACTTTATGACATGTCTTAATTTTTGCATCTGTATTTGTTTCTTTTTGTGTTCCTCTAAACGGATATTCATGGTAGCTGATCCGCTTTCACTGCCCATGCTATTGCTTACACCTGTGTGTGAAGAGGTTGTTTCTGAGACTCGAATGCATGATCTTTAGAGCAACTCCAACCCATTCTTCAAAAGCCATTTCTTAGCCATTTTACCGAGTCCAACACCAAAAAGCCTCTCCAATCCACTCTCTATCCCATTTTCTATTTCTCATTTCACTAAAAAGGCTCGCCAGATTTGGAGAGCCCTTCAGCCTCGCCAAACGTTCTGAGTCTGCACACAGAGTCTTTTTCCTCAACAACTCTTCTTCCTTCAACAGAGGAGTCAATAGCAATCAAGAGATTGGAGTTTCAACCAGGTACTTTATTCTTCTTCTTTAACCATGCTGAAAACCCACCTCCTCCCCCATGCTGAAACTGAAACTGAAACCCCCCTCCTCCCTCCCTCACTCAAGCCGAGAACTCTATTGGGTTGATTTGATTTAAATTTTTAGTTGAATTTTGGGTTAAATTGATTATTGGGCAGCTCTTATGCTTTGGTAGAATTGCTATGGTTAAAATTGATTATTTGGTTTTTGTTATTTGAATATGCTCTTAGACTTGCTTAAAGTGGATGTGTGTTAAATTGCTATTGGATTGAATTGTTATTGGTTAAATTGATGAAAATTATGTATGGTTGAAGTAACTTTGGTTTTGGTCATTTGGCTTTTGTCATTTGAAGTTGCTCTTAGACTTGCTTAAAGTGGATGGGTGTTAAATTGGTTTTGGGTTGGATTGCTATTGGTTGAATTGATGAAAATTATGTATAGTTGAATTGCTATGGTTGAATTAACTTTTGTTTTGGTCAATTGGTTTTTGTTATTTGAAGTTGCTCTTAGAATTGCTTAAAATAGATGGGTGTTAAATTGTTATTAGGTTGTATTATAGGCATTATTTATGGAACCATTCGAATATGGGTCTTACTTCATCAATCTCTTGAATGATGACAACTTTGATGAGTTTAAGACTGAATCGGTAGGCCACATAGGCCAATCTCCTCAAGTAGAATCCACCACAAAAAAGACTCGAGGTGGCAACTTTACAGTTGAAGAGGACGTAATGATAATCTCGGCATGACTTAATATTAGTTTGAATGTTGTTCAAGGGAATGAGAAAAAATCAAAAACGTATTGGCGAAGGGTTTGGGAGTATTTCAGCAGTTATAAAATTCAAGCAGATTGTAGTCGTATTGCTATTTCTTTGATGAATCGCTGGTCAGTAATTCAACTAGTCACCAATAAATTTTGTGGTTGTTTTTCCCAAATTGAAAGGTTGAATTAAAGCGGTTTTGATTGAGAAAGAAAATGTATGAGTGCACTTTTAATTACAGTTACAAAATAGTGCACTTTTATTTACATGATACATACATTTCTTTTATAATTTTCAAATTCGTGATGCCAATAAGTTGTGCAAAGAATTGTATAAGTCCACTTTTCAGTATGAACATATTGAAATGAGTTAAAAGTATCAATCAAAATGAATGAAAGATTCTCAAGGAAAGAAGTAAAAAACAAAAGATAGTGTAACTCCTTGCAACTCTACTCCATCAACATTAGAATCGGTAAATTTATGAGACAACAGTGGTTCATATGGGGGGGCTTAGAGAGACCATTAGAAGGAAGGCTGAGAAAGAGTGAGTAATAAAATCAAAAAGCAAATTGTTTGGAGGCGATGATACAAGTTCTTATTTCGTGAAATTGTTTGAAGATATGAAGGGCGAGAAAGAAAATAATGAATGAGAAGAAAGTTGAAATGCTTAAAAGATGTTATCTTCAAGAGCAAGAGCGACTAGATCAAGAGAAAGAGCGACTAGATTACGAGAAAGTGAGGATGCAAATGGAGCAACTAAGAGAGAAATAGAGAATAATGTCGATTGGTACGACTGTCATGCCTCTGATGCAAGCTGAATTTTATAAGCGCCACCAAATGAAAATCTTAGGAAAGAGGATGTAGTTCTTTTTTATTTGTAGACAAACAACTTCTGAGTAGTAGTAAGAGCATCTCCAGTCCTTGCTCTTTTTTGTATATATTTTTTTAAAAAAGGGTAAAAAAAGCTCTTAAAAACCTTCTCCATTACTAGACTCATATCCATACCAAATGAAGGGAAACTTTTTTTTAAACCCAAATCAAGAGAGACTCAAATCCTTACATTTTTTAACAATTGTGAGATTACACCCTCCTTTAAAGATTCAATGGTCATATTTACACTCGTTTAAATTTGGGTTTATCATTTTTTTAAATGAGTTTCTCTTCTTTTAAATTTGGGTTTTTTCATTGGAGATATCTATACCAAATCAAGTTTTTTAGACCATCTCCAATCCTTACCATTTTTTAAATCCTTTTTTAAAAAAAAGGGTAAAAAAATTCTTAAAAACCTTCTCCAATGCTAAACTCATACTCATACCAAATAAAAGGAAAAAAATTTTAAACTCAAATTAAGGAAGACCTTTTTTTAAACTCAAATCTTTAATGGTGATATTACACTTTCTTTTAAAGATCTAATGGTCATATTTTATGTTCTTTTAAATTTGGGTTTGTCCTCATTTAAATTTGAGTTTCTTTTCCTTTAAAAAAAGGGTTTGTCAATTGGAGAGGTCTATACCAAACCAAGTTTTTTACCTTTTTCTTTAGTCAAATTTGGGTAAGGGTTTGAGTTTCTATTGGAGATGTTCTTACCTTCTTTTTTTTTACTCAAATTTGAGTAAAGGTTTAGGTCTCCATTGGAGATGGTTTAACAAACAAGTACTGAAATAAACATTCGTAGACAATGAATGCTTAAGTAGTGCCTATAAATTTCCGTGCATATTTCCATAGGTGCTCGATTAGATCAACTTGGAGTTTCGAATGAGTTTCTGTGTCTTTAATGCGATGTTGAGTATGAATAAATTAGAGCAGCTCTGAAATTCGTTCAGGTATCAATGTACGAGTAGGACTTTCATCTGATGCATCATAACTACAGTCTATCACATTAGCGCCCCGCTCATCCTCGACAATCATGTTATGCAATATTATGCGTGTCATAATATCCTTAAGCATCTCAAGTTTCCAAAAACGTACTGATCGACTCACTATAGCAAAATGTATTTGCTTGTTGTCTTTTGAAGATGGAATTATTTTGACAAACGTTGCCCACTTTGGATATATACCATCAGCAAGATAATATCTCATTGTATAATCGCTTTCGTTGATGGAGTAATTGACTAGAGGAGCTAGACCTTCCGAAAGGAGAGCAAAAACAGAAAAACGTTCTAGCACATTGATATCATTGTGGAATCCAAGTAACCCAAAAAAGGCATGCCAAATCCAGAGATCGCATGAGGCCACCGTCTCTAAAATAATTTTTGGTTCATGGACGTGACTAGAGTACATACATTTCTATGCAGTTAGACAATTCTTCTATTTCCAATGCATAACAGTCGATGCTACCTAATATCCCAGGAAACTCATGTCTCTCTTCCATTGTCAATAATCTAATAATGTCATATTTGTTTGGTGACGTGAGGTACTTATCGGAATAAATTGATATTGCAGCCTTCACAAATCTTTGCAAACGTTCTATTGTGGTGCTTTTGTTGATCCTCACATAATAATCAACAACATCTGTTGTAATTCCATAGATAAGCATCCTTATAACGGTTGTCATCTTTTGAAGGGAAGACAATCCAATAATCCCAAGAGCATTCTTTTTTTGGACACTAGGGGATAGAATATGAAGGAAAAGGAATCGATTCATTCGAAACCTCCTCCGAAATAAATTTGGGGGGATAGACAGGTGATTCAGCAAAATAATCGCGATTTAGTCTCTCGTGCCCTTCAACTCGATTGCGAAAAATAATATAATGACCTTGAATAGAACCACGACGTACTCTAGAGCTGGTCTCACTACTGAGTTCCTCCATTTCCATAGAAGCAATCGTTATCATCTCTAATTCATTATCGGTGTCAGAGTCTTTAATAATCATCTTGAATGCAGGATGACGAGCCATAGCAATTAAACAAGGAATAGTGCAATGGCAGTAAATAAATTTGAGGTATATGACAATGAGAGGGTGAAAGTCTTATTTATACATATTCAAAAATATGATCGCGTTGAAAAAATATGACAGTTGAAAAAGTGACCATTGTAAAATTCAAAATTTGAAATTTTGATAACGTGGCATGACACGTCATCATGTCATGTCATTAATATAGCGATGATGTGGTAGGCTTCGTGGTATTTTCAATTTAAATTATTAAAAGTTAGTTGAAGTAGTTAGCTAAAACAGAGAGCGTAGTTGGAGTAAACTTGTAAAAGTGACTTTTTAAAATAGAGAGTATAATATTTAAATATATTTTAAGTAGTTAAAATGGAGAATTGGGTTGTAGTTGTTCTTATGTCACAATAAAGCAACATTACTGGTGCGCCAATGTCTTCCTTTTATGATGATGATGATGATGATGTTTGAAATTATAAACAAGCTTATTTTTTTTCTTCTTTTGGACAATTATAATCAAGGTAGATGTCATGCTTGCTTTTGTGTTCTCATGAACTTTTTAATGATGTTCAAGAGTGCTGCCGGACTATGATTAATGCTCCCAAATTCAATCCATTTTCCACAACCATTTTGAACCCCCAGCCGTTATTTGTGTAACAGATGTGTTTTTTTTTTTTTTTTTTCAATTTTAAAGTCAAATAGATAGCATAATTCTACTAAGAAAATCATATCTAATATGCACAGAAGGGGCTGTTATTTGTGTACCAACTCAGTGTCTTTTTGTCGGTAGGAGTAGATCAGCAAAGGGGGCTTTTGGGTTATTGCTTAATGTGGTAGGTGAGTTTGTCCACTCAACTCAACAAAAATTTATCCCGAATATTTGGTGTCGAACCTTCCTCCATTGTTATGGATTTAGATTTTCTTTAACCTTTTTTTTTTTTGATATTTCTCTCTTTTCACCTAACTTGAATTATCGGAAGACCCATTAGATACAATAGATCCTACTTGAATTTATTGTAAATAATTTACCAAAAAAAATAAAGAAAAAATGTATCGAAAGAAATTTCATTGTCATCGTGCTGGCTGTTGGCAATTTTATGAGTATGTATTTTCCCCTGATCAAGCGGCCATTGAAGTTGCAAGATATTATTAGCAAACAAGGTATTGTTGCTTTCTTTGGTGATCTGTTCAACGGGTAAGCTTTAAGGAACGTTAGTTGAGGTAGGTTTGTCCTATAAATGCTTTAAGTGATTGATGAGGCCAACTGTCTGTAGGTGCCACCACCAAACCTTTTGGTTGATCTTTTTTGGTCAAAGTGTGACCCCAGCAGAGTATTCAGCCAACCTCTTGTGCTATCTTTAAGGGTTTATTTGCTAACTTTTCATCAGAGACTGGCACTAATTAAAAATTGGGAAATTAACCCCGAAAAATTAATAATTTGCCTAAAGTGATATTTAATAGCTGTTGATTTGGTGTACTGCAATTGATCAAGTGCTTCTATCATTCCTTAGTAGTGCTGAAGACGTAATTTACATGTGATTGGGCGCATTTTACGTTTATGTTGTATACACGAACCCAAAGTGCACTTCATTGAGAGACGGTTGTTGGTTATGAATTCCTCCATTTCAAGCATGAGAATGAGAATAAAATGCATTACCTTCACAATTGGGTTAAAGATAAGCTCTTGCATTTTTTAGGTGAAAGTTGGTGAGAAGTGAGAACCCTTTCCTTAGGTTAGCTTTGGAAACTTTTATGTTCTTCTTTTTGATTTTTTTGGGACATCTTTTAAGCCATTGTTGGTGAGAACCCTTTCCCTTGGTTACGTTTGGAAACTTTTTGTGTAGCAAGAAATTCTCCAACCAGGCATTTGTTGTAGTCATGAATCCGAGAAGCTCGAGTTTAGAACATGCAAATTTACGCCTCATCCTTTATTTGCCCATTGAACCAACTCATGTGAGTTTGGAAACTTTAATTAGTCCATATATTTACACTCTTTTTTGCCACTAGAAGGTGGCAGAGATCATCTTCTTCAAAGAACAAATGTTTTATCAGTCAAGTCTGGACAAGACATCTTTTGAATTGAGGATTCAACACATATTACTAATAATTCTCAAAGAAAAATAAAATAAAATATATGATTAATGAGTTAAAAAGAACTGTGCTATGTCCTAGAGCCAGAAGCAAAAACATTTGCTGAAAGTATCAGAAATCATGAGGGATGACCCAGTAGAAAAAAACCAAAGGAGAGGCAAATTATGAGTGAGATGGAATCCAAGCTTATACGTTACCTTATTGTGTATATTTGACATTGTATCAGACTGAAATTTGATAATCTCTTGAGACCAAGTCATGAAGAATTTATCTATTATAAATACCGTAGTATCGACATAGATGATCTGTTTTTGACCGGAACACCTCTTAACGGTTAAAAAAAAAAAACGCTTTGGACAACTATTTACTTTTGGAAAAAACAAGAAAATTTTAATAATAATAATAAATAAAATAAAAGGCACATTTTCATAATGGTTACTACTATTAAAAGCATTATTAACTGGCAAACTTGATGAAAATTGATTTATTAAAACCTTCAAGCAAACATCTTTCATCATTACAAGCAAATCAAAGAAAAATTGATTGAGAGGTTGAAAACCTACTTTAATTGAATTGAAAGCAAAACTCCAACCCGGAGAAATCAAAACTAGAATAGAAAAAGGCAAAGCACAAGGTTGTATTATGCTTTGAGAAGACTGAGGACGTCAGATTCATTGGGAAGAGCAGGGATTGCTCCCTTCTTGATGGTTGTGATGGCTCCACATGCACATGCAAATCTCAGTATGTCCCTCAACCTTGTTTCATCCTGCAACCATAAGAAGTTATGCATGTTACTAGCAATTTTGAACTTAGAAGTAGAAACAAATTACTACTCTCTGGTATGAATAGCTAGACTTTTTTTCTTTTGGTGTAGCGGGTAGTTGTTCTAACATGTTTTTTAGACTCGTGATTACAATATAAATCTCGGATGTCCACAATCATCCGTTAATTAGTTAAATTGGACTTTTGTGGTCAGTGGTGCTCAAACTCAAGACATGTGAGTTTACGTTTCTCTCCTTGTTTGACTAACTAACCCATGTAGTTTGAGTAGACAGAATTTGGGTATTTGGAAAATATGAGAATTGTATGATTAAGATTTCGCTGCATCACCTGTCTCCCAGTTCAAGTAGAGTGGCATGACTTACTATGAGGTGATTTGGGCAGAAATTCAAAGGATCAATACACTACAAACCACAACAACAACAACAGTAGTAATCAATTGAATACTTGCCTCGAGTATGGATTGGTCATCGACGATCTTGCACAAGAGGGCACCAACGAAAGAGTCACCAGCTCCAGTTGTATCCACCGTTTTGACATGAAAAGCATCCACGGCTCCATGGAAATTCTGTATTGTGCAAGTAGGGGAATATTTTTCCAAGTGTTAGGCAAGTCAAATAAAGCTGTTTAGACTAAGCCTGGTTAATAAGCTATTTCTTTTAGTTGTTGGGAGTAAAAAACACTTTCTTATGTGCAATTGAAGAAAATAAGCACTTGACCTTTTCCAAAGTGCCACAGACGTATATTATAGTGTAAATCTATGATTTACCGACTCATACGATTCCCATATTTTCAATGTGGGAAGACTGGTCAAAAACAACTCCTGGAGACTTGGTGGTGAGTTTCTGGTAATTCCTACTCAGAAGAATAAAAAAAAAATGTGGGAAGACAGGTCAATTCATACTGTATAAACAGATGATTTGTCACTAAGGCTACTTTTTTTTATCTGGTTGCCCAGCATGGCATAATTCTTTCAATAGATTTGATTTTGACCGATTTTTAAATTCTAATTTGAATCCAATCTGAATATTCAATGGATTTTATGTTTACTGTACTTAGATATCCCTGAAAAATAAAAAATCTGATCTAATCCAAATGATGAAAGTTGAACTCAATTCATAAAATACTCACTAAAATTCATCATATATTTACATCACATCAGAATCAAAGTGGATATTAGTATATCTAAATTTGAATTATCCAGATTGTGATTATTTGTCAACAACATCGGATTTAGATGAAAATCCCACCAACTGAAAAGCTACTCTGACCCCTTCCAGATTTCTTCAATTCATAAACTATGATTTTGCAAAGTTATCACGCGCAAATAAAGAAATATACAACTTCAAGCATGATTCGTGATGAAAATGTTATTCAGAGTCTCTATCCTAAAGGTCAAACTCAGTGGGGCCTGCAATTGAAACTAAGACAAATAACTGCCATAAAAACTGAAAAAAAGTTACCAGTGAAAAGGACTGTAACCTATAAATTATTGTGCTGCAACTGCCAACTTTCATTTTTTCTCTTAAAAATATTTCCTTTTGCTATGAAATCCAAAAAATAAAATAAAATAATTATAATCTTTAATCAAGCATAAATCCTTAAACATTCACAAGATTTGTCTGAAACCCGACTCAATCTAATTGATAAAATCATCAGAGGGTAAATTTAATGATCTAATGCAGTCATAAAATGCTCTGGCTAACGATTCGAAGGTGGTGGATCCAAATCTGCAAGAAGTCGGTTAGAGTAAATAATTTTTAAGGTTATATACATAATGCACCCATCCCATCACTTTGATAAACAAAGACGTCAGAGGAAAGTTTAATACGAAAATAATCTATGCATGAATTAACTTTAGAATTCTTAATTTAGTGGGGTCTGATTTCAACAAGCACCTTTCGGGCGCTGTGATATCACCTTAGCCTTCAACGCAAGAATTAAATCCCAAGAAAATGTGTGTTCACATCTTAATGAACTTCATCTGCCCATTTCGGTTTTAACCATAGAATTGAACAGAATGGGTTAGACTAGGTTACAAAGAGGTAGGTGCTAGTTATAATCCATTTGAGGTGAAGTTATGACACAAAAAAAGGTCAGTTACGACTCAACAGAAACGAGTAATGATTCAAAAGGGAAAAGTTAGAATCAACCCTAAGGACTTAGAGGTTTGATCCAGACAATCAAATTTTTGTTTATAACAACACCAAACGGAATTATTTTGTAACATTTGTAGGTATGATACCAAAAAACATATTTTCTAACTCAACCAAGAGCATGATTATTGGTGTACCTTAGTGTAATATCTGCAACCCTTTTCTCCAAGCGTCACCAGCAGGAGCGTCAACTTTGGGTGCCAGAGTGACATTGCTGATTCATCATCAATCTTGTCACTCCCTGTGAGGAACTCCAGCTCAACGTCGCTAACCTTGATCACATCAGCCTTGTCCCAAATGCTCATGATCTGCTCACGGGCCTCATCGGCCGACGGCCACAATGGTAGCCGGAGGTTTGGGTCATAGGAGAGTAGAGCTCCGGCATCCTTTGCCACCTCCATAGCCTTCAAATGTGCTGATCGGCATGGCTCCACGATCAAGCTGATTGATCCATAGTGGAAGACTTTCGCCTGTGACAAAAATACGAAACAACCATTCAATATTAACTGACATTGTAACTATCAATCTTATAATCCAAACTGATCAAAATAATTGATTTCAGAAAATTGAGAGATAAACAAATTGCGAATTGACATTTCACATTGCCAAATTTTGGAGGGCCATCTACCCCAATTGCTCCACCTAACCTTTGTCCTGCACTTTTAATTCCACTCTACTTTTCTACAATCTTAATTATTACCTAGGTCCAAGTTGTCTTGCCCTATCATGCCCCCCACCTCTACTCGAGGTAAGTGCTTACCACCGAAGTATTTGGTAGGCCGAAATGCCACCACCAAACAATAAACTATCACATGAACTGATTAATCCTACATGCTATTTGAAGTGAAAATTATTAATGATTATAGTTTAGTGAGATCCACCAGTCTTATAAATTAGTTCATAATTGACTAACAATATCCCGTTTCAATAATAGTCTCACCAACAAGTGTATATAATTTTTTTTATTCGACACTGTTATAGAGGAGGAAGACGACAAGATTTGAACCTACGATTTTAAAATCCAATAATTGAGGCGATAACTATTGGGCAACTGGTAACGTAAAGGATTGAAATAGGAGAAAATCGGGGAGATTTGAAATTGACAGTATCAAACTCCATTACCCATCCCAGAACACTAGATTCCAGAATATGTATAATTTCTTCAATTAGTGAGGTGTGGGTTCCACCAATGTAATGCATTGAAAAGTGGGGAAGCGCGTGGGTATGCCAGTAGAATGGGGTGAAGTGGAGTGTACTGCGCGTAGGGAAATTTCCAAGCAATAAACAACCCTTTTCGTTAACTACAACAGTGTTAAGTATTTAGTGCACAATTAATAGGATGGAGAACTATGACAACAATGCCACCCACTTTGCCTTCTCGGAACACCTGTCCTCAAATTACTTCAATCTAGCAAAAAAAAAAAAAATCCAAAAAATAAACAGTAATACTTTGAATTCTAAATGGAATCTCAAATTTTGAATTGAATAAAAAGAGCAATACCCACAAATATTTGCCTAAATTTTGTATTCTAAATTAATGCACGTGATTGAATTAGGGGAATTTACTAACTCCATCAAATATTCAATACATGAAATTTTAACACATCACTTAGAATATAAGATTTGGACAACAAACTTTTTAAGTCAATGACAGTAATTGAATAATTGATTAAATCTATATTTTAAGTCTACTTTTTCAGTCTATATAGTACCGTTAAAAAATTTAACTTGATGAATTGCTATTATTAAATAGGTAAAAATACTAAATAGACTTAAAAAATTAATTTAAAATTTTGGCTTAATAAATCATTACCATTAAATAAAATATGGTTCTCAATAAATAAATCTATGACAAATACAAAAAATCACATCATCAAATCAGACTTTTAAATCAATTTTTTAAATCTCCCTAACATTATAAGGTTTGGATTCAAGAGTTAAGATTTGTATTCAAGAGTTTGATAATTAGATGAGATTTAAATCCTCTCTATTACCCCTTTCTTTTAATTTTTCTTAATTCAGTGCTAAATGAGTTACATGTGTAAAATTTTAAATTTCAATAGATAAAATATTTCTTCATTCATTTTTGTTATTAATGGAGTGTTAACCATTATTAAAGAATTTTTTCACAAGAAAAAAATCTTATTCATTCAAATTCAAAATTTAACTCATCTAAATAGTTTTGAGGGGGAATTGAAAGGAATGGATAATGGAGGGATCTGAATCCGATTAGATGATGGATCCCAATGCTGACGTGGCAGATTTTTAATAAGGCAAATCAAGCGAGAGATAAAGTAAAAGCACGTGGATTATAACAAAGCCAAGAAGGCGCGTGGAAACAGATCCAGTCAAAGTTTGGAAATTCAAGAATCCATGAAAAGATGATGAAATTAAGACGAGAATACTTACAGATCTAATGAGCTCCAGATTCAATTCCTCCGGCGTCAAAAGCATATCGGCGCTGGGGTTCCTATAGAACATGAACTCACGCTCACCGTCGGCACGTAGAGTCACGAACGCCAGTGCAGTCCTCGCTCCTTTATCGAAATTGATTCCGTCGCCTGAAACACCGTTCTCTTTCAGTATTCCGGCCAGCATGTGGCCGAACTCATCGTCGCCGAGCTTGCCGACAAAGGCCGAATTGCCGCCGAGACGAGTCACGGCGATTGCGACGTTCGCCGGAGCACCGCCGGGGGCTTTCAGAAAGCCAGGTGCTTCGGAGAGGGACACGCCGGAGACTGTGGGGACGAAGTCGATCAGCATCTCACCGAAGCTCACGATCAGGCCCTTCGATGACGCTGATGATCCATTGTTCCCTGCCATGATGATGACCTTTAGAGAGAGAGAGAGACTATAAATGGAGAGAGAAAGGAGAGATCGAAGAGAGTAAAAGGGAGGGTATGGAGGGGTCTATATAGATGGGGAGAGAGAGAGAGAGTTTAGAGGGCTAATTATAGTTAGAGTGAGAAGCGGATTAAGGTAATATAATAATTTCGAAAATTTTATCTAAAAATATCAAATTTTTTGTGATTATTATTGTGATGGGTAATTCTTTTTTTTTTGATATCGCACGGAAATTGTTTACACCAGAAAAAAAAAGTCGCATGTGGGATGGTCGGAAATCTTTACCACATATAATAAATGAAAATTACACTACCGTACCTATATTGTTTATTGATTGTAATTGATCCCCTGTAGTTTTTGATATTTTTTATAGGACCCATAGGATGACATTGTTTATACTCATTTTTTAGGTTGGGGTATTCCTTTGACAAGGACCACCGAAAATTGGTTTTCATCATTTTTACCCTTCAGAAAAAAAAAAAAAACCTTTTTTTCCTTAAAATCAACAATAACACAATAATCGTAACAGTTAACGACCCCTCGAACATAATAAAACAAGACATGATTCACATAATATACGACAAACAAGTGTGCACCAATCGTCTGCCTTTAGAAATAACCAACTTGCCAAAAATTCATAGCCTTTAACTATCACCATTAAAGCCAAAACACTTCACTAACAATCGAATATAGCTAAGTGTTCCTACCACGCCAAGAATAGGGAATAGGCTGACACATAAACGAACAAGAAATCAATAAAAGTAAAGCTTTCAGGTTAGGTTAACTCAGAAGTACAATAAGAAAGAATGGAACTATTAGAGAGTCGTATGCAGTTCACACTTGGGTAAAGATGACTAACCGGAAAGCGAACAGATTTCCTAAATCAATATCTCAATCAAAATCAAATAAAAAAAATCAAAAGAAAATATAAAACTAAGGTAGCAGAAGTAATATGGGAAGGTGCGAAGGGTTTGGGGATGATAGAAAGAAAGAGAGAGAGGGAGAGAGATAGAGAGTTACGATGGGGATGGTGCTCAATAGGGAATACAGGAAAGGGTAGAGAAACATATATGTGAAAGGGATAGGAAGATGGGGGGCGGGGGTGTGTGTGTGTGTGAGAGAGAGAGAGAAAGAGAATGTGGGAGGGGTCTAGGGAGAAGGATATGAATTTTTAATTATGAGTCTTTTTTGGAGGGGGTATTCGGAGAGAAGGAAGAGAAAGACGAGGATGATAGTGGTGATAGTGGTGGAGGCGGGGGGAGGAGGCATATGGTAATAAAGTACACCTAAGTCTGTGTTTATGTAAATGTGTGAGTAAGTGAGTCTGAGAAAGATAGAAATGTATAAGAAAGAGATAACTTCAATATCACTTTTCAATACATACAATATGATAATTGTTGACTTCATAATACTTATAGAAATAAAAAAACTGATTGGTTAGACACCACAAGGATATATAAATATTCAAATCTAACCCATGCCTCTCTCTTTTTCCATTGTCATTTCTCCATGATTTAGTGATTGGAGGATATGTAGTGTCTAATACAGTAATAGGATTCTTGGTGTTCAGCGATTTTCGAATTTGATTTGATGGTGGTGACAGTTCTTGTGAGTTGTGGTTGTGAGTGTGTATATCTCATTGTGAGTTATAGTGGTGTCCGTGTCGCGGATATGGCTAGGTTTTTGGGATGAAGGAAGGTGATGGAAGTTGGGGTGGAGGTATGGCAGCAATGGGAGTGTTTTTAGAAAAAAAATATGATGCAAAAATGAATTTTCTTACTGTTTATTATTTGGGAAAATTTCAACCACACCCCCTCTAGTTTATCATATCTTCAAGGACACCCCCTCTAGTTTCTAAATCTTCAGTGACACCCCCTGTCAGATTAAAAATATTAATTATAATGCAATTTTACTAAATTGTCCATGATATATTTGAGGACAAACTTCATTCACACCCCCTGTAGATAAGTATATCTTCAATGAGACCCCCTCTAGATAAGTATATCTTCAATGAGACCCCCTCTGTTTTCTAATTTTTTTTACGTATTAAAATTCGATTCAAGCTAATTAAAATTTATTTTTTTACATATTAAAATTTGAGCCAAAAAAAAAATATTTTTTACGTATTAAAATTTGGACTAATTAAAATTCGATTTGAGTCGATTAAAAATAATTTTTAATCGACTCAAATCAAATTTTAATCAACTCGTATTGAATTTTAATCAGCCCAAATTTTAATACATAAAAAATATAAATTTTAATTGACTTCAATTTTAATAAATCGAATTTTAATTGACACGAATTTTAATAAGTAAAAAATATAAATTTTGATCGACTCGAAAGCGAATTTTAACGGCGCTAACAACTCGGGTAGAGTTCAAATCGACTCAAATTTTAATATGTAAAAAATAAATTTTAATAGGCTCGAATTTTAATAAGTTAAAAAAAATAAAATTTATTCAACTTCAATCGAATTTTAATTGGTTCAAATTTTAATATGTAGAAAAATAAATTTTAATCGGCTCGAATTTTAATAAAATTTTATGTAGAAAAATTACTTGAGGTTCATGTAGGGGCATTTTTGGTATTTTAGATTATTGTTTTTGTTAGAAATGATAGTTTAATGGTAGGAGGTGTTAGTGATGTTTAAATATAAACTAGAAGGGGTGTGACTGAAGATTTAGAAACTAGAGGGGGTGTCCTTGAAGATATGGTAAACTTGAGGGGGTGTGGTTGAAATTTTCCCTTATTATTTTTATTTTTGAAATTAATGATAAAATGTGTAATTTGCAAAAGATTCGATGATGTCAGTAGGAAGTCAACTTCATTGCTGGGGGTTTACCTCATGACAAAAAAAGTAGTGTAGTGTGATGTAAAAAATCATGAGGGTATCACTTGAGCTTATTGAAACCATAGATGTGTCCATGTAATTTTATTAAATATTAATTTGCAATTAACCCTAATTTGAAATATCCCACCTTAGCTTGATTGGTTGTACTTAAAAAGTCATTTTTACCCGTTCCATCTCTAATCATTTTGTCGGTGATATTATATAAGGTATCTAAGGTACTCTAATTATATTTTAAACACACCAAGTGTGCATGATCCAGAAGAGTGTCTCTTTTATAATAAAATAAACTTTGGGGGTCTTTATGTAAATGTTTGACATACCAAGGGCATCTTCAAGATAATTAATGCATTACGCAATCTGAGTAGTTTTTGGATTATGGAAGAGCAATGTTATAAAATTCAAATGAAAATCAAAAAATTTCAACTCAAATGTATATCATCTCTTGGATGAGTGGATCTCATCAATTTTTTCAATGGGACCCACTCATCTCACACTCATCCAAGGGTTGATATTCATTTAAGTTTTAATTTTTGGGTTTCATTTGGATTATATAGCATTTTTCTATAAATAATTTAGATAGTTGAAGATTGACCAAATGTAGAAGATACTACCCAATACCACACTATAAATATCTGAAGTAGCGTTAGATACAGAAACAAATATTTATGGACGACAGATATCCTTATTTTTGCTCTATATGTTGAAGAACTATGAAGACATTTTTGTCATTTCATTCTCTTGGAACAAATTTACAAGTTGAGAGAGAGAGAGAGAGAGAGAATCTACTCCTGAAATTTTTATAATGGTGGATCACCAACTTTAGATTTATAAAATGTTCCTACACAAATATGCGACTGATTATCTATTATTGAAAAAACACAAAAAGAAAACATATTTAAATGGACTAGTAATGCACGTGAATATATTTAAATAATATTTTATATAAAAATATAAATTATATTTATAATCAAATTGAATAATAAATTATAATAAATTCTTATTTTCATTATTAATAAACCTAATTATAGATCTATTCTACCTTTCTTTGTAACTAATTTGTCCCTTTTTAGGTATTTCTCCGACTCTTTTAGATATTTTCCCTTTTTTTTTATAATGTATTTGAAGGTAAGATTTTTATTTTTGAGTATTTTAACATCTAATTATATTATAAATTTATTATATTTTTTAACAAAGAAATTGATTAAATTAAATATTATTGTTTGTATTATAATATTATGATATTATTGTATATCAAAAAAATCAAATATGACATATATTTGACCGTAAAATCTAATCTGACAACTACTATATAATGATAGAATATAGATTGAACTTTATTTATTCATATAAATATAGACATAGTAGAAAATTATATGTAAGTATATTACAAATAAATAAGTTCAAAAGAATTTAAAAGTCAAATATTATTAATAAAAGAGTTCAAAAGAATTTTTAAAATCAAATATTACAAATAAAAAAGTTCACAAAATTTAGACGTCAAATACTATTAATAAAAGAGTCCAACAGAATTTAAAATCAAATACTACTAATAAAAAAGTCCACAAAATTTAGAAGTCAAATAATAATAAAAGAGTCCAAAAGAATTTAAAAGTTAAATAGGTATAAAAAAAAAGATGAAAGTAAATATATGAGTATAATTGATTTTATAATAATTAGGGATAAAATAGAAAATCAAACAATTTTAAAAAATGCTAACATTTAGTTTTTTAATATTAAAAGATTTGATTTAATTATAATATTAAATATAGTTTTCATATATCATTTAACTCATAATTAATATGTTATTGAAGTCTCTTTTCTAGTTCATAACTAAACTTTATAAGTTTGTCTATTGAATTTTTAGTTTACCTCGTTAATGAACATTGGATCATTATCTAATAGACTACATAAAAAGTATACATCAGAGACTATGTTGCAGAGTTTTCATATTCGCGTTATTCTCTCTTTTCTCTCTCTTTCTCTATATTTATACAGAGAGGTATAAGAAATGCGGTGTTTATGTTAAGAATTTGAAAGTGGAATGCACTTAATTAATTGGAAAATATCTACTATTTTTCCTCACCATCTTCTCTTATTTGACTTGTTGGATATTGAATTAGTAGCATTAATTCTATACATTAAGACACTTTGTACTATCAAAAATTGATTATTGATAATGTAATAATCATCACTACCACTACCACCACCAACCCACAATCATCACTTCCACTACCACCACCGTCCAACCACCACCACCACTCCCACCGTCCCACCACCACCGCTGCTGCACCCTACCATCATCACCGCCACTGTTGCACCTTATCACTATCGCTATTGTCCCACCATTAGCCCTACCACCCCCACTGCTCCACTACCACCCCTATTATCATCACAACTATCATCACCATTGCCACTGCCCCACCGCCACCCCCCACCCCACCCTCATTGTCCCACCACTACCACCATCGCCACCCACCACCGATTGCTACCATCGTCGTCCAAGGCCACCACCCATCACCATCGTCATCTTATTCTTATATTTATTATCATTATCATCATCATCATCATCATCCCACTACTACCGTCGCCCACCATCAGCACCCATCACCACCCATTGTCGCCCACCATCGCCACTAGCCATTGTCACCTACCCTACCACACCTACCATCACTTGTCATCGCCCATCACTGCAGCCACCCACTATCACCTGCCCCCACCACGTTTACCACCACCACCATTCGTCACCACCCATCACATTGTCGCCTAAAAGCGCCCATCGTCGCCCATCACCACCATCATCATTACCCACCACCACCGTCGTCGTCTCACCACCACCACTGCCAACCACCATCATCGTCGTCCACCACCACCCATACCCACCATCACCACCATTGCCATCCATGACTGTCACTATTATCATCGTCACTCAAAACACATCACCATCACCATTGTCACCCCACGATTGCTACCACCACCACGATCGTCGCCTTACCCATCACAACCATCACCGTCTCCCATCTTCACCACTGTCGCCCACCACCACTACCACTGCTCACTCCCATTACAATCAGTGCTTAAATTTCTTTATCTCTACTCTATGTTTGTGATTTGATTTTGGGTGTGAATACAAATATGTTGAACATTTTTTTTATTACTCCGTGCCTTCAGCTTCAGGCACGGGGAATAACTAGTATATAATAAAGTACAATACAATTCAAATTTCAAAAGATAAACAAAATGAATTTTATTTTTTTGCGGTTGAGATCATTTTAAATTTTACTTTAAAGTTAATCTGACGGTTAATATTAACACCACAAATTTAATAGGGAAAAGAGACCCCTAAGGGTGTATTTGAGATAACTTTTTAAAAGTACTTTTAGAACTTATAAATACTTTAACAAAAAATAATTTTTAGAACCGCCCCCCCACCACCACTACCACTGCCGCCACAATCCCCTCTGCCACAACAACAACTACCACCACCACCACCGTCACCTCTACCCCACCACCACCGCCACTGTCCTACCATCACCCCTACCACGACTACCCCTAACACCCCACCACCATCACCACTATCACCACCATCTTTATCGTCAGCACCCCACCACCGCTCACTCTCATTACAAGCGGTACTTAAATTTCTTTCTTTTTTAGGTGTAAATATAATTATATTTATTGTTTATTATTTTTTTATGACTCTGTGTCTGAAGGCACATATAATAACTAGTATATATATAAGAGATAAAAGCTTTTAGGAAAAAAGATTATTATATATTAATATTTTACAATCACCGAAAATAATCGTACAATATAATTTTAAGACTGAGATTGTGAAGGAAAGTGCAAGCTGGCGTAATGATGCGTGCGCGTGCGTTTGACAGAGGGATTTGACTACTCAACATTTTTTTGTTACTATACATTTAAAATTTATTATTTTAAAAGATATTTTTGTAATTTTGTAGGTCATTTTATAATTAAAAATTTTATTATTTTTATGATTGATTTATTATTTTTATAGGTATTTTTATTACTACTTTGATAATTATTTTTATTATTTTTCTTTGATTAAAAAAAGTTATCACTTTTATGAATATTTTTACATTGTTATACTAATTAATTTTATCATTTTTTTAGGTAGCATAATATTAATAAAAACATCAACAATAATAATAAAATTATTCACAAATAAGTAAATTTCGATATGATACCAAAATTTTATATTTCACTACCATATTCAAGTGTGAGAGAGAGAGAGATAGAGATAGAGAGAGAGAGTTGCGTGGGTAGTTGTTAGCTTTGGTTGACTATAGGGCTCGTTTGCTTCGAGTATTAATTATGGGTGGTATTAGACATTATTTCCATTCCACTCCTATCCAATAGTATATTATATCCGGTTTTAAACTATAATCCCATCCTTCCCCTTGTTTGTGTATCACAAATATTATCTATGTAATACCTATTTAAAAAAGTCAACAATTGCGGCTGGGGTGTAAAAAGACAATTTTATCCTTATAAATCAAAGTCAACAATTGCGGCTGGCTTTGTAGTTGAGGGCATTTGAGTCTTTTACCACTTTAATACCTCCTTCCAACATTTTATACCACCTGATAGGTGGGATTCAATAGCACCATGTAGAAGGCATTAATGACACTGTTCACATCGGGTCGGTATTACGACCCGAAAATTAATACCGAACGAAAAATGACAAACAAACAAGGTATAAAGTGGACCCCACGTACTATTTTCCTAATACCACCCCTTTGTACCAGCCTTATACTTGAAGCAAACATGCCATAATGGTATTATTTATTTATTTGGGAGTCGGTGATGAAAGATTAGTAACTACTACAAATCAACTGAACTAACTCTTTTGAGTGGATAAGTTAGGATTCAACCATTCAACTCAATAATTTCCCAAATTTTTAGGAGAAAATAAGAATATAAAGAAATTTGTAGAAAGCATTTAATATAGAAATTTCCAATGGGACCAATCACTTTTACTTTCTTAAATTTATAATATAAAATAAGACAGACTTTAATAAATTCATTCGACGGTTTCAAATAGACTCATTTAACATCCACCAATATCATTCTCAAAATTATTCACATTGCACCGTACCTTCAAATATTTTAATTTGTGTTTTAAAATTACACAACATCTTTCTCAAAACCATTTAAATTATACCATGTCACCAACATTCCTCTCAAAATTAAAAATACATTGTATTAATAATGAATAGAAGAGTCTTATAAACTAATCCTAAGAGAAGTAAAATGAATTCGTGTTGGAGTGAATCTGAACTAAATTTTGGATTAGACCAATGAACACCTAGATGGAGTATGTTGGAAGTATAATCGATGAGGAGGTAGGAGCGTTGGCAAGTAATAGTCACGGGAGGACCCAAATCTCTCTCTCTCTCTCTCTCTCTCTCTCTCTCTCTCACACACACACACACACACAACCCTCCAACACTACATTGGGATATACTAATAACATCTCTATGTCACCCACCCCCAGACCCAAAAACCAATGGATAAAATAATAAGGGTAGGCGATGGTTTTCCAAACCATTGCTTGGTGGCTGATAGCAACTCATGGTTTCATCAACTGCCCCAATTCCTATGCATATTTTAATTAGATTTTATGCATTTAATTAATCAAACTACTTTAATAGCATGCAGATCACCAAAAATTAAAACATTATAAAAGTTGTCCCACGTGGATCCTGACTCCTCAGGTCATCTTTTATTTCCTTTTTCTTGGGTACGCAACTTTTATTTTCAGTATTTAACAATGGTATCGAATTCATTTTACTATAGGTAGAGATATCAAAATATGATATGATCTATTAATAAGATAAAAAATTAGAAAGTTTGAATCATCTTTAAGTTACTCGTTTCGTAAAATAATAGATCCGACACGATATAATTAACAAACGAATTAGGTATGAGTAAAGTGAATTAAATACATATACAAATACGACTTGTTTATATATTAGTTCTATTCATATACGATACGAATCTGATATGACATAATTCTTGAGACACGAATTAATAAATAAATTTAGTATAAATAGAGTATTTTTTGACACAAACTTGCTAAGATCTAAAACGAATTCACCTCACCTGACGTGATTGATAAATCTATTTGTGGTGTAAAAAACATTGAAAGAATGTTTCTAAAACACGACTATTGTATAAAGTGTGTTTTTGATACATAATTTTATAAAAATAACAGTAATTTAATAAAAAAGTTTGAAATCATAGTATTGTGAAAAAAAAAATTACGATGTCAACCAAAATAACCACATTTTCGAAGCTACAACCTCGACCTTCAAGACACTTGTAATTAGAATTTTGCAGGTTGTACCACGATACGCACGTGACTCGGGAAAAGTCCATAAGTAACGTAGGTAGTAGGAAAGGTGATCTCATTAAATAAATGATGGAACCTCAATTTTAGTTGGTCTTTGAATTTATTGGACGAATACCCACAAACAATCGCAGATCACTAAAAAATTATAGTTTGAATCATAAAAATTATAAAATAATCCCAAAAATTATTATTTTTTTAGGATTAATTTTAATATTTTAAGATAGATCATAATTTATTTACTTATAAATAGACCCAAAAGCTTGTATGATGAATCACCAAAATTATAAACTTTGGTACTATATCTTTTTTGGTACAAAAATTGAATCTCTAATGCATATACTTGTCTTTATCATAATTTCTATAATAAATAATATCATACATTTATCATCTAATACATTACAAGATATGTAATTATTTCAATGTTTAAATGTAAGGAAATGTTATAGTTTGACCAAACTTTATAATCTAAAAGATTAAAATTATCGCTTTGCACCCTTAATTATGTCCCGAACTTGATTTGTTTACTCAGTTATTGAATTTTCCATAGGGACCTCTAAGCTATTTGAATTAGTTTCATTGGACTCAAAAGTGCACATGGTCTTTCACATTTTTTTAAGTTAGAACAAAGTATACTTCGACCCCTCAACAATGGATTTCGATCTTAGTCTATCAACTAGACTGTTAATGTAGCACCTCGGATCTCTCAAGCATGTAACATATAACGTCCCGCATCACATGAACACGTTATGTAATAGCAAAAAAGTGTGATATATCACAGTTGAACCTCATAACTAACAATTACAGTAGTGATACATACATACATACTCCGATATGAAATAATAAACCAACTGTCTTTGCACATTTATGCAAAACTAGGTATCAAACCCCAACTTGTTACAATACAACGGTTTAGGTTATTGAATCTAGTTTATTATATGCAAGGCATGTTGTGTCCCACTATATATTTTACTCTCGCAACTCGTCCAAGTTTGAAAAGAAAAAGATAATGTAAAGTGAATGTCAGTATGAAAAGTAAATTCTAGACATACAAGTTTTAAAATAGATATTTTGATGTGATAGGAGCATGCAAAATAGGTCACTAATGCATAGCTAATAGGCAAAGTAGTTAAATGAAAACTGATGATGCACAAAATAGACTTACGCAAGATCAACAGTCAAGTGTGTGATAAAGTGTAATTAATGAACAATTTATAAAACAATCAATGACATTAATGTAAATATTGAGTCAACACACATATATATAGTAGTTCGGTCCAGGTGACCTACTCCACTTTGAGAAACGATAACGGTGGCCGGGGGTCTTTGTTGATTAAGTAAGGTAAACGAGAGAGAGAGAGCAATGGTTAGCTCCGGGAGAGGTACAATAGCAAGGAGAGAGAATAGTTATGTGTGTGTAGAGAGGTGTAAAGGTAGAGCTCAATGTGTCCTCTCATGTAGAGAAGACTTACAATTTATAGGCACAAAGCCTTGGTTGAGGCAGTGACGTGAGGGTGAAGGTACTTGATCTTCGGGGAGGATCGCTACAAAAGGTAAGTACAATTAAGGTAGCCTTGATCCTCGAGGGTGTGTATCCCGATGATCTCTCTCCCATGTGTTCTTATCTTCTTGGATTCCTTGGACCTTGGGCTGAGTCGAATTTGCGAACTGGGCTCGACCTGCCTTTTAGTTGACTTGGGCTTGCTGGATTTATTGGGCCTGACCCAGTTAAATCTGGGCTCGTAAAAAACAATTAAGTGAGGAAAAGAAATAATAGTTTATTATAGTCTCACACCGGAGAGTAAAATCATAAGGACCACTCATGGTCAATACAAACTATATGATCCAAACTTTTAGGGGACTTCTACCCCAAGGAATATATGCTCACTGAATTCAATTTGATATCCAAGTTAGAAAACTAATAGGGTCACTCAAGCATTTACAAACTCAATGAAACCCTCTATGGTCTCAACCTGAAATGTAAACTTCTACGGCTCAATCCTATGTGTACTTACATTCTACAAATGGGATTCAGACTTTCACATTTTTCAAACAATTCAATCATAAGCCTTGATACGCCTTTTGAAATCCTATTTGGATCCGAGATTTTCACAACCATACGATCTGTCCCAATCATAATTTCATGAATGAAACGAAAAAAATTATTCGATATACTGGAAAAGGTTATGAAAAAGTCATGTCTGTTCCGGAATTGAAAAAATCTACCCCGATCTACGTTCCGACTCATTTAATTACCAAAAATTGAACAGTAGAAATTTTTAGTACAAATTTAATCATAACATTAAATTAACCAACTAAACATTGTAGTAAAGTTATTTTGGTCAAAATTACATAGGTAGGTCAAATTGGAACCCCTAGGGGCAAAATGGCCATTTTACGCATTTTTATCTTGGAGTGTTGGATCACAAAGTGGTGCGCACTTTTGGAATCCTTGTGAAAAATGGGGTCCAATGCCACCAACCACCCCATGCGCTCTCGCGGACCGTCTAGTGGCTGCCACTCTCTCCCCTAGCTATTTTTCAGCCCACATTCTCGACTTCTCACCTATTGTTTTCCCTTTGTACTCTACCAAACAAGGTGATCCTAATGCCAATCTACTCCCCTCCTAACCTAGTTTCAAACCCAGTGCCTGTTCGGATCAAAACTCACTATAGTCTGCGAATTTGAAGTCCAAGTTGGCCCAAAACTCGACTAGAAAGGTTTGACCAAATCTGCAACTTGAGTTTCCACCCCCACCGCCACCCCCCCCACCCCAAAACTCCCTCATTTTTGTAATTTTGAGGCTAGAAACAGATTCCTTAACCCCAAAACTAATGAACGTAACACCCCTTTGAATTCTAAACTAAATTTTTAAAAATTTCATAATTCAAGATTCAAACCAAAACTAGGGTTTCTTCCACACACCACGACCATGGAAACCAAACCCCTACACATGTTATTCTACACCTCAACAACCTAAAACACGTCTCAATGAAGAGAAACCATAGTTTGGTAAGAGCTCAACCTCTTCTTCCTCTTTCTTTCTTCATTAGGTTATGGTGTAACAACTCGAAACTTGAAATACGAACTCGAGTTTCCCCATTATCTGCTCCTCCTTTCCATTAGAAGAAGGAAGGCCAAGACACTGCCATTAAGGTGAATGAGCAGGAACAGAACTTCCAGTTCAATCGCTGCTCGTGAATTTATTACATATAGCTTGCTTTTATAGTCTATATGGCATTTCAGTCGCTAGGGAAAGAAAAAAGATAGATGATTGAAAATACTACTTAAAGATCGCAATTATAGTCTGAGTAGGAGTTCCCATCCATCATTTCCATCGAGGCCTCATTTTACCTGTTAATTAAGGTTGATCAGTTGGATTGAAACCTCCATTATCTTCGGCAACTAAGGATGAGATTACCATCTCATCAGCTTTGATATCCCAAATATTCTCTTTAATAAGGTCACCTTGACCTGGCTCTTCACTGTATAGAACTTTTACTCGAAAAACTGGAGCACGACTATATTTGCATCGCTTTCACTAGAACCAGAGTCATAGGGGCACCCAACCTGTTTTGAAAATTCTAACCAAAAACTCCATTAATTTAAAAATTTGAGCTTAACCACTAAACCAAACACAAACCAAACACCACTAATAGGTTCCTATAAGAGAATATAAGCTTACCACGTTGCTCTTGTTGATCGAATTGCTCAAAAACGAAAACCACAATTTTCCTTCTTCCTCCTTCCCAAACTCTTCTCTGTCTCTCTCTACTCGTTTGCCTATAATCTTAGCCTCTCAGAACAACCCAAGATAAGAAGGAATCTAGTTATGATGGCTTGCATGGCCAGTTCCCACCACCTCCTTGGACCATGAGAGGTGTTTGGAGGGCATTTTGGTAATTTTGATTAAATTTTAAAATTTCATTTTTTTTTAAATACACATAACATACTTTAATACACTAATTTTTTTATTAAAAATAATTTAAATCCCGTCTTCCCCTTCCCCTTTCCAAAAAAAAAAAAATCCTGTTTATGCAGAACTCGATTGCTAACCATAATTCATTCGCCAACTGATGCTTGTTTGATTTTTTTTTTTTCCTGATTTCTTCAATACGTTTTACCATTAAACTGGAACCACACCACTACTTCCATTCCATTGAACACGCCCGAGGTCTTGCAATGCCAGTGATGACCCTCGAGACCTTGATTTTCGAGTCCTCGATCGTTACAATTAAGTTTTCAAAATTAAATTATCCTTATATTTTGGATGAAAAAATTCACATAATTCGATAAAATACACGTTTTCAATGTATGTAATATAGGTTAAGTGAAATTAATAATCATATTTGAATGTACAATCTATGAAACATTATATTTCAGCAGCATTGTGAAACCAATGGCAAGAATTGGAGGTTTAAGTTGTTAGATGTGATAGTCAATTGGCATTGTGACACGGGGTCATATATAATTATGGCTACTTGATTCGCACATGATTAGGCATGGAAGTCGTAGCTCCTCTAAAGCTCTCTAAAGCAATGAGGATCAAAGAATAAAGAACAAAGATAGAGAGTTACGTCTATTTATGGAACTGAATACTGATACTGAAATGGAAATGAGAGGGAAAAAAAAGAAAAAAAAAAAAGGGAAGAAGATAAGGGACATAAGGAACATTTGGAAGTGTGTAACTTTGTGAGAAAATGGATGTAGAATAAAGGAAGAGAAAGTGAATGGGGACATGTACTTAGTTCTCGTTATTCATTACATTGCAAAACTTATAGGACGTGTTTGGTTTGAGAATAACAAAGAAACGGTTTTTCAGCCCATGTTAAATTTAGGTCTTAATTTAGAGATGGTTTTGCATTCTAATAGTGGACCGGCCACTAAAAACCCCTAACTTTTAACCTTGGCTTTCATTTGGCAGTAGATTAATGGAGTGAGGTCCACATAACCATTGACCAAAAAGAGAAGAAAAAAAAAGGTCCACATAACTAAATTTAAGGGTCATTGGGAGGCCGGTACCTCCCAAAAAACTTAATAGGATAAAAGTACATTTTTTAAAATAATTGGGATAGAAGTACATGTGCTTAAAAAAAATCATAAAAACCCTTTTACCCCTACCATAAATAGTGCATACCTAATTGAATGTGAGATTTTCAAGATTAGAATGTGAGACTTTCAAGATTCCTTTTGATATTTGTGTATCATTTGAATTTTGAAATTTCATATATACATACATACACACACACACACACACACACACATATATATATATATGGAGTCGAAAAAGAGAGACACGATATAAATCGTCATGCAAACAGTGTCACTAAAGAGAGACACGATATAATGACAATGGAGGTCCAATGACATTCCATGATGCCACTGATTGGACCCCCATTGTCATTATATCGTGTCTCTCTTTGGTGACACTGTTTGCATGACGATTTATATCGTATCTCTCTTTTTCGACTCCATATATATATATATATATGAAATTTCAAAATTCAAATGATACACAAATATCAAAAGGAATCTTGAAAGTCTCACATTCTAATCTTGAAAGTCTCACATTCAATTAAGTATGCACTATTTATGATAGGGGTAATTATGGAATACAATTTAGAAAGAATTTGAAAATGTTTTAAAATGTGTACTTATTGACAATTATTTAATGAAAAAGAGGACTTAAAGGATGATAAGTTTGGAGGTGGTACTTAAAGTCAACTAAGTTTTGAAAAAGGTACCCCCATCCCATTATCTCTAAATTTAATCCCCTATATCTATTTAGGGGACATTTGGTAAATTTTATTGATTTGGATGTAATGGACTTAAATAGATCCTGACCCATCATATTGGATTTTTGAGATAAATTTAAATAAGAATATGATTTATCTTTGTCCTATCTCATATTTGGGTAGAAAGATATATAAATCATATAGTTGTGGACTCCACGAGACAACATCAAATTAGATGTCAACTTTGTGATAATGGAATCATTTTTGACAATAATGTCCTTCGTTCAATGAAAGACTCACTTTAATGAAAGAGCACATTGGGGTGAAATGTACGATTCAAATTGGGCCCAAAAGTCCATTTTTTAATAACATGCTTTGAAATGAGCTAAATATGGGTTATATGTTCAATTTAATAACGGTGTCTTAAATTCTTTGAATTGGGATAAAATACAGAAAAAAACTAGTTTTGAGAGATTGAACTGAAGAAAGTAGTAGAGAAAAAGCCATATATCTCACATATCCCCCAATTTTTATCCCAATCCAAAGGATCCCTCCTATATGAGTTTATTTCCACTTTTCATTCGGATCCCGGATAAGGTTCTTGGACTTTACATATATCTCAGTCCCACATGTATCACCCAAATTAGGGCAAAATAATGTGTCTAACACACTGTTAGGTATTTGAAGGCAGCAGGTTGCCAAACATTTTAAGTTACATGTCATGGATATAGGCAAACTTTGTTGGGTTTTACATACACATCAAGCGAAAGCATCCCCATTTTTTTATGTTTCATTTGATTTATGTTGGAAAAATTGGATGCAAATAAAGTGAATGGCAGAGTGAGGCGCGGGCTAGGTCGCTCTCTTAAGACAATTCGCGCCCCTTTATGAAAGAATCACAGTGCAGAATGCAGTAACGCGTCATCCCCAGGATACAACAACTCAGCCTATTGATTGTTGTTTCACTCAGAACTGCACAATCGAATGAAGCAAAAACTTTACACACACCTTTGAATATTGTCCAAAAACTTATATAGTAAGAAGATAGTTGATATCAGATTGTTAGTCTCTATACAAAAAATATGTGTATATATATATACAAATAATATATGTGTTTAATAGGCTGTAATTACTTCTATATTTAATTGGATAATAACTTAAAAAATATGGCTGTTGGAATACTAGCCGTTGGAGGTTTTTGGTATTCAACAACTGAAATTTTAATATAGAAGTAATGACAGAAAATAATTAAACAAAATATTAAAAAGTGGGTTTAATACTAGTTAATATTTTATTTCATTTAGGCGAGCCAGGGGGACCCACTACCTGGGTCCTGGACTAGGCCTAGCAGTGTGGTTCGTAGATTTAGTTTATTTAGTCGATGTGGGATTGAGTTCCCACACATAAAAAATACTCTTTTAGTTAAAATATTCTAACAATTTCTTTTAGTTAAAAAAGGACACCCATTTCCTTTCATTGTGGGCTGGAAAATATCCCAATCCTTTTCATGTTACAACCATGCATGTGGGGCTGCAATTAAGAGTCTAGACAACTATTTGTTGAAAGAGACACCATAAATATATGATTCGTAATTTGTATGGTATTAGACCACCCTTGTTATGCAGTTTAACCTAAATATTTTTTTGACAAATTATATAAGATATGAGTATTATTTGTTAGGTCAATTCAAAAGAAATTTTGTTAGGTTAAATATAAAACTAGCTCGACAACTCGACTAATTAAAGCCCATTTAGCAAAAACTCATCTCATGCATAATATTGTTACATGATTTATAGTTTATTTGTGGCGGCTATTAAGGAATTCAGCATTAGTTTTCTCCGAGAAGGAGAATGAAGGGCAGAAGTGGATTTCAATGTCGCATTCGATTGATCGAGCTCCCATATTGATCGTGGTATTTGGTTTATACTAGTTGATGCACACATGCATTTGCACGTGAACAATTTTGAATATAAAAATTATGTAGTAAAGTCATGAGATGCACGTGAATCTTTTTAAATTATAGTTATGTTGGTAATGTTAGTTTAGAAGTCGAGATTATAACATAATAGTCTAACAAGTATGCTTTGTCCCTCACAAGTTTGAATTAATTAAAGAATGTTTCATTTAAATCAATACATGAAATAAACAAATGAAACATAACATAAAGTTTTTTTTTTGGGTAAGTGAACATGAGTTCATTGCTTAACTTAATGCATAAAATAGAATTCACATACATGAGTTAGATAGTAGAGGTAGCACTTCACTACAATGTCAATTGTTTTTTTGTCTGTAACATTTCAACCAAAAAACGGAAATAAAAGTCAAAAAATTTATTTTATTTTTTATTTAAAATTTTTTCGTAAATATGGGCAAAAGAGTGTTAATTCTTAATGGAAGGAGAAAGGAGAATGAATAAGTCTAAAAAAGAATTTATGAGGAGAAGCTGAGTTTCGAATGAGAATTCAACTGTTTAGAATAGAATTTATGTGAGAAAATGTTAAATTAGTTCATAATAAAAAAAAAGAGACAAAATGAGACAAGTCTCGTACCCTTCACATAAATTACTTGAAAAGACTTTTGGTTGACCATTTGGAGGAAGAGAAGAATCATACAAAAAGATAGCATTGTCTTTCTCATGACTTTTAAGCTACCAAATTGAAGCAGCTAATTTTACTAATGATTGTATTGAAGAATTCATGTATGTGATAATTAATTAAAGACAAATCAAAGAACATAAGATTTCATAAAATGTTCAAGCATAAAATTGAAAATTAGTAATGCACAAAACACACAAATTGAAGCAACCTTAGAGAACAACATCAAATTGAAGCAAAATAAGTAATGATTGTTTCGCTATCAGTTATGGTATAATAAAAAATTCCATCTCATTAAGAATTGAATTGTTCAACCCCCAATCAACTGATAATGCCTTCAACCTAATGGTAAATTTTGTGAATCACCTACAATGATGGTGTTAGTATTGTTAACCATGGTGTACAGCGTATTTCCAAGCTCTTCAAGAAAGAGAACTTACATGGATTTGGTAGACCTAACAATGGGGAAGTAAATAGTGTTCTATCGATGTTTGTCACATATATAAATTCTTGTTCAGTTCAAGCCAGGAATTTTATAATTGTCCAATTGCTCATTGAGTGGTTCTATGCGACTTTTTGGTTGCCCACTTTCACTCCTGGAATTTATTATTAGATGATGTACTAGATCAAATCGGCTACATTAGGTATTAAGGAAGGACAACATTGATATTAACTCATTAATTAAGGAGAAATTTGGAAAACAAAAGTTTTTCCACTCAATGTGCTTTTTTAAGTAGTACTAGTAAATGCACACGTGCCTTGCACGTGAACCATTTTAAAATTGAGATTTTTGACTTTTTAACACAAAAAATTTGCTTCTAAAATGACTCAAAACTAAATGTTAAATCAAATATTAAAGAATTCAAAATAAATAGGTTAAACTTTGGATCAATTTCTGACATACACAAATACAACAAATTTGGGAATAAAATCATGCACCCTACTGAGTACTTGAATATTCATGCCATTTCCTTGTAAAATAACATCTCATTTCATTATCATAACTTAGTTATAATTTTTTGTTTACTATCAGCAGACCACTAAATTGGGGCATTTTCTTAATCTCCCATCAATTTCTGAAAATGTCGGAATTATGCATTTAAACGATATCAGAGAACTTCTCATCTTCCTTCATTTTGGCTTAAAGTTTTGTCTCACGCATCCAAACCTTATGTGTTTCCCCTTTTTAGCCTTTCACGATACACCCTCCATTGTCAATCAGTACATCCGAGCAATGTCATATTCAAGTCCTGACAAAAACAAGACAATAAGAGCAACTAATAAGAAAATAAGGAAGGAACAAGAGCAACTAATAGAAGCATAGTGTGTTGAGAATAGGAGAACCAAAAGTATATGACTTTTGACGTAAAATCCATAAAAAAATGGACACAAACACATAATGAAGATTACATGATTCTTATAGCTAGATTACAAACTATCAAGATAGTAATTAACAAGAAGTGGAGAATAGATATCTGACCCAACTTCATTTCCAAAAGGAGCACAAAAATACAACACAAAGACCTAATAGGAAGGTACAATTGTGAATATATTACACCATGGGGGAAAATGGTAGCCACAATGTGGAGCATAATGATAAACTCGAAGGGTTCAGGTCATAGTAGCTTATACTTGAAGTTACACCATCACTAATAGTGATGCTATGGGAATGTTCCTAAGCAGTTTAGTACTGGAGATAATAGTTTAGGCCTTTGGGGCAAAAGATAAAGAGTTTTTTGGCTGTGGGTACAATTTTTTAGACTTATTTGAGGAAAAATATATGCATAAATTGTTTACTCTGTTAAGTTCAATTTTAATAAAACATATTGTGTTTAAGTACAAAATTCAAATGAAATCAAATTTTTTTTACCTAAATACCCTCCCTTAAATTATGCATTCTTGATTGACAGTTATATAACTAATCAAATATGTAAAGATTTCATTAGATTCTCTCACTATCTCTCCCATATTTTCTCTCCATCTCTCTCTCTTTCTCCATTACTTTCCCTATGTAAAGATTTCATTGATTGTTTAGTGTAACTGTTCGGTTTATTAGAACACATGAGTAACTGTTTGGTGTATTATATGATAATTGTAACTAATTGGTATAACTGATTAGTGTAATTGTGTTGTTGCAACGTTGATATAAGGAGAGAGAGAGAGAGAGAGAGAGAGAGAGAGAGAGAGAGAGAGAGAGAGAAAGGGAGAGAATAAGGAAATAAGGGGAGAGGGAGTGAGAGAGCGAGAGAAAAAAAAAGGGGAGAGAGAGATGAAAAAATTAAATCAAATATTTACATATTTAAAAAAAAATTATCAATGTGGGAGAAAGAGAGAGAGAGAAATAGATAGAGAGAAAATAGGGAAGAGAGAGTGCAAGAGCAATGGAGAAAGAGAAAGAGAGAGAGAGTAATGGAGTAATAAATAGCCTTTTAGTCCTTTTTCCAAAAAAATGGACTTAGGGCCAAATAAGTTTCCTTAATGTAGTTTAGCTCAAATAAGTCTAAATTTTTGTACCGACTTCCAAATTACCCAAAGATAAAATCTCTAGGAGAGAAAAATATGGGACAGAGGAATTGAAAAAATAGTTTTCTTTTCTTATATAGCTTACATAGTCTTACCATCTTATTCATCTTCCTTGAATTGTGTTTGCTACTATTACCAATTATTAGATCAGTTATCAAAAAAGAAGTTACTATTGGGGTCTTTCTTGGGATGGAAATGAAGAAAATTTAATCTTAGACAATATCTAACATTGAAGAAACGTTATCCATGAATAGAAAGATGTATTTGTCTAAGTTTCCCTTTTCTTTGGTCGTCATCTAACTTATTGAATAAAAAGAGTTAGTACTAATAGGTAGGAAGATTTTGAAATATCGGTCAAGCTTAGGCATATTCAATTGATAAATCAGCCATGGGATTGAGCCAACATGTGCATGATTTCCATGTTTTTAAATGATATGTGTAAATGCTTCACAAACACATTAAATACGGAGTGGTACCTCACATAGACTGAGTCAGGCTTTAATTAGATTCTTTCTTCTATTTTTTTGGGCAAGGAGAAAGATATTTAAGTAGAGTTTAGGTCCATACAAGAAGTAACAACTTTTAGAAGTAAGGAAAAAAGTTTACCAATCCTTTTGACATTGATATCGTAGCTTTCCAGGTTTTACATCTGTAATGCCGATGTTTTCACTATGCTATAGATAGAGAACTACAAAAACCTGTTTGTTAACATGAAACTAAAAATTTCCAATACAAAAACAGAGCACAGTATTCCCCCTACTTGGATGTAATCCATTATTCTTAGAAAATGCAGCAACTATTGAGATTCCAGATAAAAGGTCATTCATTTTATGATACTGAGTGCAAGATTTTCGTGTTCCTTTTGCTCTTCTTGGCCTTGGCTTTTAGAAAACTGATATCCACAATTGGATTTATAATATTCCTTAGAATCATAGTTCATACTCTATTATCGTCATTTTGTAGCTTAGCGATTGGAATGGAATGACTGGCTAACTTCTATTGAACCCTTCAAATCAAACAATTTAAGGTATAAATTCAACTTAAAATATATTGGGTATGTCTAGCAAGCTTAGTTGAAGAGAAATAAATAGTAATCTATGCATCTTTCACTAACCTATTTTCGAGAAATAACAAGAATACCAATATCTTCTAAAATACATAGCAAAAATGAATAACAAACAGAACTATGTTATCTTGAATATAAAATGTTCACCCAGCCTTAGAGATATTGACATCATTGTTAGAACATATGGACACACCGACAAAATCATGTAATCCAATACTTGACAACTTATAACCGAAATAAATTATGATAAACCATAAGGGGGATATATGTAGTTGACACCTAAAGTTATGAAAGCTATTTAAAATATTATTAGTGGAACAACTTGGTGCACATGCATTCAAATCAAAATGAATAAATAATCATAGTGAGTAGCCTACAATACTTCGGTGTGTGTTTGGGGAAAATGATGAAATAATAGATTGACAAGCCTACCTTGTGGCGACTCAGCAACAAGTCATGATTTAATAGTATCAACTGATGATGCACAAATTGGTTTGCACACCTGTGAGATCTCAAATTTTTAGAAGTAGTTTAAGTATAAAATATTAGGAGTTTTGATGTGAAAGTATGAGGAATATATAAGTTTTGTGGTTGATATATATAATAAGTGAAATAAAAGGGGAGCAAAATATAAATATTTAACTTTTATGTTGCTTTGGTCTTCACCCACGTGAAGACTCTGAAAAAAAGAAAAGAAAAGAAGCTAGCATTGAATACATTAGTCAAAATGTGGGTGTGTGTAATTAATGGTGTAGAAAATGTGTGTGTGTACTTTAAGGTGTAGTAAAGTGTGTGTGTTTAAAAATAGAAATCAGTGTGTGTGTGTTCTTCCTTGCTGAAAACCGAGAGTGAGGGAGAGTAAACAAAAAAGAAAAAAAAAAAGATGTGTGTGTGATCCTTTGAGCCGTGAGCAAGGAGAGAGAGAGAGAGAGAGGGGGAGATAAATGAAGTATTGGTGGGTATTTTTTTTGAGCTCAAACCGAAAGTAAGAAGAATGAAACAGAAAGCTGAGTTATCGAATTCAAATAATGATTTTGAGGTACGGGCTGGTATGCAATATGCTCTCCTTAAATCTCTTTGCAAAAGAGTATTTCTTTGATTATCCTCTGATTTGTATTACAACTTGTGCTATCGTTATTTTAGAATTTCGATTCAATATCGTTGAATATTTTGATCTCATTGATCGTGTTCTGCGGATATTGAGACGGGATCGTGACAGTATATAGCCGATGCATCGCCAGCCAAGAGACCCGTGAGATCAGGTTGAGGTGGGATGATTGGTGAGGTGTCAGATCTGTGTTAAGATTCTGCATGACGTGTGATATTTGTATCTATTGATTGAGATGCTTTGTGATACTCGATTACTTGGTATTTAATGTCCTTGAGCATATTTTTTCTCGTCATATTGTATACTTCCCCGCTTTATTTAATATTTTCTGGTTGATTTTAGAAAAAATATCGCAACGAGATAATCAGAGTATTAAAGACGAGAAGATGTCGATGTAATTGATGTTTTAATCGTATTGGGAGATTTATTTATATTGGCAGATTTATTTGTATTGGAAGATGATGTCGATAAATGAAATTTTATTGGGACAATTAGCGCTCTGTTATTTTTATTTGGGTGTTTTTATATCAACTAACGTCTCCGAAGAAAAGAAAAATTCGGGGCGTTACAACACCACAGTCAAGTAAATAGTATAAAATGCAGTAAAATAAGTAGAGAAATAGAAGACAAGGTTTATAGTGGTTCGGTCAACATGACCTACGTCCACTTTGAATGGCTAGGTCCGCCAGATATTTTATTAACTCCGGTGTGGAGAGAGAACAAATGGTTACAAGCTTTGAGAGAGAGAGAAAGAATTATCTCGAATGAGTCTGATGCCCCCCAAGTGTTGGTGGAGCTTACATTTTATAGTAGTCGCCTCGTAATGAATATTAATTAAATAGCTGATCCAGCGGTCGTAATGGATTCCAGGGCGACTTTAATAGTAGTTTAAATGGCTTTGCGACCTTTCCTCTCCTCAACGAGCAAGGGAGTTATGGTGCACTCCAAAGGACTTGGTCAAAGGATGAGGGAAGGTGACTCTCTCCAGGCGACGAGGATGAGGCTCTTGGGATGGCCCTTACTCCAAGGTGGGGAGGAGGAGACTCTTGGATGACCCTTACTCCAAGGTGGCTAGGAGAAGGCTCTTGGATGACCCTTACTCCAAGGTGACTAGGAGGAGGCTCTTGGATGACCCTTCCATGCTCCCCTACTGATGTAGCTTCTTGAGTCTGATGAGCTTGACCGAGTTGACCACATTGGGCTGAATTTTCTAGATTTCTTGGAGTTGGGCTATAAACTCGGACCAGATTTTATAACATGAGTTGGGCCCTTGGGCTTGGCCCATCATTTTCCCCCCAATGCCCTGTGACAGCTATCTATCCGATGTACACCCAAGTGCAGGTGGTCAAGCTGTAGTAATAATCCGGTTTGAGTCCGGAGTCGAATCCACAGGGAACTTTTGTTGATATTTCTAAGGTAAGTAGTGGTAGAGACCTTTTGGTGGTAACATTTTTTTGATTTGGATTTGCTGTGAGATGTGGGTTTTGCTGGACAGAATATAAGATTCTTTCCAGGAGATTTTCTTAACAAATTAGGAAATGAATGTTAATAAAAAAAAAGAGTCACTCTTTAGTGCAAGGATCTGGACATGTAGTTAGTTATCCGGTTTGTCATAATTGTGCTTGATAACTCAATTAACTCCCGTGTCAACAGTAAGTTAATCGGAAGATAAAGATGGATTGTGAGAATTAAGAACATGATTCCGATGTCTTTCTAGAAGTTTACAAGCATTGCCTGTGCCGAGACTTAACCCGTCTACAAACAATCAAGTGTTTCTACAAGACATCCAATCATGATATTAATAGTCCATTCTTTTTAGTGAAGTACAATAAGGGGGGAGATTGAAGGGTAGTCATGAGGATCTAGCCGGGGTACTTGCCTTGAACTGATGAGTCTTTCTATGCAGGAGTCATCCATGTCATAGAAAGGGCTCACAATTATACAAAGTACCTTAGCTTTGCTAGATGCAATCAATCATCCGATAATAGGGGAAAATAAACGTTAAGCATAAAAGAACATTGCACAAATATAATTCCCGGATAACTTATACATGCCCTTCTCCTCTCACTAAAGAGTGAATGAGAAACTACTCACTCTTCATGGCTTGGGTAAAGCTAGAAAAGTGAGTGATGCTCATCCCTCCAAGTGGAGAACTTTAAAAGATAGAGTAACACAAATACGGAGCAAATCTTCCCCAAAGAATGGGTGAATCACGTTCCACCCTTCACGGCTTTGATCAAGCTCTAGAAAAGTGGAAAAGTTTCACTCTTCTAAGAAAGAAGGAAGCTCAAGCAATGGAAGTGAAATGCATGAACAATTAAAGTAGAAGAAAGCTAGTCACATTTGGAGGGTGGCTTCCTCAACCAAAGATTGGAGGGTTGCTTCCTCAACCAAGATGGGAGCTATCTCTCTTCTATGCATGAGAATTGAAAGCATAGACATAAACATAAACATAAAACTACTGCTATAACAAGCAAGAGATGTTGGACTAAAGCCAAACTAATATCTAAAATAAATACTTCATAAGGAAAATGAACTAACTACAATGAAAGTGGGAGTCTAAGCCTCCATCACTATGCTACTTCCTACAATGCTTGGCTCCTCAAGCTCTCCAACAAGGGGAGTATTTATAGGCAAGAGGAGGAGGTAGGGGGGGGGGGGGGGTGAAAGAATAGTGTTTGCCGCCCAAGTCCAAGTGAACAGTCAACAACTCTGCAGCCAGTCTGTGGATGACGTTCGAACGTGAGTTGGCGTTCGAACGTTCTTTCTGTTTTTGCACTGAGGTCGTTCGAACGTTGCTTCTGTTTTGGCACTGAGGGCGTTCGAACGCCAGATCTGCTCTGACCCCTTTCATTGGAGTGATCTGTAGGTCCCCTGTGAAGTGCAGTACCAACTCTCTGCAGTGGTCTGGTCTTCAATCCACTCAAGTGCACGTTCGAACGTGAGTTGGCGTTCCAACGTGACACTCAAGTACTTCAGTGTTCCAGTCTTCTTTCCTAACTGCCACACGCCATCTCTTCAGCATCTGAGTCTGCTACAGTGTCTTGTTTGACGTTCGAACGTGAGTTGCCGTTCGAACGTGGTGACAGTGTTCCAAGCTTCTCCAATTTTGGGCTATAATGTACTGGCACTGCATCCAAGTGTGGTACTTGTTGTTTTTGGGTCCTTGTTCAGTTTAGGGCCTGAAATGACATCACTTAAACTCCATTAAAGTACAATTAGTCTTAAAATGTCATAATAATATGTCAAGTTTAAGTACTAATCACACTCCCCAACCTAAATATTACTAGTCTCTAGTAATACGAAAAAGAAAATTCTACTCCTAATGCCATTTTCGTAGGTCATCCGGTTGCATTTAGCTTATGCAACAAGCCGTTGAACCACTAGGTTTACCCTAGCGGACGAGTGTTGTCTCGTGAGGGTTTCCAGAGAAGCTACCCACAAACTTCAGTCGAACAGATGTGTATAGTAGAATGCTGTCTAAAGTAAATTAGCATCATGGTCGTTGAGACACCAGATTTTCAACTTTTGACTTATGTCTCACACATCCTTATTTCATAGGTATTCAATCTATGCAAAAATTATCATTTGATACATTGGTATTTGAAATTCTCAATGCAATCAGAATGATCATTCAAGCAATAAAAATTGTTATGTAACAAATACTCCCTTTTATTCACCTTCCATGGATAGTTTCGATTTCACAAACTTCACGTAGTAAACTCTCAGCAAAGGTTCACTCTGATTATAGTGACTTGTTTCTCACAGATCATGTGATCAGAAGATGGCCAGTCGAAAAATCACATGCACTATTTAAGAAAGGAGTGAAATTTTAAATAAGCAACTACTTATGTTTGGCATAATCTCATGAAAGAATATCAACGCAATTAAAAGGAATGCTATTTACCATATCCCCATTGTGATTAACAACACATGCATGCAACATACTTGAGATCAATTAGGGCTTTACATGGGTTGTAGCGTGGCCAGAGGTCAGTGGCTAACGAAACGACGTCAGGGATTTTCAAAAGCTATCTGTTATTTGCGTATCATAGCACACCTCTTTCTAGCTTCTTGATATTTTGCCGAAAGATGACATTTCTTTCTTTCATTTTTCTCATTTTTTCACTTTCTTGGCAAGTTCTTGCCTTTTCGCTTCTGTTTTGTTTCAATTGTTCCAATCAACTCTTCTTGGATGATAATCTCGAATGCTCCTTTTTCTTTTCCTTTTTCTGTATCATCTTACAAAGAGGATGTAAGAAAATTAGATAGCCAAGGTATGTCAAGGATATTTTCCTGTGGTTTGGTAATCATGTAGGTTTATCAAAGAAAACTTTAAACATTGATAGCTCAAACGTGGCTAACGAGGGAAATTTTTTTTTTTTTCAAAGAAAGGTCTAAGGCTCAATATTATATCAAAGATGGCCTAAGATCATTTCTCAAGCATGTGCACATGTATGCGTCGTATGTGATGGTTCCGTGTGGGATATGTCAATAGATCACTTTTAAGTGCGTTAATCAAAGCAAGGTTAATGAGATCATTCAAAAATTGAGATTTGAAAAGAATTTGCTTGAGTAAACATTGATTGTCTCTCGAAAGCATCGTTAGGTTCGAAACTCACCCTGGTGTTCTTTGTTATCTCCACTGTGTATGTCAGGTTTTCCAGGGAGTATCGGTTATATACCAATTCCATTTGCGAGTCAGATCCTCCTGTACTTTTAAAATAACAAATATCGATGTACAAATGACAATTTAAGTATAGAGAGAACATCCATGTTTTTCAAGAAATGTGGTTTGAAGTCTTAGTTAATAAATTGAGGTGTCAAACCGATCATGTGCATATTTACTCTAGCAAGCATTCTTATATCCACATTTGTTCCTTCTCCTTTTAATTTCTATGCTAAATCTACAAATGTATAAAACCAAATAAAAGTGATAAATGGAACCATTCATTTCAAAATATCATCCTTTAAAATCAACGGTTCATTCATTCACAACCACACAAAAACTTACAACTATAAAAGAAGAAATTCATACAAAGAAGTACTTTAAACAAACATAAAACAAAAACATATGAACAAGAATAGAAATAGAAGTTCCTCTCTCTCACTCTCCTCCTTGGCCACTAGCACCACCCTGTCCACCCCTCAAATACCGAAGGATCTCGTCCTGCTTAGCTTCGATGCTAAGCAGGACGTCCATAAAAGAGCGTCGGGTGCTGGTGCTGGTGCTAGGTCCTGCCTCCGCTGGCTGATCTCCTTCCCCTCCTACCTCTCTCTCTATCTCTCTCTCCATCTCATCCAACTCTTCCTCCACTTCATCCACTCCTTGGGCCGGGGGCTCTTATTGCCTTGCCGCTGGGCCGCCACTATGACTTTGGCTCCTCCGGAAGGAAGCCTTGTTCAGTGGCCCCATTGGCTTCTGGATCTCCATCCCAGTCTTTATCCTTACCCCATGCTCCGTGCACATCTGAGTCACTAAAGTCGCAAAAGGGAGTGCATTCCTCTTTACATCACATCTCTTCTTCATTTCACTCAGGATGAGAGATGGGAGGTCAATGCTGTGTCCTTTGCCAATGGCATATAGGAGTTGGGCCATATCAGGTAGAATCTCATTCTTTCTTCCCAAGGGGGAAAAGTTCGACACCGCAATTAAATTCAACATCTTATACTTGTCGGTGAGCTCCCCTTGCTTAAAAAATTTCTTCCCCACCCAAGAAAAGTCAGCTATCCCAGTCAACTCCTTTCCTACCACAGTCATTGCCACATTCTTCTTTGGTGGGTAGGTAGGGTTTTGTACTCGGGGTATCTCGTCCCTTATCTCCACAATGTACGCCTCGTCCACGTCAATGTGGGTACCCCTAACGTATGTGCGTATTGCGCCGTTGATGATCTCGGCGTTGGAGTAAAACTCCCGCACCAATTCAACAACGGCGTCTCCACCATTTCTCAAATACCAAACCCATTCCCTTCTCTCCATTTTTTGTTTTATCCCAATCTCAGCAAAATCATCAATCACCACATCCCTCTCACAAACAATAGCATGTTTATGGTAGAAATTCTCATACCTTTCAGCCTTTAAGGCATTAGGAAATCTGGTTTTGTCGAATTTCTTGGTCCTTTGCCTTCCTCCTCTTTCTTCTATCACTTCTTCCACCATGTTTGGGTCTTGATTTACTGGTGGAGCACGCCTGGCAGGAAGCTTCATCCTTGGCATGGCGTTCGAACGTTCTTTTGATATGGGAGGGTCCTGAAAAGTTCTGGAACTTAGTGTTCTAGGTCTGGGATTGATGATGTTTGATGTGGGGAGGGGTTAGGGAAGGTCGAATTTGGATGTTTTTGGGGAATGAAGGTAAGTTGAGGTCTGTGGAGGGGCAGGGAATTCTAGGGTTTTGAAAAAATTGGGGATTTTGGCTGAAAACGACGAACCAGGCTTTTATAGCCTGAGTTGTGACGTTTGAACGTTGGTGACGTTCGAACGTGGGTAGAAGAAATTTAAAAAGATCGTTCGAATGTGGTATGGCGTTCGAACGTGATGAGCTCCCAGTACTTTTGTGTTTTTGCAGAGGCCAAAGTACTGTAAGCACTCTTCGTTCGAACGGTCTATTGGCGTTCGAACGTTAATCTCGTTCGAACGGTCTATTGGCGTTCGAACGGACTGAGCTCCCAGTACTTCCAAGTTTCTGCAGAAGCTCATCAGAGGCTGAGTACTGTAGGCAGTCAACGTTCGAACGTTACCTGGCGTTCGAACGTTGATCCAAAAATAAAATTTTTCCTATTGCACTATATAAAATCAAAGAAGACAAAACACACAAATTTAATTCAAAAACTAAGGCGTCTCAGGATGAACCCCTACCCACGCTCCAGGTTGGTATTTTGGGGCATTCCTTACTCGGCCCATATTTTCATTTCAATCAAAAAGAAATTTATACAAAAAGGTTTTTACATTTTTTTTTTTTTTTACAACAAATTCGGACCTTTGGCATTCACTCCCCCACAAAAGTACATATTTCCTATAAAAAATTATCTAATATGAGTCTCCCTCTGTGTCTGTGTAAAAGGGACAACCAGTAACTCTCCCAACTTCTTTTCTCACAAATCGGTTAAGCACAGTACCGGAATAGCATGGCGTATCAGGGTAATCTTTACTCAGCCCATTCACTATCCAGTCTAATCGATCAAGTGCGCGACCGGAAATTGGTTCAGAACACTGGTTGTACCTTCTTTCGTGAAAGTATCTGCCACACTGTTTACAGGCACCAAGCCTTTTTGCACGACGGCGTTTGGCAAAACTACTTCTGCCATAGAGGGGTTTCGCTTGTTTCTCTTTGATTTCAGCCTTCCTTACTAACCTTGTTTTTTTTCATGATCATGGTATGTACATCAGATGGAAAAGTACGTAGAACTCCTAGGCTAAACCAAAACAGATTTACATCCATGATTGCTAAATTTTAAGACTCACTATCTGGTTCTTTTACGTCTGCCAGTCACAAAGACGATTGAAGCTGATTCATAAGCATAATCAATTTATACAATCAATGTTCAAACATGATCAACAATGACAATAAAATTTAAAAAAAATTTGCAAAAATTATGAACGAAACTGAACTATAAACGAAAAATTTGCAGAGATAGACCAAACTTTTTTTGGCGACCCGTGAGAGAGCCTGCTCAGCTGGAGATATAGGTTGTCTGCTTGAGAGCAGTGTAGAGGCCAAACTTTTGACAACCCGCGAGAGAGCCGCTCAACTGGAGATAGGCTACCTGTTTGAGAACAGTGCAGAGATAGGCCAAGTTTTTTTGGCGACCCGCGAGAGAGCCGCTAAGCTGGAGATAGACTGCCTGTTTGAGAACAGTGCAGAGACAAGTCAAGTTTTTGGCGATCCGCGAGATGATTCACCTCGTCTTGACCTGTTGATTTCCTCAGCATTTATATATTTTTGAGCTTTTGCCAATAGTTCTGGCATGCTCTTTGGTGGGTGCTTCATCCCTGAGAAAAGGAAGCTTGATGACCGAAGGCCTCCCAGGAAGGCGGTCATGCTGACCTTTTCATCGGGCTCCTCGACCTGAAGGACCTCCTCGTTAAAATGAGTGAGGTAACTCCTTAAGCTCTCATCTCGGTCCTGCTTTATGCTGAGTAGGTGGGTGGCAGACTTCTGGTGGCGGCGTCCTCCAATAAAATGTGATACGAAGGACCAGCTCAGCTCAGCAAATGAGCTAATTGAGGCTGGGGAGAGCTTGGAGAACCATTGTCGAGCAGATCCCTTCAAGGTGGTTGGGAACGCTCTACACATGATTTCGTTGGGAACGTTGTGCAGTTGCATCAAGGTCTTAAAACTTTTGAGGTGGTCCAGTGTATCTTTCGTACCGTCAAAGATCTCGACGGATGACATCTTGAATTTATGAGGAAATGAGTAATTCGCCACGTCAGGTTTGAAAGGTGTGTGGGTTCGACTTACGAGGTAGTCCACTGTCTCGGGTCCCCGTGCTTTCATGGTGTTGAAGACGTCACCCAATTGATTTTGTACCTCCTTAATTTTTTCTTCCCAGTGATTGGGAGGAGGTCCTCTAGAATTATCACGAAAATGGCTCTCATGCCCCATACTTTGGTTTTCACCCTCCTCCTCTTGGAAGTGAGGGTCTCTACCATGGGGAGCAAGAGCTGGAGGAGGTGGAGGTCCCTCTTGGTGGGCCCCCCTGTGTGGGGCGCCCAAGGGAGCTCCTAGAGGTGGGGCGCCCAGATTGGGAGCGCCTAGGTGGGGAGCCCCTTGATGTCCAGGGCGTGGGGCTCCTCTGTCTTGAGGTCCAGGCTGCGCTCCTCCTTGTTGTCCGAGCATCAGTTGCAGAATCTGCTGGTTTTGGGCTACAAGCTGCTGCATTTTGTCCAGCATCTGCTGTGCATTTGAGACTGGATTGGCAGGTGGGGGAGGAGCAATCTCCTCATCTCGTGCTGGATTGTCTTCAAGGTGATTCATCGATCTGGTGGTGATCGCGATAGATTCAACAGAGAAAGTGTTTAGAAGTGAGAATTTTGTCGTTCCCATAGACGGCGCTAAACTGATGATGCACAAACTAGTTTGCACATCACAGTCAAGTAAATAGTATAAAATGCAGTAAAATAAGTAGAGAAAGAGAAGACAAGGTTTATAGTGGTTCGGTCAACATGACCTACATCCACTTTGAATGGCTAGGTTCGCCGGATATTTTATTAACTCCGGTGTAGAGAGAGAGCAAATTGTTACAAACTTTGAGAGAGAGAGAAATAATTATCTCGAATGAGTCTGATGCCCCCCAAGTGTTGGTGGGGCTTACATTTTATAGTAGTCGTCTCGTAATGAATATTAATTAAATAGTTGATCCAGCGGTCGTAACGGATTCCAGGGCGACTTTAATAGTAGTTTAAATGGTTTTGCGACCTTTCCTCTCCTCAACGGGTAAGTGAGTTATGGTGCACTCCAAAGGACTTGGTCAAAGGATGAGGGAAGGTGACTCTCTCCAGGCGATGAGGATGAGGCTTTTGGGATGACCTTTATTCCAAGGTGGCTAGGAGGAGGCTCTTGGATGACCCTTCCATGCTCCCCTACTGATGTAGCTTCTTGAGCCTGATGAGCTTGACCGGGTTGATCACATTGGGCTGGATTTGCTGGATCTCTTGGAGTTGAGCTATAAACTCGGACCAGACTTTATAGCATGAATTGGACCCTTGGGCTTGGCCTATCATTAACAATAGTAGATAATGTCTATGTGACATGACCCATACCTGTTTCATCATAGAATATGAATTTAAGTTCAACATGTTCTTCTACTTAAGCAATAATAGCACTTTCTCGCCTCCACCAAGCTTGCAAATCCAATCCGGTCCAAGAAAGTCTCCCAATTAACCCGCTCAAGAACCCCAGGGTTCAAAATCAAACGAAGATTTTTCCTTAGTTTTGCATGGAGTGAAGAGATATAAATAGATTCAATATCCTATGGTTGATCTATGATGGAGTTGCTTAACGAAGTCCTCTATAACGAATGATTGTTTCCAAGCACAAACTGATTGTTAGAGACAAAACATGAGCCCAAAAAATTGAACTTTTCTCTTTTCTCTATAACTTTTTTTCCTTTGCTATTAAATTAAAAATTAGAAAGAAACCTAAATGCATGAATGAATTGTGAAAATAAAAAATTTCGATGATGAACTCTGTTCAATCCCTTGGTGAACTAACCCTGGTAAGTTTGCAACAAGTTCATCAGCTACAAGAACATGTAATAGTAGTATATTTGAATCACCACTTATTAGAGAAGACTATCTCAATATAGGGGATGTGGTCAAAGAAATTACCATTTTCCAGCCACCAAAACAATGATTTGATGATTTTCACCTTATGAAATTGAAATAATGATGTCAAGGTTCATTGGCAGAAATTAAAGTAGAACACAAAACCAAATGGAAAGTAATAAGTAGTTACGGTCTAAATGGTGTATTATAAATCTGATGCAAGCATTGGCGTACTTTTTTGAACACCAATTGCATTTGAAGATCTATTTCCTGCAAGAAAAAAAAGTGCATTTGAAGATACTTCCAAAGTGTCAGTAGCTTAAATTTAATTAAATCTATGATTATATTGGGCATCAAAGATTTTTATCGGTAGTTCATATTCCAAAAGAGTGTTTGGATACAAGTTCCAGTCCACATTGTGTAAATCCACCACTACCCATCTTGAAGGCCTTAACTTTGGAATTAAAATGATTCCCATAACAACAACATGAAGGATCAAGAAAACTCCTAATAGAGCTGCAACTGAACTGACAATGGTTAAACTCCTATAGTTAATGAAAGTGAGAACTACGGTCAAAGCCAACACCACTGTAACCCTCGGTAGACGTCCACCTAATGTTGGGATCCCTGATTTCAAATAATCAAGAAATATATAACTGGATACAAATCATTGTAGATAACACCACTAAGCTATTTAATTTGCCCTTGCCAAAATCCCCCAAAGGGACCTAAAGCAGATGAAACCCAAACAACATAGCCACCATTTTCATGGAACATAGTAACCATTGCACCCGTTATTAAAGCTTCGGGAGAATTCCACATGAATGCGAAGATAAAGAATTTAAGAAAGGCTAGAAGGGGCCAGCTGCTTGCACACTGTCCTCAACTCCAAATGGTGTCCCCCAACGCCTCATAGAAGATAAGAAGAACCAGGTATAGGACTGAGACTTTTCTATCACTTTCTCTCCTAGGATAAGTTACTTATTTAATCATGACCTATTTTCCACCTTTGTGTTCCCAATTACATTATATCCTTGCCAATTTGATGTGTTCCTCAATTTTTGCTATTAGCATTGAATTCTAAGCATAATAAATATGGGTTCTGTCCAACTTCAACTATGTAAAAAAAATAAAGCAACACAACAACTCATTATCTTAACACTAAAACAAAAAAAATCCACACTTATTGGGTATAATCGCAAAATTGTTGAAGGTTGCTCTATTAAACAACAAAAAACACATTCTTATTCAAATCTGGAAATATGTTTATCTGATTCTATGAGAAAATACTCATAATATAGAGTGAAGTAGGCAATATTCATCAAATTATGAAACAGGTATGTCAGATACCCGAAACACATACATAGAAAAATAGGCTACTCACTTCTTAAAGAACACAATCCAAGAGACAACAAGTAAGCTTAAAAATAAAGATGTGTTCAAATCATTCCAATCTCACAGAGAGAAACGATTACTTAGGCAGTTGCCCAAGTAAATTCCAAGCCTGCATTGAGATATGAGAAACCCCAAAAAGTTAAATAATAGAAAACATAAACAACTTATAAAATATTTAGAGAATTATATAGTAGTAATGAAAGAATACGCAATAAAGAAGTAAAGTTGAATACAGAGGAGAGAAAAGGAACCGGGAGATAAACCGACCATAAACAAAGACAAATAAGAGAGATTTACGTGAGAGATCGACCGTGGGACGGAGAGAGAATAGTGTTTTAGGCGCTACTGGAGTTTTTGCCATCACCAGAGCTAGGAGCCACACAGAAGAGTGAGAGAAAGTGAGTGATGTCTATTAGGTATAATTAACGTATGTATTGAAGAGTGAAGGCTGTTGACCTCCTTGAACAGAGTAACGTACACGTGCATAATATGAGAGGATGGGATATAAGTGGTGTTAATTATTTTATTAAGGTTATTTTAGTCAATCAAAAAAATTTCACTATTGTTGACATTTTAAAATAGTATAGATATCTATATAATAAAGTAGAGCTAAATTTGAATTTTAGAGACAAAGAGAGGTTCAGGTTGTTTTGAGAGAAAACATAAACACATCCGATGGACAACGTAATCCCAACATAAAAGACGGTTCATATCATCTCAAAAATTTTGATCTAACGGATTAAAGTGGCTAGTAAATTTTATTTTCCCGCCCACCTTAGGCCTCTCTCTCATGCGTCTCTCTCTTTCACACCTCTCTCTCCCAATCTCTCACGTCTCTATCCTGCCTTCCAAACTCATCCCCAAAATTTCTCACACGGAATCCATCTCAAATCTTCTTCCAATGTCAAATCTTCTGTCAATCTTTGTGCCGCTGCTTATCCTCCACCAGCAAAGTCACAGCCCAGCCAACGCTGCTGTCCAGGTACATATTTTCATGTATTGCTTTTGATTTTCATTCCTCTCTGTTGTAAATTTGTTGCCCAGGTACATATTTTCCTGTATTTTCCTGTATTGCTTTTGGTTTTCATTCCTCTCCGTTGTAAATTTGCTGCCCGGGTACATATTTTCCTGTATTGATTTTCGTTTTCATTCCTCTCCGTTGTCATCCTCCTCAGTCTCTCATCTCTCTCAGTGCAGAGTCCGACGATGGACAGACCTTCTTTAGCGACGCACGACATAATCTTGAGACCCACTGGACTGATCCACTCCGACCACCCACTCTCTTCCATCCAAATTGTATTGGTGGTGACCTAACCTTCGGAAGCACTCTCGCTGGTAATCTCTCCCTCTAGTGATCTTTCCCCATCTTTCTCTAGCTTTCCTCCCCCTCATCTCTGTCCAGAGACGTCATGGACTAACCTACCACTGACGACAACACAACCACAATCCAGGTATCCCATTTTGACTCCCTTCTCGCCCTTTGTACGCACAAAGTACACACACAACACATGCACACAACACACACACAAACCCACACGTACAACACATATTGAATAGCAAGGTGGGTTGATTCCTTTTCTATCTCTCACTCAGAATAACAAGGCGCCATTATTGAAGTGGCATTATTAATGTGGGCCTTTAAGCTGTTCGATGAAATGCTGCAATTGCGTCTACCTTTCCCATTCTCACATAACTCTCTTTCCCCCTATTTTTCTCACACACAAAACACACACACACAACGCATACACATAACACAAACACATATAGCACACATACAACATAAGCACACGACACATATATGGGTTTGGTTGGCAATTTTCCCAAATAAGGGAGTTTGGTTATTTGTTCTAGCAAGGTGGGTGAATTTCTGTCTCTCTTTCTCATACACACAAACATGATATGTTTAATAGTAATATGCGAATGTTGAAGTAGCATTATTAATGTGGGCATTTTAGTTGTTCAACGACATTCCGTAATTGCGTCTATCTTTCCCACTCTCACATAACTCTCTTTCCCCCTATTTTTCTCCTATTGACAACATATGCAGACAACACACCGTACGTACATAACACACACAACACAAAGCACACAGCATATGTTTGGTCATTTGTTCTGTTTAAACATAAGAACCGCAATTTTTCCAAATAATGGGGTTTTGTCATTTGTTTTGGAATTCTTAATATAGGTTCATGTCTGTGATATTCTTTGTCGAGGATTTTGTGCTTTACAATCATGCAAGATGTAAATTTGTTGCAAGAGGTAAAAGATTCAGCTGATTTTATATTTTGACCTTTTTATGAAGCTCTAAATTGTTCAGTTGAACTTGAGCAGAATTTTTTACATCCCATGTTGCCATAATAGATTCGATTCTATTTTGAATATTATGAAAGATTTGTAATATGTTGTGTTGGTCAGAGTGCTCTTGGTAGTTGTTATTATGTTATTTTTAGTCAAATATTTGTAGTTATTATGTTGTTTGTAGATTGAGTCAAAAATTGAGCAATTGAGGGGTTGGTTATGATTTGAAAATTTTAGTGGTGGTAATGTTTTTCATGCGATCCCATCAGTAAATCTTTTTGTTATTTCTATCAAAGCATCCATTAATTATCTGGGTTGGTTTTTCATGATTTTATATTTGGTTTGGATCTTTGCGGGATTGTAAGAGTTCCTTAGTTTGAGTAATTTGTTTGAGAAGTTCAGTGTTCTATGGGGTACATTCTTTTTTTTCTGTGTTGAGTGGTTGTGATATTGGAATATTAATGCATTAAATTGGGTAGATGTCCTCTTTTTTTTTTTTGAAGATTTTAGTGGGTTATTTAAAGGGATTTGGTAGATTACTTTGTTATTATTTTAGAATTACTGACCAAAGCAGTGAAATTGTCATTAGATTTATGAATTGTACAGGTGATCAATTTGCTATATAACTTTCAATATCTCCAAAGCTTCAGTCTTTGTATGTGGGTAGGAGGATACCCTTGCATTTCCAAACAGATCTCTGTGGGCCTGCTAATTGGTCAAATTGGGTCTGATACTATTGTATATATTTGCATTTAGCCTTATTCTGCAATGAACATAACAATTATTAATTTAGCAGAAGATTCAAACACATATATTTGAAGGATAGTGGAAAAATAGAAAAATGAGATTCAATTCTTCCTCATGTCATTTGAAAATTTAGTTGGATTGAAAAAAATAGCGTGACAGTTGATTTGATGCTATATTAGTACCTAAATAGTCAAAGTGAAGTTCAACTCAATTAAATGTGCGTGCTATGTCTTTTTTTGCAAAATTTTTCCCGTTTTCTATATTTTGTGGGTTCGAGTTGTTATTTTGGCGATTTTCTTTTTGTCACGGAGTGCCTTCAAGCAAGTACCCTAAAATCGTACTTTTTAATACCTCTCAAGCTGCTTGAGATTTTTTCCCCTTTATTTATGCTTTCAATTTGGTTTTGGATATAACATCATAAAGATTGATTCTTCATGATTTGTTTATTTATTTGATTGTTAAATACACTTTCCTTTAAATGGTAACATGGCCAATAAGAGATTCTTGGGAATAAAATGAAGGGTTGTGTTGGTTTTATTTATTCTTATGTTTTTCCTTCCACCAAGTATTTGAAGTACTGTGTGTATAATGGTTAACATGAAGAAGTCATCATTCACCATAAGGTTAGATGAGATTCAGTGTTGTGTTTTGGCACACGTGCCATTAATGTGACAAATATGATATGGTTTTCATACTTAAGTGCCCAGGTTCAAAATCTCAATTAGTTTGAATGAATTTTTTTTTTTAATATGTACCTATGCAAGTGTAGATATGATCTTCTACTTTGTCCATTTTTCTGAAGTAAAACTAATAAGGAGTTTTAAATTATCCATTTTATTTCGTTTTTCCTTTCTATTTTTTTGGGGGTCCATTGTGACTGAAAAAAATATTGCTTAACATGATCAATGTGAAGTAATGAAAATAATTGTTATTTTTAACTGTGGTTTGTTATTTTGATGTTCAAGGGTGATGAGTGCATGGTACTGTGTTTGCGTTTACTAAAGTTGTACCAAACTGTCTTAATTCAATCTGTCCTACTATAATGCTAGAACTATTGAGTAATGATCTCTTTGCTAAAAGAGACCGAGTACTTTTTTAGATCTATGTGAATATTATGATTTTCATTACTTATTTGTAGGTTTGACGATAGAGGCTTTGTGGATTGAACTGAGACACTGCCTTAATTCTATCCTTCCTCCACCGTCTACTCTATTTATGCCCTAACCTCCTGCCTCTCTCTCTATTTTACTCTCCTCATATCTCTTCTCCTGAGCAACGGCCTTGGTCTAGGCCCCAAGCCACCACCACAACGACGTCATCCCCTACTCTAGCTCTGGCGCCATGAAGGTATGTCATGTCTCTCTTCCCCCTCCTACCCACACCATCTCTTCTCTCTTTGTTTTCACCTAAGGTGTTATGGAAAACATATTTTTCTATTTTTCATTATTTGTTTTGATTGGTTGTAGTATTTATTATAGGAATTGTGTACTATTCCCATGAGTTATAAAATTGACATGCAAATTTTCTTGATACCTATTTTGACAGGTAAAAAGTGATTTAGAGGTGACAAGATTTAGCTCTGAAGATATTTATTTGTCTATGAAGTAGCTTTAAGCATATTTACGAAGTAAAAGTAGTTGTATTTATCCTTTTTGCATGTACATATATTTAAGGGCTATGGTTGAATTTTTCTTTGCATGTTTCTTATGTGATTAGATTAAAATTGTTTTATCTTTAGATTAAAATAAAAAGAGGAAAACAAGTCTCCTGCTAATGCACAAGTTTATAATTTCCATTTTTTTTGTCATTTAGTGCCTTCAGACACGGGCAATTACTAGTATATATATATATATAGATTGATTGTGACATTAAATATGGAGGATAATCATGGTATAGTTGTAGTGTTTGAGGGTAAAAATGGATAAAATTAATATTTTTCAAATATAAATTCGTAACCTAAGAAGCTTAAAAGATTTTTTACCATCTAATCCTCGTTGCTATTGTTTTTTTGTTGGAATCCTAGCTAATAACAAGTAAATCAATCTATACTACTAATAAAAGTACCTTAACATGAAAAAGTTTTGAGTCTCTATTTTACCCTTATAAAAAATTGCAAATGCCACACTATCCTTTCACAATTAAGTATCTAAATTATCATCATATCCTTATGTATTTAAATCTTCAAATTATCTCTAAAATTTATTTTAATTATTTATTCTCTATGTACAAATATCAGTTTCTATAAAAAAATTGATTGATTATATTACACTAAAAAAAATATGCATCAATATATTTTCAACAAAGTGTTCAAAAAACTTTTAAAAACTCCATCAATCTAATATTACTCATCTCATATGCAAAGATAATATTATGCCTACATATGTTTATTTTTTTTATCGAAAAGTTTAACCCTTTTATCTAAAATAATTGTATATCTAGTTTTTTAAACCCAATTTATATTACATCAGTATAATTCTTTAGCCACAATTAACTTTCTAGGTTGCATCAAGATTTTATGTGAAAATATATATAGTAGTGTATTTTTAAGTTAAACTTGAATTTTTTTAGAATTTTAATATGCTTGATAATATATATTGTAGTAGTATATTAAATCTTATCCCAATTCACCCAACTAATTCTTAAATACGGTAAGGTTCTAATATGATTAGTATATTGATAATTACTTTTATTTTAGGAATTATAAGTGGAATCCTAATCAAATAAATTTCAAAAAAATTAATTTCTCAAACATCACTAAAAAATCAATCTTAATCAAAATATTCTAAAATACAACTTTAACTATTTCTTTTTTAACCTTTTTTTCTTATAGTTAGAACAAAGAATTATGAAAACATAAAGTTTTCATAATCGCATAATAGAATATGAGCAATGAAAAATTAAGTTTAGTAAATTTGAGATGATATTTAATTCAGATACACATATAACTAATATTTTATTAATTCTTGTGTACGAAAATTATTTACGTGCAACGCACGTAGTTTATTGCTAGTTTATAAAAAAAGAATCTAATTTCTAGTCCTTTATATCATAGAGTATAGTACAAGGGATTACTTGAGCCCATGATCTCTAGTTTTATGAAGTCAGAAAGAGCGAAGGAATTTACAAACAAGTGAAGGAGCTTTCAACCGACTTTTTTATTCCAAAGATTCTTGCAATATTTCAAGCTGCACCAAACGAAATTATTAGTAAATGGTCATAAAACTCCAGCGTCTTCTTCAATAACTTAGGCCATGCAAATGCTAAGCTCTTCGACTGCTTCTCCACGTTCTCTGATATTTGTAAGAAGTCATTACTACACCAGCAAAATGATAAGAAAGAGGCAATAATTCAAGAAAAGTGATGGAGCATATTAATGCAAAATTAAAGTTCATACAACAGGAAAACTACGAAAACAAAAATTCTCGTGGCGATTTAATTTGAATACTCATACCTTGCAATTGGCTACACTTATCATAAAAAGTTTGCAACTCTAGTAGCTTCTTGCATCTACTGGACATATCCATATTTGCAATCACCATAGCTTGGGTCAGTCACACCAAAATCCCTGTCCAGATGCTTGTCTGTTTGCAAACTTCAGAACTCCATCCGAGTTAAAGAACAAAACCAGAAGAAACGGTAGAGAATATTAACAGGCATTACTTACCAATGGATATCAATTTATGAGATAACATTGAGCTAAATCAAAAGTTGCATAATAAAGAGACAATAATCAATAACCATAGGAAACAATAAAACAACTAAAGTCAATTATGATTACAATATCTCACCTTAATGAGGGAAACGTTACCTTCAATTAAGACCAAAAGACTATTGAATAAAATAATAAAAAGTGAGATCAAAAGACGAAGAGATTAAAATCAGATTCAAGTGAGTCATGGACTTTTAATTGACTAGAAGGATGTAAATGCCATTTAGATATTTAATAGGGATATGTTAGGAAAACAGATGTTTTTCTCATATCTTGATATTTTATAGTAGTATAGTTATTGCCTGTGCCTGAAGACACAGAGTAATAAAAAATGGTAAACAATAAACATATTTGTATTCATATCCAAAATCAAATCACAAACATAAAAGAGAGATAAATGAATTTAAGCATCGGTTGTAGTGGGAGTGAGAGGTGGTGGTGGTAAGAGACGGTGATGGTTGTGGTGGTGGTGGCGGCGGCGGTGGGGGTGGTGGTGGAGATGGGGGCGACGGCGGCGACGACGACGGTGGTGGTGGCGGCAATGGTGGTGGTGGCGGCGGCGATGGTGGTGGTGGTGGCGATGGCGATGACGGCGACAGCGGCAGTGGTGGTGGCGGCGACGGTGGCAGTGGTGGTGGCGGTGGCGACAGCGGTGGTGGTGGTGATGGTGGCAACGGTGGCGGTGATGGCGGTGGTGGCGATTGTGGCAATGCTGGTGGTGGCAGCAGCGACGACGGTGGTGGTGGTGGTGGCGACGGTGGCTGCGGTCGTGGTGATGGTGGCGGCGACGGTGGTGGCGGTGGTAGAGGTAGTGGTGGGGCGGTTTCAAACACTAATTTTTTTTTTTAATGTAGTTATAAGAAATAATTTGTAGAAGTACTTTTAAAAAGTAATTCCAAACACACCCTTAGGGGCCTATTTTTTCTATTAAATTTAGGGTGTTAATATTAGCCGTTAGATTAACTTTAAAGTAAAATTTAAAGCGATCTCAGCCGCGAAAAACAAAAGTCATTTTGTTTATCTTTTGAGATTTGAATTGTAAGCTACTTTATTATATAAATATATAGATTAAGAGTAGTGTTATATAGATTTAATTTGAAGACATAATTCAATATAGTTATTAAATTAGTTGTGAATTTTAATATTAAATGAAATTCATTTTAATCCAACAACTGTAATTGATTAAATCTCAAAATTAGTTCCATGTAACATTTTTCTTATTTTAATATATTCTAGAGGGAGCAAAATAATTTTTCTTTTTGAGAGTTAATATCAATTGAAAATTTGTAGTGAAAATTGGGGCTGAGTCTTCTTTAAGGGATTTATAATGGGTTTAGTCCGTCAAGGAAACTTATTTGGGGATAAGTCTATTTTTAAACTTACAAATAAGTAGTTAAGTCCACTATTTTTTTTAAAACTCCAAAATACTTTTTTTTGAAAGCAACTTTAAATTAGTTTCATAACTTGGGAATTATTATCCCCGAATTCACTATCAATGAAGAAATGCAAATAAATTTTTTGCCATAAATTTGAAATTTAAATTCAAAAAACAACGGATACTCTCTCTCTCTCTCTCTCTATATATATATATATATATATATATATATATATATATATATATATATATATATATATATATATATATATGTATGTATTTTTTTTAGCATGGTACTGTTCACGTTATTATTTTTGTGAACATGTTACTATTTTTGTTGAGCATATTACTGTTCATGTTACTATTTTTGTTGAGCATGTTACTACTGTAATTTTTTCAAATATTAATAATTAATGTTATTATTTTTTTTTGAATATTATTACTTTTTTATGTTTAAATATTACTACTTTTTTTGTGTTTAAATGGTAGTATTTTTTGTGTTTTAATGATACTATTTTTTGTGTTTAAATGTTTCTATTTTTTTTAATCTATATTTATATCTATACTACTTATAAATGTCAGCATCTCCAAAAAACTTTTGATTTTCTATTTTATCCCTAACTATTATAATAAATTCAATTATACCCACCTATATACTTTCATATATTTTGTTTAACACTTATTTGACTTTTAACTTATTTTGTACTCTTTTATAAGCACTTTTAAATTTTTTTTGAACTCATTTATTAGCAGTACAACTACAAACAATTATCAATTTATATATATATATTTATATGAAGAAATAAAGTCCAATCTATATCCTATTATTCTACAGTCCAATATATGTTATAGTTAATTTTTTTTGGTATACAACAATATCATATTATTACAATACAAACAATAATATTGTAATTTAATCAATTTCTTTGACAAAAAATGTAATAAATTTATAATATAATTACAATAAAAAATCATATAAACAAAAGAAAAAATATCTAAGGATTCAGAGATACCTAAACAAATAACAAATTAGATACTTGAAGGGGGATAAAATAAATTAATAATTAGGTTTGACAATAATTAAAATAAAAATTAATTAAAACTATATAATTTATTATTTGATTTAATTGCACATATAATTTTAATTTTTATGTAAAAAATATTATATATATATATATATATAGATAGATAGATAGATAGATAGATAGATATAAGAGAGAGAGAGAGAATTTTAATGTTAGTCAAACTCTTAAAATTTAGGAGTTATTAGTTTTTAAATTTGTTTTATTTACACATAATTACTAGGGGTATTTTGGACAATAGAGATCAAAATGGAATTAATATTAAATAAATTTCTTTGATGAACTTATTACCAAATAAATACACAAAGGAGGACCTGCCTCCAAATTTTCTAAATTTTTATTAGGTTTGAGAGTGTTGGGCTTGTTTTATTGTGTTTCAAAATATTTAATAGGTTGGGCCTCCACTTTTGTATTGTGGCTTTGTTTTTGTGCCTGTCGACTTTATTATTCTTTGGCCCATTTCCTATTTCCTGACAACACAAGAGTTGTTTTTCATTATTGCACTACCTTATTAAATAAATTATACAATAGAGAGTGATTGTGAACCCATTTACGATGGAAAATTTTAACACCCACCTGTTATTGGTCCAGGTGAGTATAGCGATCAATTTTCAACAGCCACATAAATCACTAGAACAAAAAATCAATGAATAATCAAATATATTGTACATTATGATGACGTAATTTTTTTAGAATAGATGTTTTAATTACGTGATGACATTTTTGTTATTTTTTACATTTTTAAAGGACGTTAGTTATGGTAAATGCTTTAATTTTTCAGCAGGGAGCTAATCCAAAAGAAAATTGGTGAGTGAGTTTTTTTTTGAAATCCTATTGGGCTTAAAGACCGACCTCCAAAAAAGCTCATTATTTTATTAGTCATTTCTTATCACTTTGACATAGTGACACGACCGACTTCTTCTTCTAACTCTCTGGGGCTCTATTCTTCCATTCTCATTCTCTATGCATATGCTATATAAACTCTTGAAATAATTATTGATTTCTTCTTCCAAGGGACTATTGGAGAGGTTGTTAAACATGATTCACAACAAGTGCGTGTTGGTGGAGGTGACACTATAAAAATCTTGAGAGGTTGTCGTGCGAAGAATATATCTTACTAAGTCATCGACTCCGAGAGACGTGAATCAACTTTTAAGGACAAAACTTCGGCTTGATCTATAATTTGGTGAGATCGATCATTTACTTATATTTCGTAAATTAATTTTTAGGGCAAATCATTTTTAGGTCAAAATTCTTGGATTTTTGTTTAAAGAAATTAATTGTGGGCAAGAGTTGTTTTTCATTATTTCATTACTTTATTAAATAAATTATACAACAAAGAGTGATTGTGAACCCATTTACGATGAAAAATATTAACACTCACCTGTTGTTGGTTCAAGTGAGTATAGCGATCAAACAACCACACAACTCAATAGAACAAAAAATCAATCAATAATCAAATACCACGACATATCATGATTTGGCAAGCCTCTATCAATGGACTTCTAGTAGGCTATTATCAAGTATAGCACTCTTGGGTTCTACCACTAGATAGTTACCAAACACGATGACGTTAAACAACATATGTGCTTCAAATAAAACCACTAGTTCATAAATATTCTCGATCAATCATATCATTCTCTAAACGGAATAGGGTGTAGGCATATTTATTGGAAAGAACATCGACAGAATTCTTTTCAATCGTTAGAAAAAAAGTGCTTAGTTAACCATGTTCCCTCTTGTTATTCCTATAATTTCCCATTGCACCTATTCTCCGCAACCTTCGGTTCAATTTCATTGTCGAGTCCTCATCATGAAAGTATTCTTAACACAGTAAGCTACTGTTTGAACGCACAACTAAAAGATTGGCTTAGTTCGGATCATCTGCGTACACTGTTTTGTACAACTGAATAATTAGTTCCTAGTTTGGATGCATTCAAACAAACCAAATCAGAATTCAAATGCCCATAAAATTTTAAATTCTAAGCGATTTCGACTAATCCACTTTTACTCTTGAGGCATTTAAGTCTCTTAATCTATTAGGAATATCCTTTAACTCGAGAATTTCTGCTCCATTCACATGGAGAGACATAACTGTTTTAGAACAAACAGAGAGCATTTCTTGTAAACTCATTGACGGTTCATATCTAGTTTTTATTTTGTAAAATCAACTTTTATGTTATATAGTACTGTTGGTAAGAAATTGTATAAATTATTGCACTTTAAAATCTCTATAATTTTAATATCGTCAAGTTCTTTGGGTTAATATTTGATAATTGAAATTGTGAAAAATTGGTAAGATTTCCACAAAAGACAAATAGTTAAGCCACTTATGTCAAAACATGTCTAAGCAAATGTGCAATACTCCAGAGGGAATCCTACAGAATTTCTCACTACTTTAAATGATGAAAATAAAACCTACATAGTAGCCATTATAGCATCAGAAGGAAATGTAATGGAGGTAGGTCACAGTGTGCGCGAATATTCCGTGCATTTTATCAAAGAAAGGTTGGGTGCTTCTCAGCCTACTACATACTAGTTTTACATAAAGTCAAGAGGATTTGCTAAACAATTATTTGGTTGCTTGACGGATCTAAGAATTTCATTCCAAGGCAATCTTTCAATTTTTAAAGAAAACTGAGGAGTAAAAGGCTATATATTTTGAAAAAAAAAACATAAAAATTATAGCGACTAATAGGTATAATTTTTCAAACTTTTATCTCGTTCACCCCCGATCCATCATTGGATTGTTTGCTACAAGTAGGTAAATTGTATTTATATATGAAATTAATGTATACATAATATATTTATATATCAAAGGATATATAGACAAATAATATACATTTAAACACAAATAATTAATTTTCCGTCAATTTTTCTTCCAAATTTGGAGAGAGTGATTTTGGTGAGTTGGAATGAAAGTTCATCTATCCATTTTTCCATCCTTCCTATTTGTATTTCTTACCAAACATAATATTTTATCTATCCCTCAAACTTTTAATCCTTCAAACTTTTCATCATTTCATTTTTCTCGTAACATCTTCACTCTCGAAAGAGGAAAACAAAAATGGAAACACCTACATCACCCAAAACCAACTTTTCAATACTATACAGAACAAATTACAACCTGATGGGGTCCAAAATTTCGGGATTAGTTCTTCAAATTTGGGATCGATCCTAACTTTTCTGCATCGATCATAATTTGACCCTGTCGAATTGTAACATAGTTTATTTGCATTGTAAGCTTCAACGAAAAATTATTTTTCGGTGCGGTAGAAAAGCTTTAGTTCCTATAGTATGAGGCAGTGGGAACAAAAACCATGTGGTTGTCTCATTGACTACCAAACAAAAAGCTTCAAGCCCATTTAGCCAAGAGAGACATGAAGCCAGCACCAAAGAGGAGGGAAGCATTAGCCTGTAACTGAAGCTTTCCATTGTTCTGCATTCTTGGGTTCATAAAATCAGCTGAGAGAAGATCCACAAGTGCCATATAGATCAATATCCCTGCTGATGCTGCGTTTAAAACCCCCTCAACGATCAGAGCAGTTGGGCTGTTCTCCTTGTAAATGTTTGTTATTCCGATGCCGATTACGATACCAATCGGGGTTGTCACAGAGAAGAACACCCCCATTATCGCAACGGCCCGAGATTTGAATTTTGCCTGGAGAAGTCCAAAAGAAAACAGAAAGTATTTACTGGCTTGATGTGTTAATTTTAACTTTGAATCACAAGCTTTTGATTGTTAGACTGAGATATCTTCCAATCTATCTTATTTCTATTTTTCTTCCTATTGTGAATTTTTGTGGGATCTATTATACACAAGAAGGTTCCTCACTTATTAAGATAAATGATTTGTCAAGAAAAAAATAAAGGAAAAATTTATTGGAGGGGATCTAGATTGTGATTTCGGTTATCCATGATACGCACTGGTCCCTCCTCAAAGATCTCATCCACATCAAAAATAATAATAATATAACATTAATTTAATTTGATGAGCCACCAAAAGATCATATCCATATTAAGTCTATGTAGTGTTACTAGTGAAAAAAAAAAAAATAATTCAATTTAAAAGTTTATGGTGTAACTCAAAAGCTGAAAACCAAGTCTAGGGCCTATAACTTTAGACAAAATAATAATAATAATAATAAAGAATGAAAGTTAAATTGAGTAGTAGTGTTGATACCTGAGCTATGCATCCACCAAGTCCCATGCCCTCAAAAAATTGATGAAATGTCAAGGCAGCCACAAGAGGCCTTATGGTTTTTGGAGTTTCAGAAGCACCCAAGGAAATTCCAATAATTACAGAGTGGACTATAATCCCCAATTCCAAAACCTACAATATAACACCAATCATACTATTAGGACTTAATTTTTTGATTGAATTCATTATTAATTAAAATTATTGCGTATCATTACTAATATACATATTCAAGTAATAAGTGTTGACATGCAACAAAGAAACTATTCAAACTATAATTTTTTTTAAATTTAAACTGCTCTCATTCCAACTCATTTCTAAACCACTAAAATATTTGACTATTCAAGTCAATTTCATGATTTCAAAGAGAGAGAGAGAGAGAGAGAGAGAGGGAAATTTCATTATATTCCCTTTGTTAGGCCTTGAAATTGAAACAAAAATAAATAAACATAATTTTCTCATTTATCCTCGATTACTTAAACATAAATAAATAAACCCCCATGTTATTTTTGATCAAAGTATTACAATCACAAAATTCTATTGAAATTCAGAGAAATTGTGACACATGAGCATAATTCGAGAGTTGGTGTGAAAATTTTAAATCTAAATTTTCCATCGCACACTACTCCCCTAGTGGAACCTCCACCCTTTAGTAAGCTTTCTCCTCCCCTGGTCAACTTACACAGGGTGCTATAGAACCAAACCACCATAAGATAATATGGAAAATAGTTTAAATGTGAAAAAAAAAAAAGAGAAAGTAAAAAGCACCTGTGATATAACACGATGACGAAGTAGTTCAGATGAATCCGAATCCCCTTCAGAGAGTATCGATCCATGGGCATGACCATTGGTGGCATGCGTGTGGACATGAACATGACCATCATGCCCATCAACTACCATCTCTTCATCGGGCCTTGCTTTGTTCAAGTGTGATTTCTTGTAGTAAGAAGTAGCATAGGTATCAACTATAAGAGTACCCATTGCCGATACCATGGCCACGAACCCTGTAAACGGAAAGTTCTGCCATGGATTCGCATTCAAACACGGCGATGTCAAGTGATCAAAAGCATCAGGAAGTACATGTATAAAACCAGTTGCTAGAATGACACCCGCTGCAAAAGCCTTGATGACGAAAAATAAATCCCTCTCGGGACTTAAACTCGGTATGGTCTTGCTCAATACTGGAAGACACACACCAATTGCACCGGCTACGAGGATTGTGGCTATGGCGATCAGTTTGTATATAAGTGCTTTCCTCTTGTTATGACCTCCTTCTTCAGCATCACATGTACACTCACCGGAAACTATGGTGGGAAGGAGTATGAGAAAGGCCAAAAATAGTGACTTTTGAACTCTTGAATGTGAGTAGGGCTGATCAAGAAGCTTGTTCATGGTGATTGATAATATTGAAGAGAGAGAAAAAGGTTTATTAGGTAAAATGGTATAAAGATCAGTTTAAGGCCTCAAATGCAGGGAAGGAACAGATTGTTCGTTATATAGAGGAAGTAGTGTGAGAAACTTGGCCAACTTTTTGCACCTCCAAAACACACGCAACTTTTGGGGACTGCCGAATTCAGTTATTAAAAAAAATTAAATATTTTAGGAAAAATTTCAGTTACACCCATTCTAGTTTACTATATCTTCAAAGAAATCCTATCTATTATCAAAAAAATTACTGACACTCTATGTTATTAAACCATCATTTTTAATAAAAAAAATTATCTAAAATGTCAAAAATGCCCCTACATAAACACAAAATAATCTTTCTATATAAAATTTGATTAAAATTCGAGCTGATTAAAATGTATTTTTTTAAATATTAAATTTGAGTTGATTAAAATTTATTTTTTTACATATTAAAATTTGAGCAGATTAAAATTCGAATCGAGTTGATTAAATTTTATTTTTTTTTACGTATTAAAATTTGAGCCTATTAAATTTTATTTTTTTTACATATTAAAATTTGAGCCTGTTAAATTTTATTTCTTTTATGTATTAAAATTCGAGCCGATTTGAACTTTACTCGAGTTGTTAGCGCTGATTAAAATTGCTTTGAGTTGATTAAAATTTATATTGTTTACCTATTAAAATTTGATTCATTAAAATTTGAATCAATTAAAATTTATATTTTTGTATGTATTAAAATTTGGACAGATTAAAATTCAATGCGAGTTGATTACAATTTTATTTGAGCCGATTAAAAATAATTTTTAATTGGTTCAAATTGTAATATGTAAAAAAAAATATATTTTTTAATCGACTCGAATTTCAATACGTAAAAAATAAATTTTAATTAGCTTGAATCGAATTTTAATCGGCCCAAATTTTAATACATAAAAAAATTTAGAAAACAGAGGGATGAAATTTGTCATCAAATATATCATGAGAAATTTAGTAAAATTGTATTCTAGTTAATATTTTTAATCTTACAGAGGGTGTCAGTGAAGATTCAAAAAATAGAGGAGTGTTCTTGAAGATATAATAAACTAGAGGGAGTGTGGTTGAAAATTTTCCAATATCTTATGTTTATAATAGTTTAAGATACGCCGTTTCAACGACCAGGCAGGTATGAGGACACTGTGAAGACATCTCAGAACTCGGATGGGTAATCATGTTGATAATAGTTGTCAAGTTCCATTGCACAACTGAATATTGAAAACAATAATCATGTAATTCACTATAAATGTTAGACTGTTGGTGAATCTTATTTTCACTTATTTAACATTGATGAATTGGGTCAATGAATTAGGTGTAAATAATAATATTTTACCAAAAAACACTAACATGTCTTTTATAATACTTGGTTTATTCTCGAGAATTCATGCATTCCTCCAATATTACATTCGCCAAACAAGTACCAGAAAATAAAATCCAAATGCAAAAAAAAAAAAAAAAAAATTGGTAGTGTGACTACATATGCACAATTTTTTTTTATATCCATCACAAAATCACTATTATAATAAATTTAATCATTTTATTAGAAAGAAATTTAAGTTCTTGCCTAGGAAAATAGTGAGAGAATCACACCAACTAAATGTTAGATTCATTTGATTCATTGACCTAGAAAATTGGGCTTAGAAGTTTGGGAAAAGATGTCGACATAATGGTACCATTGAGAGATGAATTTTTGATGAGCTTTCACAATGAACTAAGCAATTGTTAGTCAACCACTTCGCCAATTTCTCCTAGTTTTTCTACATTATCTATCCGTATGTATGATATCATCTCGACATCTCTAATATATTATTTATTTATTTATTTTGGTATATTATCTATCATTTATTCAAGTGGAGTTTATTGTGTATAAATAGGTCCCTCAATCATCGATAATGAATTCTTCACTCATTATTTTTGGATGGTGTACCAAAAAAAAAACAATAAAAATAAAATATATTAGAGATGACCTAGATCTAACACAACCCGACAGATTGGTCCCTGACTTGGAATTGTTCAATTGTATTTTTTTTAATTAAAAAAACAGTTTAATGTATGTCAGCATAACTTATGTACCCCATTTTTTAAGGAGACAGCCATAGAAGTCAACTAAAAGTGGCATCCCACATAGATAGGCTCTCCTTGAACCATCCTAGATCTTTTCAATCAACTCAAGAGTAAACAGAAAAATAAAAAATGTGAAAATTTAAACAGCATCAGACAATACAAGGGTAATTCTACTTACCCAAAAAACATAAAAAAAAAGGGGTACTATATCTAAAATTATTATTTTTTAAGGTTTAAGTAACATATTTTAAATGTGAAGTTGTTATTGTTTGAGGTAAATTTATGATTAATCATGAATACCTCCTAATCAATTGTAACTTCATTTTTAAAAGGTGTAAATTGACTTTTAAATGTTATAATTTTACTTTCAGAAGGTTTAACATCTATGATCGATAATCATATTTTAGAATCGATCATGGTATTTTTAGTTGTAACTTTTACCTTAAAAATTTACAAATTTCGGTACGGTATCGACTTGAATACCGTAGTTTTCCCTCTAAATACAAATCAAGAAATGACATTCCAGTAGATGCCTTTTTACCATTCCAAGATTTAAAGAGAATCAAACATACGTTACCCATTGGCGAAGTCACATTGGGTTTAAGGGCAATTGTCCCCTCTCTTTTGGATTACCTTTGATGAGGTTGCATATTGCTATTTAATGTACTACATTACCTCCTAATTTTTTGTTAATAATTTTCACAATGATTCTAGTCTTTTTTTTCCCCAGTAGATTAGTGATTCACTAGCCCCTAAAATAAATGTTTTATTTTTTGATTGAGTAAACAAAAGATTAATGTCCTGGTCTATTTATATATTGATGAAAATACAATATTTTACTTCTATCTAACATAATGTACATATTTTTTAAGAACAACTGTGTAATTGCCATTTACTATTTTTCAGTAAGTTTGTAATCTATAACCCAATAAAACATGATTGGATGCACAAAAAAAAATATTGTAAGTTAAAAGTCATAATTTATGTTATTTTAAATATACAATTTTCTCAATAAAATCGAAAATGATTACAACTAGGTTCCTTTGAATGAAAAATAATTTTACTATAGACTCTAAGATTGTGTCCACTGATAGGAAATTAGTTTGTAATTTAGCTTATAATTAATCCATTATAAAACATTTTAGATATTTTAAATAGAGTTTTTGACCAAAGGCAGTCCCCACCCAAACTTTATTCTCAAACCAAGTTAGTTTTAAACTTATTTCTCAAACTTAGTATCTTCATAAAAACGTTATTTCAAATGACGTCTTCTTAGGAAAAAATGTCATTTGAAATGACGTTTTTAACCTTGATATAACTGAACAAAGATAGTGATAATTAAGGAATAAAATGTCATTTAAAGTGATGCCTTTAAAAACGTCAGTTTGAATGACGTTTTTAAATTACTATTTTAAACGGCTTGCTAATGTCGTTATGTGAAGCTTAAAAATGTCATTTGAAATGACGAATCTAAAGACGTCATTCCAAATGGCAATTTACACGAATAAAATCAAAATCGACTTTCCCAAATCGCAGAAGGCTTAGGTCAATTTTTTTTTTTGAAAAATTCACCCTCTCTCCTCCCCCTCCAACCACTCACCCACTGTCTTCTCCGACGTGGAAGACCACTCTGATGAGGAAGATCACTCCGGCAACACATATTTTCTCAAGTGGTGCTCTTTGTAGAAATCCCCCCAATTCAAATCACCATCTCCTCTCCTGTAACAGTTGTGAAGGTATTAGCTCTCTCTCTGTATCTCTTTCTCTCTCTAAAAAGTTGTGTAATTTCCTGTTCTACTCTCCGGGTTCCAGAATACTAGGATCATCTCCTTCGACCGGTCATACCACCACTTTGCTGAAGCTACTGTCCAGGTATTTTCCCCTTCTCTTTCTATTTGTCTGTGTTTCTCTCTCTCTCTCTCTCTTTGTCTCTCTCTCTTTATATTTGAGTAGATATAATTGTAATTTAGTTGGATGTAAAAATCATTATTCTAAGATAGTTAGTGTAATAAAGTTCTAAAAATTAGGGTGTCCATTGTTTGTCCTAGATCATAGTTGGGATATTATAATCTTGCGAGGCACTAGTGGCCTATGACCCTCTCTAATTCAATCCACCACTCATTACCTGAAGTGAATCCTTTTAAAAAAAATAGTGTGATGATGTGTGGTTTGGGTGCTACCAATCTGGTTCAAGACTCCAAAAGTCTCTTACTTGCTGCATTGTTTTGCTCCCGTGGTTTGGGTGCTGCCAATGTGTGTGTTGTTGTGGTCTGTGTGTAGTCTGTGTGTGTATGTGTGGGGCTGATGTGGCCTGTGTGCGTTTGTGTGTTGCTGTGTGCATATGTTATGTGTGTCTGTTTGTTGTGTGATGTGTGGGCTGTTGGGTTTTGTGGGTTTGAGTGTGTGTGTGTGTCGTGAGAAAGAGAGTGTGGTGTGTTGTGTTGTGGGTTTGGTGTGTGTGTGTGTCATGAGAGTGAGAGTGAGAGAGAGAGAGAGAGCCTGGAAGGAAGTAGCTTTTGGTGGTGGTGGTTTAGCCATGGCGATGAGAAATTCGTGAGGGGCTGGTTTAACAGGTAGATGAGCAGAGAGAGAGAGAGATAGAGAAGGACAGAGGTCGGTGGCTTAAAAAATGGGGGTTATTTTGTGTTTAGGGGTGGCGTGTGTGTGAGGTTAAAATGGGCGGGATGAGTAATTTGTGTGGATGCAATGCGGACCTTTGGATTAAGTTAGAAGATTTGAGATGAAATTTGGGCCATTGAATGAAAAGTAGATTAAATCTAAACCGTCATTGTGCTTTCTCAATTGGATTAAAATTAAATTAAATTTTGAAGTGAAAGAAGATTCAAATTTGGTTCCATCTTATTATAATAGATGTATGTGTTTTGTATCTAGTCAACATCTATAGTATTTTTTTTTAATTTTTGAGTTGTTTATGAGAATACCATTCAAAAATGTTAGAAATATCTTATCTTGAATTTTTTTTCTATAAAAAGTGTTGCCTCTCTTTCTCTCTCTCAAATATTAATTTTAATCAATAAAATATTATTTTTCTCTAGACCAACCCGATGGGCCGATTGTATTTTCTTGCAACATGATACAAGAATTGTCAATTGATACGAGTGTCATAGTCCATACCTAGCCAGTACTATGTGCAATGGTGTGGGTCGCACTACCTATAGCTTTGCGCGGCCCAAAAATTGTAGCTAGCCCTTTCATCATTCCTACATGTGTGATTTGGTCTGACATCATCTTAATGTTCATTATGCCTTGGGGGTAGGATTTTCGTACATCTAACCCTCTTAAAACTCTGTACTGGCAAGAGTCAAATGCAACAACTTTCTTGAGTTGTTTTTTTGGAGCTTATATAGCTTGGATAATCACAACAACTCAAATGAAAAGGATGAAAAATAGGAGTGATACACTTTTTATCATTCAAGCAATCAAGGAATCCTTCATTCAAGGATGAAAATGTGTTTATTTTTCCTTGCGATTAATGCCTCTTCGTCGATATTTACACAAGTTTCAAGTCATATTCTTCTCATTTCATATTATTTTCAACAAAAATTCTCCTTCCATTTTCATCACTTTCTAGCTCATACTCATGTATTAGGTTTTAACGCAGTTTGGTTAAGAAGCAACAAAAATTCACACACCCTAAATTCTCCCTTAGTCCATAGGATTTGCCATGCATTGATTTTTGTCGATAGTTGTGACTGTATTAAGAAAATTCACGATTCCAATTTTCGTTACTATTACATATGAAAATGATGGGGAAATAAAATGGGGTGTGAATTTCTATCAAGTTGACTTCACAAAATAGAGCATTTGAATTAGCAGAAAATAACATGGTTTACTTATTAGTGTATTGGCAAAAATCTCATTCGATTTTTCAATTACGTATAATTCTGTCATTATTCTAAGATATTTTGTGCCATCTCGACCAACAAAATATATATTATTCAAGGAATCCATTAATACCTAGAATGTTTCCTGGGAAATAGAGATCCAAAAATTATATTTCAAAATTTCTAATAATGAAATTAACCTAATCTAACGTGTTTGTCTTAGTATTTGTTGGAGTAACAATATATAATTGAAATTATACGTGTAAACGACATGTAATGTTACTTTTGATGTCTTTATTGTAGAATCGTTACGAATAATTGGAACACGTACATCTGTGATGGTTTATTGGGTGGTAACATATCCAAGAACGATGATGTTTTAGGGTATGATAATGGTTATAAGCGTGTGATAAATGTTACTCATGACACTAGTCACTCAGCTTTATTGGATAGGTTGCATGATGTGACGGGGATAGATATGAATAAATACAACCTCAAGCTCATCTGTAGATTTCCTACTGCATTGGGAACTAACCTATTTACATATATTCCATTAGAATTTGTTGACAATGATGGTGTGGAGGCAATGGTGGATGTTGTATTTGACAATCAAGGTGTTAACTAAGTGGATTTGTATGTGAGCGAAGAGGTTTGGTCCGATGACATTGGTATAAGTAATGAAGGTTGAACTGATGGTGGTTCATACTCTTCCCTGCTCAACCAAAAACCATATATCCCAATGGTTGGCCCTTAAGCAATGATGGATAATTATTACACCCCTGTAACGATGCAGTGTTTTAAATCTTGGCTTTGTTTTCGGGCCTTTTGCCTTTAATATTCTTTGCCCATTTCCTATTTCTTACTGTCGAAATCAGCTTCCAAAAGGAAGCTAAGTTTAACAATAAGTTATAGTTAATTATGCTAGATTTTAGTCTTGCCGAATTTTTAGTATAAAAAAAAGTCCTTTGATTTTTGAAAAAAATTGAATGCGGTCCCCAGTGTTGGCGGGGATGTTAAGGGATTGGTTAGTTATTGATTTTCATTATTCATTTTGCCACCATCACATGATTTCAGTCTAAAATATAGTTAGTTTTTTTTTCGCTTATTATTGAGATTTTTGATGTGTTGTCTATCAGTTTTGAATGACGATCTGTGTTTATGGAGAACAATGTACATTAACGATCTGTGGTTTAGTGTACATGTCTGACGATCTGTGTTTTTAGTGTACCTGTCTGACGATCTATGTTTACGGAGAAGAAGGTACACTAACAATTTGTGTTTTAGTGTACATGTCTGACGATTTGTGTTTTAGTGTATATGTCTGACGATATGTGTTTATGGCGAAGAAGCTATATTAATGATCTGTATTTTAGTGTACCTATCTGATAATCTGTGTTTTATTGTACATGTCTGACAATTTGTGTTTTATTGTACATGTCTGACGATCTGTGTTTTAATGTACCTGTCTGACTATTATTGCGTACCTGTTATTTTTTTATTGTGTACCTATTATTTTTTGGCTCGAGAGTGTGTGTGTGTTTATATATATATATATAATTGTGTACCTGATTTTTTTTTTAGCATACCTTTATTAAGTTCACAATTACACCTTGGGGGAACATGGATTAATTACAACATATTCAAAATTTGAAAGAATTTAAAAAAGATGCTAGATTAGATTTTTGAATTCGTAGGAAACCTTTGAATTCAAAAAGGAAACCTCTTAGCTACCTTGGATATTGTCTTTCTTCCTTAAAACTCTTAGTTGGCATTGATCACGGAGCAGAAGAAGTCTTGCTTTGGGAAGAAAATACGCGTATGTTGTTCATCATACAAATACACAAAATAAAATTATCATAGGTACACAAATTAAAAATTAAATATTATATTTCATTCATAAAAGGGAGATTACATATGTGGTTCATTTGTTTTATATTTATTAAAAAAAATCATTTTTTAAGGTCCTTCAACTTTGCCCCAAGGTTCTTAACTTTCTTCTTCTCCTTTTGCAGTTTTTTGTTGAAGGATTTCGCCATTTTATTCCACTCATATTTTTCTTTGTTCGACATGTAGAGTTTGGATTCGAGATGGTCAGTATCAACTTGCATGCGATCTTGTTTTGCGTGGGCGTCGTCTAGAAAACCTGGAAGCATTTGTATGTTAGTTTGTGTTCTCTGTTGCCTTGATTGTTCCATTTTTTTTGTGCAATGTTTTTATTCTGAATTTTAGATACGCTATTTATAGAGGTATTTTCCATAGGGTAGATAAAGAGGTTTAAATGTATGTTTATTATGGTGTTAATTTTGTAGTTAATTAAAGAGATATATCTCAATGTATGTATTGTAGAGATATACTGAGTGCAGCCACTATTAGTAACTGTAACTTAATGTACGTTTAAACTTCTAGTTAATGAGTACGTTAGTCGAGAACATGTCATTTTTTTTAGTGTACCTGTCTAACGATCTGTGTTTTTTGGGAAAGAATGTACATTATGATGGCGTAGTTTTTTTAGAATAGGTGTTTTAATTACGTGATGACATTGTTGTTATTTTTCACATTTTTAAAGGACGTTAGTTTATGGTCAATGCTTTAATTGGCGAGTGATTTTTTTTTTTTGAAATTCTATTGGGCTTAGAGACCGACCTCCAAAAAAGCTCATTATTTTATTAGTCATTTCTTATCACTTTGACATAGTGACATGACCGACTTCTTCTTCTTCTAACTCTCTGCTCATTCTCTATGCATATGCTATATATGTGACGCCCCAAATTTCCGGGGGTCCTTTATTAACCGTTGACCATCCGTCAACCCGCGGAAATACTCGTGATAGTCGTATAACCCGACACCACGTCATTCACATGCTTTTAATCGGATTTACCATCCACAAGGTCAATTATACCTCTATTTATGTCCATTTATGTCATAGGAACCAAAGAAAACAAAGCCCAAAAGCATGGCTAAGCATTTTGAAAATTTCAAATTTTTTTGGAAAAACCTTCCGGAAGGTCGACATACACCTACCGGAAAGTCGCTGAAAGAACAGTTAAATGAAAAGAATCAATTGCAAGAACTTCCGGAAGGTCTACATCAGTAGCAAAAACCTTCCGGAAGATCCATTCCAGTAGCCAAAACCTTCCGGAAGGTTCATTCCAGAAAACAAAACCTTCCGGAAGAATTTGGCAGTCAAAAAGAAACCCAAGGCAAAACCTTCCGGAAGGTCCATTCCAGTAGACAAGTCCTTCCGGTAGGTTTTACTCCAGTAGCTAAAATCTTCCGGAAGGTTCATTCCAGTGGGCAAAACCTTCCAGAAGGTATTAGCTGTGAACAAGGCAAGCTGGGGTTTTTAGCAAAACCTTCCGGAAGGCCGACACACACCTTCCGGTAGGTTTTCAGACTGTGAGCATAAAAATGGATTTCTTTCCCCTCCAAACCATCCTTAAAGCTACCCCATACACTCCAAACTCATTCAATACATGTTTAATGAGATTTTCCATATAATACTCAACTCATACAATCTCTATTACAATTCATTCCATAATATATATACATCAAAATGGAATTTTGTTAAAGGTTTTACAAAACTTAAACTAAGGCCACAAGCCGGCCCCCTTCATGCTTGATGCTCTCCAAATGAGCCATCCGCCGGAGCAAAACCCACACTTGAAATGTTTTTCCCATAAAGGGTGAGCCACGCTCAATAGGGTATCTCCTAAAGAGGCTACTCCCCAACCTAAATGCATATGAAATATCACATGATATCAATCAACAATCCACAACAAGAATATATTCCATGTTGAAACATGTAATGCCATGCTATGAAATGAGGTGAGACTCACTCATGCACATCAATCGAGCCCTTCCCGGCTCCTCTACACACGCAAGTGCCAATGTGTACCAATCCGTCATTTATGTTCCACATCAAATGACATTTCATTGTAGGGTCTTTGTAGGGGTGGATGTTCATGGACTCACACCAAAGGTCACCCAACCTACACGGAATTCATGGACTTCCACCAACGGTTCCGCGTACACCGACACACTTTATGGGCTCTTATACCAACGGAGTGCGTATCCAATCACCGGGTCTCTCACCCGAGGGATTTTCTAGCCCTTCTTGCTACCCCAACCCTATCAACATATAAACCATGCTACTCGACTAGGTCATCGACCCATATTACCCGAGCTCACTCGTCATCCACCATGCGTGGTGAAGACAAACAACCATGCACACACACCTCCTAAAATGTGATGTTCCCGTGCATATGCAATGTGGTGCTCCATCGCAACACCAACACAATGTTCAATATGGTATGAGTGACATATGAACATTCTCAACACATTTCTCATATTCCATGGCAAAATCATATCAAAAGCATATAATTCCCATAATACAAATTTCAAGCATGTTATCAACATACTAAAATTTCAAGGCATATATATAAACACATAACACGCCCACAATTTCATATAACACATGAATTCACATTGGGTTCATTTCACATATCCAATCATAGAAATCACATTTAGTAACTTCCAAATATCCATCCAAGCTAGGATTTCTTTTACCCATTTCAATACCCAATTCACCCAATTTCACAACAATAGGCAAGAGATACATAGGTTATCATCCTACCCATTCCATAAAAACATTATAGGCTTGGAATAAACCTTAGTAGGAAGAAACCCTATCTCTTGAAGCGTGAGGAACGACCAAGGGAAGTTCCAAGACCCGATTCAAGCAAAATCCTCACTTCTCGAAAATCCCGTACCTTGATCTTCGGTAAAACTTGCGCTTTTTGGTATAGCCGCGTAGCCCTCGATGAGTAGAGCGACTTTAATTCTTGGCTTGCGTGGATTCGAGGTCCGTAGCACCGTAGATCGTAGAGAGAAGGTGAGTTTTCTCTCTTTTCTCCCTCTTTCTCTCTATCGGCTGAAACCGGCTGAACAATGGGGAAAAATCTAATTTTTCCCCCTATTTATATTTTAGAATACTTGGCCCACAATTCGCCACACGTCCTATTTAATTTCGGGTCCGTTTTAATCTCGAAACGATTAAATTTCGCTCCGGTTCAAGTTCGAATTATTTTTATTTTAACTTGTGTCTAATATTTCCCCAAACTTGGAAACTTTATAAAAATTTCGTGTACAGGGTCACCCGGGGCCCGTTCGTCTCGTAAAACGCGAAAAATTCGACTATCTCGGAATTCAACGAAATTTGATGTGGTAACTAGATTTTGCGAGACGAATCCAACGGTGAGGTCCGTTTCGTCATCCGAGTTCTAGAAAAATTCAGGTTTACAACCTGTACCGTAGTGGCAATTTACCGTTTTGCCCTTTTTCACAAAGGTTTAAATTTTCTCGGGTTTTACAATATAAACTCTTGTAATAATTATTGAGTTCTTCTTCCAAGGGACTATTGGAGAGGGTTGTTAAACACGATTCACAATAAGTGCGTGTTGGTGGAGGTGACACTATAAAAATCTTGAGAGGTTGCCGTGCGAAGGATATATCTTACTAAGTCATTGACTCCGAGAGACGTGAATCAACTTTTAAGGACAAAGCTTCAGCTTGATCTATAATTTGGTGAGATCAATCATTTACTTATATTTCGTAAATTAATTTTTGGGACAAATCATTTTTAGGTCAAAATTCTTGGATTATTGTTTAAATAAATTAATTGTGGGCAAGAGTTGTTTTTCATTAGTTCATTACTTTTTATTAAATAAATTATACAACAGAGAGTGATTGTGAACCCATTTACGATGGAAAATATTAACACTCACATGTTGTTGGTTCAGGTGAGTATAGCGATCAGACAACCACATAAATCACTAGAACAAAAAATCAATCAATAATCAAAATTCCACGACATATCATGATTTGGCAAGCCTCTATCAATGGACTTCTAGTAGGCTATTATCAAGTATAACACCCTAGGGTTCTACCACTAGATAGTTATAGTTACCAAACAAGATGACGTTAAACAACATATATGCTTCAGATAAAACCATTAGTTCTGATAATGATGGGATTTTAGATATGGGCCGCCCTAAACAAGAGCGCAATAGGTCCAGAAGGCCTCTACTTGCAGAGTGGCCCAAATCGCTTCCCCGCGGCTTGTCCACTCCAAGATCAGAATGGATCGCACCAAAGGGATGATTCCTAACAATACGTGAAGGCTCGAAGTCCAGCCCAGCCCCAATCCAGCCCAGCAGGAGGTTAAATCGGGATAAAGGAGATCGACCCCCCTTGTCGAGCTTGAACCACTTCCGTCGCGCCACGTGTCCAGCAGGCAGAGGGACCACTTCTGACACCCATAACGAACATGCACTCTCTGCCACAAAGAATATTGGTGCGCGTAACCGCTCAAGGGCCATGAATACAGTGGCGTCATATGATAGAGGCCACTACAGGACAAAAGCAGAAGGGCAAGGGCCCACAGAATCATCAAAAGGAGGAGGGAGCCACAAGAAACCCTAGAAGGATTACCAGTTTAAATAGGACACTATTACTCTGCAAAAAGACACACGATCATCATCTTCCTCACTGTCTACTCAGTTAACTTCATAGATAAGCTTGTATTCTCTGAGCACTCACTTGTAAATGCTCTAAGCCAGACAAACTACTGTAACCCATCTTCTTCAAGCAATATACACCCCCAGGGAGCAAGAGACTCCCTTAAAGTGGATGCAGCCTTAGTCCCTCGGCTAAGGTGAACCACTTACATAGTATCTAGGCTTTTTCTCTAACAGCTTTATTCATTTCTAGTCTATATATTTGCTCAATCCCCTCTCTAGGTCAACGGATTGTGGTTCTGGACTTGGGTTAACATTTCCGAGCACCATCAGTTTGGTGTCGTCTATGGGAAACGGTTTTCATCATTTCCTTAAAGTTTTCTCTCTGTTAGTTTGATGGTTTCTACTCGGAATATGAGTAAATCTCACGCCAACCCCTAAGTTCATCAGAATCTACCAGAGAACTTCCCTGCCCCCGCAGCGGACGTCGAAAATCTCCCTCCGGCGATAGATCCTCCTCTTCTCAATGAGATAAAGACATATCGCGCGAACCACTCTACAACTCATGAAGCAAAATCAAGATTTGATCACGTGGATACAAACTCATCACCTCCCGCAGATCCCACCAATGTATCATGAGCCTCCTCCTCCTCCTCCACCAGCACAACACAGCATAACACAACGTTCCTCCTCAGGACCGTCAAGTGCCGCCCAATGGAGTCACAGAACTCCATGAACACAGCCACTCCGGAGAGAATCATCGGAGGAGACATTTGGGCGAACATATAGAGGACGAAGCCCACAGCCGGGCTAGAGCCATTCACCGAGAAGACTGACCCCTTCCTCCACCGGACGTCATGGATCATTTATGGGAACAAAAACTTCGTGAAATCCAACAAGAGCTGGGGAACATGAAGGAAGTGGTTAAGGAGAAAGCCCCCGACACCATGGACACCTTAGTTTAACAAACTGAGTCCCCTTTTACCCCTGAGATCCTCCATTTTCCCCTCCCTCAAAAATTTTGGATGTTGTTGATAGAAGCGTTTGAGAGAACCAAGTATCCTGTGGACCACTTAAACTCGTATAAAAATCAGATAGAGTTGCACGGATATCTGGATCCTATCCGTTGCCGAGCTTTTGCCATAACCCTCAGAGGGTCGGCGATAGCTTGGTTTAACAAGTTGCAGCCGACGTCGATCTCTTCCTTCAAGGAGCTTTCTATATAGTTCGTGTCGCATTTCATTGGAGCCAGAACATACATGAAACCCTCATATCATCTTTTGAGTATTAAACAGGGACCCAACGAGTCCCTCCAGAGCTATGTACAACGTTTCAATCAAGAGTGCTTGAAAGTAGAAAGTGTGGACGACAAGTTCGCATTGACTACATTATTGTCCAGTCTCGGCGTCCAGTCGAAGGACCTTCTCTTTTCAATCGCCAAGAACCCTCAAGCCACTATGGTTGAGGTACTTGCAAAAGGCGCGAAATACATCAATGGCGAGGAGGCCCTTCGCCTAAAAGGAGGGTTGACATCTACAGAAGGAGAAAAGAAGAAGAGAGTGCGTAGTCCTAGAAAAGAGAAAAGACGTGACCAGTCTCCGTGGAGGGATCGTTCTCCGAGAAGAGAGAGAGAGAACCTTCTCCAAAGAGAAGAGGCAATGTCAGATACCCCCTAGGACCCCCGCCCCAAGAGTTATAGGCCCGATATGCTCCAGCACACCTCCCGCCCCTGATCACCTCCATTGCACAGGTCCTCCATGAGGTCCAAAATGAAAGATTCCTCCGATGGCCACCTCGAATGAAATCTGACCCCAGAAGACGGGACCCCTCCAAATATTGTGAGTTCCATAAAGACATCGGCCATGAGACGAATGAATGCATCCATCTCAAGAAAGAAATAGAATACTTGATCCAGAGAGGACACATGCGCCACTATATAGTAGGAGAAGGGAGAGAACAAAATGATCAGGGGCGAGATGCCCGAGCTGTCGTTCCACCCCTACAACAACATCAGCAGGCCCTTGGCGAAATCAGGGTCATCTCGGGTGGTTTCGTAGGGGGGAGAATCCAGCTCGGCGCAGAAGGCGTACGCCAGGAGGACAAGATCAGATGACTTTGTCGAAGTTCAGGCTGTCCGAAAAATGCCGCGCGAGATCTAGGAATCACTTTCTCCGATGCTGACCTTGAAGGATGTTAGCACCCTCACGACGACCCCCTGGTCGTAAAGGCTATCATCACAAATAAGATTGTACATCGGGTACTCGTCGACAATGGCAATTCAGTCGACATTATTTTCCTATCAGCTTTCGATCAGGTCGACATAGACAGGTTGAGGCTTGAACCCGTAAGAACCCACCTCCTAGGCTTCTCGGGTGAGAGAGTCTTGCCCTTCGGATCTATCCAGCTCATCCTCACCATGGGAGACCAACCCTGCCAGGTTACCACCACAATCTATTTTCTAGTGGTGGATGCCCCCTCCGCCTATAACGTCCTTCTGGGTAGACCATTCCTCAATTCCATCAGAGCAATACCTTCGGCGTACCACCTGGTGATGAAGTTCCCCACCGAGAACGGTGTCTAGGGGTGTCAATTTTTTACTCGAAACACGAACCCGACTCGAACCGAACCCGACACGAACTCGAAAAAAACACGATTAGTTGACACGATAATAAATGGGTCAAATTAAGGTTCGACACAAATAACACGATTAATGGGTACTATAGATAGAAAATAATTATTTAACGAATATTATATTCTTAAATAAGAATTTTATAATTTTGTATAATTTTTTAAATAATATTATATTAGTTGTTGTCAAATTAAATAATTTTTTATTAACACGAATATTGACACGAACCCGACACGTACCGAAATGACACGACACGAAAATAACACGAACGAAAGTGACACGACACGAAACCGACACAACCCGACACATTTGACACCCCTAACGGTGTCGATGTGGTAAGGGGGGATCAACAGGGAATGTTATGTGGTGTCAATGAGACAGAAGGAGGTGGAATTTATTCAACTGGAGGACCTAGATATGCGGGATGAGTTGGAGATGCAGCCCACCCCCATTGAGCAACTAGAGCCTATGCAGGTTGATGAAGACCTAGGGTATGTGGTCTTCGTAGGCTCTATGTTGCTTTAGAACATCAAAGAAGAGCTTGTCTCGTTCCTAAAAGAGAACGCTGATGTGTTTGCCTGGAAGCAGGAGGACATGGAAGGAATTGATCCGGCAGTAATCGAACATTGGCTCAGTGTCGATCCAAACTGTAAACCAGTTAGGCAAAAGAGGAGAAGCTTTGCCCTAGAGAGGCAGAAAACAATCAACGAGGAGGTGGCCAAGCTGCTGCGCACAAAGGACATCAGGGAGGTCGACTATCCGACCTGGTTGGCTAATGTCGTGCTCGTTAAGAAAGTAAATGGGAAATGACGCTTGTGCATCGAATTTACCGATCTAAACCGCGCATGCTCCACATATAGCTTCTCTTTGTCGTGGATTGACCTGATAGTCGATGCCATAGCAAGCCATGTACTCCTCAGCTTTATGGATGCCTTTTCGGGCTACAACCAGATCAGGATGGATCCAAATGACCAAGAGAAAATTTCATTCACCACTGAACAAAAAATATTCTACTACCAAGTCATGCCTTTCGGGTTGAAGAATGTCGGGGCCACCTATCAGAGGCTAGTCAACAGGATGTTTCGAGAGAAGTTGGGCTCAACGATGGAGGTATACATCAACGACATGCTCGTAAAGTCTCTCAAATCCGAACTCCATGTTCAGCACCTCAAAGAGGCGTTCGAGATTATGCGACAATACAGGATGAAGTTACACCCAGGCAAGTGAGCTTTTGGGGTCGCAGTAGGGAAGTTTCTGGGCTTCATAGTCAATAGCAGGGGTATTGAGGCAAACCCCAAAAAAGGTTAAAACCGTTCTGGAAATGAAATCCCCCACCAACACTCGAGAGGTACAACACCTAACCAGAAGGATAGCGACACTCAATCAGTTTGTTTCGCGCTCCAGTGACAAGTGCCAGCCGTTCTTCCAAGTTTTGAAGGCAGCTTTTCGGTGGGATGAGAAGTGTGAAGAGGCTTTGTAGGGCCTCAAGTCCTATCTGGCCTCACCACCAGTATTAGTGAGTCCCCAAGAAGAAGAAGTTTTAACCCTTTACCTTGTCGTGTCTGACTTTTTAGTCAGAGCCGCCTTGATGAAAGACAAAGAGAGAGTTCAACAACCAGTTTATTTTTGTAGTAAGGCTCTTAGGGGGGACGATGAGCGATATCCGACGATGGAGAGCTCGTCCTAGCCCTCTTGGTGGCAGCTCGGAGATTGAGGCCATACTTCCAGGCACATACCATTGAGATTCCTACGGATTAGCCAATGAGGCAGGTCCTACACAAGTCGGAGGCCTCTAGAAGACTGGTGAAGTGGGCGATGGAGGTCAATGAATTCGACATCAGATTCAAGCCAAGAATGGCTATCAAGGGACAAGTCTTAGCCAATTTCCTCGCCGAATTCAGCTCGCCACCAGAAGAGAATATAGAGAACTTAGACTACGTCGTTGATGTCCCGACCTAGAGGTTGTACGTTGATGGCGCCTCAAATGCCCAGGGAAGCAGGGCTGGACTGATCCTGACCTCGCCTGAGGGGTACGATCTGGAATACGCTTTGAGAGTCAATTTTCAAGCATCCAATGAGGCGGAGTACGAGGCCCTCATAGCGGGCTTAAACTTAGCCTTGTCAATGGATGCATAACAGATCGTGATCCACAGCGATTCCTAGTTAGTGGTCAGACAGGTCGAAGAGGAGTACGCCACCAAAGATGACAAAATGGCCCTTTACATGATGAAGGTACGCAGTCTGCTGAGAAAGTTTGTCGTGGCTGAGCTAATCCAAGTGCCTCAAGAAGCAAACGCCCGAGCTGATGCACTGGCTAAGCTAGCCACTACTGCCCACCATGACTTACCAGGGAGGGTTCCCGTCGAGGTCTTATCCGACCCCAGTGTCCAGCCTGATGAGGATCAAGCTATGCCAGTTCAAGAGACTACCTCGTGGATGGATCCTATCATATCCTTCTTATAGGATGAAGTCCTCCCAGAAGACTCGAAGGAAGCGACAAAGTTGAAAACCAAAGCGGCAAGGTTCACAGTCATTCAAGGTAAGTTATACAAAAAAGGTTTTTCATTTTCATTAATGAAGTGTGTGTTTGAGATGGAAACATAGTACATTTTGAGAGAAACCCACGAGGGCATCTGCGAAAACCACATTGGCGCTAGGACTTTGGCGAGCAAGGCACTCCGACAAGGGTACTTTTGGCCCACGATGGCCAAGGACGCCAAGGAGATGGTGAAAAGGTGTCAAGCTTGCCAGATTCACGACAACCTGCCACACTGCCCGCCAGAGCAACTCATGCTTGTCGTTAGCCCTTGGCCTTTTCAGCAATAGGGATTAGACATCCTTGGGCCCTTGTCGAGTGGTGTTAGGCAATGCAAATTCGTCATAGTTACAGTAGACTACTTCACAAAGTGGGCAGAAGCTGAGCCGCTAGCTAAAATCATCTGGAAGTCGATAGTCTACCGTTTTGGCATTCCCAGGGCTCTGGTCTCGGACTATGGAAAACAGTTCGACAATCCAGCATTCACAAGTTTTTGCGTTGAATTGGGAATCAGAAACTACTTCTCAGCACCCGCATACCCAAAATCAAATAGACAAGCTGAACTTACAATCAGAACAATCAAGCTCGCGCTGAAGACAAGGCTGGAGGCGTCCAACTTACAATGGGTGGATCATCTTCCTACGGTACTATGGGCTTATCGAACGATCGTACGGACAGTAGCTGGCGAGACCCCGTTCAGCCTTGCCTATGGAACGGAGGTGATGGCCCCAATTGAGGTCGGCTTGCCTTTAGGAAGGGCATAACTCTTTGACCTCGAGCAAAAAGAGAGATCCCTGTTGGTCAACCTCGACCTCTTGGATGAGAAAAGGGATGAAGCGCTGCAGCACATATTCTCATATCAGAGAAGCACAGCCAGATACTACAACAAAAGGGTAAAGTTGAGAAGTTTCCAACCAGACGACCTGGTACTGAAGAAATTGCTTCCAGCCAGAAATGATCCCACCCATGGGAAGCTCGACCCAAATTGGGAAGGGCCTTACATCATGAAAAGGGTGGTCCGACCTGGCAATTATGAGCTACAAACGGAAGAAGGGAAAAATTTGCCACACTCCTGGAATGCAGATCATTTGAAGTGTTATTATCAGTATAGATAAAATCCTTGTAATAGAGAGGTGGAAAACCATTGTAAACCCTCATTTCCAAAATCAATGAAATTTCTATGATTAGAAAGTTGGCACAGCCAATTTCAGCCCAAGAGCTTTTCAGCTCAGACAAAGCCGCGAGCTCTTTAGCCGCGCATAACGACTAGGCTTTTCAGCTCAGACAAAGCCGCGAGCTCTTCAACCGTGCATAATGACTAGACTTTTCAGCCTAAGAGCTTTTTAGCTCGGGAAGAGAGCTTTTCAGCTCGGACAAAGCCGCGAGCTCTTCAGCCGCGCATAACGACTAGGATTTTCAGCCTAAGAGTTTTTTAGCTCGGGAAGAAAGCTTTTCAGCTCGGACAAAGCCACAAGCTCTTCAGCCGCGCATAACAACTAGGTTTTTTAGCCTAAGAAATTTTCAGCTCGGGAAGAGAGCTTTTCGGCTCGGACAAAGCCGCGAGCTCTTCAGCTGCGTATAATGACTAGACTTTTCAGCCTAAGAGCTTTTCAGCTCCGACAAAGCCGCGAGCTCTTCAGCCACACATAACGACTAGACTTTTCAACCTAAGAGCTTTTCAGCTCGAGAAGAGAGCTTTTCAGCTCGAGAAAAGAGCTTTTCAACTCGAGAAGAGAGCTTTTCAGCTCGAGAAAAGAGCTTTTCAGCTCAAGAAGTCAGTATGACAGTTACAAAGTCGTTAACACAAACACAAACAGGCGAAATGCCAAACGGATAGATTCAATTCATATTCATAAGGACATTACGATTACAAACAAGAAAAAGAAAAATCCTAAGTTTCTCGAGCCCACCGCTTCAGCTTAGAGTTCTCATTCTCCAGCTATGCATTAACAGCTCATCCTTCAAAGCGTCCCACTCCTCCTTAACCTCGGAGAGCCGCTTCTTGAGATCCGCAAGCTCCACCTCAGCAGACGACGACTTTCTCTCATAGGATGAAGGACGAATTTGATGCTGAGCCGTTCCGTCGACGTTTCCTAGAGGAGGTGGCCACATCTCCCTCTGATTCAGCGGAAGAGGAGTCAACCTCATAAAATGAAGGGGCGAACCTCGGGATGGCAGCCAGAGTAGCTGCCGAGCTACCCTCAATCCCGAACCAAATCAAGTTCTGGGGAGTGACTAGGGCAGAATAGGGGATTATATTTCTTGATGATCTCTTGCATATTTTCTTGAGTTGTTATGTTGAAAGAATGTATGTGGAATTATAGTTCTTGGTTTACCTGTAATTTGGTGAATTGGTTTGGCATTGTATCTCTTGTGTTGATGTTTTAATGAACTTAGGTGATCGTTGATCAAAAGTTGGTTTTACTTCTTCATTTAATTTATTGTTACTACGTAGACTTGAGATATGATGAACTGTCACTGTTTTATTTCAAAAGTTATATATTATATTTTATAAAATGAAACCAATTAGTTTTATATGGTTTTAAAACATTGTTCGAGCTTAGAAGGATTTTCCTACAGAGCTTAGTGCTCACCCCCTACAAACAACATCTTTTTCAGATTACGGTCCAGAAGAAAAGTTCGGATTGGATGAGCAGCTAAATTGGGAAGCTCAGATTTATGAGAATGTGGATCCCGAGATGGACGTTTAGAGTTATTTCTTTTATGTTCTAGACTGGGTGATTAATTATGAGACAATGTTAAGGATAATATTTAATTTTTGGATGTAATTATCATGGTTTGACATATTTATTTTGGATGATGCTTTAGTTATTATGGATGATGAATGAAATTTCCTTTATTTATGGATTTTATTAGTTGCTCTCATGATATGAATGGTTATAGTTAGTAATGTCTTCCAGGGTAGATTTTATGACGTTACACACGCTGTGGAACAATGTGTGACAGACGCTCCATGCCCACAACTACATGCACAATACATTGATGTTAAATATATACAATTACAAGAACATACGTAAGCACAATGAAGAATGCAAGCCATTACCTGAATCATAATAAGTGGACAACTAATATCCTTCGCGTCCCGCTTAGTAATGAGACACATCTCCTAGTACAGCTATAATAGGGATGCACTGCCCCAACTAAAAGTGTCGGCTGCATCAAGGTCCACGAGCAATGGTAAGAACATAAGCTTAACCCTACTTGATGACTTATCTCCAAACAAAAACCCCCCAATCAACAATAGCATGTACGATCGGGCATAACATGCTACAAACTGCTCAGTCGCATCAGCTGGAATCGCGTGACCCAAGTGCTCGGATAGTGCACTAACTCACAGTGTGGACTTATCTATTGCTCCATCTACTGGTGTGAACCCAAGTAACCCAATCCACATGAGTCTCCATTGATGTACATCACGCACCATGTCCACACCACATACAGAAATCCCATCAACTAGCAGGCTGAGTAATACAGTTGTATCCTGAAGTGTGATGGTGGCCTCACCAACTGACAGATGAAATGTGTGTGTCTCAACGCGTCAACGCTCAACAAGTGCGGTAATAAGATGCTAGTCCAGCTGAATGTACCTCAGTCGATATACCCCATAAAATCCAGCTGTGCGTAGATGCTGAATAACCAGCTCGTCGGTGATGGTAACTTGACGAAGTGGAGCCTCGGATCATCTACAATGTAACGGTGGTTGCTCAATGCCCTCCCAAATAGCATTCGTTCGATGCTTATGCTGTAATGAAAGTACGAATGCATTATCGGGATCTAGATGTAGTAATGACCGCGGATCACGATCCATGTCCGCAACCTACATTAGCATACAATATATAAACATGAGTTAACATATATAAATAACATCGTTAATACAGTAACAAATTGTCATATGAATTATTATATGAATGAATAATGCGCTCGAACAAAAAATAACGTAATACATCATACACACAACATTATAGTGCATTATTAATACATAAATAACATCAAAAAAACCAAAGTTTGGAATTCAATTATACATTTCATAACGCAATAAGTCAAAGTTAAATAATAACATCGACATAACATATTTATAGTGGATGAACCATTGTAGAAGCTGATTGGTTCTTGGCTGGACATGTTCGACGATCGTGCCCTGCTTGCAAACAGATACTGCAGTGGTTTATTTTGCACTCTTCTCTCGAAAAATCCATTTCATTGTGTATGCGCCAAGTCTGTGGACGTCCTCTAAGTTCTCAACATAATAACCTATTAGGGCATAATGTAGGGCCATCGGTATCATCCTAATAATCTTAGTGGTTCAGATGATGAAGTTCAGGTGCCCAAGTCAGCTCAAGTTCCTAGATGCTGAATAGTGAATCGATTAAATGTCAGGAACTAACATGAAAATGCGAGCAAGCGGCCATAACATGAGAATAAGACATTTTATAAATTACAAATTTTTCACAAGTGCATGTCTAGTCATTAATACACACAACATGTGTATTACTATTATTAGTGACCATCTCCGCAAGTTCCCGTCACATGTGAAATGGTGTAACATTACACATTCCTACTTTGATCTGGTTGGCTCACATAAATTCAATTGCATTAGATGAGTACTTCATACCATTGTCTATGCAGCGTTGTGCATGCTCACGGCGCTAACAAAAGTATTTTACGAGTTGATAAAATATGAATTTTACACATGCAGTGATAGGAAGCATCTTTGCACCTTTCAGTGCATCGTCGAACACCTCGGAAATATTGGTTATGGTTGTCCCATAACGCCATCCACCATCATGGACAAGTGTCCACTGTTGTGATGGAATGTTATCTAACCACCCCAACGTCTTTGGATCTACATTTTTAATTTCTTCCATTATCAAATTAAACTTACGAATCTGATGTGCTGCCCCAGCCTTCCGCACTTGATCTTTTAAATACATGTTCTTGAAAATTGTGTTGAAATTGCGTACATGTCTAAGACAGAAATGGTGATAGGCGTATGGCTCATTTCACTCAAAATTAACTTGCTTAACCGCTGAGATTATACCTTTATGTTCGTCTGATATTAAGCATATATCAGTTCTATTCGACACAACAAACTGGCGTAGATAATATAAGAACCAACCCCAACTTTCACGAGTCTCCTCATGAACAAATGCAAATCCCAGAGGAAAAATTTATTTCTGAGCGTCAATACCAGTAGCAATCAGAAGCTTATGCTTATACTTGTCATTTACAAATGTACCATCAATGCTAATTACAGGCTGACAATGAACAAATCCATCAATCGAAGTTTTGAAAGCCCAGAACACCTTGCCAAATATGTCGAATGTGGGAGCACGAGCTGCGTACTGCCACCTTACAATCGTCCCAGGGTTATATTTCATAATAGCACCCATAAACTTGGGCAAGATGTTGTAAAAACTATCTCAGTCACCGAAAACCTTTGCTATAGTCTTATTCTTCGCATTCCACGCCTTCTTGAAGGTTATCAAATACATAAATTCTTTTTTCATCATTTCTATGATAACAGGAATTGTTATATCTGGTGTAACCCGAACAAAACCCTCAATCCATCTAGTTTAGAAATAAATTCCTTATCAAGCAGACAGTGGTCCTGGTTCAACCGTGGGTAGAAACAATTGTGAGGTCCTTCATATCTTGTGATCTCAAACATTCCGTACTTCGCCTTGACAGAGGCCCGTAGCCTCCATTTGCATCCGCATTTTGCATGCATCTTGCACCTCAATACCCAGCGCGTTTTGTTTGTATCAATAACAACATATTGTTGATGCACCTTTAATGAATACAATTTCACTGCCATCTCCAACTCTTTTTTATTCCTGAACACCATACACTTCCACAATTCAGGTCTTGTAGGATCCCATGTTTTAAATCCATGCAAATTGCATAAGCTGTCAACTTCATTCTGGGTTTCCAGTTCAATTTTTGTGAAGAATGTTGACTTGGACTCGTGCATAGGAACCTCACCATCGTCCTCAATAGAATTACCTCAGGCATCGTCATCATCAGACTCATCAGTCAATAAATCTTCTGGCAATTCTTCTTGTTAGTAGTACTCATTCCGATCAGAAGCACGCATTCCTTCATACGTATTATTAGCAATCTGATGCATTACAAGTTCTTGGACGAGGTCCATTGGCGCCAAACTCGGGGTAACTACAATCATTTCCATCCGCTCGTTACCCATGGTAGCACTGTAGTTTTGCTGGGATGAGCATTCAGGAAAAGTACTAGGCCCTGTTTTTGACTGTGCATGTGTATATCGATTGTATTCTTCCAAACACTGCATCGTTACATGGGTGTAATAATTATCCACCATTGCTGAAGGGCCAACCATTGGGATATATGGTTGTTGGCTGAGCAGGGGAGAGTATGAACGACCATCAGATCAACTTTCATTACTTACACCAATGTTATCGGACCTAACCTCTTCGCTCACATACAAATCCACTTTGCTAACACCTTGATCGTCAAATACAACATCAATCATTGCCTCCACACTATCATTGTCAACAACTTCTAATGGAATATATGTCAATATATTAGTTCCCAATGCAGTAGAAAATCTACAGATGAGCTTGAGGTTGTATTTATTCATATCTATCCCCTCACATCATGCAACCTATCCACCAAAACCGAGTCACTAGTGTCATGAGCAACCTTTATCACACACTTATAACCATTATCATACCCTAAAGCATCATCGTTCTTGGATATGTTACCACCCCCAATAAACTATCACTGATGCACGTCTTCCAGCCATTCGTAACAATTCTACAATAAAGACATCAAAAGTAACATTAGATGTCGTTTACGTGTATAACTTCAATTATATATTGTTACTCCAACAAATAGTAAGACAAAGACATTAGGTTAGGTTAATTTCATCATTAGAACTTTTGAAATATAATTTTTGGATCTCCATTCCCCAGGAAACATTTTAGGTATCAATGGATTCCTTGAATAATATATGTTTTGTTGGTAGTGATGACACAAAATATTTTAGAATAATGACAGAATTATACGTAATTGGAAAATCGAATAGTGCAGAAATGAGATTTTTGCCAGTACACTAATAAGTAAACCATGTTACTTCCTGCTAATTCACACGATCTGTTTTGAAAAGTCAACTTGATAGAAATTCACACCCCATTTTATTTCCCTACCATCTTCATACGTAATAGTAACAAGAATTGGAATTGTGAATTTTTTTAAAACAGTCACAATTATCAACAAAAATCAATGCATGGCAAATCCTATGGACTAAGGGAGAATTTAGGGTGCGTGAATTTTTGTTGCTTCTTAACCAAACCGCGTTAAATCCTAATACATGAGTATGAGCTAGAAAGTGATGAAAATGGAAGGAGAGTTTTTATTGAAAATAATATGAAATGAAAAGAATATGATGATGCACAAATTGATTTGCACACCACAGTCAAGTAAATAGTATAAAATGCAGTAAAATAAGTAGAGAAAGAGAAGACAATATTTATAGTGGTTCGGTCAACATGACCTACGTCCACTTTGAATGGCAAAGGTCGCCGGTATTTTATTAACTCCGGTGTGTTGGGAGCAGAAGGTTACAAGCTTTGAGAGAAGGAGATGAGAGATTTGCCTGAATGAGTGTCTTGCCCCCAAAGTGTTGGTGGGGCTTACATTTTATAGTAATCGCCTCATAATAGGTATTAATCAAATAGCTGATCCAGCGGTCATAACGGATTCCAGGACGACTTTAATAGTAGTTAAATGGCTTGGCGACCTTTCCTCTCCTCAACGGGCAAGGGAGTTATGGTGCACTCCAAGGGACTTGGTCAAAGGATGAGGGAAGGTTGACTCTCTCCAGGCGACGAGGATGAGGCTCTTGGGATGACCCTTACTCCAAGGTAACGAGGAGGAGACTCTTTGATGACCCTTACTCCAAGGTGGCTAGGAGGAAGCTCTTGGATGACCCGTACTCCAAGGTAGCTAGGAGGAGGCTCTTGGATGACCCTTACATGCTCCCCTGCTGATGTAGCTTCTTGAGCCTGATGATCTTGACCGGGTTGACCACATTGGGCTAGACTTGCTGGATATCTTGGAGTTGAGCTATAAACTTAGATCGGGCTTTATAACATGAGTTGGGCTCTTGGGCTTGGCCCATCATTTGCCCCCCAATGCCCTGCGTCTAACGGAACTTGGAAAGGAGGGCATTCAATTTGAGTTTGAATTGTCGACTGCCCGGCATAACCCGAAAAACTTCGGGAGGCCAAAACATGTCCTTCTAGGCCTTTTTTGGGATTTTGACAGCATCAGTCATAGCTAAAGGCTTTGTGTCTTGTAGGGCTCGCCGAGTGCTTCGATTTGATATATTATAAGCCTCATTTCGAGTAACGGAGCAAAAGTTACGGTCAAAACATCGAGCAGAGAGTTGGGCGCACTGTTTGGGCGAGCAGGCAGCTTCTGGGCAAGCTGGGAGTGGTCTGGCCGAGCTGAACGCAATTTTTTTTTTTTTTTGAAAAAACTTCGGAAGGCCAAAACAGCTGTTTCTGGGCCTTTTTTGGACTTTTAACAGCATCAATCACTGCCATAGGCAGTGAGTTTTGTAGAGCTCGTCAATAGTTTTGATTTGATATATTATAAGTCCCGTTTGGAGCATCTTGGGCGAGCCTGGGGCTGCCTTGGGCTAGCCTAGGGCTTCCTTGGGCGACTGATGGTGATGGTGAGCACGCCAAGGCTGGGCGCCGACTGCAGGGGCGAGCTTGGATGCTCCTCGTGTGTCGAGGGCGACGCGATCTGTAGGGGCCCTGGAGGAGAGCTTGTGGGTCTTGATGGATAGCCCGTAGGAACTAATGCTACTCTCGGAGAGGAGGAGGCAATCAGTGTCGGAGTAGAGGCGCTAGGCGCCGAGATGGGGGCGCCAATAGTGGGCGAGCCCACTGTTTTTGTTGGAGATGCGAGATCTCAAGGGGGGCCATTGGGCGCCAATGCTGCATACGGGGGCTGCTCGTCCCACTGATGGGCGTGCAGAACCAATTGGGGCACGCGATGGAGATGGGAAGCTGGGGTGCGCAACGGTTGGGGTAGAGGCGCTGCGCAGCGCAGTCATCTAGGCGCTGGGCGCCGAGGCTGCTGTGGTTGGGGCTGAGGCGTCTTCTGTGGTGCTGCTAGGCGAGGGAGATGAGAAGCAGGGCGCCGCTTGGGCGAGTCCGTTTGCGCTGACTGCGATCGGGCGAGCATGCCTTGGGCAAGCAGCATCCAGGCGAGTCAGTTCGCGCCCAGGGCTAGGCGCCCATGCAGGCAAGGCGGTCCAGGAATTTTTTGGCGAGCAGGCTATGCGCCTTGACAGTCCCGAACGAGCAGGCTGTGCGCCAGTAGGGGCGCTAGTACCCAGGAGCAGGTGCCAGATGGATGAGACACGATTGTTGACATTCAATCTAATGTAGTCTCAGGGGTTACAAACGACCTGAGTTTCAAGATCCTGTCTAGAGGTGGCAAAAACAATGTTATTCCAAATATTAAAATATTTAACATGATTACCTGGAGAGAGGTAGGCTGCTTGCGCGAGAGCAAAGATAGAGTTTGAGGTTACTCATGAGAGAGTCGTGCCTCTTGAGACCGAGCTTTTGGCGACCCATGAGAGAGTCCTTAAGCTTGAGGTATAGGCGGTCTATTTGAGAACAGTGCAGAGGCTAAGCTTTTGGCGACTCGCGAGAGAACCGCTAAACTGGATATAGAGGCTTCCTGTTTGAGAACAGTGCTGAGGCCAAGCTTTTGGCGACCCGTGAGAGAGCCGCTAAGCTGGATATATTGGTTGCCTGTTTGAGAACAGTGCAGAGGCCAAGCTTTTGGCGACCCGCGAGAGAGCCGCTAAGCTGGATATATAGGCTGCCTGCTTAATGATGAGAGCAAAATATTGCATATTTGATGGCCTCATTATATGCATTTTAACTCAACTTTTGCATTTAAGTACTTAGTGTTAGCCAAAGTTGTGAATAATGTTGATATTTTGATGTTGCATGTTTTGATAGCTTAAATGATGGATTTTAGGACTTTGCAACTATGTTGGATGTGAGGTGAAGTGGTGGACTCATGAAATGAGGATTGAGAGGCTTGGAAGGCAAAGAAATCAAGAAAAATGCATTTTGGATGAAGACCTTCCGGAAGGTTTATGAAGACCTTCCGGAAGGTTTAGCCCACTGGAATTTCGTAATTTTGACACTGCACCACTGTTTTTATAATTTTTGACCATGATCTACTTCGAATTTGAAAAAGTGCAAAACATGAAAGTTGTAGATATGGATGTCTTTTTTATTGTGTCAAAATTTCAGATCAATCCAACGGTTGGATCAAAATTTATTATTTTTCTACCAAAACTGGTCCAGAGCTGTCACCAGATTCCAGTAGGTTAAACCTTCCGGAAGGTTGTCATCGTTCTTCCGGAAGGTCTTGCCCAGAATGCGAAAAACAGCCTGCAACTCAACTTTGCGGCTTGGGGGTCCCACCTAATCTTCTCCCACTTGCTCCCCAACATTATCTTACACAAGCACATGCTTCCCTTACACATTTGGAGGACTTTGGAGGCTTTGCATTGAAGAAGGCATGGGAGGGAAGTGGGCTACCATGGGGGTGTTGTCCTAGCTTGTCCAAGGCAATCAACTCAGCCCCTCTTTGGTGTAAGACCTGCACACACCGAGGGGGACCCTCCATGGACGAAATTCAAGGCTCTCACTCTCCATTATACATTCAACATTCAACACACAAGAAAAGGAGTTGGCTACCTAAGCTTAGGATTAGATATAGAAAGCTCCAAGGGGGAAGATGATGAATAGTGCTCAAAGTGACGTTTTTGCATTTTTCTTCCACTCTTTCACTTGTAGTTTAATGTAAGAACCTTGTAAGCTTCATTTATTGTCTTTAATGTCATTCCTTTCAAGTTTATTGCAAGTTTACTTTCATGTTCTTCATTTCACCATTGTTATTTAAGTTTTCTTCATTTCAAGCTTGTATATTGGGTATTGCATATTTTTCCTTCATAGCTTTAGATTTCTTGTTGTAAGTTAAGTTTCATGCTCCATTTCCCTTCCATGTCTATTTACATTATGCTTGTCTTTCATTTATGCATAAGTAGCTAGCTTTTAAGTTGGTTAGTCCAAGGGTGAATTCCATTTGGGGATTCCATTCCAACTCTCTTTCATTCCTTCTCTCGGTGTATGTTGGCTCGGTTTGATTGGGTTGAGGGTGGATAAATTGGTGAGTCTTTGATATTCCGTAGGCCTAGTCACGGTTTATGCTTGGATACTCACCATTTTATCCCTAGCTTCCCATGAATCAATCGTACTTCTAGGCACCATTGGAGGAAGGCTTTGAGTTGGCTTGATATTCCCATTGGAATGAACCTCTTGGATTAGCCAACACTTGCTTTCTTGCATTTTCATTTTGAACAAAACTCAACAAAACACAAATACAAGATTTTACACTTTCTTTTCTCTTTTTGCAAAATCACTTTCACAAAATTCCCTTTCCTTCCCTGAGGAGACGACCTTGGAATACTTTTCCAAGTAAAACACCGACAACGAAAGACTCCTTGCGATTGGGGAGCACTTTTGTTCACCACACACGCATTCCATTTCATAACATTTTGTTCATTCCATTCATTTCCATCACCATTCCATTGTTGCCTAATCTTTTGCATCATTCCGAGTGAGAGTGACACTCACCCATTCCTATAAGCCATACACACAATTAGGGATGATGTTTAGGGGTTAGGGAATACAACACGGTTTTCATTCAATCACTTAAGAGCAGTGCAGAGACAGGTTGTCTACTTAAGAGCAAAGCAGAGATATGCCAAGCTTTTTTGGCTACCCGCAAGAGAGCCGCTAAGCTGGAGATAGGATACCTGTTTGAGAACAGTGCAGAGATAGGTCAAGTTTTTGGCGATCCGCGAGATGATTCACCTCGTCTGGACCTGTTGATTTCCTCAGCATTCATATATTTTTTAGCTTTTGCCAATAGTTCTGGCATGCTCTTTGGTGGGTGCTTCATCATTGAGAAAAGGAAGCTTGATGACCGGAGGCCTCCCAAGAAGGCGGTCATGCTGACCTTTTCATCGGGCTTCTCGACCTGAAGGACCTCCTCGTTAAAATGAGTGAGGTAACTCCTTAAGCTCTCATCTCGGTCCTACTTTATGCTAAGCAGGTGGTTGGCAGGCTTCTGGTGGCGGCGTCCTCCAATAAAGTGTGATACGAAGGACCTGCTCAGCTCAACAAATGAGCCAATTGAGGCTGGGGAGAGCTCGGAGAACCATTGTCAAGCAGATCCCTTCAAGGTGGTTGGGAACGCTCTACACACGATTTCGTCGGGGATGTTGTGCAGTTGCATCAAGGTTTTAAAAGTTTCGAGGTGGTCCAGTGGATCCTTCCTACCGTCAAAGGTCTCGACGAATGACATCTTGAATTTCTGAGGAAGTGGGTAATTCGCCACTTCAGGTTTGAAAGGTGTGTCGGTTCGACTTACGAGGTAGTCCACTGTCTCGGGTCCCCGTGCCTTCATGGCGTTGAAGATGTCACCCAATTGATTTTGCACCTCCTTTATTTTTTCTTCTCAGTGATTGGGAGGAGGTCCTCTAGAATTATCACGAAAATGACTCACATGCCCCATGCTTTGGTTTTCACCCTCCTCTTCTTGGAAGTGAGGGTCTCCACCATGAGGAGCAGGAGCTGGAGGAGGTGGAGGTCCCTCTTGGTGGGCCCCCCTGTGTGGGGCGCCTAAGGGAGCTCCTAAAGGTGGGGCGCCTAGATGGGGAGCACCTAGGTGGGGAGCTCCTTGATGCCTAGGGCGTGGGGCTCCTTTGTCTTGAGGTCTAGGCTGTGCTCCTCCTTGTTGTCTGAGCATCAGTTGCAGAATCTGCTGGTTCTGGGCTACAAGCTGCTGCATTGTGTCCAGCATCTGCCGTGCATTTGGGACTGGATTGGTAGGTGGGGGAGGAGTAACCTCCTCCTCTCGTGTTGGATTGTCTTCAGGGTGATTCATCGATCTGGTGATGATCGCGATAGATTCAACGGAGAAAGTGTTTAGAAGTGAGAATTTTGTCGTTCCCATAGACGGCGCCAAACTGATGATGCACAAATTGATTTGCACACCACAGTCAAGTAAATAATATAAAATGCAGTAAAATAAGTAGAGAAAGAGAAGACAAGATTTATAGTGGTTCGGTCAACATAACCTACGTCCACTTTGAATGGCAAAGGTCGCCGGTATTTTATTAACTCCGGTGTGTTGGGAGCAGAAGGTTACAAGCTTTGAGAGAGGGAGATGAGAGATTTTCCTGAATGAGTGTCTTGCCCCCAAAGTGTTGGTGGGGCTTACATTTTATAGTAGTCGCCTCATAATAGGTATTAATCAAATAGCTGATCTAGCGGTCGTAACGGATTCCAGGGCGACTTTAATAGTAGTTAAATGGTTTGACGACCTTTCCTCTCCTCAACGGGCAAGGGAGTTATGGTGCACTCCAAGGGACTTGGTCAAAAGATGAGGGAAGGTTGACTCTCTCCAGGCGACGAGGATGAGACTCTTGGGATAACTCTTACTCCAAGGTGACGAGGAGGAGACTCTTTGATAACCCTTACTCCAAGGTGGTTAGGAGGAAGCTCTTGGATGACCCATACTCCAAGGTAGCTAGGAGGAGGCTCTTGGATGACCCTTACATGCTCCCCTGCTGATGTAGCTTCTTGAGCCTGATGACCTTGACCGGGTTGACCACATTGGGCTGGACTTGCTGGATATCTTGGAGTTGAACTATAAACTCGGACCGAGTTTTATAACATGAGTTGGGCTCTTGGACTTGACCATCAGAATATACCAAAAAAAATTAAAGAAAAAATATACTAGAGATGCCGAGATGATATCATGCGTACGGCTAGATAATGCAGAAAAACTAGGAGAAATAGGCGAAGTCGTTGACTAACAATAGCTTAGTTAAATGTGAAAGCACATAAAAATTTCCTCTCTCAATGGTACCATTATGTCGACATGTTTTCCCAAACTTCAAAGCCCAATTTTCTAGGTCAATGAATCTAATATTTAGTTGGTGTGATTCTCTCATTATTTTCCTAGGCAAGAACTTAAATTTCTTTCTTATAAAATAATGATTAAATTTATTATAATAGTGATTTTGTGATGGATATAAAAAAAAGTTGTGCACATGTAGTCACACTATCATTTTTTTTTTTGTTGCATTTTGATTTTATTTTCTGATACTTATTTGATGAATGTATTATAGGAGGAATGCATGAATTCTCGAGGATAAGCCAAGTATTGTATAAGATATGTTAGCTATTTTTGGTAAAATAATATTATTTACACATAATTCATTGACCCAATTCATCATAATCATTTTATCAATAATAATTTTCAATGTTAAATAAGATTCACTAACAATCTAACATTTGTAGTGAATTACATGATTATTGTTTTCAATATTCAGTTATGCAATGGAACTTGACAACTATTATGAGGTTCCGGCTCCTCTCCATTCTTGATAGAAATGGAGATCCTTCATTCTTTCACTATAATTAGCCACTTGTCATCTGTTTTGTTTTATGGCTAGGATTTTTCCAACTGTTGTCTACCTCCCCACGTCTCTTTCTCCGATCTAACTGACGGAACATGCCGTCAAATATCCTTATATTTTTCCCTCCAAATTTAAGAACAATAGATAAGTCCTGCCATAGTTGTTTAAGCCATATTTTCACATGGGTGAAAGCAAAATATGGGAAACCTAATCACAGACTTTTAGTAATAATAAATATGAATAATAATTCAGTTGCAAAAAACAAGTACCTGAGATGCATGTGGATGACTGGTTGGTGGATGCTGTGTACTCAATAAACAACTATAATCCTGTTGGCCTTATAAATTTAGGTCAGCATTGATAATTTTACTGGACAAAATAAAAAAATAATAAAACAAAAGTTACTAAAATAAATTTACCTGAGACACTTGGCATTCCATTGAATGATCAGCAGTCAACTTGATACTTGGGGCAGAAGCTTGTGTTGATCTTACATTTTTTTTTCGTAGCCCTCTTTTCAATCCAATTTTTTAGTCTTTTGTTTCCCCTTCGAGGAACCTCCTTTTTCTTAAGTCCATTTGCCATAATAGCATTTGATTTCTCCAAATAAGTTTCAGGTCCAACTCTTTCATTTACCATTGACAAACATCCATGAGTTGCATTATCAGCTTGAACCGTATTTCGTTGTCTCTTTAAAATATCTTCAACCTCTTTATCCATTTGTTTTGTATATGTAGCCACCAAGTCAGAAGCTTCTTCACTTTCTGCTGCTCGGGATGCAATTGTTTGCCTTATGTTATACTCAACAGTCAATTCTTTGTAACTCTTATCATTGACCTCCTTTTCAAAATGCTTAAAAAGTTGTGTCAAGTCAAGGTCTGATTTCAAGTAGTGCCTTAAATCAGAATTTAGACTTTCACTGAGCTGTGTGCTTTTACTTCCCGCTGAAAATGTCATTTTAACATAAGGTTTGGCCCATTTCTCTCTTACTTGAAAAATACTTTCCACCCATCTATTGCCTTGAAGATTATATTTAGAAATCATGGCATCCCAAGCACATATAAATTCTTCTTCATCATCAATATCATTGATAAAGACATGGAGATCTTTTTCAAAATTGCACCCATATTTGTATAAGAACCCTAAATGTTTCATCGCATTCTGCCTCATATGCCATGTGCAAATTCGATGGTATGTTTCCGGCATTGCCAATGGTATAGCCTTTGCCATAGCTGAATCTTGATCAGTGAAGATGGTCTTTGACTTTTTTCCAGACATTGCTTTAAAAAAACTATTGAATAACCATTAAAATAAATCAGCAGTTTCATCATACAAAAGTGCAGCACCAAATATAACTGTCTCTCTCTATGATGATTAAATCCAGTAAAAATGGCAAGAGGTCTATACTCTTTGTTGGTTCTATGGGTCGTGTCAAAACTTACAACCAATAGTCATCTTAGCATCTGCCCAAAATATATTAGAGATTTCTCTTCAACATCCAATTGCACCGCATAGTAAAAAGAGGGATTCTCCAAAGAATTGTTTTTGAATTTTAATACGTAAAAAAAAAAAAAAATTAATCAGCTCGAATCGAATTTTAATCGACTCAAATTTTTATATGTAGAAAAATAAATTTTAATCGGCTTGAAATTTAATCGAATTTTATATAGAAAAATTGTTTGGTGTTTATGTATGGATTTTTTGATATTTTAGATGATTTATTTATTTTATTAAAAATAATGGTTTAATGACATGTGGTGTCAGTGATGTTTAAATATAAAATAGAAAGGGTGTCAATGATTTTTTTGATAATAGAGGATATGTCGTTGAAGATATAGTAAACTAGAAGAGATATGACTAAAATTTTTCCTAAGATATTTAATTTTTTTTAATAATGAGAAGTCATTTTAACACTATTCGATTACACGCAATCACTTACAAATTATATCACTAAATTAAATTCAAATAATTTGGATTTGATATATTCAAAGCCTAGGTATACAATTCTACCCTTCTTCATAACCCATCCGATTGTTTTTTCTAAATATATTTTTATTCAAACAAAAACTGAATTCGGCAGAGTAGGCGAAAAGTAGGCGACAAGTAGGCGAAGTTTCTCACACAACTTCCTCTATAAAACGAACAATCTGTTCCTTCCCTGCATTTGAGGCCCTACACTGATGCTTATACCATTTTACCAAATACACCTCTCTCTCTCTCTCTCTCTTCAATATTATCAATCACCGTGAACAAGCTTCTTGATCAGCCCTACTCACATTCAAGAGTTCAAAAGTCACTATTTTTGGCCTTTCTCATACTCCTTCCCACCATAGTTTCCGGTGAGTGTACATGTGTTGCTGAAGAAGGAGGTCATAACAAGAGTAAAGCACTTGTATACAAACTGATCGCCATAGCCACAATCCTCGTAGCCGGTGCAATCGGTGTGTGTCTTCCAGTATTCAGCAAGACCATACCGAGTTTAAGTCCCGATAGGAATTTATTTTTTGTCATCAATGCTTTTGCAGCGGGTGTCATTCTAGCAACTGGGTTTATACATGTACTTCCGGATACTTTTGATCACTTGACATCGCCGTGTTTGAATGCGAATCCATGGCAGAACTTTCCGTTTACAGGGTTCGTGGTCATGGTATCGGCAATGGGTACTCTTATGGTTGATACCTATGCTACTTCTTACTATAAGAAATCACACTTTAAACCATAAGAGTACCCATTGCCGATTGCACCGGCTACGAGGATTGTGGCTATGACGATCAGTTTGTATATAAGTGCTTTACTCTTGTTATGACCTCCTTCTTCAGCATCACATGTACACTCACCGGAAACTATGGTGGGAAGGAGTATGAGAAAGGCCAAAAATAGTGACTTTTGAACTCTTGAATGTGAGTATTGCTGATCAAGAAGCTTGTTCATGGTGATGGATAATATTGAAGAGAGAGAGAAAAAGGTTTATTAGGTAAAATGGTATAAAGATCAGTTTAAGGCCTGAACTGCAGGGAATGAACAGATTGTTCGTTATATAGAGGAAGTAGTGTGAGAAACTTGGCCTACTTTTTGCACCTCCAAAACACATTAAATGTGATCGAATTCAGGTTTTGTTTGAATAAAAATATATAGAATAATGTTATTTGGACATAAAAATCTGACCTAATTTGTTAACATAATAATGTGATTTCGTAGGAATCATTAGATCAACACCAAGTTCCAATATTTGATGGGACCTACAGTCAATCCAAGGTCATAGTAAATTAGGTCAGTAAACTATATCAGTAAATTAGGTCCCAATAGCATTGCTCAAATATATTTAATGTGATCGAATTCAGTTTTTGTTTGAATAAAAATGCATTAAATATATTCAATGTGATCGAATTCAGTTTTTGTTTGAATAAAAATGCATTCAGGGTGATCGAATTTTATGACCAACAGAATGTAGTGTTAAAATGACTTCTCATTATTAAAAAAAATTAAATATTTTAGGAAATTCGATTCTGATTAATTTTTTTTTTTTTACATATTAAAATTCGAGGCTATTAAATTTTATTTTTTTTATGTATTAAAAATCGAGCCGATCTGAACTCTACTAAAGTTTTTAGCGCAGATTAAAATTGCTGAGTCAATTAAAATTTATATTTTTTTACCTATTAAAATTGGATTCATTAAAATTTGAGTCAATTAAAATTTATATTTTTTTATGTATTAAAATTTAGGCAGATTAAAATTCAATGCTAGTGGATTAAAATTTTATTTGAGCAGATTAAAAATAATTTTTAATTGGCTCAAATTGTAATACATAAAAATTGACTCGAATTTCAATGCATAAAAAAGAAATTTTAATTAGCTCGAATCGAATTGTAATCGGCCCAAATTTTAATACGTAAAAAAATTTAGAAAATAGAGGGGTTTCATTGAAGATATTCTTATCTAAAAGGGTTGTGAATGAAATTTGTCATTAAATATATCATGAGAAATTTAATAAAATTACATTTTAGTTAATATTTTTAATCTGACAGAGGTGTCACTGAATATTTAAAAAATAGAGGGGTGTTCTTGAAGATATGATAAATTAGAGGGAATATGGTTGAAAATTTTCCAATATCTTATGTTGATAATAGTTTAAGATACTCCGTTTCAACTACTAGGCAAGTATGACGACATTGTGAAGACATCTCAGAACTCGGCTGGGTAATCATGTTGATAATAGTTGTCAAGTTCCATTGCATAACTGAATATTGAAAACAATAATCATGTAATTCACTATAAATGTTAGATTGTTAGTGAATCTTATTTAACATTGAAATTATTATTGATAAAATGATTATAATGAATTGGGTCAATGAATTATGTGTAAATAATATTATTTTACCAAAAATAACTAACATATCTTATACAATACTTGGCTTATTCTCGAGAATTCATGCATTCCTCCTATAATACATTCATCAAATAAGTATCAGAAAATAAAATCAAAATGCAACAAAAAAAAAAAATGATAGTGTGACTACATGTGCACAACTTTTTTTTATATCTATCACAAAATCACTATTATAATAAATTTAATCTATATAATAAAGTATATTACAATTGAAATCTCAAAAGATAAACAAAATGACTTTTGATATTCGCGTTTAAGATCGCTTTAAATTTTATTTTAAAGTTAATTTAAAGGCTAATATTAACACCCCAAATTTAATATAAGAAAAATAGGACCCTAAAGGTGTGTTTGAAGTGACTTTTTAAAAATACTTTTAAGAATTACTTTTCATAAATACTTTAAAAAAAATAGTGTTTGAAACTGCCCCACCACTACCTCTACCACCACCACCACCCCCATCGCTCCACCACCATCACCACTACCACCACCACTACGCTCACCACCCCACCATCAGCATTATCGTCGCCGCCACCATCATTATCGCCAACCTACCATACCCACCACCACCACCGCCGTTGCCACCACCTTGCCACCACCTTACCACCACCATCACCACTTTCATTACCCCACCACCACCATAACCACTACCACCACCACCCCACCATCATCACTACTACTACTAACACCGTCCCACCACTACCACCGCTATCGCACTCTACCATCATCACCACCGCTGTCGCATCTTACCACCACCGCTATTGTCCCACCATCACCCCTATCACCCCCACCGCCCCACTACCACCCCCATGACCATCACAACTACCACCACCATCGCCACCGCCACCCACCACCGATTGCTACCATCGTCATTCATGGCCACCATCCACCACCACCACCACCACCATCGTCATCTTATTCTTATATTTATTAACATTACCATTATCATCCCACTATCACCGTCGTCCACTGTCAGCACCCACCACCACCCACTGTCCCCCACCATCGCCACCAGCCACCAGCCACTGTCACCTACCTCACCACACCTACCACCACCAATCACTATCATCTGTCATCGCCCACCACTGTAACCACCCAATGTCACCTACGCCCACCATTATCATTTGCCACTACCTATCACACTGTCTCCTAGAAGCACCCACCGTCGCCCACCACCACCGTCGTCATCCCACCACCACCACTGCTAACCACCATCACCATCGTCCACAACCACCACTGTTGCCACCCACGGCTGCCACTACCATCATCGTCACTCTCACTATCACTATCACCATTGCCACGCACAACTGCTACCACCACCATGGTCGTCGCCTTACCCACCATTAGCATCATTGTCTTCCACTATCACCACTGTTGCCCACCACCACTACCACCGCTCACCCCACTACAATCGGTGCTGAAATTTTTTTATCTCTCATCTATGTTTGTGATTTGATTTTGGGTGTGAATACAAATATGTTAACTATTTTTTTTATTACTCTGTACATTCAGGCACGAAGAATAACTAGTCATTTTATAAGAAAAAAATTTAAGTTCTTGCCTAGAAGAATAATGAGAGAATCACACCAACTAAATATTAGATTTATTTGATTCATTGACCAAGAAAATTAGGCTTAGAAGTTTTGGAACACATGTCGACATAATGGTACCATCGAGAGAGGAATTTTGGATGAGCTTTCACATTTAACTGAGCAATTGTTAGGGCATCTCCAACCCTTACTCAAATTTAGACTCAAATTTAAATTTGAGTAAAAAAGTCCAAAAACCTTGCTCCAACCATTGACTCAAACTTATACCAAATAAAGAGAAACTCATTTTTTTACTCAAATCAAGGGAGACTCAAATCTTTACTCAAATCTTTAATGGTGAGATTTCACCATATTTTAAAGATCCAATGGTCATCCTTACTCCCTTTTAAATTTGGGTTTGCCCTCATTTAAATTTGGGTCTCTTCTTTTAATTTGAGTTTGTCCATTGGAGTCCTTTATATCAAATCAAGCTTTTTACTTAAATGTTAATTTAAATTTGAGTAAAAATTTTAGTCATGGTTGGAGATGGTCTTAGTCAACAACTTCACTAATTTCTCCTTGTTCTTCTACATTATCTGATGGTGTGAATACAAGCGTGATTGAGCAGATGGTTAGACTTGGGATTTGAGCTACTAGGCTCGTGAATGTTCAATCCAAAGCCCTTTTTTTTGGGAAAAGTGATTAGTTGCACAACGAAAGTATAGTGGTTCACCAGTTTGGGAGCCCGGCTAATCCACTCTTTAATGGAGTCTCTTGCTCATTTTTCTTTATTGATGGTGAGTGAAACTTACAGAGAATTTTTGTTACCACTCGGGTCCTCCCTTAAATGGAGGCACTGTACAATATTTATAGTTTAATTCATATCTCTTAGGGATCTGTCCCGAGATCCCAGCCTTCACTTCGTGAGATCTTGCTTAATTTTCAGGAGAGGATTCTTGGTCAGTTGAGAGTTTGGAGCTTTGATTATAGCGTTCCCTTGATTTGGGGGATCCTACTGATTGCTAGTCGTCTCCTTCATGTTTCCTACTCTGCTTCATTTGTGGCGAGCTCGAGGTCAGGACAACCGAGCTCTAGATGTCTCGCTTGACCTCTGTATTAGACCTCATTTCCCGAGCTCATACTTAATTAAAATTCCTTCTAGGTATTATCAGTTGCCCCCCAGCCCTTGGTCCAAGCTGGCTTGGGCTAGGGCTGAGCTGCTCTGGGATCAAGTCAGACCTCCGCACAGCGACCTCAACTTACGCGCGAACAATTTTTTTTTGACAGTTTTGGGTAATCATTTCTTTCCTCTTTTTTCGTGCACGTTCTCTACTTTCGAAGCCCACATAGCAGAGGCTTTAAATGCCTCTGTGCTGAAAGGAAACGACTCACTTTACTCTTTGAATTTCCCCCCAAGTCTTTCCCTTTCTTCTTACTCGCGATTTCTGGTTTCTCGCACTCCATCAGAGGTTTTAGGGTTTCGCTGGGCATCACTTTTCCTCGAATTGGCTTGCAAGACTTGCTATCTGTTTCTCATTTCGAGTTCTGGTTTGCCATTCGCCTGTGATTAGGTACGTTTCCTGTTTTTTTCGTACTTCTTCGTTCTGGATCCCTCAAATCTGAGGTGGTTATTGCACTTTTGGACTTTCCGATTCTGCTATTTTAGGAACCGCGACTATTCCTTGTCTCGTCTCCCCCTCTTTTTGGACCCCTATTTCACCGCTAGAATTTTCATTATCGGGCATAGTTGTGTCGACCCCAGAGTTCTCAGGGAGTGCTACTCAGAGGTTCCACCCCTCTATAGGTCTTTTAAGCTTCCCTTCTCTTGCCCAGCTATGTCTGCTTCCTCCGAAGCCACGGGTTCGTCTATTTCCCTTATGGGAGACAGGTCCCCTGAAACAGAGGATACTGATTTAGGAGACGTAGGAGATGACATTGACAACTTCCCCGGTGTTGGTTCCGTCGATGTCGAGGGGGATGCTGAGGAACCCCCTTCTTTGTCTTCCCCAGTGCCTAAGAGCCCCAACAAAGGTAAAGCCAAGGTGAGCGACTTGGGAATCTCAAGTAGCGCTGAGCTCATTGGACCCAGTGAGGTTTCCCCTTCTCAATTGAAAATCCTAGCTGTGCATTTTGGTTTTCCTTAGGGCATAGAGCTATGGCGTCCAGACGAATCTATTCGGTATGATTCCGAGGTCCCCGAGATGACCTATTTTTTTGTTGCCTCTTTCGAGAACGGGCTTAGGTTCCATGTGCATCCCTTTATCAAGTCCATCTTTCAGCATTTCAATGTTTGTCCTGCCCAAATCTCTCCCAACTTCTGGGGGATCTTAATAGGCCTTCTGGTATTTTTTAAGAAAAACAGAATTGGGACCCCCACCCTTTCTTTACTCATGAAATTCTTCAACGTCAAACTCAATCCGGATGGTTTTTTATACATTTCCAAACGGGTGAAGACCCCAGTCCTGATTACTGACCTGCCTAGCTACCATAAGAACTGGAAGAAGCAATTTTTCTTCATGTCTGGGAAAGCATGGGAATTTAACCCCAATGATGCCATTGACTCGCTTCCAGTCCCGCGATTTTGGGCAGGTCCAGACAACCTGGGTAAGCTTAAGGTTCCGAGAATGGACTCTCATCTTCTTCCCTTATTGCAAGATGCTGAGCTCGTTTCTTTGGTTATTCCAGGTTCTCGTCCTGAGCTAGAGGCTGAGGATAGAAGGGTTCTACTTACCCTCAGGAGCTGGAAACCTGAGAGGTACTCTTCTCTGATCGACCATTCCGAGCTCATCAAACAATGCTTTAGCCCTCCTGAGGTGAGGATTGAGGCTCCCATTCCCCTTTCTATTGCTGGTGCTGAGGGAGCCACATGTAGTATCTCTGTCTTCGACTTTCTTTATCTTTTATCACTGTTTTTTTTTTTTTTTTTTTTTTACGTTTTTTCCGATCTCTCAGGTACTTTCTCAATGGAACCCACTTTGAAGGATCGCATGGCTAAGGTGGCTTAGTTAAGGAAGAACTGAAATGGGAGCAAACGGCAGGCTGAGGTTAGTTCTAGGAGTGACCCATCGCTCCCAACCAAGGTTTCGAGGTTAAACACACCTGCTTCTTCTCCTCAATTGACTCAAGTCGCCCTAGTGCTCCCAGCGAGCTCTTCCCTGACCGTTCAGACCTCTCTTCCTCAAGAGGTCATCCCTTCATCTTTTGGGGGAGCTCTTAATCATAAAATAATCCCTACTTCGCCCTCCTCTGCTGAGGTTGAGAGGGCTCTGGAGGCGGTCACCAATATTCTCCCTGGGTTTGTTCCCCTGGGGTCAGCCGCAAAACCCCCCCAGCCATCTCTGAAGAGCTCCAAAGATGAAAGAAGGAAACCTCCCATGGCTGGTGGTAGCTCCCTCATTGATAATGTGAAGCGTGCTGCAGAGGCCATTACTTCCATTCTCCCAGAGTCTGACATCCAGAGGGCTGCAACTATGCCCCTAGGCACTTCTATTTCTACTGCCCTGTTCGATGCCACCTTGGTAAGTTGTTGGTTTCTCCAACTCCTTCTTTATCTTATTTCTTTGCTCTGACTTTAGTTTTTTGTGTTTGCCTCTAGATGGCTATCAATGTGAGCGGCTTACTAAAGAGGATTCAGGCTTTGGAGGGCTCGGCTAAAACTTCCAAAGCCTTCGAACTAAAGACTGCCGGGCTGTCCTTTGAGAATAGTGACCTCAAGGCCCAGATCCAGGACTTACATGCACAGGTGGAGAAGCAGACCTCCATTATCAAGGGCCTAGAAGCTGAGAAAAAGAAGATTGAAGGTGAGTGCGTTTCCGCCAAGGAGGAGCTGAAGAAAACTAAGGAGGATCTCTGGTTGAAAACTGATGCGTGGATCAAGGCTAGCCAAGAGGTCTTAGAGGCTTTGGCCTCTTATAGGGGAATGAAGAGGGAGTATGATGTCCTAGCTGAGGCAAATGATGCTCTCCAGAAAGAGCTTGAGGTGCAGAAGGCTGCTGCCATGCAGAATGATGCTCTAATAACTAAGTTAGCTGATGATGTTACTACTCAATGGGCCACTGGATGGCTGGCTTTTCAGAAACGAGCTGAATAGACCTATCCAGACCTGGATTTTGATTTTCAGCTTCCACCTGAAGAGAGAGCTGAGGCATCTAACATTGGGTCTAGTGCCTAGGCCCCTCTTGCTGCTGAGATAGTTCCTGAGAGCGTTGTGATGTTTATCCCTCCTACTGAAGCCTTAAATCAGGTCGTTCCTCTTGCCACTCGTACTCCTGGAGCTGCCTCTACTCCCCTTATTGCCGAGCTTCCCATTGTTTCTTCTACTACCTCGACTGTTACTTCTCTCTCTGATGACCTCGCGACTAGAGCTGTGAACCTGTCAGTAGCTGGAGTTGAGGCTCCTGTTTGTGAGCTCCTTGAGGTTTCTCCTCTTTTGCCTGCTCTGGGTTCTTTGGGAGCTCTAGTGCTTGAGCTCCAAGGATCTCTCCCTTCAGAAACTCCTACTGTTGATGTGCCAGAAATTTTACCTACCGAACTGCCAAAAACATCAATCACTGAGCTGCCGAGCTCCACTCCTCCTACTCCTACAAAGTCTTAGTTTTTTTTTTTTTACTAAGCAATGTACATGCAATGCAAACTGCTTTTCTGAGTTATGAATATCCACCATTTTCTTATTGCCTCTACCCTTTATTACTACCCTTCACACTTCTAATTTATGCTCTTTACACTTCTGCTTTATGCTCCCCTTGTCCCCCCTTGCTTCAAGGAGTACACCAGTTCTCCTTAAAGCAAAAATTAGAGAATTTGGAGGGGCTGATAAGTTTGTGACACGCTTAAGCTGAGGTCCCATGCCTGGGGGACTAGGCCTTCCTTGAGGTCATGTTGCCAGAAGTTATCTCTTCCTCAGAGAGCTCCCCTGGCCATTCTGTGTCCACAAGAGACCTAAGATTCCTCATAGTGACAGGAAGTTTGTTGAGCTTTGCAATTTGATGCTGAGGTCCTATACAGGTACATTTATGGAAGCCATGTTGCTGAATACCTTCGCTTGGGCTGAGCTATAGAACTTCTAACTCGACCTTGCACTATCATAGGAGTGCCTTGTGCCTCTGCGCTCAATATTCCCGTTCGAGTGGTCCTCATGCTAAAGAAATCTGTGGTCCTAAAGAGGCTCACCTGGGTCCGTTGGTCTGGCTAATCTAGACCTGAATGCTTCATTAATGTTGCGAGCACCCAACTACCTTCCAAATTTGTCACCGTTGCAATGATTGTGGAGTTAAAGGGCATCTTTTCGTCTTCTTGTGTTTCTTGCCCCTTTAATTTCGGGATTCTTTAAAGTTTCCCTATCTCTTGGACCTTTTTCTTCGACTAAAGATCTTTGAGTCTCTTCTTGGGTCTTGAAGATTACATTCTTGCTTCATCGTAGTCCTGATGGCTACCCCTGTTTCTTCTCTGTTTAAAGAACGAACTTCCTACGAGATCGAATGGAAGTGGCATTCCCATTACTTACTCCCTTCAACAATGAAGCCGTCAGACTTGGAAGATATCGAGAAACGATTCTTTCCTGAACTGGACTTGTGCCTACGAGTCCCGACCCCTTATGAGCCTTGTAACTACCTTCCTCGAGGGGAAGTTTGCTTCTTCGAGGGGGCTATGAACATGGGCCTTCGTCTTCCCATCCATCCCTCCCTTGGGCGGATCCTGGCTCATTATGGATTGTGCCCTTCTCGTCTTTCTTCTAGAGGATGGGCCACCATGATTAGTTTTTTTGCTCTTCTGGCGCCTACAAGACAAGGAGTTTCCTTCGCTTGCTGAATTTCTTTATTTTTATGTTCTTGAGGACGACGAGGTCCCTTGCTTCAGTAACTTCCGGTGGAGGCATTTTCGCGAACGTCCTTTAGTTCTTAACCTTCCCCCATCTGCTGAAGGGTGGTCTTAGCGTTTTTTCTTCGTTTCTGGAGATCTACTGAGTATCGTTGTTCTCATAACAGGGTCCCCCAATCCTAGAAAAGATTTTCTCATACAAGTAGGTATATTGGGAACTTTCTTGAAATACTTTTCACGATGCTGGGTTCCAACCGTATTTTTGTTGCGCAGGTGTGCCTGAGCCAGATATAATTGAGATGATAAACATTGAGCATGTGATCCATGCTGAACCAATGTCCTTCTCTGAACTGGTGACTTGCGAGAATCTTTTCCTTCTCAGTGCTGCTGCAGCAGCTCTGGATTTTGCTTCCATCCCAGATTCTCCAATCTCACTCCCTCCCAAATCAGATGAGGACGAGGATGCTGGGACGACCTCCAAGAAGCGTAGGAGGAGTGGTACCTCGAGCAGCCCTTCCTCTGACTCCTCCGAGTCTTTACTTGGGACAATTTTTTTCTCTTCAGCTGGTCAAAAATTCTTGAAGCTGCTTTCGGAGACAGAGAATGAGAGAGATGAACTGAAAGAGGAGAATGCTCGTTTAAGGGAAGAGATCACCGAGTTATCTAGGCGACTCGGGGAGAGCTAGAAGTTTTCGCTTTCTTTCCATATGTTTTTCCTCACTCCGAGGACTTTTATGGGTTTTTTATATGTTTCTTGTGGTGACTGTTCATTTTCGTACTTCCTAAAAGCTTGAAATATAGACCTCTTTTTGCTGCGTTGTGGTTTATAGTTGTATCCTGCGATCCTCTGAGTTTACTTGCTTTTATAGACTGATAAGCCCCTCTGAATGAGTTGAAGAGCTCATTTATGAGCTGACGAGCCCGTCTTGGTTTTTATGAGCTGAACATGTCTGATTTTCACCTGCACAAATTTCCTAATTAATTCTTGCATTTTCCTGAGGTAAAGGACCATCTTCTTGCCCTTGGCCTCATAAGACTCCTCTATCTGCTTCACCACGAGTTGGGAGTCACTCCAGATCTCAAGCTGCTCTGCCTCCATTGAGAGTGCGAGGTTTAGTCCAGCAATGACAGCTTCATACTCGACTTCATTGTTTGAAGCCTTAAACCCAAACCTAAGAGTGTACTCCACATCTATCCCATCTGGTGAAGTTAGAATCAGTCCAACACCACTCCCTTGAGCGTTAGCGGCTCTATCTACTGAAAGCTTCCATGTAGGGAGATCGGGTACCAACTATGTTGCTTCCGCCTGTGCTTCTGATGTGAATTCTGCGATAAAATCTGCCAGGATCTGCCCTTTGATTGCTGTCCTGGGCTTGTATCTAATGTCGAACTCGCTGAGCTCGATGACCCATTTAACTAATCTCCCTGAAGATTCTGGCTTATGCAGCACTTGTTTCATCAGTTGATTTGTTGGAACCTCAATGGTATGAGCTTGGAAGTATGGTCTAAGCCTTCTAGTAGTTGTGACTAAGGCCAAGATGAGCTTCTCCATTTTTGGATATCTCTCCTCCGCCCCCCCTCAGAGCTCTGCTACAATAATAGACTGGTTGCTGAGCTCTGTCTCGCTCTCTTACTAGCGCTGCGCTGGTTGAAAAATCTGAGATCGCTAAATAGAGAGTAAGTACTTCCCTTTCTAAGGGGCTTACCAAAACAGGAGGGGAGCTTAAATAGTCCTTCAGGGCTTTGAACGCCTATTCACACTGAGTATCCCACAGGAATGCCCTTTTTAAGATTCGAAAGAAGGGTTGACATTTATCACTTGATCTGGACACGAAACAACTCAGAGCTGCTATTCTCCCTGTTAGACGCTGAATCTCCCTTGTATTGGATGGCGGTTGCATGTCCATTACCGCCTTTACTTTCTCCGGGTTGGTTTCAATTCCTCTGCTGTTGACTATGAAGCCCAGGAATTTTCCCGCAGATACCCCAAAAGCGCATTTGGCGGGGTTGAGCTTCATTCTATACTCTTTAAGGACCTATGTGGAATGATTCCGCTAGATGCCCTATGTGGAATTCTGCCTTTAATGACTTGACCAACATATCATCAATGTAGACTTCCATGGTAGTCCCAATCTGTTTTTGAAACATTCGGTTCACTAGTCGCTGGTAAGTAGCTCCATCATTCTTCAATCCAAAAGGCATAACCTGATAGCAGTATGTCCTTTGATCTATCACAAATGAGGTCTTCTTTTGGTTATTGGGATCCATTCTAATCTGGTTGTATCCAGAGAAGGCGTCCATGAAGCTGAGGAGCTCGTGTCCGGCTGTGGCATCCACAATCAGATCTATCCGGGGTAGAGGGAAGCTGTCTTTAGGACAAGCACGGTTAAGGTCAGTAAAATCGATGCAGAGGCGCCATTTGCCATTGATCTTCTTAACAAGAACCACATTGGCTAGTACCATCCACCTCTCTAATGGCCTTGGCATGCAGAAGCTTGCTGACCTCCTCATTAATGGCTTTTTGGCGTTCTGGGGCGAAACTTCTCCTCTTCTGCTTAATAGGTTTGCAGGTAGGACTTACACTGAGCCTGTGAGTAATGACCGAGGGGTCGATTCCTTTCATGTCCTCTTGTTTCCATGCAAAGACTTCCACGTTATTCCTCAGAAACTGAATCAAGAGGTCTTTGATTTCTCTGCTCATCTTTGCTCCTACATATACTAGGTGCTCTAGCTCCTCGTCGAGCTGGACGGGCTCTAGCTCTTCTGACGACATAGGCCTGGTATCCAGCTCGTCCCTCATGTCGAGCTCGTCTAGTTGAATATTTTTGACTTTTCTCTTGATAGATGCCATGTAATACTCCCGTGCTACTCGCTAGTCTCCTCTAACCACTCCAACTCCATTATCCGTAGGAAACTTCATAACCAAGTGATAGGCAGATGGTATAGCCCTCATTGTGTTGAGGGAAGGTCTTCCAAGCAACATATTATACGCCAAGGGCGCATCCACTACCAAGAATTTCACAGCAGTGGTGGCCTGACAGGGAGGTTCACCCATTGTGAGCACAAGTTGTATTGATCCCAAGGGTAGCACCTTATCTCCTAAGAACCCTAACAAATGGGTGCTTACTGGCTTGAGCTTCTCTCTGCCTATTCCCATTTTGTCAAATGTTGGCGCGAAAATAATGTCTGCTGAGCTCCTATTGTCGATCAGAACTCGGTGGACAGTTCTGTTGGCAACGACAGCTCTTACCACCAAGGGATCATCGTGGGGATGTTGGCAGCCTTCTAGGTCTGAATCTGAGATAGTGATAGCCGTGCTTAGTCATTGTACCTTAGACACGGTTTGAACCTCTAGTGCCTCGTCAATTCTGATCCTTCGTAAATGGGCCTTCCTGGCTGTGCTGGATTCTCCGCATCCAGCAAATCCTCCAGATATTACTCTGATCTCCCCCAGAGGTTGCTGATACTGCGCAGGGGCTTGCTGCTGAGGTGCTGGGGGTGGTTGAGCACGGTTCTGATTGCATTGGCTACGAAACGCCTCAACTGTCCTCGTTGGATCAGGAACTCAATCTCCTTCTTCAACTGAATGCAATCGTCGGTGTGATGGCCATGATCCCTATGGTATTTGCAATACTTTGTGGGATCTCTTTTTGGAGGATTCGCCTTCATTCGTTGTGGCCATCTGCGGAACTTCTCATTCTGTACCTCATACAAGATCTGTGACACCGAGGCTGTAAGAGGAGTGAGCTGCCGAGGTGGATGACTTGGTTTCAACTCTGGTTGGGGGGGACCTAAGCGATCTCTGACATCCCCCCTCCTTTTAGGGGAACGATCCCTGTCTCTCCTTGGGGACCTCTCATGTCCTCTTTCCTTCCTGGGACTTCAGTCTCCCCTTCTTTCTTCCTTTACCTTTTCCTTTTGCGAGGAAGAGCTCCCTACCTTTGAGAGGAGGGCTTCCTCACCATTAATATACTTTTCTGCTTTGGCCAACACCTCTGCCATGCTTGCTAACGGGTTCTTTGAAATGGAGAACATCAAATCCTTTGATTGCACCCCTAATCCGGCAATGAAAGCGGTGATGAAAAATTTCTCATCTGGGACGTCCACCTTGAGGGATTCTGAATTGAACCTTTGAACCTAAGACCACAGGTTTTCGCTGGGTCCCTGTTTCACATTTAGCAGGTGGTAGCTTGGTTTTCGGTAGGTTCTAGCCCCTATGAAGTGAGACACGAATGATATGGAGAGATCCTTAAAGGAGGAGATTGATGCAGGGGGGAGCCTGTTGAACCATTCCAAGGCTGAACCCTTCAACGTGATGGCAAAGGCTCGACATCGCACTGGATCTTGATATCCGTGTAATTCCATCTGGTTCTTGTAGGTATTGAGGTGATCCATAGGATCCCTTGTTCCATCAAAGGCCTCTACTTGGGGCATTTTGAACTTTGGGGGGAGGGGAAAGTGCAGCACCCCGGCAGTGAATGGGGATTCAGTCTGCTACACTAGAGCGTCCATTGTCACTGGGGTCCTGCCCCTCACAGCCTCTTTCATGTGACTGAGCTCCTGCTAGATGCCTCTGAAGCGTTGTTCCCAATACTGCTCCCTTCTTTCCTGTTGAAAAAGAAAGAAATCATTTTTCTCTCCCCTATTGTTTTGACTCTGCACCTCTTCATTATCACCATTTTGGTGGGGAACCTGTCCCCTGGACTGGCTAATCTTCGTTGTCTTCGTTGAGGGGATCAAGATGTTGACGCTCCTCTTGTGGGGGATCTCCTTGAGCGGGTCTCGTCTGTTGAGGGCCTTGCAAAAGCTTCAAGAGCTCTTCGTTCTACTGGAGCAGACGTTGGTTAACTAGGCGAAGTGCTTCCATTTCGTTATTCGTTTGGGGAAACGTCCCAGGGGGATTAGTCTCAGCGGCGGGAAAGAAATCTTGAAGGTTTTCGTGTTGCCTGCTGCTAGTGGCTTCCTGCTGGTTCTGTGCCCGTGGGGGATTCATCTGGCTTCTGCTCATGTTACGTGTGGAAACCATCAGTTGTTGGAAAAACCAGCGTATTTGTAGTAAGAACAGTGGTTCCCACAGACGACGCCAAACTGATGGTGTGAATACAAACGTGATTGAGCAGATGATTCGATTGTTTGGTTAGACTTGGAATCTGAGCTACTAGGCTCGTGAATGTTCAATCGAAAGCCATTTTTCTAGGGAAAGTGATTAGTTGCACAACGAAAGTATAGTGGTTCACCAGCTCGGGAGCCCGGCTAATCCACTCTTTAATGGAGTCTCTTGCTCCTTTTTCTTTATTGATGGTGAGTGAAACTTACAGATAATTTTTGTTACCACTCGGGTCCTCCCTTAAATGGAGGCACTGTAAAATATTTATAGTTTAATTCATATCTCTTAGGGATCTGTCCCGAGATCCCAGCCTTCACTTCGTGAGATCTTGCTTAATTTTCGGGAAAGGATTCTTAGTCAGTTGAGAGTTTGGAGCCTTGATTATAGCGTTCCCTTGATTTGGGGGATCCTACTGATTGCCAGTCGTCTCCTTCATGTTTCCTACTCTGCTTCATTTGTGGCGAGCTCGAGGTCAGGACAACCGAGCTCTGGATGTCTCGCCTAACCTCTGTATTAGACCTCATTTTCCGAGGTCATACTTAATTAAAATTCCTTCTAGGTATCATCATTATCTATCCGTACACATGGTATGATCTCGAAATCTCTAATATATTTTTTCTTTAATTTTTTTTTGGTATATTATCTATCATTCGTTTAAGTGAGACCTATTGTATATAAATGGGTCCCTCAATCATTGATAATGAATCCTTCACTTATTAATAATGGGTAATATATCAAAAAAAAATATATTAGAGATGATCTAGATCCAACACAAACCTGATGATTGGTCCCTGACGAGGCATTGTCCAATTGTATTTTTTTTTTAATTAGAAAAATAGTTTAATGTATGCCAGCATTGATGATGCACAAATCGGTCTCCGTGCAAGATCAACAGTCAAAAATATGTAAGGGTGTAATTAATGAGCAACTAACAAGCAATCAATAGCAATCAAGAGATTAAAACAGTAAACACTAGATCAACACAGAGATTTATAGTGGTTTGGTCTCGGATGACCTACTCCACTTTCGGGAATGGCAGTAGTGGCCTGATGTTCTTAATTGATAAGAATCGCCGGAGGAGTAATCTCCGGGAGTGTTACATCGCTTTTGGAAGAGAGAAAGGGCCGTGTGAATAAGGGGATGTGTAGAGATTTCTGAAGTGTCCCTTTACTCTTTGAGAGGGTTTACATTATATAGTTAGGGTAAGGCAGTGACATGAGGAAAGGGTCTTCCACTACTTTGGTAAGTACAAACTTAGTAGGAATAGATCTCTTCGGCAAGCACAGTTAAGGTAGGAATAGATCTCTGTATCCCGATATTCTTTTCTTGTGCTCCTATTCAGTCGGAGGAAGATCCTGATCTGGATTGGGCTTGATCCTCTTCTTAAATTTGGACTTGACTTGAGCAGGCTTGGACTTGTATTGGAATACCGAAGCCAAGAGGAGTAGAGAGGAGGACGCGCCCAAGGGGCTACCATGGGCAGCAACCAAGGGCCTACCATGCCTTCTTGCTTTGGGCGTTGGCCTTGGGGCTTTGGGTGTTGACCTCTTGATACCTTCTCTTCTAATGGGTCGACTCAGCTTTGTTTGGGCTTTTTTTTGGGCTTTCTCGGTTTATTTTAATTGGGCTCGGCCCAAGCAAATTTGGGCTCGTCATTTGCCCCCCATGCCCCGAGCTCTCGAAAGGAAGGGGTTGAGGGCATATGCTTCAGCTTCATCACGAATTTTCTTGCTTTCCACGGCACCTTTTCATTCTTGGGTTGTTTGCCGAATTTACCGGTAAGAACATATATATATATATATATATTTTTTTTTTTTTTTGCACTGCATCCTCGTTTATGAATAGAGGTCACTGTTCCATCTTCCTCATTCTTTTCTCACTTCTGGAGACCTTTATCAAAGGGTATTCTTCCAAGCTTACTTTATTGAGCTTCTCCAAGAAGCTAACTCACCAAGCTTCCTCAAGAAGCTTTTCCTCCTCTATTTAAAGGCCCTCCAAGAGTTCACTGTTCATCTCCATTTCTTAGTTCCTCACCATTTTTCCTTTAGCTTTCTCCTTTTTCAACCCAAGGCCAACAATGAAGACTAGGAGCTTGAGAGATAATGAATGAGAGGAGCTAGAAAGAGGAGGCGCCCAAGGGGCCAGCCCAGGCGGCGCCCAAGGGTCCTGCCCTCCTGTGGATGTTGGTTTTAGCCTCTCTGTTGGTGGTCGCAGCGTTGTGGGGACGCCCGCAGTCGGGGAGAGGCCCTTCGACATTCTTAGTCCAAGGTTGGGTTCGAGGAATGAGGCCCCAGTCAATCCCTTTAGTGTATCAACAAGGGCTCAAGGTGTAGGTGGGCAGTGGAGTGGATCCTTAACAGAGGTAGAGGGCAACACCCATGGTCTGGGCGGCGCCCCAGGCTCCTCAAGCGGCGCCCCTGGTGTAGTGGCCGGCTCCCAAGGGTCCCCAGGTGGCACCCTAGGCGTGGTGCAGTCCCCCCTTCGCGAGTCCAGGAAATGATCGATCACCGATTTGGATAGGTCTAGCTCTCGAGGTATGCTTCAGTGTTCTTTTTACTCTTCTGTCAACATGATAAATTTTTTCTTATCAATGGCCTGAACTTGCTTATGCAGGTATTCATTTAGATGAGAAGGAGCATGCTGGAGACCCCGACGGAGGTCCAAGTGCGGAGGGAGACAATGTTTCTAAGGTAGCCTCTATATTTAGCTCCTTTAACTGTGGTGAAGACATCTCCGACATAGTTACTTGGTATCGTATTCCACCCTTTGTGATGTGCCGTCGTCCCGAGGCCGACGAGTCTGCATGCTGTGACTCTTTGGACGAGATCGTCGTCTACGAGGGCATGTTGGAGGCGGGCCTGCGGTTTCCTATCCCTGGGCCTATATGTCAGATTTTAAGGCACTTGTCCGTGGTTCCAGGGAGGCTGGCTCCCAATGGTTGGCGGGTGATTATATCATTTTTTACATTATGACGGTTGCTTCACCCTACTACTGTCCCTCCGCCGTTCGAAGAGTTTCTAGCTACATACGCGCTTCGTGAGAACCCCGCTCCTTACCAAGGGTGGTACCGCTTCGCCCTGAGATCAGGCAAGCTTATTACCGGACTTACATCCAACCTTCACAAGTGGAAGAGGAGATTCTTCTTTGTTGGAGGATAATGGGCTTCCGAATCCGACCGCGACGTGGTGCCCACATGATGGGATACAGTTCCAAAGACCACAAAAGGTAAAAATTTCACCTTTTGCTTCTGCCTTGATTATTACCTATTTGTTCTTACGGTGCCAGTGTCTCTTTGCAGCTCCACCAAATCTAACTTCGGATCAGGAGAGGATGCTCGAGATGGTCCGTAACAATCCGACCAGAAAGTTCTCCAAAATTATGTTGGCGTCTGGTATTTCTACGGCTCTTTCAAGGCCGAAGAGAAAAGGTACTTGGCTCATTTTGTTGTCCTTTTGAAAACACAGCATGATATGGTTCTTGACTTACACTGGCTCTGCAGGTGCTCCTATCGATAGGTCAATAGTGGGGGAAGTTCTTACTTCCAAGGTGGTGCCTTCTCCCCCTCGGCCTTCCAAGAGGGCGAAGTCTAGTGCCCCCAGTTCTTCTCGACTGGAACCCACTGGTCAGGCTAGTCTCATAGAGGTTGACCCTGGTGATGCTCCTCCTCCTTCCTTGATTGATGTCTCCTCACCCCTGAGAGATTGTTCTTGCACTGCTGTGGGGGCTGAGGCTCTAATGCCGTCTCCCACCAAGTTCTCCCACTTCGGGTGCTCCCCCAGTATCTATGCTGCGGGACGTGAGATTGGCAAAGGGGAGGCTTCGAAACTTCGTGACCGGCGTCGAAATTCAAGAGGTTGCTTCTCGAGGCCCAGAGGGCATAATTAATGCTGTTGTGGGGGGCTTTGCATTGGTAAGTTCTACTCCGCTTGCTTTGCATGTGGCTTCTTTATAATATTTTGGCTTTGTTCCTGACTCTTCTTGTATTTTCATCTTTGAATGTTTATAGGTGGCTGCTGCCTTACCCTGCCTGTTCAATAACACTCTGAAGATCAGGAAGGCAGTCAACGGCTAGACGATAGAGAGACAGACGCGTGAGACTGCCGAGGAGCAGCTTAGACTTGAGCGGCAGGCCCGAGAGGATGCCGCGGAGTTTTCAAGGCAGGCACGAGAGGATGTCGAGAAGCAACTGAGGCTCGAGCGGCAAACACGAGAAGATGTCGCTGAGGAGTTGAGGTGAGCGCACGAGAGGACTGCCCAGCTTGAGGCCGACCTTCGCGTAGCACTCGAGAGAGCTACCCGGGCAGATGCTTATTCTATGGAGATGAAGAGGCTGAGGGACGCCGCTGAGAGGGGCAAAGCTGGTGCCTTCATTGACGGCTACGAGGAGCTCAGGAGGAAGGTCATAGTGGCATACCCTTACAATGACTTCTCTATATTTCAGCCTCATGAGGCCCCTGACACTGATGATGATGAGGGGGATTATGTGAGTGGGAGCAGAGAGGGTAACTAGGAGTGATGCCTTTGTACTCTTTTCTTTTTTTTTGGTTGACAGACTATGTCTATCTTTTTGTAAAGAGTTCATGGACTTGAATGAAATACAACTCTTTTTTTGAGAAAATATTGAAAACTTTATTTCATCATTCAAAGTAAATATTTGAAGGAAATTGACTAACAGAAAATTGACAAACAAGGTAAATAGTCTAAGCAGTGGACACCACTCATGACTTACTGCCCCCAACTACTGGTAGTATTTCTTTAGATGTTCCGCATTCCATGGATGAGCCAGGACTTTTCCTTCAAAATTCTGGATTCTGTAGGAACCTGGCCTTACTACGTCCGTGACCGTGTAGGGTCCTTCCCAGTTGGGTCCCAGTTTTCCTTCCCGGGAATCTTTGGTAGACAAGATGACCTTTTTTAGGACAAGGTCCCCAGGTAAGAAGGACCGAGGCTTCACCCTCGAGTTGTAGTACTTGGTCATGCGACGTTTGTACTCTGCGTTCCTGAGTATGGCTATCTCTCTTTCCTCCTCCACCAAGTCGAGGTTGATGCGGAGGCCTTCTTCATTACTGGTAGGGTCATGATGCTGGACCCTAAGAGAGTGTACCCCGATTTCAACGGGTATCACTGCCTCTGTCCCATAGGCTAGAGAGAAAGGGGTCTCACCCATAGGACTTCTTGGTGTGGTATGATATGCCCATAGTACTCCTGGAAGTCGTCTACCCACTTCCCTTTTGTAGTCTCCAGTCTGGCTTTCAAGTTACGGAGTATGGTCCTGACAGTGACCTCTGCTTGCCCGTTTGCCTGTGGATGGGCGGAGCTGGAGTGGGGCTGTTTGATCTGAAGGTCTACACAGAAACTGTTTAGTAGTTTGTTGTCAAACTGCTTGGCGTTGTCACTTATGATGGTGCGCGGTATCCCAAAGTGACAGACTAGACTCCTCCATATAAAGTCCTTTATTTTTTGGTCTGTGATTCTGGCTAAGGCTTCGGCTTCTGCCCACTTAGTGAAGTAGTCGATGGCTACGACTACAAACTTGCACTGGCCTCGACTCACAGGGAGGGGACCTAGGATGTCGATCCCCCACATGGAGAAGGGCCATGGGCTCTGGATGGTGATGAGCTCTTTGGGTGGCTGTCTGGGCACAACCGCAAAGCGTTGACACTTGTCGCATCTTCTGACAAAGTCTCGGGTGTCTCGGATCATGGTGGGCCAATAGTACCCCTGCCTAACTGCTTTATGGGCCAATGCATGCCCTCCTGAATGATTCCCGCATATTCCTTCATGGATCTCCCTCATAGCATAGTCAGCCTCCTCGGGGGTGAGACAATGGAGCAGTGGGAGAGAATAACTTTTCTTGTAGAGGGTGTTCTGTAGGATGACATACCTGGACGCTCTCATTCTCAACCTTCTGGCTTCCACTGGGTTGTTCGGGAGAGCGCCCTCCTCTAAGTTAGCTCGGATAGGAGTCATCCAGTTGGACTCCGAGGATGCGCAGTGGACCTTCTCCTCTGCTAGCTTGGTGGTACTAAGCTCGAACTGATGACCTGTTAGCGCTGGGCCCATGAGTATGTTGGTAGAGGCAAACTTGGCGAGGGCATTCGCCATAGCATTCTCCTCTCGGGGCACATGTTGTATCTCGAAGCAGACAAACTTCGTGAGTAGGGCTTGAACCACTGAGAGGTACTCTTGCATCATTTCCTCCTTTGCTTCGAAGTGCCCCCTCACCTAGTTGACTATGAGCTGCGAGTCACTGTAGGCCATCAGGTTGAGGACTTTCATCTCCAATGCCAGCTTCAAGCCTAATATGAGGGCCTCATACTCAGCCTGATTATTTGATGTGGTAAAGTGGAGGAAGACAGCGTACTTCAGTGGAGTGCCATGCGGGCTGATCAACACTAGTCCGCCTCCGTCGCCCTCGTTGGTGGAGGATCCATCAACATAGAGCTTCCAGCATGGGGTGACAAGTGATGGGGGCGACACTTGGGTATAGGAGTGGTTGGCATGTGGTGTAGACAGTGAAGGCAACGCCCTAGGCAGGTTAGGCGGCGCCCTAGACCGGGTGGGCGGCGCCCTTGGCAAGGTGGGCGGCGCTAGGGGCCAGGTGGGCGGTGCCCCGGGCTGCCCAGTCTGCGGGGCTACGTTCGGCTCCTCCTCTGTTTCGTGAATTTTTTCTTGAAGTGCATCTGGACTGGTCTCCTAGAGGATGGAGTTAGTGTGCACTGAACAGGTGGGCGCATGGGAGCCCGATGCTTCCGCTTCAAACTCCTGTGGCTGGGTAGACTCGGCAATGAAGTCTGCAAGTGCTTGCGCTTTGATGGCAGCCCTCGGCTGGTACTACACATCGAATTCGCTCAACTCCACATCCCACTTGAGTAGTCTCTCGGAGACATCAGGCTTCCCCAAAATCCTTTTGAGTGGTTGATCTGTGACAACCACAATGGCATGGCTCTGGAAGTAGTGACGTAGGCGCCTGGTTATAGTGACAAGGGTAAGAACCAATTTTTTGAGCTCTGAATACCTCACATGTGCTCCCCGATAGGCTCTGTTTACATAATATACAAGCTTCTGGATGCCTCCGTCCTCTTTGATGAGGACCGAGCTTACGGCGAAGGGTGAGGAGGAGAGGTAAAGATAGAACGTCTCTCCTAGTACAGTATGGGAGAGAAGTGGCGATTTGGCGAGGTAGGCCTTAAGCTTCTGGAAGGCCTCCTCTGCGTCTGGGCTCCACTGGAAAGACCTGCGAAGGATTTTAAAAAAGGGTAGGCACTTATCTGCGAACTTAGAGACAAACCTGTTGAGGGCTGTTATTCTCCCGTTAAGGCGCTGAACATCATTTGTTGAAGCGGGGGACCTCGTCTCCAAGACGGCTCTGATTTTGTCGGGGTTGGCTTCAATACCCTTTTTGTGGACCATGAAGCCTAAGAACTTCCCTGAGCTGACACCGAAGGCGCATTTTTCAGGGTTCAACTTCATCTTGTAGGTTCTTAACACGTCGAAAGTCTCCTGTAGGTGTGCTATATGATCATCCGCTGCTGTACTTTTCACCAACATGTCGTCTACATAGACCTCCATCGTCTTTCCAATCTGGGCCCCGAACATCTTATTGACAAGGCGCTAATATGTGGCTCCGGCGTTCTTGAGCTCGAAGGGCATTACCCTATAACAGTAAGTACCTGTCGGGGTGATGAATGAGGTTTTCTCTTGGTCCGGAGGGAACATGCTGATTTGATTGTACCCGGAGTAAGCGTCCAGAAAACTCAGGAGTTCGTGTCCAACAGTGGCGTCAATGAGGAGGTCGATGTGTGGGAGAGGATAGCTGTCCTTGGGGCAGGCTTTGTTGAGCTCCGTGAAGCCCACATAGAGGCACCACTTTTCATTGGCCTTGGTCACCATCACCACATTGGACAGCCAATCTGGGTAGGCTACCTCCCTCACTGATCCGTTTGTCAGCAGCTTGTCTACTTCCTCCTCCATGCTTGCCCCTTTTTTGTACTTACACTCCTCAACTTCTGGTGGACTGGCTTGCATCTGGGATCAACATTGAGTCGGTGGGAGGCCATTTCGGGGTTGATGCCCTCCAAGTCTTCGTGGGACCAGGCGAAGACGTTTGTGTTCCACCTGAGGAAGTCTACCAAGGCAGATGCCCGCTCTTGGGAAAGTGAGGAGCCTAGGTAGACCTTCATCTCCGAAAAGTTGTGGTCTAGTATTACTAGGTGGAGTTCCTCTGCTGGTTCACCCCTTTCCACGGTGTTGTTATCTCTGGGGTCAAGGACTTCGACTTGGAGGGTCTCCTAGCCCTCATAGAGGCCACATAACACTCTCTGGCTGAGACCTGATCTCCTCTTATCTCCCCAACCCCACTGGAGGTTGGGAAACGGAGGAGAAGGTGGTAGGTTAACGGCACTGCCCTTAGGGCGTTGAGGGCAGGACGTCCAAGAATTATATTATAAGCGAAGGGCAATCAAGTACAAGAAAATTTACCATAACAGTAAAGCTACTTGGTGCAGTCCCTGCAGTGACAGGCAGGGTGATAGATCCCAAGGGATGGACTATCTCTCTTAAGAAGCCCACCAAGGGAGTCCTGACTGGCTGTAGTCGCTCTCTGCCGAGATGAAGGTTGTCGTAGGCTGTGGCAAACAGGATGTCGGCTGAGCTACCGCTGTCGACTAGGACTCTCCTAACCTAGTAGTTGGCCACCATCAAGGTCAAGACCAGAGGGTCATCGTGTGGGACATGGATTCCCTCAAGGTCTCTGTCTGAGAAGGTGATCACCTCCTTCTCCCCATGTCGGGGTGTTTTCTTCGGGCGAGAGTCGTGCGACTCTTTCTTTCTAGCTCTTCGGACGTGCGCCTTCCTGGCGGAGTTGGAGTTACCTCCTCCTCCTAACCCCCCATGCAATGGTCTGAATCTCACCGAGGGGCTGCTGGCGCTCGCGTTCCTCATGTGGTGGAGCTGGTCCTCGACCAGCAACATATTGTCGTAGCTGGCCTCGCTGAATAAGTTCCTCAATTTGTTTCTTCAACTGGAAGCAGTCATTTGTGTCATGGCTGTGGTCGCGGTGGAAGCGACAGTGCTTGTTGGGATTCCGACGCTTGGGGTCGGACTTCATTTTTTCGGGCCAACGGACGGCGGGGTCATCCTGTATCTGGAATAGGATGTGCTCCACTGAGGCGTTGAGTGGTGTTAAAGGCTGTCGATCTCTTAGAGGTAGTGGACCGAGGCGGTCCTTCATAGGCACTCTGTCGGCTTTCTTCCTCTTGTTCTTGATCTCCCTTCTGTCTTCACAGGTTTCTTTTCTCTTTTCCCTTCCTCGGGAGGACTCACCCCGGCGGGCCTTGGTGACGTCCTCAACGTTCATGTATTTCTGTGCCCTAGACAGCAACTCGGGCATGCTAGAGGGCGGCTTCTTGAGTACTGAGAACATGAAACTGGAGGAGCGGAGTCCAGTGATAAAAGCGGCTAAGGCCACCTTATCATCTGGTTCCTCAACCTGGAGGACCTCCTCGCTGAAGTGGGCAAGGTAGCCTCTAAGGCTTTCATCCCTGTCCTGCTTGATAGTGAGCAGGTGGGTCACTGGTTTTTAATGGCGGCGTCCCCCAATGAAGTGGGAGACGAATGACCTACTCAGCTCTGCAAAAGAGTGGATGGAGGAAGGCTTGATCTTGGAGAACCACTGGCGGACAGACCCCTTCAAGGTGGTAGGGAAGGCTCTGCACATAACCTCCTCAGACACATTATGGAGTTGCATGAGGGATTTGTAGGTGTCCAGGTGGTCGAGGGGGTCTTTGGTGCCGTCGAAGATCTCGATGGTGGGCATCTTGAACTTCGAGGGCAAAGGGTAATTGACAATGTCAACAGTAAAAGGCGTATCAGTACGTCTTACCGGGTAGTCCACGGCTTCAAGCGCCTATGCCTTGATGGTGTTGAGGACATCACCGAGTTGGTTTTGCACCTCTCTAATCTTCTCGTCCCACTGGTTAGGGACATCTTCAATCAGATGATGGTTCTGGCTTTCGTGGTCACCGTATTGACTCTCGTCGTCTTCGTCCTCCTGTGTAGGTACGTATGGAGGAAGGGGAACACGCGAGCTCCCTACGCGCTGAGGAGGGACTGCTGGGCGAGGGGCACCCTGGTGTGGCCTTGGGGCATTCTGGCGAGGACTCCCATGGTGAGGGGCTGCCTGATGCCCAGAAGGAAGGGGTTGTTGTTCCTCTACTGTTGGAAGGAGTGGTGCTCCTCCTACAGGGTAAGGGGCAACACCCCCTTGGGTAAGCATTAACTGGATGATCTGCTGGTTTTATTTTACCAGCAGTTGCATAGTCTACAATAGTTGTTGTTGTTGTCCAACGGCGGGAATTGTCGTGGCAGACGGTTCCGAGGGTGCGAGGGGAGGCGCAGCCTCCTCCCGGTGGGCCGGGTTGTTGTCTCCGGGTTGTTGAAACCTCGATCTAGTAGTGATTTTCATGGATTGAAAGAGTAGTAGAGTAGCAGAAACTTAGTCGTTCCCACAGACGACGCCAAACTGATGATGCACAAATTGGTCTCCGTGCAAGATCAACAGTCAAGAATGTGTAAGGGTGTAATTAATGAGCAACTAACAAGCAATCAATAGCAATCAAGAGATTAAAATGGTAAACACTAGATCAACACAGAGATTTATAGTGGTTCAGTCTCGGATGACCTACTCTACTCTCGGGAATGGCAGCGGTGGCCTGGTGTTCTTTATTGATAAGAATCGCTGGAGGAGTAATCTCCAGGAGTGTTACAACGCTTTTGGAAGAGAGAAAGGGCCGTGTGAATAAGGGGATGTGTAGAGATTTCTGAAGTGTCCCCTTACTCTTTGAGAGGGCTTACATTATATAGTTAGGGTAAGGCGGTGACGTGTGGAAGGGGTCTTCCACTACTTTGGTAAGTACAAACTTAGTAGGAATAGATCTCCTCGGCAAGCACAATTAAGGTAGGAATAGATCTCTGTATCCCGATATTCTTTCCTTGTGCTCCTATTCAGTCGGAGGAAGATCCTGATCTGGATTGGGCTTGATCCTCTTCTTAAATTTGGACTTGAATTGAGCAGGCTTGGACTTGTATTGGAGTACCGAAGCCAAGAGGAGTAGAGAGGAGGTGGCGCCCAAGGGGCTGTCATACCTTCCTACTTTGGGCGTTGGCCTTGGGGCTTTGGGTGTTGACCTCTTGATAACTTCTCTTCTAATGGGTCGACTCAGCTTTATTTGGGCTCTTCTTTGGGCTTTCTAGTTTATTTTAATTGGGCTCGGCCCAAGCAAATTTGGGCTCGTCAAGCATAACCTATGTACCCCATTTTTTAAGGAGACAACCATAGAATTCGACTAAAAGTGGCATCCCACGTAGATAGGCTCTCCTTGAACCATCTTAGATCTTTTCAATCAACTCAAGAGTAAACAGAAAAATAAAAAATTTGAAAATTTAAACAGCATCATACCATACAAGGGTAATTCTTCTTACCCAAAAAAATAAAAAAAATGGGTACTATATCTAAAATTATTATTTTTTAAGGTTTAAATAACATATTTTAAATGTGAAGTTATTATTGCTTGAGGTAAATTTATGATTAATCATGAATACCTCCTAATCAATTGTAACTTCATTTTTAAAAGGTGTAAATTGACTTTTAAACGTTATAATTTGACCTTTAGAAGGTTTAACATCTATGATCGATAATCATATTTTAGAATCGATCATGGTATTTTTAGTTGTAACTTTTACCTTAAAAACTTACAAATTTCTGTACGGTATCGACTTGAACACTGTAGTTTTCCCTCTAAATACAAATCAAGAAATGACATTCCAATAGATGCGTTTTTACCATTCCAAGATTTAAAGAGAATCAAACATACGCAACCCAGTGGCGAAGCCACGTTGGGTTTAAGGGCAGTTGTCCCCTCTCTTTTGGATTACGTTTGATGAGGATGCATATTGCTATTTAATGTACTACATTACCCCCTAAATTTTTGTTAATAATTTTCATAATGATTCTAGTCTTTTTTCCCCCAGTAAATTAGTGATTCACTAGCCCCTAAAATAAATGTTTTATTTTTGGATTGAGTAAACAAAAGATTAATGTCCTGATCTATTTATATATTGATGAAAATACAATATTTTACTTATGTCTAACATAATGTACATATTTTTTAAGAACAACTGTGTAGTTGCCATTTACTATTTTTCAGTAAGTTTGTAGTCTATAACCCAATAAAACATGATTGAATGCACAAAATAAAATATTGTAAGTTAAAATTCGTAATTTATGTTATTTTAAATATACAATTTTCTCAACAAAATCGAAAATGATCTCAACTAGGTTTCCTTTGAATGAAAAATAATTTTCCTATAGACTCTAAGATTGTGTGCACTGATAGGAAATTAGTTTGGAATTTAGCTTATAATTAATCCATTATAAAACATTTTAGATATTTTAAATAGAACTTTTGACCAAAGGCAGTCCCCACCCAAACTTTATTCCCAAACCAAGTTAGTTTTAAACTTATTTATTAAACTCAGTCTCTTCATAAAAACGTCATTTCAAATGACTTTTTTAACCTTGACATAATTGAACTAAGACCGTGATAATTAAGGAATAAAATGTCATTTAAAGTGACGCCTTTAAAAACGTCAGTTTGAATGACGTTTTTAAATTACTATTTTAAACGGCTTGGTAACGTCGTTATGTAAAGCTTAAAAACGTCATTTGGAATGACGACTCTAAAGGCATCATTCCAAATGACGATTTACACGAATAAAATCAAAATCGACTTTCCCAAATCACAGAAGGCTTAGGTCAATTTTTTTTTAAAAAAAAAAAATTCACCCTTTCTCAGATCCCTATCTCAGATTGCTCTCTCCTCCTCCTCCAACCACTCACCCACTGTCTTCTCCGATGAGGAAGACTACTCTGACGAGGAAGATCACTCTGGCAACACATATTTTCTCAGGTGGTGCTCTCTATAGAAATCCCCCCAATTCAAAACACCATCTCCTCTTCTCTAACAGCTGTGAAGGAATTAGCTCTCTCTCTATATCTCTCTCTAAAAAGTTGTGTAATTTTATGTTCTACTCTTCGGGTTCCAGAATACTTGGACCATCTCCTTCGACCAGTCATACCACCACTATGCCAAAGCTACTGTCGAGGTATTTCCCCCCCCCCCCCCCCCCCTCTCTCTTTCTATGTGTCTCTCCTCTGTCTCTCTCTTTATATTTGAGTAGATATAATTGTAATTTATTTGGATGTAAAAATCATTATTCTATGATAGTTAGTTAATAAAGTTCTAAAAATTAGGGTGTCCATTGTTTGTCCTAGATCATAGTTGGGATATTATGATCTTGCGAGGCATTAGTGGCCTATGACCTTCTCTAATTCAATCCACCACTCATAACCAGAAGTGAATCCTTTTAAAAAAATAGTGTGATGATGTGTGGTTTGGGTGCTACCAATCTGGTTCAAGACTCCAAAAGTCTCTTACTTGATGCATTGTTTTGCTCCCGTGGTTTGGGTGCTGCCAATGTGTGTGTTGATGTGGTCTGTGTGTGTAGTCTGTGTGTGAGTGTGTGGGGCTGTTGTGGCCTGTGTGTGTTTGTGTGGTGCTATGTGCGTATGTTGTGTGTGTCTGTCTATTGTGTGATGTGTGGGCTGTTGGGTTTTATGGGTTTGAGAGTATGTGTGTCGTGAGAGAGAGAGTGTGTGTTGAGTTGTGTTGTGGGTTTGGTGTTTTGTGTGTGTGTGTCGTGAGAGTGAGAGTGGGAGAGGGGGAGAGCCTAAGAGGAAGTAGCTGGTGGTGGTGGTTTAGCCATGGCGAGGAGAAATTCATGAGGGGCTAGTTTAACAGGTAGATGAGCACACACACACACACACACACAGAGAGAGAGAGAGGGAGAGAGAGAAAAAAAGAGGTCGGTGGCTTAAAAAATGGGGGTTATTTTGAGTTTAGGGGTGGCGTGTGTGTGGGGTTAAAATGGGCGGGAGGAGTAATTTATGTGGGATGCATTGTGGACCTTTGGATTAAGTTAGAAGATTTGAGATGAAATTTGGGCCATTGAATGAAAAGTAGATTAAATCTAAACCGTCATTGTGCTTTCCCAATTGGATTAAAATTAAATTAAATTTTGAAGTGAAAAAAGATTCAAATTTGGTTCTATCTTATTGTTATATATTAAATTAAATATGTGTTTTGTATCTAGTCAACATCTATAATTTTTTTTTTAATTTTTGAGTTGTTTATGAGAATATCATTCAAAGATGTTAGAAATATCTTATCTTTAATTTTTTTTCTATAAAAAGTGTTGTCTCTCTTTCTCTCTCTCAAATATTTGTTTTAATCAATAAAATATTATTTTTCTCTGGACCAACCCGATGGGCCGATTGTATTTTCTTGCAACATGATACAAAAATTGTCAATCGATACGAGTGTCATAGTCCATACCTAGCCAGTACTATGTGCAATGGTGTGGGTCGCACTACCTATAGTTTTGCGTGGCCCAAATATTGTAGCTAGCCCTTTCATCATTCCTACATGTGTGATTTGGTCTGACATCACCCTAATGTTCATTCTTCCTCGGGAGTAGGATTTCGTGCATTTAACCTTCTTAAAACTTTGTACTGGCGAGACTCAAATGCAACAAATTTCTTGAGTTGCTTGTTTGGAGCTTCAATAGCTTGGATAATCCCAACTCCTCAAATAAAAAGGATGAAAAATATGAGTGGTACACTTTCTATCATTCAAGCGATCAAGGAATCCTTCATTCAAGAATGAAATTTTTTTATTTTTCCTTGCGATTAATGCCTCTTCGTCCATAGTTACACTAGTTTCAAGGCATATTCTTTTCATTTCATATTATTTTCAACAAAAATTATCCTTCCATTTTCATCACTTTCTAGCTCATACTCTTGTGTTAGGATTTAATGTGGTTTGGTTAAGAAGCTAAAAAAATTCTTGCACCCTAAATTCTCCCTTAGTCCATAGGATTTGTCATGCATTGATTTTTGTCGATAGTTGTGACTATATTAAAAAAATTCACGATTCCAATTTTCGTTACTATTATGTATGAAGATGGTGGGAAAATAAAATGGGGTGTGAATTTCTATCAAGTTGACTTCACAAAATAGAGCATTTGAATTAGCAAAAAATAATATGGTTTACTTATTAATGTATTGGCAAAAATCTCATTTCTGGACTATTCGATTTTTGAATTATGTATAATTCTGTCATTATTCTAAGATATTTTGTGTCATCTCTACCAAAAAAACATACATTATTCAAGGAATCCATTAATACCTACAATGTTTCCTGGGAAATAGATATCCAAAAATTATATTTCAAAAGTTCTAATGATGAAATTAACCTAACATAACGTTTTTGTCTTAGTATTTGTTGGAGTAACAATATATAATTGAAGTTATATGCGTAAACGACATCTAATGTTACTTTTAATGTCATAATTGTACAATTGTTACGAATGACTGGAAGACGTGCACCTTTGATGGTTTATTGGGGTGGTAACATATCCAAGAATGATGATGTTTTAGGGTATGATAATGGTTATAAACGTGTGATAAAGATTGCTCATGACACTAGTCACTCAGCTTTGGTGGGTAGGTTGCATGATGTGACGGGGATAGATAGGAATAAATACAACATTAAGCTCATCTGTAGATTTCCTACTGCATTGGGCACTAACTTATTTACATATATTCCATTAGAAGTTGTTGACAATGATGGTGTGGAGGCAATGATGGATGTTGTATTTGACAATCAAGGTGTTAACAAAGTGGATTTGTATGTGAGCGAAGAGGTTAGGTCCGATGACATTGGTGTAAGTAATGAAGGTTGATCTGATGGTGGTTTATACTCTTCCATGCTCAGCCAACAACCATATATCCCAATGGTTGGCCCTTAAGCAATGGTGGATAATTATTACACCCTTGTAACAATGCAGTGTTTTAAATGTTGGCTTTGTTTTCGGGCCTTTTGCCTTTATTATTCTTTGCCCATTTCCTATTTTCTTGCCTTTGAAATCAGCTTCCAAAAGGAAGCTAAGTTTAACAATTATTTTATAGTTAATTAGGCTAGATTTTAGTCTTACCGAATTTTTAGTGTAAAAAAAGTCCTTTGATTTTTGAAAAAATTTGAATGTGGTATCCTGTGTTGGTGGGAATGTTAAGAGATTGGTTAGTTATTGATTTTTGTTATTCATTTTGCCACCATCACATGATTTTAACCTAAATTATAGTTAGGTTTTTCTTCTTTTTTTTTTTTTTTCCGTTTATTATTGAGATTTTTGATGTGTTGTCTATCAGTTTTGAATGACGATCTGTGTTTATGGAGAACAAGGTACATTAACGATATGTGGTGTAGTGTACTTGTCTGACGATCTGTGTTTTTAGTGTATCTGTCTGACGATCTGTGTTTATGGAGAAGAAGATACACTAACGATCTGTGTTTTAGTGTACCTGTCTGACGATCTGTGTTTTAGTGTACCTGTCTGACGATATGTGTTTTAGTGTACATGTTTGACGATATGTGTTTATGGTGAAGAAAGTATATTAACGATTTGTATTTTAGTGTACCTGTCTAACAATCTTTGTTTTAGTGTACCTGTCTGACGATTTTTGTTTTAATGTACCTGTCTGACTATTATTGCGTACCTGTTATTTTTTATTTTTTTTATTGTGTACCTATTATTTTTTAGCTCGAAAGTGTATATATATATATATATATGTAATTGCGTACCTGGTTTTTTTTTTTAAGCATACATTTATTAAGTTCACAATTACAGGGGGAGATGGATCTATCCCCTTAAATGAATTAATTACAACATATTCAAAATTTGAAAGAATTTAAAAAAGATGATAAATTAGATTTTTGAACTAACCTTTGAATTCAAAAAGGAAACCTCTTAGCTACCTTGGATAGTGTCTTTATTCCTTAAAACTCTTAGTTGGCGTTGATCATGGAGGAGAAGAAGTCTTGCTTCGGGAAGAAAATACGCCTATGTTGTTCATCATATAGGTACACAAAATAAAATTATCATAGGTACACAAATTAAAAATTATATTTCATTCATAAAAGGGAGATTACATATGTGGTTCATTTTTTTTATATTTATTAAAAAAAAAAAAAGAAAAACAAAATCATTTTTTGAGGTCCTTCAACTCTGCCTCAAGGTTCTTCGCTTTCTTCTTCTCCTTTTGCAGTTTTTTGTTGAAGGATTTCGCCATTTTATTCCACTCATCTTTTTCTTTGTTGGACATATAGAGTGTGGATTCGAGACGGTCGATATCAACTTGCAAGCTATCTTGTTTTGCGTGGGCGTCATCTAAAAAACTTGGAAGCACTTGTATGTTAGTTTGTGTTCTCTGCTACCTTGATTGTTCCATTTTTTTTTTTTGTGTTTTTGTTCTGAATTTTAGATAATCTATTTATAGAGGCATTTTCCATAGGGTAGATAAAGAGGTTTAAATGTATGTTTATTATGGTGTTAATTTTGTAGTTAATCAAAGAGATGTATCTCAATGTATCTATTGTAGAGATATACTGAGTGCAGCCACTATGAGTAACTGTAACTTAATGTACCTTTAAACTTCCAGTTAATGAGTACGATAGTCGAGAACATGTAATTTTTTTGGTGTACCTATCTAACAATCTGTGTTTTTTGGGAAAAAATGTACATTATGATGGTTTAGTTTTTTTAGAATATGTGTTTTAATTACGTGATGATATTGTTGTTATTTTTTACATTTTTAAAGGACGTTAGTTATGGTCAATGCTTTCATTTTTCAACAAGGAGCTAATCCAAAAGAAAATTGGCGAGTGATTTTTTTTTGAAATCCTATTGGGCTTAAAGACCGACCTCTAAAAAAGCTCATTATTTTATTAGTCATTTCTTATCACTTTGACATAGTGACACGACCGACTTCTTCTTCTTCTAACTCTCTGGAGCTCTATTCTTCCATTCTCATTCTCTATGCATATGCTATATAAACTCTTGCAATAATTATTGAGTTCTTCTTCCAAGGGACTATTGGAGAGGGTTGTTAAACATGATTCATGACAAGTGCGTGTTGGTGGAGGTGACACTATAAAAATCTTGAGAGGTTGCCTTGTGAAGGATATATCTTATTAAGTCATCGACTCTGAGAAACGTGAATCAACTTTTAAGGACAAAGCTTTGACTTGATCTATAATTTGGTGAGATCGATCATTTACTTATATTTCGTAAATTAATTTTTATGGCAAATCATTTTTAGGTCAAAATTCTTGGATTTTTGTTTAAAGAAATTAATTGTGGGCAAGAATTGTTTTTCATTATTTCACTACTTTATTAAATAAATTATACAACAAAGAGTGATTGTGAACCCATTTACGAAGGGAAATATTAACACTCACCTTTTGTTGGTTTAGGTGAGTATAGTGATCAGACAACCACATAAATCACTAGAACAAAAAATCAATCAATAATCAAATACCACGACATATCATGATTTGGCAAGCCTCTATCAATGGACTTCTAGTATGCTATTATCAAGTATAACACTCTTGTTGGGTTTCATAAATAGTCTCGGTCAATCATATCATTCTTCAAACGGAATAGGGTGTAGGCATGTTTATTGGAACAGCTAGAAAGAACATCGGCAGAATTCTTTTTTCAATCGTTAGAAAAAAGGAGCTTAGTCAACCATGTTCCCTCTTTGTTATTCCTATAATTTCCCAATGCACCTATTCTCCGCAACCGTCGGTTCAATTTCATTGTCGAGTCCTCATCATGAAAGTATTTTGGATAACCAACTATGCATAACACAGTAAGCCACTGTTTGAACGCACAACTAAAAGATTGGCTTCGTTCAGATCATGTGTACACTGTTTTGCCAATTGAACAATTAGTTCTTAGTTTGGATGCATTCAAACGAACCAAATCAGAATTCAAATGCCCATAAAATTCACATGAAAAATTGGTAAGATTTCCACAAAAGACAAATAGTTAAGCCACTTATGTCAAAACATGTCTAAGCAAATGTGCACTACTCTAGAGGGAATCCAAATGTTCAAGAACAGAATTTCTCACTACTTTTAAATGATGAAAATAAAACCTACATAGTAGCCATTATAGCATCCGAAGGAAATGTAATGGAGGTAGGTCACAGAGTGTGCGAAGATTCTGTGCATTTTATCAAAAGAAAGGTTGGGTGCTTCTCAGCCTACTACATGCTAGTTTTATATAAAGTCAAGAGGATTTGATAAACAATGATTTGGTTGCTTGACGGATCTAAGAATTTCATTCCAAGGCAATCTTTCAATTTTTAAAGAAAACTGAGGAGTATAAGGCTATATATTTTGGGAAAAAAACATAAAAATTATAGCGACTAATAGGTACAATTTTTCAAATTTTTATCTCGTTCACCCCCAGATTCATCATTGGATTGTTTGCTACAAGTAAGTACATTCATCTTGTTCAATGATGTAATAAATTGAAACATATAACTAGGAGATCAGGGAGGAAATTCCCGTCATATGCAAGTATATTAGTCTTTTATGTGTCGCTCTATTATTTTCTGTTTGGTAGGAAAAATGAAAAATGGGGGGGATAAACTTTATATCCTTCAAGGAAGGAAAGTAAAAATGATACACTTTCCTTCCTTTGTGTTTGGTAGGATGGATGAATAATAAAAATAATTAATTTTATTTGTACTTGGTAAGATGAAAAAAAAAAAATTTTTAATTTTTAATTTTAATTTTAATATTTTTTATTATTATTGTATTTATATATGAAATTAATGTATACATAATATATTCATATATCAAATGATATATAGACAAATAAGATACATTTAAACACAAATAATATTAACTTTATGTCAATTTTCCTTCCAATTTTGGAGGGGGTGATTTTGGTGAGTTAAAATAATGAAAACTCATCTATCCACTTTTCCATCTTCTTATTTTCTTTTCTTACCAAACATGATATTTTATCTATCTTTCCAACTTTTCATCCTTCCATTTTTCCATCGTACTAAACGGAGCAATAAAAGATTACATTCTACTCTTCTTTGTCTCTCTTTTTGGGAGTTCTATTATGCTCTTCTTTTGAATTTATAATTCATTTCAATTTTATTGTAATAATGACATATGAGAGTTTATTTCACATTCATTGAATTTGTTTTGGGTGTCAGTGGAACCCACCAATCTAACAACTCACATCATTTGGTGTAAGAATTTTATGCACAAATTTGATCACCATAACATTACTGAAACAAAATACAAAATTAGGTACCACCATGTCAATAAATAATAGTCCTAAAACTCCAAATAAAAACACCTACATCACCCAAAACCAACTTTTCAATACCATACAAAACAATTTATAACCGGATGGGGTCCAAAATTTCGGGATTAGTTCTTCAAATTTGGGATCAATCCCAACTATTCTGCATCGATCATAATTTGACCCCGTCGAGTGTTAACATGGTTTATTTGAATTGTAAGCTTCAATATAATAACGAAAAATTATTTTTCAGTGTGGTAGAGAATCCTTAGTTCCAATCGTATGAGGCAGCGGGAACAAAAACCATGTGGTTTGTCTCATTGACTACCAAACAAAAAGCTTCAAGCCCATTTGGCCAAGAGAGACATGAAGCCTGCACCAAAGAGGAGGGAAGCATTAGCCTGTAACTGAAGCTTTCCATTGTTCTGCATTCTTGGGTTCATAAAATCAGCTGAGAGAAGATCCACAAGTGCCATATAGATCAATATCCCTGCTGATGCTGCGTTTAAAACCCCCTCAACAATCAGAGCAGTTGGGCTGTTCTCCTTGTAAACGTTTGTTATTCCGATGCCGATTACGATACCAATCGGGGTTGTGAGAGAGAAAAACACTGCCATTATCGCAACAGCCCGAGATTTGAATTTTGCCTGGAGAAGCCCAAAACGAAGAAAAAAAAAAGTAATTGACAATGTCATACATGTTTTGTTAGTGATTGCTTGTTTCAAATTTATGGTATGTTTATTAGTGATTGGGGTTTTAAAGACCAAAATGCTTGTCCAACCCATTGCCAATGAAGCAACTGGCGGTGGTATGGACAGTGTTCTGTAAAAAGTATTGTCCATACCTCTATTGACTTTAATCACAGTACTGACCATCATCTATGAATCGATTCTTTTAATACCTCTAGGACCTTTTTGCTACGAGTATTAAATTTGAATGGTATTAGACATCATTTTCATTCAACTCTTATCCAATGGTATACTATACCCGGTCTTAAATTTTTATCCCATCATTCCCCTTGTTTGTTTGTTACAAACATTATTTGTGTAATGCCACCTAAAAAAGTCAACAATTGTGGCTATGACCCGTAAAAAGACAATTGTAACCTTGTAACCTTAAAAAGACAATTATACATTATGGCAATTGGGTCTTTTTACTCTATTATACCTCCATCTCATTTGTACCGGGCATATAATACCAGGGGGGAGGTGGTATTCAATAATACCATCTACAAGGTATTATGACTATTGTTCATACCGGATCGGTATTATGACCCGAAAAATAATACTGATTTTAAAATACTAAACAAACAAGGTATAAAATGAGTCTCACGTATTATTTTTCTAATACCACCCCATTGTGCAAACAGCCCCCTATTGAATTACATATTTGTACTGGCTAATAATAGCACTGGCTAGCCAACCAACAATCAATTAACTACGTGGCTTGCTATCAACCTGTCACCATTTACTGGCTTGATGTGTTTATTTTGACTTTGAATCACAAGCCTTTGATTGTTAGACTATGATCTCTTTCAATCTATGTTCTTTCTATTTTTTTTCCTACTGTGAATTTTTGTCGGACCTATTATACAGAAGAAGGTTCCTCACTTATTAATGATAAATGATTTGTCAAGAAAAAATAGAGGAAAAATTTGAGGGGATCTGGATTGTGATCTCGACTATTCATGATACGCACTGGTCCCTTTTCAAATGTTCCATCCACATCAAAAAAAAATATAATATTAATTTAATTTGATGAGCCACCAAAGGATCATATCCATATTAAGCCTATGTAGTGGTACTCGTGAAAAAATTAATTAATTATATTACAAGGTTTAGGCAAAATGGTGTTGTAAACATTTCCAATGGATGTCAATTTAAAAGTTTATGGTGGAATTCAAAAGCTGAAAACGAAGTCTAGGGCCTATAGGCTAAAACTTTAGACAAAAAATTTTTTTTTAAAAAAAAGAATGAAAGTTAAATTGAGTAGTGGTGTTGATACCTGAGCTATGCATCCACCAAGTCCCATGCCCTCAAAAAATTGATGAAATGTCAAGGCAGCCACAAGAGGCCTTATGGTTTTTGGAGTTTCAGAAACACCCAAGGAAATTCCAATAATTACAGAGTGGACTATAATCCCCAATTCCAAAACCTACAATATAACACCAATTATTGGTCACAATGTATATAGGTACATCTAAATTTAAATCGATGCAAAATAACAAAATTAAAGATAAAAGAATCTCATATGCAAACCGCACACTCCTTCCGTAGTGGAACCTCCACCCTTGATTAAGCTTTCTCCTCCCCTGGTCAACTTACGGAAAATAGTTTAAATGTGAAAAAAAAAAAAAGCAAACAGATCATAAAAAATAAATAATAAAAAGCACCTGTGATATAACACGATGGCGAAGTAGTTCAGATGAATCCGAATCCCCTTCAGAGAGTATCGATCCATGGGCATGACCATGGGTGGCGTGCGTGTGGACATGAACATGACCATCATGCCCATCAACTACCTTCTCTTCATCGGGCCTTGCTTTGTTAAAGTGTGATTTCTTATAGTAAGAAGTAGCATAGGTATCAACCATAAGAGTACCCATTGTCGATACCATGGCCACGAACCCTGTAAAGGGAAAGTTCTGCCATGGATTCGCATTCAAACACGGCGATGTCAAGTGATCAAAAGCATCAGGAAGTACGTGTATAAACCCAGTTGCTAGAATGACACCCGCTGCAAAAGCCTTGATGACGAAAAATAAATCCCTATCGGGACTTAAACTCGGTATGGTCTTGCTCAATACTGGAAGACACACACCGATTGCACCGGCTACGAGGATTGTGGCTATGGCGATCAGTTTGTATATAAGTGCTTTCCTCTTGTTATGACCTCCTTCTTCAGCATCACATGTACACTCACCGGAAACTATGCTGGGAAGGAGTATGAGAAAGGCCAAAAATAGTGACTTTTGAACTGTTGAATGTGAGTAGGGCTGATCAAGAAGCTTGTTCATGGTGATTGATAATATTGAAGAGAGAGAAAAAGGTTTATTAGGTAAAATGGTATAAAGATCAGTTTAAGGCCTGAAATAGATAGATAAGAGAGAGGGAACTTCGCCTACTTTTTGCACCTCCAAAACACACGCAACTTTTGGGGACTGCCGAATACAGTTTTTGTTTGAATAAAAATATATTTAGTGTGATCGAATTTTATGACAATATCATTATTAAAAAAAATTAAATATTTTAGAAAAAAATTCAGTCACACCCATTCTGGTTACTATATCTTCAAAGACATTCCATCTATTATCAAAAATATTACTGACCCTCTTCTAATTTATATTTAAACATCACTGACACCCCATGTTATTAAACCACTATTTTTAATAAAAAAAATTATCTAAAATATAAAAAATGCCCCTACATAAACCTCAAATAATATTTTTATATAAAATTCGATTAAAATTCGAGCGGATTAAAATTTATTTATTTTTGATTAAAATTTATTTTTCTACATATTAAAATTTGAGCAGATTAAAATTCGATTCAAGCTGATTAAATTTATTTTTTTTACGTATTAAAATTCGAGCCTATTAAATTTTATTTTTTTATGTATTAAAATTCGAGTCGATTTGAACTCTACTCGAGTTGTTTGCGCCGATTAAAATCGCTTTGAGTCAATTAAAATTTATATTTTTTTACCTATTAAAATTCGATTCATTAAAATTTGAGCCAATTAAATTTTATATTTTTTATGTTTTAAAATTTTGGCAGATTCAAATTCAATGCGAGTTGATTAAAATTTTATTTGAGGTGATTAAAAAAAAAATTAATTGGCTCAAATTGTAATACGTATCAAAAAAAAAAAATTAATTAGCTCGAATTGAATTTTAATTGGCCCGAATTTTAATATGTAAAAAAATTTAGAAAACAGAGTGATTTCATTGAAGATATTCTTTATCTAAAGGGGGTGTGAATGAAATTTGTCATCAAATATATCATGAGAAATTTAGTAAAATTGTATTTTAGTTAATATTTTTAATCTGACGGAGGGTGTCATTGAAGATTCAAAAAATAGAGGGGTGTTCTTGAAGATATAATAAATTAGAGGGAGTGTGGTTGAAATTTTTCCAATATCTTAGGTTGAAAATAGTTTAAGATACGCGGTTTCAACGACTGGGCAAGTATGACGACATTGTGAAGACATCTCAGAACTCGGATGGGTAATCATGTTGATAATAGTTGTCAAGTTCCATTGCATAACTGAATATTGAAAACAATAATCATGTAATTCACTATAAATGTTAGATTGTCAGTGAATCTTATTTAACATTGAAAATTATTATTCATAAAACGACTATGATGAATTGGGTCAATGAATTAGGTGTAAATAATATTATTTTATCAAAAATAACTAATATATCTTGTACAATACTTGGCTTATTCTCGAGAATTCATGCATTCCTCTTATAATACATTCACCAAACAAGTACCAGAAATGCAGAAAATAAAATCCAAATGCAACAAAAAAAAATGGTAGTGTGACTACATGTGCATAATTTTTTTTTTTTTTATATCCATCACAAATCACTATTATAATAAATTTAATCATTTTATAAGAAATAAATTTAAGTTCTTCCCTAGGAAAATAATGAGAGAATCACACCAACTAAATATTAGATTCATTGACCTAGAAAATTGGGCTTAGAAGTTTGGAAAACATGTCGACATAATGGTACCATTGAGAGAGGAATTTTTTATCAGTTTTTTCATTTAACTAAGCAATTGATAGTCAAACACTCCGCCAATTTCTGCTAGTTTGTCCACATTATCTGTTAGAATATTTTAACTAAAAGAGTGTTTTGTCTTGTGTGGGAACTCAATCCCACATCGACTAAAAGACCAAAGATATTTGAGTATATATATAGACTAGTGTTATCTAGCCTTTGAATCAAAGAGAGGTCTTGGGACTCTCACGTGCGCAGGGGGGGGACTAGCGGAGGAGATACGGATTTCTAAAATCTACGAAACACATGGTTGTACCTAGTCCACGACCCGGGTAGTGGGTCCCCCTGGCTCGCCAAAATTAAATAAAATATTAACTGGTATTAAACCCACTTTTTATTATTATTTTCTGTTATTACTTCAATATTAAAATTTCAGTTGCTGAATACCAAAAGCCTCCAACGGCTAGTATTCCAACAGTCATATTTAATTTATTAACCAATTAAATATAGAAGTAATTACGGCCTATTAAACACATATATTATCAGTATATATATGTACATATATTCAGTATACAGATATATCATATCAGCTATATTTTCTTAGATAAGTTTCTGGGCAATATTCAAAGGTGTGTGTGAAGCTTCTGCTTCATTCGATTGTGCAGATTTGAGTGAAGCAACAGTCAATAGGCTGGGCTGTTGTATCCTGGGGACGACGCGTCTATACCTTCTGTGCTGTGATTCTATCATAAAGGGGCGCGAATCGTCTTAAGAGAGCGACCTAGTCCGCGCCTCACCCTGCCGTTCACTTTATTTGGATCCACTTTTCCGACATTATCTATCCGTACGCATGATATTATCTGACATCTCTAATATATATATACTAGTTATTACATGTGCTTGAAGACACAGAATAATAAAAAATGGTAAACAATAAACATATTTGTATTCATATTCAAAATCAAATCACAAACATAGAGGAGAGATAAATGAATTTAAGCATCGGTTGTAGTGGGGGTGAGAGGTGGTGGTGGTAGGAAACGGTGATGGTTGTGGTGGGTGGCAATGACTGTGGTGGTGGTGGTGGTGGTGGCGGCGATGACATCGGTGGCGGCGGTGGTGGTGATGGCAATGGTGGCGGCGATGACGGCGGTGGTGGTGGCATCGACGACGACAGTGGTGGTGGTGGTGGCGGTGGCGGGGGCAGGGGCAGTGGTGGTGGCGACGGTGGTGGTGGCGACGACGGTGGTGGTGGTGGCGGTGGTGGTGGTGGCAGTGGGGGCGACAACGGTGGTGGTGGTGGTGTCGGCAGTGGTGGTAGTGGTGGCGGCGACAGCGACGGCTACAGTGGTGGTAGTGGTGGTGGCGGCGATGACGACGATGACGATGGTGGTGGCGGTGGTGGTGTTGGTGGTGGTGGCAGCAGCGACTGTGGAGGCGGTGGTGGTGGTGGTGGCGGCGATGGTGGTGGCGACGGTGGTGGTTGTGGGGGTGGTGGTTGTAGAGGTAGTGGTGGGACGGTTTGAAATACTATTTTTTTTTTAAAGTACTTATGAGAAATAATTTGTAGAAATAGTTTTAAAAAATCACTCCAAACACACCCTTATGGACTATTTTTCCTATTAAATTTAGGGTGTTAATATTAGCCGTTAGATTAATTTTAAAGTAAAATTTAACGCGATCTCAACCGCGAATAGCAAAAGTCATTTTGTTTATCTTTTGAGATTTGAATTGTAAGCTACTTTATTATATACTAGTTATTGCCTGTGCCTGAAGGCACAGAGTAATAAAAAATGGTAAACAATAAACATATTTGTATTCATATCCAAAATCAAATCACAAACATAGAGAAGAGATAAATAAATTTAAGTATCAGTTGTAGTGGGGTGAGAGGTGGTGGTGGTAGGAGACGGTGATGGTTTGTGGTGGGTGACAATGATCGTGGCGGCAGCGACGATGATGGTGGTGGCAGCGGCGGCGACGGCGACGGTGGCGATGACGGTGGTGGGGACGGTGGTGGTGGTGGTGGTGATGGTGGTGGCGGCAGTGATGATGATGGTGGCAGTGGTGATGGTGGTGGTGGCGACGGTGGCAATGGTGGTGGTGGTGGCTGTGACAGTGATGATGGCGGCGGCGGGGGTGGTGGTGGCTGTGACGACGACGATGGTGGTGGCGGCGACGACGGTGGTGGTGGTGCTAGTGGCGGTGGTGGCGACGGTGGCAGCGATAGTGATGACAACAGTGGTGGTGGTAGAGGTAGTAGTAGGGCGGTTTCAAACACTATATTTTTTTTTTTAAAAGTACTTATGAAAAATAATTTCTAGAAGTACTTTTAAAAAATCACTCCAAACACACCCTTAGGGGCCTATTTTTCCTATTAAATTTAAGGTGTTAATATTAGCCGTTAGATTAACTTTAAAGTAAAATTAAAGCAATCTGAACCGCGAAAAGCAAAAGTCATTTTGTTTATCTTTTGAAATTTGAATTGTAAGCTACTTTATTATATAGATATTTTTTATTTTTTTTGATATATTATTTATCATTCATTCAAGTGGGGCCTATTTTATATAAATAGGTCCCTCAATCATCGACAATGAATTCTTCACTCAGTAATGATTGATAATATACCCAAAAAATAAAATATATTAGAAATGATCTAGATTCAACACAACCCTGCAGATTGGTCCCTGATGAGGCATTGTCCAATTGTATTTTTTTTTAATTAGAAAAACAGTTTAATGTATGTCAGCATAACTTATGTACAGTGGCGGATTTAGTATGGGGGCAGTGGGGGCAGCTGCCCCCACTGAAATTTTAAAAAATTTTGGGACCTAGGTGTAATTTTAAAAATTTCAAGAATTTCTTAAATTTGCCCCCATTGAAATTTTCTTATAGTATAGGGTATATTAATATAATTTTTAACCCTTAAAAGTTAACTTTTGACAGCTCCTCCTCATTTTTCATGCCTAGCAGTTGCCCCTACTGAAATTTTAAAAAAATTTGGGACTTAGGTGTAATTTTAAAAATTTCAAGAATTTTTTAAACTTGCCCACTAAAATTTTCTTAATGTATGGAGTATATTAATATAATTTTCAACCCTTAAAAACTAACTTTTGGCAGCTCTTTTCCATGCCATTTTTTTTTTTTTTTCCCGTAAGCCTTCGTATTCTTCGTCCAGACCTAAGTATTTTAAAATTTTCTTAAAGTATAGGATATTTTGGGACCAAAGTATATACATAAGTTACGCCTCTAAATGACATTTTTTTTGATGTAACTATGCTTATAAATAGTTTATCAAGAATACATATTTTGATGAAAACAATGTTACAATTATAGTTTGAAATTTAAAAATTTAAGTTACCCCCACTGAGGCAAAATTCTGGCTCCGCCCCTGCTTATGTACCCCGTTTAATAAGGAGACAGCCATAGAAGTCAACTAAAAGTGGCATCCCACGTAGACAGGCTCTCCTTGAACCATCCTAGACCTTTTCAGTCAACTCTAAGAGTAAACAGAAAAATAAAAAATGTGAAAATTTAAACAGCATCATACCATACAATGGTAATTCTACTTACCCAAAAAAAAAAAAAAAAATCGGCACTATATCTAAAATTATTATTTTTTAAGGTTTAAGTAACATATTTTAAATGTGAAGTTATTATTGCTTGAGGTAAATTTACGATTAATCATGAATACCTCCTAATCAATTGTAACTTCATTTTTAAAAGGTGTAAATTGACTTTTAAACGTTATAATTTTACCTTCAGAAGGTTTAACATCTATGATCGATAATCATATTTTAGAATCGATTATGGTATTTTTAGTTGTAACTTTTACCTTAAAAACTTGCAAATTTCGGTACAGTATCGACTTGAATACCGTTGTTTTCCCTCTAAATACAAATCAAGAAATGACATTCCCAGCGCCGGCCCAACAATATGGAAAAAAAAACATGGGGTTTAGGCCCCATAATTTTAGGTACATCACTAGCCCACAAAAAAAAAAAATTTAAATCCATTAAATTTTAAGCCCTACAAAAAAACCCCCAAAAATTAAGTGAAAATTGGAAGTGAGTGCCCCTACATGTACTTGTTTGGAGATAAGTCCTGCAAGGAAACTTATAAGGGGCTAAGTCCATGTTTAAAATTATATGTAATGACTTAAGTCCATTTTTTTTTTATCTCAAAAATCTCTTCCTTGAAAGGAAGTTAAATTAATTTTCTGTTTTGGAAATTGTTATCTCTTAATTTAAGGTCAATTAAAATATGCCAATAAAATCTCCATCATAAATGAGTGAGTTTTTGTGTGGTGGTGATGGTGGTGAGCGTTGTTGTGGAGGTGATGACAACGTGATGATTGACGTTGCTCGGGAGGTGAGAATGGTGCGATGGTGACAGTGCTATGATGAGGAAAGTAGTAGCCGAATATATATATATATTCAAATTCATGTTACTATTTTTTTTATTATATTACTGTTCATGTTACTGCTTTTGTTGAGTATGTTACTGTTCATGTTACTATTATTTTGAGCATGTTACTGTTTTTGTTGAACATGTTACTACTATTATTTTACTAAATGTTAATATTCAATATTACTATTTTTTTTTTTTTTTGAATATTACTATTTTTTGTGTTTGAATGGTACTATTTTTTGCGTTTGAATTTGAGAGAAATAATCATTGTTAAATATGTTACAGTTTTTGTTAAGCATGTTACTATTTTTGTTGAACATGTTAATATTTTTGCTGAACATGTTACTGTTGTTATTTTTTAAAAATATTAATATTAAATGTTTCAATTTTTTTTATGTTTAAATGTTACTATTTTTTTGTATTTAAATGTTACTATTTTTTTGTGTTTAAATGATAACTTTTTTTGTATTTGAATGCTACAATTTTTTATTTTTAATGTTACTATATATATATATATATATATATATATATATATATACACCTAACCTATATATAGATATAGATAGATAAGAGAGAGGGAAAATTTTAATGCTAGTTAAACTCTTAACCTATATATAGATATAGATAGATATGAGAGAGAAAAGATTTTGATGTTAGTCAAACTCCTAAGATTTAGGAGTTTTCAATTTTTAGTTTTATTTCACTTCTAAAGGGAAGGGATAGTATGGTAAAATTGATAAAAAACGGACTTCATAACAAATAAGTTTTCTTGACGGACTTAAGTCCAAACAAGTCCATATAGGGGGACCGCCTCCAAATTTCCCAAAAATTAAATCCAATCAAAATTTTTATTGTAATAATTTGGGCCTATAATCTAATCTATAACATTAAAAACTTAGAAATTAAAAAAAATAAAAAAAATACTCAAAAGTCAACTCATATTTACTCCCACCCACTTTCTCTCTCTCTCTCTCTCTCCGGTAAAAAAAAATAAAAAAACAAAAACAAAAATTGAAATTAAACACTCTCTCTCCCTCTCTGTGGTAAAAAAACAAAAACAAAAGTTGAAATCTCTTTCTCCACAATACTAACACATCCTTCTTTTGTCTCCCTCTCACATAAAAAATTAAAAATAAATTAATTTTTAAAAAAAAGCAATACTAAAAATAAAAAGACCTTCATTTAATGTTTCCGCTTTAGGACTCAAATTGGCTTGAGCCGCCCCTGGACATTCCAATAGATGCGTTTTTACCATTCCAAGATTTAAAGAGAATCAAACATACGCAACCCATTGGCGAAGCCACGTTGGGTTTAAGGGCAGTTGTCCCCTTTCTTTTGGATTACCTTTGATGAGGATGCATATTGCTATTTATTTTGTTAATAATTTTCATAACGATTCTAGTCTTTTTTTTCCCCAGTAAATTAGTGATTCACTAGCCCCTAAAATAAATGTTTTATTTTTGGATTGAGTAAACAAAAGATTAATGTCCTGATCTATTTATATATTGACGAAAATACAATATTTTACTTCTGTCTAACATAATGTACATATTTTTTTAAGAACAACTGTGTAGATGCCATTTACTATTTTTCAGTAAGTTTGTAGTCTATAACCCAATAAAACATGATTGGATGAACAAAATAAAATATTGTAAGTTAAAAGTCGTAATTTATGTTATTTTAAACATACAATTTTCTCAACAAAATCGAAAATGATCTCAACTAGGTTTCCTCTGAATGAAAAATAATTTTACTATAGACTCTAAGATTGTGTGCACTGATAGGAAATTATTTGGAATTTAGCTTATAATTAATCCATTATAAAACATTTTAGATATTTTAAATAGAGTTTTTGACCAAAGGCAGTTCCCACCCAAACTTTACTCCCAAACCCAGCTAGTTTTAAACTTATTTCTCAAATCCAGTCTCTTCATAAAAACGTCATTTCAAATGACGCATTCTTAGGGAAAAAGTCATTTGACATGACCTTTTTAACCTTGACATAACTGAATAAAGATTGTGATAATGAAGGAATAAAATGTCATTTAAAGCGACACCTTTAAAAAAATCAGTTTGAATGACATTTTTAAATTACTATTTTAAACGGCTTGGTAACGTTGTTATATGAAGCTTAAAAACGTCATTTGGAATGACGACTCTAAAGGAGTCATTCCAAATGACGATTTACACAAATAAAATCAGAATCAACTTTCCCAAATCACAGAAGGCTTAGGTCAAATTAATTTTTTTTTTAAAATTTTCACCCTCTCTGAGGTCGCTCTCTCCTCCTCCAACCACTCACCCACTGTCTTCTTCAACGAGGAAGATCACTCCGGCAACACATATTTTCTCGGGTGGTGCTCTCTGTAGAATTCCCCCCAATTCAAAATCACCATCTCCTCTCCTCTAACAACTGTGAAGGTATTAGCTCTCTCTCTCTCTCCCTCTATATCTCTCTCTAAAAAGTTGTGTAATTTTCTGTTCTACTCTCCGGGTTCCGGAATACTAGGACCATCTCCTTTGACCAGTCATACCACCACTCTGCCGAAGCTATTATCAAAGTATTTCCCCCCCCCCCCTCTCTCTCTCTGTTTGTCACTCTCTTTATATTTGAGTAGATATAATTGTAATTTAGTTGGATGTAAAAATCATTACTCTAAGATAGTTAGTGTAATAAAGTTCTAAAAATTAGGGTGTCCATTGTTTGTCCTAGATCATAGTTGGGATATTATGATCTTGCGAGACACTAGTGGCCTATGACCCTTTCTAATTCAATCCACCACTCATTACCAGGCGTGAATCCTTTTAAAAAAAAATAGTGTGATGATGTGTGGTTTGGGTGCTGCCAATATGGTTCAAGACTCCAAAAGTCTCTTATTTACTACATTGTTTTACTCTCGTGGTTTGGGTTCTGCCAATGTGTGTGCTACTGTGGTCTATGTGTAATCTGTGTGTGCGTGTGTGGGACTGCTCTGTGTATGTGTTTGTGTGCTATTGTGTGCATATGTTGTGTGTGTGTGTCTGCTGTGTGATGTGTGGGCTGCTAGGTTTTGTGGGTTTGAGTGTGTGTATGTGTCGTGAGAGAGAGATTGTTGTGTTGTGTTGTGGATTTGGGGTTGTGTGTGTGTGTGTGTGTCGTAAGAGTGAGAGAGTCTCGGAGGAAGTTGCTGCTGCTGCTGGTGGTTTAGCCATGGCGATGACAAATTCGTGAGAGGCTGGTTTAACAGGAAGATGAGCAGAGAGAAAGAAGGAGAGAGAGAGGTGGCTTAAAAAATGGGGGTTATTTTGAGTTTAAGGGTTGCGTGTGTGTGGGGATAAAATGGGCGGGAGGAATAATTTGTGTGGGATGCAATGTGGACCTTTGGATTTAAGTTAGAAGATTTGAGATAAAATTTGGGTCATTGAATGAAAAGTAGATTAAATCTAAACCGTCATTGTGCTTTTCCAATTGGATTAAACTTAAATTAAATTTTGAAGTGAAAAAAGATTCAAATTTGGTTCTATCTTATTATTATAGATATATGTGTTTTGTATCTTGTCAACATCTATAATATTTTTTTTTTAATTTTTTAGTTGTTTATGAGAGTACCATTCAAAAATGTTAGAAATATCGCATCTTTAATTTGTTTTTTCTATAAAAAGCGATGTCTCTCTTTCTCTCTCTCAAATATTTGTTTTAATCAATAAAATATTATTTTTCTCTGGACCAACCCGATGGGCCGATTGTATTTTCTTGCAACATGATACAAGAATTGTCAATCGATACGAGTGTCATAGTCCATACCTAGCCAGTACTATGTGCAATGGTGTGGGTTGCACTACCTATAGTTTTGCGCAGCCCAAATATTGTAGCTAGCCCTTTCATCATTCCTACATGTGTGATTTGGTCTGACATCACCCTAATGTTCATTCTGCCTTGGGGGTAGGATTTTGTGCATTTAACCTTCTTAAAACTCTGAACTAGCGAGACTCAAATGCAACAACTTTCTTGAGTTGCTTGTTTGGAGCTTCAATAGCTTGGATAATCCAAACTCCTCAAATGAAAAGGATGAAAAATATGAGCGGTACACTTTCTATCATTCAAGCGATCAAGGAATCCTTCATTCAAGGATGAATTTTTTTTTTATTTTTCCTTGCGATTAATGCCTCTTCGTCCATAGTTACACTAGTTTCAAGGCATATTCTTTTCATTTCATATTATTTTCAACAAAAATTATCCTTCCATTTTCATCACTTTCTAGCTCATACTCTTGTGTTAGGCTTTAACGCGGTTTGGTTAAGAAGCAAAAAAAATTCTCGCACCCTAAATTCTCCCTTAGTCCATAGGATTTGTCATGCATTGATTTTTGTCGATAGTTGTGACTATAATAAAAGAATTCACGATTCTAATTTTCGTTAATATTACGTATGAAGATGGTGGGAAAATAAAATGGGGTGTGAATTTCTATCAAGTTGACTTCACAAAACAGAGCATGTGAATTAGCAGAAAGTAACATGGCTTACTTATTCGTGTATTGGCAAAAATCTCATTTTTGGACTATTTGATTTTTGAATTACATATAATTATGTCATTATTCTAAGATATTTTGTGTCATCCCCCCCAACAAAACATATATTATTCAAGGAATCCATTGATACCTAGAATGTTTCCTGGGAAATAGAGATCCAAAAATTATATTTCAAAAGTTTTAATGATGAAATTAACCTAACCTAACGTCTTTGTCTTAGTATTTGTTGGAGTAACAATATATAATTAAAGTTATATACGTAAATGAAATCTAATGTTACTTTTGATGTCTTTATTGTAGAATTGTTACAAATGGCTGGAAGACGTGCGTCTGTGATGGTTTATTGGGGTGGTAACATATCCAAGAACGATAATGTTTTAGGGTATGATAATGGTTATAAGCGTGCGATAAAAGTTGCTCATGACACTAGTCACTCGGCTTTGGTGGATAGGTTGCATAATGTGACGGGGATAGATAGGAATAAATATAACCTCAAGCTCATCTGTAGATTTCCTACTGCATTGGGAACTAACCTATTTACATATATTCCATTAGAAGTTGTAGATAATTATAGTGTGGAGGCAATGGTGGATGTTGTATTTGACAATCAAGGTGTTAACAAAGTGGATTTGTATGTGAGCGAAGATGTTAGGTCCGATGACATTGGTGTAAGTAATTAAGGTTGATCTGATGGTGGTTCATACTCTTCCCTCCTCAGCCAACAAACATATATCCCAATGGTTGGCCCTTCATCAATGGTGGGTAATTATTACACCCATGTAACGATGCAATGTATGGAAGAGTACAATTGATATACACATGCACAGTTAGAAACAGGGCCTAGTACTTTTTCTTAATGCTCATCCCAGCAAAACTACAGTGCTACCATGGGTAACGAGCGGATGGAAATGATTGCAGTTACCCCGAGTTTGGCGCCAATGGCTCCGTCCAAGAACTTGTAATGCATCAGATTGCTAATAATACGTATGAAGGAATGCGTGCTTTTGATCGGAATGAGTACTACGAACAAGAAGAATTGTCAGAAGATTTATTGACTGATGAGTCTAATGATGACGATGTCAAAGGTAATTCTATTGAGGACGATGGTGAGGTTCCTATGTACGAGCCCAAGTCAACATTCTTCACAAACATTGAACTGGGAACTCAGAATGAAGTTTACAGCTTGTGCAATTTGCATAGATTTAAAACATGGGATCCTACAAAACTTGAATTGTGGAAGGGTATGGTGTTCATGAATAAAAATGAGTTGGAGATGACAGTGAAAATGTATTCATTAAAGGTGCATCAACAATATGTTGTTGTTGATACAAAAAAAATGCGCTAGGTATTGAGGTGCAAGATACACGTAGAATGTGGATGCAAATGGAGGTTATGGGCGTCCGTTAAGGATAAGCACAGAATGTTTGAGATCACAAGATATGAAGGACCTCAAAATTGTTTCTACCCACAGTTGAACCAGGACCACTGTCTACTTGATAAGGAATTTATTTCTAGATGGATTGAGGGTTTTGTTCGGGTTACACCAGATATAACAATTCCTGTTATCATAGAAATGATGAAAAAAGAATTTATGTATTTGATAACCTCCAAGAAGGCGTGGAATGCAAAGAATAAGACCATAACAAAGGTTTTCGGTAACTGGGATAGTTTTTACAATATCTTGCCCAAGTTTATTGGCACTCTTGTGAAATATAACCTTGGGATGATAGTAAGGTGGCAGTACGAAGCTCGTGCTCCCACCTTTGACATATTTGGCAAGGTGTTCTGGGCTTTCAAAGCTTCGATTAATGAATTTGTTCATTTTTAGCCTATAATTAGTATTGATGGTACATTTGTAAATGACAAGTATAAGCATAAGCTTCTGATTATGGTTGGTATTGACGCTCATAAACAAATTTTTCCTCTGTAATTTGCGTTTGTTCATGAGGAGACTCATGAAAGTTGGGGTTGGTTCTTATATCACCTACGTCTGTCTGTTGTGCCAAATAGAGCTGGTATATGCTTAATATCATATCAACATAAATGTATAATCTCAGGGGTTAAGCAAGTTGATTTTGGGTGGAATGAGCCATACGCCTATCACCGTTTTTGTCTTAGACATGTACAAAACAATTTCAACACAACTTTCAAGAACATGTATTTAAAAGATCAAGTGTGGAAGGCTGGGGCAGCACATTAGATTCACAAGTTTAATTTGATAATAGAAGAAATTAAAAATGTAGATCCAAAGGCGTGGGAGTAGTTAGATAACATTTCATCATAACAGTGGACACTTGTCCATGATGGTGGCTGGCGTTATGGGACAACCATAACCAATGTTTCCGAGGTATTCAATGGTGCACTGAAAGATGCAAGGATGCTTTCTATCACTGCATGTGTGAAATTCATATTTATCGGCTCGCAAAATAATTTTGTTAGTGTCGTGAGCATGCACAACGTTGCATAGACAATGGTATGGAGTACTCCCATGATGCAATCGAATTTATGTGAGCCAACCAGATCAAAGCAGGAATGTGTTATGTTACACCATTTCACATACAACGAGAAGTTGTGGAGGTGGTCACTAATAATGGTAATACACATGTTGTGTGTATTAATGACTGGACATGCACTTGTGGAAAATTTGTAATTTATAAAATGCCTTGTTCTCATGTTATGGTCGCTTGCTCGTATTTTCATGTTAGTTCCTGACATTTAATCGATTCAGTATTCAACATCTAGAAACTTGAGCCAACTTAGGCACCTGAACTTCATTCTCAGTGCCACCAAGATTATTGGGATGATACCGATGGCCCTACATTATGCCCTGATAGGTCGTTGCATTGAGGACTTAGAAGACGTCCACAGACTTCGCGCATACACAATGAAATTGATTTTTCGAGAAAAGGGCACAAAATAAACCACCACAACAGTATCTGTTTGCAAGCAGGGCACGATCGTCGAACATATCCAGCCAAGAACCAATCAGCTTTTACAATGGGTCATCCATATAAATGTGTTATGTCGATGTTGTTATTTAACTTTGACTTATTGAGTTATAAAATGTATAATTGAATTCAAAACTTTGATTTTTGTGATGTTATTTATGTATTAACAATGCACTCTAATGTTGTGTGTACGATGTATTACATTATTTTTTGTTCGAGCGCATTATTCATTCATATGATAATTCATTACTGTATTAACAAGGTTACTTTATTTATCTTTTAGGTTCGAACATGAATGCTTAGCGAATCCGCCATTAATGGTCGACTTAATTAGTACCCTTTATTTATACATGTCAACTCTTGTTTGTATATTGTATGCTGATGTAGGTTGTGGACATAGATCATGATCCGTGGTCATTACTACATCCAGGTCCCGATAATGCATCCGTACTTTAATTACAGCATGAGCATCGCATGACTGCTATTTGGGAGGGCATTGAGCTATCACTATTATATTGTAGACTATCCGAGGCTCCACTTCGTCGAGTTACCATCACCGACGAGCGAGTTATTTAGCATCTACGCACAACTAGATTTTATAAGGCATATCGACTGAGGAACATTCAGTTGGACTGACATCTTATTACCGCACTTGTTGAGCGTTGGCGTGTTGAGACACACACATTTCATCTGCCAGTTGGTAAGACCACCATCACATTTCAGGATACAGCTGTATTACTCAGCCTGCTAGTTGATGGAATTCCTGTATGTGGTGTGGACACCCATGCGTGATGTACATCAGTGGAATTTTAGGTGCATTGAGTTGCTCGGGTTCACACCAGCAGATGGAGCGATAGATAAGTCCACACTGCGAGTTAGTGCACTATCCAAGCATTTGGGCCACGCAATTCTAGCTGATATGACTGAGCAGTTTGTAGCATGTTACACCCGATCGTACATACTATTGTTGATTGGGGGGTTTTTGTTCGGAGATAAGTCGTCAAGTAAGGTTAAGCTTATGTTCATACCAATGCTCACGGACCTTGATGCGACCGACACTTTTAGTTGGGGTTGTGCGGCCCTATCATGGTTGTACTAGGAGATGTGTCTCGCTACTAAGCGAGACGCGAATGATATTAGTGGTCCACTTATTATGATTCAGGTAATGAATTTCATTCTTCATTGTGCTTACGTATGTTCTTGTAACTGTATATATTTAACATCAACGTATTGTGTATGTAGTTGTGGGCATGGAAGCGTCTGTCACACATTGTTCCACAATATGTGCTACCACGACAGCACGTGGCCCATGGTGCAACTGCATTTCATGAGCAAGAGGATGTTCTGCCTGTGCACGATGTGACTGATGCATTAGGAGATGGAGTCGGTGTAGATGTGGGCGCTGCACATGATGATGATGATGCGCACATAGTACATGATGGTCCCCTTGGTTGTAGGTGCGTAATAACGATCAGACGTTAAATAGATATTTTATGTAATATTATGTCATTATAAATTTGTTGAAATTTATAGATGGGATGTAACATTTTTAGAGCAGCACACTCCTACCCATATATTACGTCATTATCAGGAACAACTTTACCCCAGATGAGAGACGATCAGGGATATCAGCTTGACCATATCTTACTTACTCGGATGTTCGGTTTTAAAGTTTGTTATTGTGTGTTGGGATGATTGCATTGAGTTGGGTGAAATTAGTGAATGCTGAGATTGTGGGATGTTTTTGTATATTACTTTATTTATGTCTGCCATTGAGTGGGGTGTGTTTTATACAGGTTGAAAATTTTTGGAAAGGTCCAATTTTAAGGGAAACTCTGTCCAATTTTTTTAAAAATACTTTTACATTTATTAATGAGTGCCCACAATTTGTATGATTGCATTGAGTTGGGTGGAATTAGTGAAAGTTGAGATAGTGAGATGTTTCTGTTTATTATTTTATGTTTGCCATTAAGTTGGGTGTGTTATATACAGGTTGAGAAATTTTGGAAAGGTCCAATTTATAAGGGAAACTTTGCTCAATTTTTTTAAAAATACTTTTACATTTATTAATGAGTGCTCACAATTTGTATTGCATATGATATGTGAGCCGTATACTGTAGATGTCATGAGTCGCCTGCCAGATTATTGCCTTACTCGGCAAGATATTTGGCGCACACGCGCCCCATTGATTTGTTTCGATGTCGTAGAGTGGCATTTTTTAGATCGAGTTACTCGACTGTTCGGTCTTATACAACGCATACCACAGCCCTGCGATACTAGTAGAGCCTTGCATGCTGTTAACCGTTATGGTAGATCGGGTCGGGATTGGACTGTCGTTCATCAGGTGTACATGGAGGTGTGGGCCCATAGTCAAGATACCATTGTTACAAGAGACCTGACTATTGCACCGATGGATCCTAATGACGCATACATGCAATGGTATCAGTTGCATCACTCGGCGGCTTGTCGGTCCACTCATCGCTAGGTCTACTATTGGTTTTCGGCCAATTGGAAGCATCATAGAGCTGCTGCTAAGATATTGTTAAATGATTTACTATTGGATTAGGAGGCAAAAAAGTGGAATTGTTTACTAAAATTAATAATATCGTGTAAAATTTTTGTAGGAAGAGAAGTTTACACGGATATATCACACTTCACGTTCTACATATGAGGGTAGCCCAGATTTAACACTTTGCAAGGGCACTCTTGGGCGTATCACAGATCTGAGCTCCTCGTGTTTCACAGCCATCCGTGAGTAGCGACGACTTGTCAACGCTTCAGTATCGACAGTTGATGTTCCGTCTACATCTGCGCAGCCATCGCCTTCTAGTGTTTGGACTACTCCTTTTTTCTTCACCACCGTTGTCCACATTTGTATTGTCATCACCAGGCCGCCCATAGCCACCAACACCGACATCGACATCAGCTCCGACACTGCCACCAGCACCGACACCGGTACCTACATCGACCTCGACATCCACACCGGCACCACCACCGACACGCACATCGACATCAGCACCCACACCAACCCTGGCATCCACACTGACATCGGCACCAACATCGACATCGGCACCCACCTCGATATCGACTCTAGTAGTGACACGGACTCTAGCACTAACACCATCACCAGTCATCGCAGGAGTATGGACCCTTATATTTATAGTGACACCTTCTCCAATACATGTGGATGTTCCCTTTTTCTCTCCACTAGTAGTGTCAGCAACTGTTACCATGGGGTCATCACACACATTCCAGCCTACCCCTTATGTAGAGCCTCCCTTACCAGATCCATTGTTAGATGAGGAAGGGGTGACACAGGATCTATTCTTGCAGGTATAGGTCATGTGCAAGCTGGACCGCGAGCTCAGGGCGGACGACAGGGTCGGGGACGGGCCTAGGGGTGAGGTCGTGCACGTTATGCACATCATCAGGTGACACATCCTGCACCACAGGATGCTGAGCAAGAGGTTCGGAGACAGCCGAAGCGCCGCAGGCGACCACCTCCATGTGAGACATGATTTTGATGTATTTGTAGGTTTTTATTGGGAACTGTAAAAAAATTTTCTTTTGTAAATGCGTTGTCACATACACAATCAATTTTTTTTATTGCAATCTTTAATCAAGTTGTCACATACACAATCAATATTGTACACAACACATTTAACTCACTTCAACATTACATTTACATAACATTTCACATGTAAATCTCGACATAACAATAACAGGATCTGGACACAACAAAACTAACATAACACTTCTTGACACAACACTAACATAAAATTTCTCCACATAAACACTAACATAACACTTGTTCCCACAACACGAGCCTAACACTTCTCCACACAACACTAACATAACAGTTCTCCACACACAACACTAACATAACAATTTTGCACACAATATTAACATAACATTTCTCCATACAACGCTAACATAACACTTCTCCACACAATACTAACATAACACTTCTCCACACAACACTAACATAACACTTCTCCACACAACATGTTTCATGGGTCAACATCTTCGTTAGACATCTCGACATCAAAAATACATCCAACATCTCCACTTAAGAGGAAACTTATACATGCTTCTTCCATTAATCCTTCTTCAGCACGTTCTCATGCGATGCGACGGATTTTGTAATGATTTAGATGGATTGTCATCACAATGCTCGCTCCAATTGCTGAGGTATCTCAACTGACATATGAATGACAATTTGTCGAGACCTTCGTATATTGCAAGTTCACATATCTCCACTAAGATTTTCTCGCTCCGTCAAACGATGTTGCAATTCGGCCCTCATGGTGCTTATGGCCCTGTTTGAATATCATAAACGAGGATTTAGTGGATAGAAGAACTCATCCTCTAAGTCCCAATGATAACCCATGCTTTCATATAACGTTCTCACACTATAATTCATGGTTGGAAATGAGTTTTGTTCAATGAGTTGCTTATACACGATGAATATATAGTCCTAAGGGATCAATGATTGATGGAGATATTAATATACTGCTCACGACTATCATTACTTGACAATACAATGATTTTTTTACAATTACCCATGATTTGACAATACACTATTTGTTTTCCTGTTACCCATTACTTGACCAAACACTGATTGTCTTCCTGTTACCCATGAGTAGAGAATACACTGATTGTTTTACTACTACCCATTAATTGACAATGCACTGAACTATATTGGATGGATTTGCACTTACATGACTATTCAACAAACCACATCATGAAGCGACGAACCACATCATCTATGAATTTCCTAATGAAATGACAACACCCTATAATTGTTGATTAACCATGTGTTGTAATGAATTCACAAGTTGCCAACAATGTGTGAGAGTGAACTGGTGAGCATTTCAATAAAACCCATGTGTTGAAGTTAAAACTTACTGCCATTTGATAAGGCTAAAGAAGAAAAAAATGACTACTCGTGACTACTTCATGTCATGTGCTGAAGTGACTATACCATGAATGGGTTTCAGCAACCAATGTGTTGAAGTAACTAAACCCTGAATGAATTTCAACAAACCATGTGCTGAAGTGACAACACACTATTGACTGTTGTGACAGGTTCAACACACTAGGGTTTGGACATTACTATTTAAACACCTTATTTGTGGTTGATATAACAAACACTAAAAATTATGTCTACATAAAATTTCGCTACAAGATTTAACAATCGCAGACGTGAATGGGTTTGGTTGTTACAAGAGCGAAACGATGATTACAAAGTTGAGAGATTTTTCGATAAAAAAAAGTATTATGTAGGATTATGACGAGAGTTGGCTTTTCGTGCTAATGAATCAGACGAACTATTTACATAACTAAGAGAACTTGGCATACCAGTGCCTTATAGACGATCATTAACCATGCAGCGCCAGAATAGAGAGGACTACGAATCAGTAGTAAAACGTGTTTGAAGAGAGAATAATAGAATGGTGGTGTGTCAGTGTCGCTATTACATGCTCCAACTAGCAAAAGACATGATAGGATCTATATTTGGATGAGAGTTGACACCAGTTGAGCAAAATAATATGTAGTCTAATGCACAATACCTGTCAGATGATTATATGTCTTATGAACATTAACAAATATAGTAATGTGCAATTGTGTTTTCCAATGTCATATCATGAATAGTGGTTATCATTGTAAATCACTGATATAGCTCTATCAGTGTAGTTTGTGCAGTGTCAAGTCATGTCAGTCTTTTGTCATTGAATTGTTATGTCATTGTTTTATCACTGTGAAGTCATATAATTACTTTATTAGTGTCAAGTCATGTTAGTCATACGCAGTAACTTTCTTGTCAAATTTGTATATATTTGCATTCCGTGTCTATATAAACCATCCTTATTAATTTTATACATCATAACCGAAAAAATATTTAAGCGCACATCAAATAGGCAATCCAGTCAAACCACCTAAGGTTCTTCATCACCCAATGAACATGGTTTATCTACACCCAGTAAACGTCAACGCTCGAATGGCCGACAAGCATCGACCAATACCTCTTACCCTTCCTCTACCTTTGCTCAGACCAATACCTCTTACCCTTCCTCTGCCTGCTTGACCATTGGGTTGTCTTCTTCTAATCACAACTTTAACTCGATTGGCTGTCCTCTTCCTCTGCCAACTTGAAGAATGTTGCCTTCACTAGTGCTCTGGCTAGCCCCTTGGACAGCTTGAACATTGTTCCCTTCACTATTCTCTGGTATTCTAAGTGTAATTGTCCTTTTGTTATGCCCATATTTCCCACATCGTCTACACATAACTGAATTTTGTCTTACTTTTCTTAGTTTGTGTGGTTTTTTGGGTTAATAGCTTCCTCTGACCCTCTCCTTCATAGCTTCTTGGGTCTCCTAGGTTACTTGCAGCCTAATGGGTGGAATGGAGGAGGCAACCCTGTCCTAAACCATAACATATAACCATTAATGGGTTGAATGTGTGTTTGATAAGCCCTTATGCATGCATCTTTGTTTAAACACTCATTCACAAAGGACTCTAGTTCTAGGCCCCTATCCTGAATAACAGTTATAGCATGAGGGCATGGAATCCCTGACAAATCCCACTTCATACAAGAACATTAGTGCCCACCCAAGTCCACAACATACTAATCTCCATAAGGGCACTTGATTTGATACTTCAGATCCCCAAACTAGTCTGAAGTACATGTCACTACTTCTTCTTTATATTCCTCTAGTAAGACATGTACTTTTGGACATAGCAATCCATTATACATCTTCATCCACTCCCTTCTGTTTAACATCCTATCCTTTATATAAATCTTCACCCTCTCAAGCAACTCCAAAATGGGCTTATCCCTTGTATCAAGGATAGCAGCATTAAAACTTTCACATATATTATTGACCATAAGATCATACTTTGTAGTAGTTCTAAAGTGTGATCTACTCCACCCTGTTGGTGATTTCTTGGCCAACCAATTGAAAGCTACCTCATCCTCTCCTTGCAACAAATCCATTTGTCCTCTAACTTGTTGGATTGTTGTTGCAGTTGCACATTTCCACATCATATCCTCCAATGTTAAACCCTTGAAGGTATTCTTGAAGTTGTTTTTGAAGAGTTTTACACAGTTCCTGTGCTCTGCTTTAGGAATCAGCTCATGCAGAGTAGGAATTAAACCCTATATCAGATAAATGCAGTAAAAGGTATTTCAGCTCATACAAATATTTCAAAAACTGTAGTAAAAGGTATCAGATAAATGCATGAATTTACCTTTTGTCTATTTTTTATGAAAGTCCAATGTGGTCCAATCTTCAAATATTGAACCAGAAGGCTTATGAACCATTCTCATGTATCCTTATTTTCAATCTCAACTACTACATATGCTACCGGAAACATGCAGTTGTTGGGGTCAATTCCAATAGCTGCTAAAAGTTGACCAATTTGGTACCCCTTGATATGGCAACCATCTAACCCAATGACGAGTCTGCAGCCTTCCACCAATCCCATATTACATGCCTCCAATAGAACCTTTGAAACCTTGCCAAATTTGTATCCTTATCAATTGGTGCGAACAACTCCATAGTGGACCCGTGATTTGTCCTCTTAATATATTCACAATAGTCTAACAATCTAGAGTACTGCTACGCTTCACTCCCATGAATCATGTGCATGGCTTGGACTTTTTCATTAGGGAAGGGAAAAAAGGGCCTAAGCATAGCGGATGCCGTTCGTTTAGCTCTATATATTTGAATCCTTGACACATCTAGTTTGGATTTACTCTGAGTTCCTCTGCTTCATAGCCCTCCCCGACCAATTTTGATTTACTCTGAGTTCCTCCATGTATTTTTTGGCCAAAATTGTGGAGTTCATGTTCGTATTGTAGTTTGATTTACCACAGGAGTGCTTGCTGACATAAGTCTTCACTTGAAACACAGCCTTACCCTATACTTGAGATGCATACAACAACTAGACCTCACCATTCTCTTGTCATTCTTAATTATTTTAATATTCCTATGATTCTTAAATAAATATTCTCTAATAACATCCTTCAATTCAGCTGATGTAATGAAAAACATCCCTAATTTGAATTGAAGGTTGCTCATGTCTGTTTCAGGTCTGAATTGCTTGAACCTATACTTTCTTGGCTTCCCACACTCCTCTCCAGATGAGCTATCAATACTGACCAATTCACGTGAGGGTCCATAATCAGAGTTAATATCTTTAGGGTTCAACTCTTCGTTGACATTTGAATGCCCTACAGATCCTTTGTATCCCTCTTGTTTATTTAGAACTGGGCCATTGAACTTCCACATCCACATTATCATCATTGAACATTCCATATCATCAACAACATTTTCATATTCAGTAGACTCTAAACCAGTTTGGTTTGCTTCCTCCACATATTCAAAATCTAATTTAGAGTTTGTATCTCCACTAACCTTCAAACTTTGGTATTGATATTACCATTTGTGACTTTGATATTGATATTTTGATCACATCTCTTATATAATTAACTTTATTTTTTATAAAGGGTTATTATTAACCTCTGTTTAGTTTTTTTTTTGTTTGCATAGATATTGTATGCGTGTATAATCAATCTTTATATTTGATGTAAAAAATAAAAATGAATCACATTATTTTTACCTATTAAAGGATAAAGTAAAATTTATAATTAGAGTGTGTCCACCCTAGAACATATTTCTGACTCCGACACTGATCATCACCACCATAAACACGAACATCCATATTCTTTTGTTGCATGTGTTGGATGCTATAACTCTTGGTCGGAGGGGAAGGACACTAACCACCAAATCCCTACTTTCTTTGCTTCTCTAGAGAGAGAAGATGAATGAGCATCTGAAGAGGCAAATTTTGTTTAACAGAGAGAAGAAGGGTCAGCTTTAATTGGTAGGTGAAGTTCCATAAATGCCCCCATGTGGATGCGCATGACATGATCTGTCAAAGGCTTTTGGATGGACGTTAGACATTTGACCACTTAGATACAAATTATGAACATCAGTGGACCAAATAGACACAATTAGAATATTGGGGACCAAGTAGACTCTAAATGCATACTTTGGGGACCAAAAGTGTATTTTACCCTAGTTTATGTCACAATTTTCAAATTAAAGCAATCATTTTGATACAAAAAATAAATATTGAGAATTTGATACAAAAAACAAACACAGTTTTTTGGCGTCGATCTTAGCGAAGGAACTCCTCAACGGCAGAAAGTGGAGAAAATATTCAATGCAACGGTGATACCATGTCAGTAATGCTGATGTGACATCACCAACCAATAATAAAATATCAAGTGGGCAAGCGTGAACTCCACTTGGGTAGTTATTGGCTTATATGGAAAAAGAGTGAGTAGTTATTTGGTTACATGAAGGGTTAGTTATTATTTTTTGTGAGATCCATTTACTTATTTGTTTTGATATTATTATTTGGTAATACCATATCAATATTGTCATGTAGTATCACAATTGTAGTGAATATTTTTTTAAAAAAGTGGTGGTGGTCCGCTGCCAAGAGATCGCCCTCTCTGGTGGCCTCGTTCACCAAAAAATAAAGTACCTCTGCTTCCTTCACAAGCGAATGAATACGAAGCCCTCTCATAGTTGTATTCACTTTGGTGCCCTTGCTAAAATCCTTTGTCACACCATCCCAGGGTTCGTTTCCTCTCTCTCTCTCTCTCTCTCTCTCTCATGTGATATATTTTTGTGTGATTTGGTGGTTTCAGTAAGATGATTCCCCATAAGACGAAGAGAGGCGCCACGGCGCTGGTGAGGTTAAGGACGTACGAGGTGGTTTGGAATCCAATTTTTATTTTTATTTTTTTTGGGAACAAATTCATAGTATTTGTTTTTTGTATCAAAATGTATGACACTATCAGTTTTCAAATTTCAAAAAGTTCCTAAAAACGATGAAACAAATAATAAAAAAAAAAAAAAAAACCAAATCTGTTATAAGTTAATCAAGCAAAATTTAATTAAATAATAAAAAAATATTTAAAACTGACTTGTGTACTTAATAATCAAATTTTTAGACGTTATTACAGTTAATAACCATAAAAGTTTGAGCTGTATACTTAAAATAATCAAGTGAAAATTGGGGGTGAGTCCCCCTAGATGTACTTGTTTGGAGATAAGTCCGGCAAAAAAATTTATAAGGGACTATGTCCATGTTTAAAATTATATATACTGACTTAAGTCCACTTTTTTTTTTATCTCAAAAATACCCTAACGGTGTTAATCTTGGACAATTATGGAAAGTTATAGGTTAGATATTTTGAGATATATATGGTAACAAATATATTCAGTTTTTTATGGAAATAAAATATATCATATTCGGCTGCTTGAATTACGTCAAAATTAATGGGCTATTATCTCAAATTCAGTTCAAAATTTTCCATTAACAGATTCAAATTCAAATTTTTAACGATTATTTTTTTCCAGGAAGCATGCGGTGTTCTTCTTCTTCACACGATACCCTCATGTAAAAGTTTCTGGTTCCATACCGGCAGGTCGGAACCAACGATCCAACTTACCACCTTCGCTTCAAGTTTTTGCTCTTGATTAATCCATACCCTCATGTAAAAGTTTCCAGCCCTTTTGAAATTCAATGTTGCAGACTTTAGGTCTACTGTCAATAGCGTATAGTTTCTGCCCGCAGAAGAACATGACGATGCAGACGCCATTGCTTCTCTCTCTCTCCTGAATAACTTGAATGATGATTTGTTTGGTTTTGTTTTGCCAACATAATGAATCCTAGATATATAGGCCTTCTTATTCTATTCAAATCCTAACTAGGTTTCCTAGAACATAAAGGTTTCATAGATCAAAGTGTCTTTTCTTCATGTCAGATATCTATGTAGTATGCTTACAAATCTTACTGTTCCATTTATCCATCAAAATTATCTAATTATTGTTCATGTTACTATTTTTGTTGAGTATGTTACTGTTTATGTTACTATTATTTTGTGCATGTTACTACTATTATTTTCCTAAATATTAATATTCAATGTTACTATTTTTTTTTTGAATATTACTATTTTTGTGTTTGAATGATACTATTTTTGTGTTTGAATTTGAGAGAGATAATTATTATTAAGCATGTTATTGTTTTTGTTAAGCATGTTACTATTATTATTTTTTAAAAATATTAATATTGAATGTTACTATTTTTTTATGTTTAAATGTTACTTTTTTTTTTTGTGTTTAAATAGTATTATTTTTTGTGTCGAAATGATAATTTTTTTTTGTATTTGAATGTTACTATTTTTTTTATTTTTATGTTACTATATATATATATATATATATAATTTATATATGGATATAGATAGATATGAGAGAGAAAAAATTTTAATATTAGTCAAATTCCTAAGATTTAAAAGTTTTTAATTTTTAGTTTTACTTCACTTCTAAAGGAAAATGATAGTCTGGTAAAATTGACAAAAAACGGACTTCATAACAAATAAGTTTCTTTGGCGGACTTAAGTTCAAAAAAGTCCATCTAGGGGGATCGGCTTTCAAATTTCCCTAAAATCAAATAAGTTCTCCAAAGCGGAGCAACAAAAAGCTTCAAGCCCATTTAGCCAAGAGAGACATGAAGCCAGCACCAAAGAGGAGGGCAGCATTAGCCTGTAACTGAAGCTTTCCATTGTTCTGCATTCTTGGGTTCATAAAATCAGCTGAGAGAAGATCCACAAGTGCCGTATAGATCAATATCCCTGCTGATGCTGCGTTTAAAACCCCATCAACGATCAGAGCAGTTGTGTTGTTCTCCTTGTAAACTTTTGTTATTCCGATGCCGATTCCGATACCAATCGGGGTTGTCAGAGAGAAGAACACCGCCATTATCGCAACGGCCCGAGATTTGAATTTTGCCTGGAGAAATCCAAAAGAAAACAAAAAGTATTATTGACATGTTTTGGAAAATAAAAAGTATTATTGACATGTTTTGTTCGCGCTAATTAATAAATCCTTTGTTACAATAAAATATTTTAAATTTTAAAACTTTTCCATTATATTTTAGCTATTATTCATTTTTAGTGTCACAATTATTTAATTATTTATTTTTTAACATGATAATATATCACCACTGTGCAGTATATTTTTTTGACTTTGTAGTATATTTTTTGGGTGCCATTTTAACAGATGATGATTATTGGTATATTGTCAAGAAAAATCTATGAGAGGAATCAAAATTATGATTTTCATGTGATTAACTTTAACAACATTTCGAAATAACTCCAGAAGAGTAGAGACCTTCTTTGTGTCAACCATAATTCTTTTAAAGAATTATTAATTAAAGTATTTATACTTAATCCATTCATATCTAAAATAGTCTTATAATAATTAGTTTGTGCTTGACAATGTAAAGAACAAGTTTTATCTTGTTCTAATTGTTCTTCATCAGATGATGAGTCGCTATTAATTTCATTAATATCACATAATTCTTCCTCAAAAAATGATTCTGAAGAAGATTCTCCTTCATCACTTTCTGAATTTAAAACTATTTTTAAAATTTTATCTCTAAGATCTTCATCTAGCATCAATTCATTTATTTGTTGCTTTGTTAAATATTTAGAAGCAATATGTCCTAATTTTCCACATTTAAAGCATTTAATAGACTTCTTATCTTTTGCTCTAAGCTTTTTAGTAGGTTTATTAATTTTTTCCTTTTCATAATTCCTTTTATGGAATTTTTGTCTTTTCTTATATATATATATATATATATATATATATTTATTTATTTATTTATATTTATATAATGAAAGTTAAATTGAGTAGTGGTGTTGATACCTGAGCTATGCATCCACCAAGTCCCATGCCCTCAAAAAATTGATGAAATATCAAGGCAGCCACAAGAGGCTTTATGTGTTTTGGAGATTCAGAAACACCCAAGGTTATTCCAATAATTACAGAGTGGACTATAATCCCCAATTCCAAAACCTACAATATACCAATCATTAGTCACAATATATATGTACAAGTATATTTACATGGCGTAATGTTATTAGGACTTAATTTTTTGATTGAATTCATTATTAATTTAAATTACTATGTATCATTACTAATATAAATATTCAAGTAATACGTGTTGGATGAAACAGAGAAACTATTCAAACCATAGTTTTTTCAAAGTCTAAACTGCTCTCATCCCAACTCGTCTCTGGACCCCCAACACGGCAACACATCTTACTGTTCAAATCAATTTCATGATTTCCACAGAGAGAGAGAGAGATAAATTTCATTTTATTCCCTTGGTTTGGCCTTTTCTGATTTATACTCTATGATTTAAACATAAATAAATAACCCATTGTGTTGTTTTCCATCAAAGTACTAGAATCTCAAAATTATATTCAAATTGACACACGAGCATAATACGAGAGTTGGTGTGAAAATTTTGAATCTAAGTCAATGCAAAATGACAAAATTAAAAATAAAAGAATATCATATGCACACCACACACTCCTCCTCAAGTGGAATCCTTCACCCTTCGCGTATGTTGCTGCTTTTCTTTCAGTCCTCCCACCACGTTGTGATGTCTGTGTCACCTCCCTAGGTTGGCTTCCCCTCTGTGTGACACAGAACATCTAAATTCCTGATATTCTCTATGCGATTATGTTTTAGTTGTGAAGACTAAACAATCGTTCTTTCTTCCATGGCGAATTCAAAAATAAAGACTGATCAGACTGATTTCCGTCTGATGGAAATTTAGTAGTTGGATAGGTTGATTTTGTTTAGACCATCATCTATTGACCGTATTCATGACATCGATTGCACTTGACAGGAGGTTGTTATAGTCCAAAGTCCAAAGTTTGTGTATGTTGTATTCGTGATTTCAAAAGAGAGAGATAGAAGCATAAATTTCATTTTATTTCCTTGATTTGCTCTTGTCTGATTTATCCTCTATGATTTAAACATAAATAAATAACCCCTTGTGTTGTTTTGGATGAAAGTACTACAATCACAAATTTCTATTCAAATTGAGAGAAATTTTGACACAAGAGCATACTTCAAGAGTTGGTGTGAAAATTTTGAATGTAAATCAATGCACAATGACAAAATTAAAGATAAAAGAATCTCATATGCACACCACACACTCCACTAGTTGAACCCTCCACCCATCGCGTATGTTGATACTTTTCTTTCAGTGTTCCCAACGCGTTGAGAAGTCTCTATCACCTCCCTAGGTTAGCTTCCCCTGTGTACTTAAACGGAACATCTAAATTCCTTATATTCTCTGTAGGATTATGTTCTAGTTGTTAAGATCAAAAAATCGTTCTTTGTTTCGTGGTGAATTCAGAAGTAAAGATTGATCAGGTTGACTTCCATTTGATTGGAATTTAGTAGTTGGATAGGTTGATTTTTGTTTAGGAAATCATCTATCGATTGTATTCATGACAACAGTTGCACTAGAACGGTAGCTGTTTGTAGTCCAAAGCCTATGTGCGTTATAGTATTGAACTCCCCCCCCCCCCCCCCAACTGCGTTGAGAGGTCTGTGTCACCACCCTAGGTTGCCTTCCCCTCTATGTCAAATGACACATCTAAATTCATCATATTCTCTGTGAGATTATGTTTTAGTTGTGGAGACTAAACAATCATTCTTTCTTCCACGACGAATTCAAAAGTAAAGACTAATCAGGTTGACTTTCGTCTAATTGGAATTTTGTAGTTGAATATGTTGGTTTTATTAAGGAACTCATCTATCAACCGTATTCATGACAAGAGTTGCACTTGAACGGGAGTTGTTCATAGTCCAAAGCCTGTGTGTTGTATTCATGATTGAGAGAGAGAGAGAGAGAGATTTCATTTTATTCCCTCGGTTTGTCCTTGTCTGATTTATCCTCTATGATTTAAACATAAATAAATAATGCCTTGTGTTGTTTTTTATGAAAGTACAATAAGAATTTATTTTTAAAAAAAGTACAATAATCACAAAATTCTATTCGAAGTGAGAAATTGTGACACATGAGCATAATTCGAGCCTTGGTGTGAAAATTTTGAATGTAAATAAATGCAAAATGACAAAATTAAAGATAAAAGAATTTCATATGCACACTCCTCCCCTAGTGGAACCCTCCACCCGTCACGTACATTGCTTCTTCTTTTTTTCAGTCTTCTTACTGCGTTGAGAGGTCTGTGTCACCTCCCTAGGTTGGCTTCCCATCTTGTCAAATGGAACATCTAAATGTTGAGTAAAATTTAGAGTACACAACTCTAAACTTACTAATATTGGACCCAAACAAGTAAACAAATTACTTGTATTATACCCACGATAAAAGACACTACAACACTTTTCAAAGACCACTCCCAATTTGAAGAGAAATAGACACTCAATAGGAAGCTCACAACTTACACTCAAGACACCACACTAAGAATACAAAGACTTATTTTTTGGAGGATACCTAACCCAAATGCAAGGGAGGGTATTTATAGTCCTCACCATGCAACCTACACCATACAAATATTAAATTGAGAAATAATCCTAGCTATACATTATTACCACATTCTACACACTTCTCCTAAAAATCTCCTTTCTACATCCTTCTACAATTTTCTCTTAAAAATATATTTCTTCCACATTTGTTGAGGAGCTTCCATTGTCTTGAGTTTAGATAAAATGGTTTTGGGCTTTTATTTTCCTTGGGCTGAAATAAAAGGTAGGTTGGGCTTTGTAATGGGTTGGGGTTGATCTTCAACACTCCCCCTCAACACCAACTCTCACTATTTGCACTGTGCAGAGCTGATAGCGAAACATTTCGAACTTGCCAGTGCTCAAGCCTTTTGTGAACAAGTCCGCAACTTGATCATCTGTCTTGATTTGCCTCATCTCAATTTCTTCTTGTAGAACCTTTTCTCTGATAAAGTGATAATGCACTTCAACATGCTTAGTTCTTGCATGAAAGACCGGATTCTCTACTAAACGAATTGCCGACTGATTGTCACAGTACAACGGAACTGTATAATCTACTGGTTGATGTAGATTATTCATCAGCTGTATCAACCATGTACTCTCTTGAGCTGCCATTGCTGTAGCTCGATACTCAGCTTCAGTGGTTGACAATGATACCGTCGGCTGTCTCTTACTACATCAAGAAATTGTTTCGGAACCAAGCTTAAACACATACCCAGTTGTTGATCTCCTAGTATCATGATCTCCTGCATAGTCTGCATCACAGTAACCAACTAACTTGCAGTCTTCACCTTTCTTGTACAAAAGACCATAGTCAATTGTACTTTTCACATATCTCAGTATTCGTCGAACTGCTTCCAAATGAAGCTTCTTTGGATGTTGCATGTACCGACTCGTCACACCAACTGCATAAGAAATGTCAGGTCGTGTCAAGGTTAAGTAGATCATGCTTCCTACCAATTGTCTATACATCGTCGCATCTTCCAAATCTTTCCCTTCATGTGCAAATATTTTGGCATTTGGCTCCATCGGCGTCGAAATCGGCTTGCATTCGATCATTCCGAACCTCTTCAACAAATCTTTGGCATATTTCTGTTAACAGAGAAATATTCCTTCTTGTGTGCGATCAACCTCTAGACCAAGAAAGTGCTTGAGCTGTCCAAGTTCCTTCATCTGGAAACGAACTGATAAATTCTCCTTCGTCTGAAGAATTTCTGCCTCATCACTACCGGTTAGGATTAAGTCATCCACGTACACTAGTACGATAGCTAGCTTACCTTCATTGGCTTTGACAAACAAGCTAGAATCTGCAGGTGTTACTGAATAACCACTTTGCGTTAGAAATTCAGCAATCTTACCATACCACGCTCTGGGTGCTTGTTTCAATCCGTAGAGTGCTTTCCGCAGCTTACACACATATTCAGGATGATCTTGGCTTTGA